>CM033359.1:22480501-23144686 GCA_019395295.1 Osmanthus fragrans | reverse complement strand
CGATAAAGAATTAGATAAAATTTAAGCTACAAGTATATTATGTAATTATGATATTGAAACTTATCTTTTTTGTAGGAATTATTTAGTACATATAATATTTTATAATTTTAAATGTTTGGTATATATTATATAAATTATTGAATGTTTTTTACAATGATTAAAAATTAAAAATCAAAAAACGTTTTTTTACGCCTAAGTTTCGTCTAGGCTCGTAAAGCTCGAAACTTGACCTCCACGCCTCACCACGCTTTACGCTTTTTAGAACACTGTATAAAATAAAGAATGAATATTCCATGCATTACTTTACAAGTAGTCTTGCTAAGGCGCGCATTAAGTGGTCAACATCTCTTGTCGACTGCTTAATTCCCGCTTAAACTTAAGGCAAAGTGCTTTAATCACGCTTGTCGCCTAAACGTAGGGGTGGCAATAAAACTCGAAAACTCGGACGGCCCGGACTCGACTCGAAAAAAGCTCGAGCCGGCCCGTGCATTAAAAATAATAATTTTTTTTTTGTTGAAAAATAGCTGCCTGTACACGGCAGACAGTTAATGTGCTTTTAAAAAAAATTTGAATTTGAAAATTTGAAAATTAAAACGGATATATTTTTGTCTATAAATACGAGAACAATTTTACAATTTCATATCAATCTATCTTTAATCTCTCTACGCAATATTCAGTATTCTACTCTCCAATTTCTTAACTTTGATTTTCAATTTAAACATTTGGTTGTGTTATTCAGTTTCTTTTATTTTATTATTAAATATTCCTTACTATAAGTATAATACTTATACATGGATTTTACTAGCGATGAAATTAATCAGTTTAAAGGTAGTTCGAGCACTCCATTAGGGTACGATGCATTTCAAAATGTTTCAATTAATTTGGAAGATATCGAAGAGGAGGAAGTAGTCGAGGTTAAAAGGTCGAAAAAAGATTCTGCGGAATGTTGGCAACATATGACTCGCAAAAAAGTTGGGGTTGAAAATGGAGTTGATATTTGGAAAGCATGTTGCAATTATTGTGGTAAAGAACTTAGTTGGACGCCCAGTTCGAGCACATCGCATTTAAATAGGCATATATTAAGAAGTTGCAAAGCGAAACCAACCGATCTTGAACCGAAATAGACCGAACTAACATTTACCGGTTCCAATTCTACTCTTTCCACTTTTGTATATTCACAGGAAAGAGTTCATGAAGGAATGGCTGTATACGTGGCTGCAGCAAAGATGCCGCTAATGATAATCGAGTCAGAACACTTTACTCGTCTTGTGCATAATTATCTCCAACCCAGGTATCGTTCTTATTGTAGAAATACTCTTCGTTCGGATGTTATAAAATTATATAACAAACGAAAACAAACTGCTATTGAAAGTCTAAAAACTTTTAATTGTGTTATATCATTTACCTCTAATTTATGGACCGGTATTAATAAAAAAAGTTATATTATTGTTACAGCTCATTACATTGATCATCTACGGATTATGCATAAAAAAGATTATTGCATTCAGATGTGTAGATTATCCTCATAATGCGACTAACATATACATGGTTTTAAAAGATATTATACAAGAATATGGTATGCAAGAAATGGTTCGAAATTTTACTTTTGATAATGCTAGTGTAAATAAAGTTGTTGTCGGCAAATTTATTGATGATATGAACTTTATATTTGGAGGTTTATTTTTTCATCAACGTTGTGTATGTCACATTATCAATTTGAATGTATAAGATGTATTGACACATATAAAATCACATTTAGATAAAATTAGGCAAGCAATTAATTTTATCCCTAATTCACCAGCAAGAAAACAAGTATTTAACAGTTTATGTGCAGAATATGGATTAGAAGAGAAATCATTTGTCACTGATGTATCACATAGATGGAACTCTACATATTTTATGTTACACTCGTGTGAAAAATATGATAAAGTTATTTCAATGTATTATAATGGTAGGCATACATATGGATTCGAACATACTTCGAAAGATTGGGAATAGTCTCTCGCATTTATCGTGAAAAAATTCTTAAAACCTTTTTTCGATGCCACAAAGGAATGTAGCGGCGTTTATTACCCTACGTATTTACTTGTTTTACACCATTTTTTCTATATCTCACAAGCATTTCAAAAACATAGGAATTTGCCTATTTTTGTTGATGTAATTTATTCTATGGAGGTAAAATTTCATAAATATTGGGAGGAGTTACCCTCTTTATTTTTATTAGCTTCGGTGATGGACCCTCGACTTAATTTAACTGGCACACAAACTATTATAAAGAGAATTTCAAATTTCATGAATGTAGAATTATCACATACGCCTATAGAATCTATGTTATGTGAAATGTATAACTATTACGCTGAAAAAGATGGTCAGCGTAGTTCTACTTCCCAAAGTTCCTTTTCAATAAATACTTCAACAAATGCAGACAGCTTATGAATTTTTTTAGAGACCAATATTAGTGTTCCCTCATTTAGTTCTAATTCGTCAATATCTAGAGCAATAGATGTCAGTGGTACAAATTTTGAAATTCCCTCTGAGTTAGCTAGATATATGCATGTGGACATTCGTAGTATGTTAAACCACAAGAATTACAGGAATTTAGTCTTTTATCATGGTGGTGGTCTAACGAACGGCAATATCCGATTGTATCAAAAATTGCTCACAATCTAATAACACCTCCGGTGTCTACGGTAGCATCGGAAGCTGCATTTATTTTAGGTGGTCGAATTTTATGTGACGAACGATCAAGACTAAAAGAAGATATATTGGAGGCTTTAATATGTTTGAAGGACTGAGAATGTGCGGAATTACGTCTTCAAGAACAAATTGACAGTATAATGGCCGAAGAGTTGCAGGAGATTCAAACATAAGATATTGTAAGTTTTTAAATTGATTAGTTTCAAAAAAAATACGTAATTTTTAAATTTTTTTTCAAGAAAAATTGTACACGTAATATTTTATTCGTGTACAATTTTAACTCCGCCTACATAATTGTAGTCGGTCCCAAACCCGGATAAAGGATGAGGGTTTTAACTTTTATAATTCATTTAATTTATAAATTTTTTAAGTAAAAAATGAAAATTTTACAAAAAAAAAAAAAAAAAAAAAAAATCGAGCCGAGCTTGGTTATTGTAATATTTAATTATAATTATAGTTAAGTATTAAATTTAAATGTTTATTTAGTGTTTAATTATTTATTATAATTGGTTAAATAATATTTAATTGTTTAATTATTATGTAATTATATATATGAATTGGTTAAGTAGTATTTAATTAAAATAATTTATTTAGTATTTAATTATTACTTCGGGTTGATTTTGCACATTCATTTAAATTTATTATTCTCAAAACTCATTTGTAATCAAACATTTTTTAATAAAATAATTTTGTAGGTGAATTCATAATTTTTTCATACTTTTTAATCACATATTCTTCAAAAAAAATCTTTTTTACTTTAAATAATCGTTCCAAACAAACACGTGAATGCTTTCTTTTTTTAAGAGTTCATTGAGATTAGTGTAGGTAGTAAAAAAAATGTATATTTTACAAAAAAAAAACAAGGGGAAAAAAATAGCCGAGCCACCTTTTTTTGGCCAGGCTTAGCCCGGCTCGGCTCGGGCCCCAAAAAAGCCCGGCCAAAAAAAAACTAGAGCCAAGCCCGAGCTTTTTTTCCTCGACTCGGGCCCGACCCAGCCCGACTCATTGCCATAGCTACCTAAACGCTCTTTTTAGAACACTGATTTTACACAAGTGATGACAAATATATCACGGAGAAATTCAATTACGTGAAGGAGAAAGATATTCCTCAACAAAGAAATGAGTAAGGTTGACTAATATTATTTTGTTAGGTACTGTATTATTTTAGTGTTGAGAATTAATGTAACTACACAACAATTTTATAGATTTGATTGTCAGATATTCACTTTGAAGCACATAGAAATTTATGTAAGTGAAGATGGATGTAAATGCAATTTGCTTGAATTGTGTACCGATGTGATGGCAAAAAATTGGCTGCAGAGTTGTTTGCATGGAACTTCAAGCCTTAAGATTTTTTTTGTCATTTAGTTTGATGTTTTGAGAATGTTATGTAGTTACTTTATTTTATTTGTTTAGAGTAGTTGAATTGAATCGAATTGCAGTTTACATATTTTTAGAATTTTGAAACTTTCAAGTTTAAATATTATACATGTCCAGGATACTGATATCGTTCTAGATTAATAAAATGACATTTAGGTCCTTATGACAAAATATAACTAATGCTTCACGTAACGACATAGATTTCATTCATGAGACACAAAACGATATTAATGTTATTCCAATATGAAAAATGCACTAATTCATATAACAACATTTAAATCGTTCATGAGAAACAAAAAAATAATGATGTCGTTCTAATAAACATAATGATATTGAAATAATTCAAGAAACACAAAATGATATTGATGTTATTCCAGTACGAATATTACACTGATTCACATAACGACATTGAAATCATTCATGAGATACAAAACGATATAGATATCGTTCCATTACAAAAGACGTTGTTTTACTGATTTTCATAACGACATTGAAGTCGCTATAGACTGATAAAATGACATAAAATTCGTTATGCTAAAAAAATTCGTACAACACGAGAGCGAAATAGGAAACCATGCATGCGTCCAAGGGACCATTTGCTCACAAGTGGTAAACAAATTTTCTTGGGGTTGACATTTCGGTCCCCAAACTTCCATCTTCATTCAACTAAGACCTTTTCTTGTGCAATTTTCAAAAAATATGACAAAATGAAAGCCACGAAAAAACATAACAACATCCATATTGTTTTAGCACAAAACGATATTGATATCGTTCCAATATAAAAATACCCCAATTCACTTAATGATATTGAAATCGTTACTTAGACACAAAACGATATTGATGTTATTCAAATACGAAAAATAAACTATTTTTATAGATTTTCATACTGGCATTGAAGTCGTTATAAACCAATAAAACGACATATAAGTTGTTATACCAAAAAACTTGCACAATGCGTACAACATAGGGAGTCGTGCACGTGCGTCCAATAGACTAAACTTCTGTCTTCGTTTTAGTACAAATTTGGTGACATTAATATCGTTCTAATTCAAATCATAACTAAAGCGACTTAGATATCGTTTCCTTTCATGTGTAAGAAGAGTGATATCGTTATGTATCTAATCCACGAAATAATATAACGTCATCTATATCGTTTCAGTATAAATTTAACAAGTTTGAAATCGTTCTATTTCAAATCATATTACAACGACATAGATGTTGACCTATACTTATTTTCATGTTTTTATTATAACAAACAAATCGTCTTTCTCTATTCTCTAACAATCATATTTGAGTGATATAACAACTATGACAAAATCGATCAAACAGAGATAAAAAGATTGCTATCATACACTTGCAAGAAACGACCAAACGAAAGTCAAGAAAGAAAAAAAAGTGCGCTTGCCAAGTCGAACATTGAAGACATTGAACGTAGATTTTTTAAATTCATCATATGTAAAGGTAAAACGCTTTAACAATTGACAATGAATTTATTGAAAGCTCAAGTAATCAAAAAATTCACGTCATTGAAACATTTGCACAAGAGAAACAATTTTGGAGTTTTTGAAAAGAAAGAGGATAGACCGGCTGGGTGGCCGATCGACCGAAAATTCTAACGGTCCAAATTTTGACCGTTCTGAATTCTGGTTTTTCCTGTACAAACGGTCATTTTGGTCGACCGAAAATGGCGGTAGACCGGACTAGTCAACCGGCTGGACAGAGATTTTTGGATGATTTTTAACTATAAATACCAATTTACTTTACATTCATTTCAACACTTCCAAAAGCATTAAAGTGAGATACTCTTGAGCTTAAATATTGGTTTTATACTCTTTACTCATATCATTTGATTCTTGAAAAACCTTTTGAGTGATTCAACCTTTGAAAATCATTTTTCACTCACCAAACACTTAAGCTACATTCATTGTCATTGATTAAAGTGTTTGCCTATTTTCTCTCATTGTACTCAACTTTGAATATATCATTTATTGAGAGGAATAATTTTAAATTATAAACTTAAACTTGTGGGTCGTGTTGAGGTCCCGGAAAACTCAACATTGTAAAAGGATCGGTGCTCCTTAGTTGTAAATCACCGGAAGCGTTGTAAAGGGTTGGATTGCACCATAAGTCAATCAACATAGTGAAAAAGGCCTTACTCGTGACGGAGAGCTTGGTAACGGGGACGTAGATCATTATATTGGATCGAACCTCCATAATTATATCGTTTGCACTCTCTATCCCTTCTACTTAACATCTTTTACTTTGTGTAAATTATATTGCTCCACTTACTTGTATACTTGTGCTTAAGTTGTCTTCTATTATTTGCTTGATTATTATATTAAAACTTGAATCATTTAACAAAAGGTTTTAATAACCAATTCACCCCTTATTGGTTAGCCAATTTTGGGCTTTCAATAGACATCGTTTCTTTTCATATAAAACGATAATTATATCGTTCTGATTAAAAATAACTATTCGATCATTTATGATGATCGAACATACCTTCGACATGCATAGGACGAATAAAAGAGGTAATCAAGTGGGTTCATGTCACTCGATGGTTTAGAAAAAATGAACGAAAATATTTTCTTTCTGTCGGAATAGTTCGAAGGTTGTATACAATCATGAGAACACAAATGTTTTTATAGTTTCTTTTGACTGAGATCGAACCCACTTGATGATATATTTCGATCGTCCTACATATGTCGGATACATGTCGGGTGCCCGTAGACAGTCAAATAGTCATTTTTAGCAGAAACGATATAATTATCATTTTATATAAATTAAAATGATATATATATGTCATTTTAGCTATGATTTAAATTGAAATGATATCAATGTCGTCAAAATTGTACTAAACGATAATGATATTATTATGTATCAAACCCATAAAATACCATAACAAGGTCCATATTGTTTTAGTTCAAATTTGACGAGTTTTAAATTGTTCTGGTTCAAATAATAATTACAACAACATAGATATCGTTTTTCATATAAAATGATAATTATATCGTTCTGACTAAAAAAACTATTCGACCGTTCACAACGGTCGAACATGCCTTCGATGTATGTAGTTTAGAAAGAACGAATGAAAATTCTTTCTATCGGAATAATTCGAAAGTTGTATACAGTCAGGGAGACACAAATGTTCCCATAGTTTCTTTTGAATGAGATTGAATCCACTTGATGACCTATTTCGATTGTCCTACATATATCGGATACATGTCGGGTGGTCGTGAATGGTCGAATCGTCGTTTTTAGCAAAAATGATATAATTATCGTTTTATATAAACTAAAACGTTATATATATCGTTTTAGTTATGATTTAAACTAAAACAATATTAATGTCATCAAAATTGTACTAAAACAATAATGACATCGTTATGTATCAAACTCATGAAATAACATACCGACGTTCATATCTTTTTAGTGCAAATTTGACGAGTTTGAAATTGTTCCAGTTCAAATAGATATCATTTTTCATATAAAACAATAATTATATCGTTTTAGCTAAAAATTGTTATAATTTTAATTGAAACGATATCAATGTTTTCAAAATTATACTGAAACGATATGAATGTTGTTATGTTATTTCGTAAGTTTAATAAATAATGATATCAATATCGTTACCTATTGAAGAAAACGATATCTATGTCGTTTTAGTTATGGTTTGAACATGAACGATTTTAATCTCGCCAAATTTGTACTGAAATGATGCGGATGTCGTTATATTATTTCGTAAGTTTGATACTTATGTTTTGTTATCTTTTTTGAAAATTGTATTAGAAAATGCCTTCATTAAATGAAGGACGAAAGTTTTGGGTCCGAAACATTAACCCAAAAAAATTTTGGTTGGCGTGTTCGCCTCTGAGTTGTTTACCACCCGAGAGCAGTTGGTCACTTGGACGTGGGCGCGACGGCTCCCTATGTCGCATGCATTGTGCAATTTTTTTATATAAAGACTTCCATGTCGTATTATTGGTTTATAACTATTTCAATATCATTATGAAAATCAATAAAGCAGTGTATTTTTCATACTTGAACAACATCAATTTCATTTTTTGTCTCATGCACGATTTCAATATCACTATGTAAATTAGTGTAATTTTTGTACTGAAACGATATCAATATCATTTTGTGTCTCAGGAACGATTTCAATGTCGTTATGTAAATCTTGCATTTTTCATATTAGAATAACATATGCGTCAACTATAACAATATAAAAGTCGTTTGTCTGTAATGCGAAAAAAAGCAATGTAAAGTGACTTTAATTTTGTTCTAATAGCAAAATGACTACAAAATCTACTAAATCATTAATTTTGTTCTAATAGCGAAATGACTGCAACATCTACTAAATCATTTTGTGCTTCCAATAAGTACAAAATAATAAAGTTATAAGTCACGATAATATTACAACTTAAGTTTCACTACCACCTGTTTGACATTTACAAGTGGAGCGAGCATGACTAGTTTTCTTATAGTTGGAGCCTTAAACATTATAGGGACAAGAGTTGACATCTCCATTTTGTATAGCATTGTATCGACCTTCAACATCTGTCTAACTCTATCATACAAGTTCTCAAAAGAAATTGTTTTCGAAATAAGAATAAGTGATGTTTTCCCTTTTCCATTCACTGCATAATTTCATTTTCAAGCACCTTCAATTGACTGCTCATATTCAACTAGATAACAAATTGAATCCATAACAACATAGCCATAATGTCCATAACTACAAGTCAACATAAAAATTGTAAAATTTCATCAAATATAAAACTTTGTACATTATTGATAACGAGTTGATGTATGTCGTTATGGTTTGCAGAAAAACAATATGTAAGTTGTTCTGGACGGGAAAAAACGGAACGTATGTTTCACAGTAAAACAACAAATAGAATAGCCAAACATGTATTTATCAACATATCCACTTCAAGAATGAGGTCAAAGCTCCAATTAAATGATAAAATGAATTCAAAGCCATTATTGACAAATAAACACCATAAACAGAACATGTGATTCAGAAAAATTGCAAAAGAAAGTAGCCCAAATATTGAAATTTAACATTACCTTCTCTTTTTCTTCAAATGCCCATCAAGAATATTGTAAACTTTGATTCTTACTTCAACCAAATGAGTGTTCAATAGAATGACAATAGTAGATTTCAGGGTTTCATGAATGAGAGAGAAGATGATGATGAAAAAGAAGAATAATTGCATAGAGATGTTGACCTGACCATGGAAGAAAGGAAGTCAAAATTGAATTAGAGCTAAGTGAAAATTGAAAGGGGAATTAGGGCAATATGTCTTTTCATATATTAGGATATTTTAGTAATTTACAAATTGTATTTTCCTTTTCTTTGTATCTTTAGGCTATCTAACTAAAAAAGATAGTTCATAGACTTTTTAAATAAATCTTTGCTTTTGAGCCTCTTAAATGAAATCCCCGAAGAAAAACCCCAAAATCATGCTAATAATCTAATTTGCTATACCAATTCCAAGGTAAGGCACAATGCAACACATCAGCTTTTCTGTAAATACATTAGAAAGACATGAGGTGACATTTCTTACATTCTACTACGAAGAATACCACTTTGTGTAAGGGGCTCGACTCCTTATCCACGATTTGAGAATTCTCTGTCAAAACTGAATGTCCTTCATTTTATACATAATTACATCCAGAAAATGAGGCCAACTGCCATATTTGAATTGCCTCCCAGCATATAGATTGAAAAAAAACTTTGTGCAACAAGAACACACTCTGCTCCTTGAATAATGAAAACTGGTTCCACTTCAGAGACTATCACTGCCAATTATCGACAAAATTAGCAAAGTGGCATAGCATACATGATTTCAAGTATTATAGAACCAGATAAAAAATTGAAATAAAACTGCGTAGTAAAAGTCTATCCGCCTTTTCTCTACCGCATGCAGAGCAGTAGAGACGTGCAAGAGAATAAGATTTTGAGCAATGCAAAACATCCTCAGTAACAACGGTTGAAAATAACACTAGCAAACTCAATTCCTTGTACTAACAAAACCAAGCAAAAAATCGCATATAACTGACAACATAACCGTCCATCCATCTAAATTGGATTGATATGTGTAGATAACTACATATTCAACGAATAAAGAACACATCCTTTAATCAAAGTACAAATATTTTCAACGGTTGCAAAAATTCATATTTGTTTGAAATTTAAGGTCCGAATGGACAAAAAATTGTCACTTGGCGACTTATTTGCTACATTTCATATTTGATGGATTCTTGGCTGTAATTTTCCCTTCCCATTATCCAACCATGATCTTTTACTAAATAAATTAATGCGATATACAAGTTTTCTAACCAAAGATCTATCAATCATATGATTATCCAAAATGTGATATTTCATGAATATTTATTATTAACATTAGAATTACCAACAAGAATGATAGGTAGATTTTAATTTAAAGAGAGAGTTATTGAGAGAAACACCAAATATGAAGCTCTCCATCAAGGTCACAATCTGATAGCACTAAAGTGTATATATGAGGCCATTGCAAATATCTCTACGCATGCACAAGGACATCGACATTTGTATATATTTGTGTGTGTGTGAGTATACGAGAGAGAGGGAGTTGAGAGAGTGAGCAGTGAGAATACGTACTCAAGTAAATTTATATAAGCCAGTCCATCAGAGGCATCGTCTCCAAGAGCCGAAAGGTAGATGTTTGTGTTATGATATTTTTATCTATCGCTTCTATTATCGCAGTATCTTGAGCCACTTGACCTTCCATTTCTTCAGTTTCCGAATTAAGTCTCTTTAATTCATCTTTGAGCAATAGTATATCTCTCCTCTTATTAACAATATTCTCCATTAGCCTTTCCTTTTCATCCATGAACCTTAATGCTTCACCTGCCGATACCATGGCATCTTTGATTTCATCTAGTCGATTATGTAGCCATTTCACATTCATCTTCATTTTTTCTGCATCTTTGACAGCTGAATAACAAGACTCTAACGTAGAAACATCAATGTCTTTCAACTGTTTCCTCTGTAGGTCTTGCACCACTTCACAAATACCAAACAAAACAAGAGTCTTCATACGGTCAGACTCCAATGAACAATCTTTCGTTATATCCCCATGTTTTTCATTTATGGCATTCAGGGTCTGAGCGATATTTGTTTTGGTGTTAGTGTCACTTGCTCGATTTTTGTCGACAGTGCTACCATAGGACTTCGCAATAATGCTTGGAGCTTGCTCAGTTTGCTGATTAGATAAGAGAGTAGTTGTAATTCCATTGCTTTCTTTGCCTAACTGATTATTTATATGAGATCTTGATTGAGAAACATTAGTCATCTGCTGTTGCCATCTCGACAATGTCGTAGAAGGATTATTATAGTTTTCTGTTACTTTTTCTTGATAAGCTGCAAGACGAATAAGTGTTACAAATATTAAAAAGAGGCAACAATCAAAAAAGATTTCAGCAAACGTTAACATCACGTGCCAACTTTAAGTCATTCAATGATCAAACAAGAGAGAAGCTAAGTAATTACACCATCTTGGATGGTAATTTTAACATTACACGCATAAAACAACAGAAAATTTTCAAGAATACACTATAACCTGATCAAGAGACCTCAAAGTTGTTTAAAATAGTCAATTCATCAGTAAGAAGCACGGATGCAGATACATGATTCGAATGAAATACAATATAGGTAGCCGATACAACCTTTTTAAAAAATTAGGATATGTGAATATGTGTATAAAATACATAGTGGAGTTTGATTATATAACTGAGTTTTGCGTGTATTCAAAATTTTAATCCATTATCTATTTCAATGATAAAATTATAGTTACTTACTGTGTAAAAAACAAATAGTAAGATACAAATCAAAGTTGACATAAATTCGGACATGGTTAATCCACTTTTGAAAATAAGAAACAAACAATTGACTCACTTAAAAATTGTTGACCACCACTAAGAAAATGTTAACCCATTTTTATTTTAAAAACATAAAAATTTCTGCTTAAGGTTTGGCTTTCAATTTTCAAGCACCGTCTTTGTCTATTTGAAACTAATGCTTACGATTTAGTTGTCTCCCTCTCCATTTCGACTACACTCATCCGCGATAGCCTCTTCCACTTCACTTGACAGTGCCTTTTTCATTGCTCTCGTCCGGACGTTAGTTTTTTACTGGTTTCCAGAGCAGTAGCAGCAATTTTGCGGGCCCATGAACTTGTGGGTTCTAAAAAAAAAAAAAAACTAAAAAGAGAAACATGCCAAGTGGGAATTTATGAGACGTGTCGGAATGTGTCCCGCATGTGTCAGGGTCCAATACGTGTTGGACACCCTCCCGCAGCGTCTGCAACATAGTTCATCATGCTATTGCAAAATGGACTATGTAGATGACTCACCATCAACTTGTGAGGGGTCTACGATCCAAAAATTCTTATATCACATAGTTTTGCATCCATGATATTGTATTTCAAAGAGCAAAGCCAAGCTTACAACTATGCCTTAAATTCTGAGAGCACTACTCCAAAATCTAATGAAAAGTCTATTCCCCACACAACAACATTGAAGAGTTAAAAATTGTCGAAGTTAAAGGAGCTTTGTTGGTCCCGTTGAAAGTAGTGTAAACTTGACCTAGGAAATTCTAAAAAAAAAAAAAAGTTCCAAAATTATCAAGAAGATTTAGATGGAGTAGCAAAGTTGAACTTTACTTCCTTAAAGGATAACGTAGTTATCAAATTCTTCTTTACTACTAAGAAACAATTCAAACAAGTGAAGGAAGCCAAGTCAAGGAAGGAAGAAAAACAATTGATTGAAGACTTACTTGATCATCTTGAACTCTTCTTCTAAAGGAGGTGGAAGTTACTTAACCATTTTGAATTCTTCTACTAAAGGAGGTTAAAGACTTACTTAATCATGTTGAACTCTTCTTAGTTTTTTTTTTTTTTTTTTTTTCCTGTAGATGTATTTGTG
Source organism: Osmanthus fragrans (assembly GCA_019395295.1). Lineage (NCBI taxonomy): Eukaryota > Viridiplantae > Streptophyta > Magnoliopsida > Lamiales > Oleaceae > Osmanthus > Osmanthus fragrans. Next base: position 23,131,645 of record CM033359.1, on the reverse strand, counting down.
TGTAGTTTTAAATATCGGGTAGAAGAAAAGAGAGAATTCATATATTGTATTGAGTATTGTTATATTAATGAAAAGTTTATTTATTTGAGTGAAACGTGAAATTCTTTTCAAGACTTTTCATTAATATAACAATACTCAATGTAGGGCGTGATACAACAACTACCAAGGCGTTACCGGGCTCAGTTTGATCGAACACCACGTAGAATCACCAAACCGACCATTTCGAAGTTTTCTTCAATTGGGAGCCTTTCAATAGTACCCACTTTTCGATAACCACGTAGGAATGATCACAAAGATGAAGGGGTAATATATGTAGCACAAAGCAGAGGCAAGAACCAAGAAGAATCACGTAGAGAAGAAGAGGCAGAGAGTTCGGCCGAGAGAGAGGGAGAGTTGGAGGCGTGAATTATGTATTCAAATGAGGGGAGTCACCTTTTATAGCCCAAGCCCAATAAGGTAAGTTAGGTATAGGTTTAGTTTAGTTAATTGGGCCAAGACCCAATTAACAATCAAATAGGCTAGCAAATAAGTGGGCCTCCAATTGAGTAACCGTCCAACTAAAGAAGCTCGGGCCATGAGCAACACTAATTAATTAGGTTGCTTCCAATGGCCCGTTAAATCTCTGGGGTCGGGGCATTTCATACGTGGTGTTGATTCAACGTTCAGTCATATGGTCGAAGCCGACTGAAACAAAAAACGAGTTACATCATTGCCCGGGGAGGTCGTTTGACAACAAATTGCCTAACAACCTCCACCTTGGTGTCAAAGGACCTGCAAAAGAAACATAAACACTTATCAATAATAGTTCCAACATAAAGAGCGATAAAATTGGAAATTACTTACCCTCACCAATGTTTAGAAGAGTTTTACAACTTCTAAACTTTACCAATGGCAGCACCTTGGTGCCCATGTCTGAAGGATTATACTGTGTATGAATCTTTTCAAGTCTCACCACTTCTTGAGACACAATATCTCTAATAAAATGTAGTCTCACATCAATATGTTTAGTGCGTTCGTGAAAAACAGGGTTCTTGCATAAATGTATTGAAGACTGACTATCAGAGTAAACTACCACGTAATCATTCAAGAAGAACACAGTTCATGAAGTAGGCCCCTAAGCCACAGAGCTTCTTTAATAGCTTCAGTGGTAGCAATATACTCAGACTCTGTTGTGGATAGTGCAACAATATGTTGTAACTGTGATTTCCAACTAACACAAGAATTAGATAAGGTAAACACATAAGCAGAAGTCGACTTTCTACCATCCCTATCCCCCGCATAGTCAGCGTCTACAAAACCCTTCAGTTTCACGCCTTCTTTATTAACACCAAACCTTAGACCTATATTACTAGTTCCCTTCAAATATCTTAGTAGCCACTTTAAGGCTTCCCAATGCTCGGGACCCGGATTAGACATATATCTACTAAGGGCACTAACAGCAAAAGCTAAATCCGGTCTAGTGCAAACCATCAAGTACATGATAGAACCTATCACATTAGAATAAGGAATTCTACTCATGTATTCTACTTCATATTCATTACAAGGAGCCTGATCCTTAGACAGCACAAAGTGATTATCTAACGGTAATGAAAACGGGTTTGCAGTCATTCATACCAAATTTTTTCAATATCTTTGAAATGTAAGGAGACTGATGCAAGAACAATGCGAAGTTTGACCTATCTCTTTCAATTTCCATGCCTAAGATTCTTTTAGCTTTACCTAGGTCTTTCATGTCAAATTCGCCACTCAACTTTGTTTTTATATTGCTTATCCACTTAGGTGATGAACCAATCAAAAGCATATCATCCACATAAAGCAATAAAAACAGATAATTATTATCAGTACTACTATACTGAAAATACAGGCAATGATCAAACTTGCTTCTTTGAAAACCTATAGTGAGTACAAAAGAGTCAAATCTTTTATACCATTGTCTAGGTGATTGTTTTAAGCCATACAACGACTTTTTAAGATAACACACATGTTCAGGTTTCAACTTATCTTTAAAACCTTTAGGTTGATTCATAAAGATTTGCTCGTCAAGATCACCATGCAAAAAAGCAGTTTTTACATCAAGTTGTTCAAGTTCCCAGTCAAAATGTGCAACTAATGCAAGCATGACCCTAATAGTAGTGTACTTAACAACTGGTGAGAAAATCTCATTATAATCAATCCTCTCTTTCTGTGTGAATCCTTTAGCAACTAACCTAGCTTTAAACCTTAAAGGTTCAGAAGCACTCGTACCCTCCTTAACCTTAAAAACCCACTTACAATCAACGATGAATTTATTCTTAGGTTTAGGTACTAATTCCCAAGTTTGATTCTTCTCTAAGGAGCTCATCTCCTCACTCATTGCCTTAAACCATTCTTCAGCTTGTTCACTCTTCGTTGCCTCCTCAAAGGTCTTTGGTTCTCTATCAACTAGTTCCTCATAACTAGCATGAGCAAAAGCTATCTCAGATTCATATCCGAATCTCCTAGGCTCCATCGTTTGTCTTCTCTCTCTATCCCTAGCTAAGTTATAGTTGGTCAAGGGATTTTCTTCCTCAGGATGCTCCTCTATCACTATCTCACTTCTATTCTCCACATCGGGTTCCTGATCCTGAATCTCCACCTCATTCGGAGTATCAAAAACAGGTGTGCTAAGTTTTCCTAACTCCACCTTAAACTGACTTCGCTCTTCACCTTGTTCTGACTCGCTCACAGGCTCAGGTTCAGATTCACTCTTAAGACAAGGCATTTCACTCTCGTTAAACGTGACATCTCTACTCACAATGATCTTAACCCCCTTCTGGCTTCTATCCCATAACCTATATCCCTTCACACCAGTAGGATACCCTAGGAAGACACATTTCCTAACTCTAGGTTCAAGCTTTCCCTCACTCTGATGGGAAAACGCAGCACAACCAAAAGTTCTAAGGGCAGAATAATCACTTAGTTTACCAGACCACTTTTCATGAGGAGTATCACCATTTAATGCAGCAGATGGAGTCAAATTAATCAAATAACAAGCAGTCATAACAGCTTCACCCCAAAATGACTTTGGGATGCCAGAACTTAACATCATACAACGCACTTTATCAAGTATGGTTCTATTCATCCTTTCCGCTACCCCGTTTTGCTGGGGAGTGTAAGGAACAGTCCTATGTCTTGTTATTCCATTTTCTTTGCACATATTATCAAATTCAGTGTTACAAAATTCTAGGCCATTATCTGTTCTTAGGTACTTAATCCTTTTGCCAGTTTGGTTCTCTACTTGCCTTTTCCAGTTATTAAAGTTTTGAAAAGTATCGGATTTATCTTTTAGAAGATAAACCCATACCTTTCTCGTATAGTCATCAATAATCGACAAGAAATACCTATTCCCACCCGAGGTGGGATTACTAGCAGGACCCCACAGATCTGAATGCACATATTCAAGCATGCCTTTAGATTTATGAACACTTGTGGAGAACGATGTTCTATGATGCTTACCAAGCACACAATGATCACAGAAAGACAAATCAGACACACAGTCATTACCAAATGCACCTTTTCCATTTAGAAATTTAAGTCCTTTAATGCCTACGTGTGCAAGTCTATTATGTCATAGATGAGTGTGATCAATCTTGGCAGAAGAGATAGAGTGTTTTAACCCTCTAATCACTTCTCCAGTAGTGACATATATATCATTTTTCTTAGTTCCTTTAATGAAGACTAATGCACCCTTAATTATCTTTAACATGCCATTTCCAATTTTACCAGTGAAATCATCCTTTTCAAGCCTTCAAACTGAAATTAAATTCCTAGACAATTCAGGAATATATCTAACGTCTTTCAAAGTGTACACAAAACCAGTGTCAAACTTTATACTAATATCTCCAATTCTAGCAATAGTGTAAGCAAAATTGTCACACAGCACAACATGCCCCGTATTAGATTCATGCAAGTTCTCAAACCAATCCTTTTCAGACGTCACATGAAAAGAAACACCAGAATCAAGTATCTACTCATGCATGCGAGAATTAGCAGTTAGATTTAATTCAGCAGAAACAGTAACAGGACTCGAAATCATATAGACTTCACCTACATCATCTTTGGGAGCAGAAGACAACACATTTACCTCATCTCTCTTCTTAACATTTTGATTATCCTTAATCTTACGACAATCCTTTATGAAATGCCCTGTGTTACCACACCCATAGCATTTCCTAATCTTGGACCTAGACTTAGATCTAGACCAACTCTTACCCTTTCTCCTACCTCCATTACCCTTTGACTCGCCTCTACTTTGGTGTCCCTCATGACTATTTTGCCTAAACTGAGTCCTACCCCGCATCATGTGAATCTCACCACTCCTCTTATCATGTTTTTCAGCTTTAAGTTCCATCTCCTTACTTCTAAGTGAGTCCATGACAATTTCAGGTGTTAAAGTGTCCCTACCATACTTAATAGCATTTTTGACTTCCCTATATGAATCAGGCATAGAGTTAAGCAAAATTATAGCCTTATAAGTCTCAGACACTTTCTCATCACAATTAGCAATATCTTGAACAAGTTTATTAAAAACATCTAAATTGTCGTCAAGATCCTTTGAAGGATCCATTTTAAAACTGAAAAAACGTTCAAGCAAGTAAAGTTTATTCGGGGTAGATTTGAGCAAATACAGTTCTTCCAATTTTTCCCAAAGTTCTTTGGTGGTTTTCAGTTTGCCCACCTTTCTTAAAACGGCATCAGACAAATGTAAAATTATTGAGGTATAAGCAAGTTCATCGGCTTCTTCTTTTTGATCTTTTGAAAAATCAGCTGAGTAATTGCCATCAATGGCTTTTGAAACTTTTTGTTGGACCAAAATACCCCTCATCTTTTGTTGCCAGATTGAAAAATCACCTTTTCCATTAAAAATCCCCAAATCAAAGTTGTGACTTGTCATTTTATGAAATAATCAAAAAACACAGAATCACAATCACAAAGACACACCACACAAAGTAGTCCTAGGGTCACAGACAATATACGCCGTTCTAGATTCCCAGGATTTCGTAAGACTCGCGAGGTCTTAGATCAAGGGAATGTTCGAACAGGTAAGGTCTAGGTATTCTAACGGAAATAACAACGCAGCGGAATAGACAATGCAACAAAACAGATATGTCCAATCACAGAAGATTCCAAACAGCGAAAAAATTATATCACACAGCACAATAAACCAATTCTATCAAAAGTTACGATACACAATCGTCAAGTAAGGGCAAGTAATCCTAAAATCTAGCACAAGCAATGGTTACCAAGCAATGGCAACCCCCAATCCTAATGATCACCCCACACGATGATCTGCTAGTGCGATAATGTAAAGGATTCAGCCAATTTACCAGAGCGGACGTTTCTGAGTCCGTAATTTACGAGAGATGCGAATTTGCTGCCTTAGGGCCACCACTATTCGCCCTAGAGGTTCAGCAAATGTATCAGCGCAATCAGCAACTAATGCAGACTGCAATGCACGCGACTATCCACCAAGGGCAAAATCGTCAACTTTTCCTGTGTAACCTGAAACACTAAACAAATAATATCAGTACGTTCAGGAGATTAAAATGAGTATTCTGCCTGAAGAAAGCTCGCCGGAAAACGCAGCCACGCGCCGCCGCCGCCGGAGCCACGCGCCGCCGCCGGAGCAGTCGCCGAAAAAACGCGCTTCACTACTGGAGGCGCCTCGACCTGCTGAGTCCAACGCCGGTCTCCGTTCGTTCACCGGAGTAGTGGTTTGGCCGAAATTTGGGTTTTTCCGGTTCGGTCCCTCAAATCAACCCGGTCGATTTTCTCGATTTTTGGATGAATTCTTCGCCTAGGATTGTAGCCCACAACCTGCAGGTCTCAATGCCGGTCTCCGTTCTGCTGGGTCACGCCTGGATTGGCCGGAAATCGAGATGGAAGATCCGGCCAGTGAGGAATCGCGCTCGGCCCTTCTCCAAAACCGGTCGATTCTCCTCCAATCAATCACACAAGGCTCTGATACCAGATGTAGGGCGTGATACAACAACTACCAAGGCGTTACCGGGCTCAGTTTGATCGAACACCACGTAGAATCACCAAACCGACCCTTTCGAAGTTTTCTTCAATTGGGAGCCTTTCAATAGTACCCACTTTTCGATAACCACGTAGGAATGATCACAAAGATGAAGGGGTAATATATGTAGCACAAAGCAGAGGCAAGAACCAAGAAGAATCACGTAGAGAAGAAGAGGCAGAGAGTTCGGCCGAGAGAGAGGGAGAGTTGGAGGCGTGAATTATGTATTCAAATGAGGGGAGTCACCTTTTATAGCCCAAGCCCAATAAGGTAAGTTAGGTATAGGTTTAGTTTAGTTAATTGGGCCAAGACCCAATTAACAATCAAATAGGCTAGCAAATAAGTGGGCCTCCAATTGAGTAACCGTCCAACTAAAGAAGCTCGGGCCATGAGCAACACTAATTAATTAGGTTGCTTCTAATGGCCCGTTAAATCTCTGGGGTCGGGGCATTTCATACGTGGTGTTGATTCAACGTTCAGTCATATGGTCGAAGCCGACTGAAACAAAAAACGAGTTACATCATTGCCCGGGGAGGTCGTTTGACAACAAATTGCCTAACACTCAATACAATATATGAATTCTCTATTTTCTTCTACCCGATATTTAAAACTACATACCAATACATCTATTTATAGGGAAAAAAAAACTAAGCAGAGTTTAACATGATTAAGTAAGTCTTTAACCTCCTTTAGTAGAAGAATTCAAAATTGTTAAGTAACTTCCACTTCCTTTAGAAGAAGAGTACAAGATGACCAATTAAGTCTTCAATCAATCGTTTTTTTTCCTTCCTTGACTTGACTTCCTTTACTTGTTTGAATTGTTTCTTAGTAATAAAGAAGAATTTGATAACTATGTTATCCTTTAAGGAAGTAAAGTTCAACTTTGCTATTCCATCTAAATCTTCTTGATGATTTTGGAACCTTTTTTTTTTTATTTTTTTTAAGAATTTTCTAGATCAAGTTTGCACTACTTTCAACATCCCCCCTTAAACTTGACCATCCCAAGCATAAATTTTTGTCTTGTAAACACATCATGCTTCAATGGCTTGATAAAAATATCTGCTGCTTGATCATTTGTTTTGCATGGTTATAACTCCACCTTTTTCATTTTATTCGGGAACACATAAAGATTAAAGAAGTGGAGTTATTACCATGCAAAACAAATGATCCAGCAGTAGATATTTTTACCAAGCCACTGAAGCATGATGTGTTTACAAGACAAAAATTTATGCTTGGGAGGTCAAGTTTAAGAGGGGATGTTGAAAGTAGTGTAAACTTGACCTAGGAAATTCTAAAAAAAAAAAGAAGTTCCAAAATCATCAAGAAGAAGATTTAGATGGAGTAGCAAAGTTGAACTTTACTTCCTTAAAGAATAACGTAGTTATCAAATTCTTTACTACTAAGAAATAATTCAAACAAGTAAAGGAAGTCAAGTCAAGGAAGGAAGAAAAACGACTGATTGAAGACTTATTTGATCATCTTCAACTCTTCTTCTAAAGGAGGTGGAAGTTACTTAACTATTTTGAATTCTTCTACTAAAGGAGGTTAAAGACTTACTTAATCATGTTGAACTCTTCTTAGTTTTTTTTTTCTATAAATAGATGTATTGGTAAGTAGTTTTAAATATCAGGTAGAAGAAAAGAGAGAATTCATATATTGTATTGAGTATTGTTATATTAATGAAAAGTTTGTTTATAGTGAAAAGTGAAATTCTTTTCAAGACTTCTACCCAACAGGTCCAGGGTAGACTGATATTCCATGAAAATAAGACTGGGTAAAACCATGAAAGCCAGAATCACAGTAGGGGCACATTTCATATAGGAATGCAAGATATCTAAATAATTTAGACCAAGCAAGTAAGAAATTAAATGGCCAAACTAAATCAAAAATAAAGACCAAGATTTCCCATTTTCGCTAATACAAAAACACAAAAAAGTTGCAACAAAACAAAGGAGATGGAATTGATTGACCCCTCTAGGTTGGAGAAAAACCCTGATTTACCAAGGGAATCATATCAATCAAGAATAGCAACAATAACAAAAAGCCTTAACTGCCAGATGGGTGGCTCGTCCGAGAACACCAATCTTGTAATCAAATTGCTTGTTTAAGCTTTAAACAAATTGAGTTGCTGGTTTGAACTTAATAGGACCTGATACAATATTGGGTTTTGAGGTTCTATCTTAAAATTCTACATTTTATGACAGGATTAACTAGGGTGACTGTACTGGTGTATAATGCACAATGTAATGTAAATCTACAGATGTTTGCGGGAATTAATAATCATGCACATGCACAAGTCTCAGAAACCAGAAAAATATAAACTGAAAAATAAAGGAATAAAAAAAAAATTATATGAAAATTTAAAAGGAAAAAAAGAAGAAGATTAAAACTCTTACAAAGCTGGGACATGGATCTTGATTTTGATGGACGGCTTTTGCGGCGTCGATACATTTGTGGTGGTAGTGCTGGACTATAAAACTGCGGCCGAACTCTCTTTCTAGAGGTACGCCTAGTAGTCATTCCTGCAGGTGGCTGCTCCATTGAAGCTTCTTCTGATGGTGGCGGCAATATGGGCTGTGAGCAACCATCAGCAGCGGAGGGGGTGGCGTGTTTGTCTGTGGGAGTTTCGAGTGAAAACCCGGGTGGTGGAACAGGCGAAGCAGGCTTGGGTAATGATACTCTCTCGACCTTTACCATCTCAGAAGCAAGAACTATTCAACCTGAAGACCTATTGTTTGAGAGAGAGAATGGGGAACAAAGAGTGAGGCTATGTATCGAAAACTTGAGGTCAGTTTTTGTTCTTGAGAAATGAAACGTTCAGAATTCAGACAACTGGACGAGGAAGTAGACACTTGTCTAGAGAGAGTGGAGAGGGAGGAGAGGTGGAATGGGGCCGTGTGAACTGTGCAGACATGCAGCAAGCTGCATTGGACGGGAGGGATGGCAATAAACCAAAGTCTCACCATTTCTTAAAGTTGAACTATCAATTTTCAACATCGAAAAACGTCAAAATCTTCAATAAAGTACCAGATAATCTGCATGGTCCTCTAATTTTCATTTGGTGTTTCCATCTTCATCTTCTCCTATTCTCCATTGTAGCAAAGCAATCTTAAACGATATTTCAACAGTGATGAAGACAAACTACACTAGCAACTATTAAGTTGATGAAACAAGACTTGGTTTGATTGGATAGTTTCGATGGAACTAACTTTACTCGGTGGCAAGACAAGATATTCTATGTGCTCGATCCTAGTTCGCCAATTTTTGAACGAACTGATTAAAATTCTGAAGAAGTACGGGCCGAGAGAAAGAAAAGACAAGATGACGAATTAATTTGTCGTGATCACATTCTTAATGCCCTTTTCGATCATTTACACGATCTCTACACCAACATCATTTCGATAAAGGAGATTTGGGAAGGACTTGAAAATAAATACAAAGTTAAGTAGAAAGGTACCTTTTTTTAATTGTCAAGTACTTTGATTTTAAGATGCTTAATAATACACCTGTTTTGCCTCAAGTATATGAACTTCAAATTATTGTAAATAAGTTGAAAGCTATGAAAATCAAACTTCTTTTTATTAATTTCTTCTTCAAAAAAAAAAAAAAAAATCATTTTGAGCACGTATGTCGACTCATTTTTTAACTTTTTTTTTTTATTATTAATTTCTTTAAAAAAACGAGTTGCTCGCCCTATAGGGCACATGAGCCAAAGGGTTTAACTTGACCTAGTTTGTGTTCACGAGTCAAGCTCATATGTCTAATCATCGACTCAGCTTGACTCGACTCATTACCACTCCTACCTAAAAGTCAACAAAAATATATTGCTTCATCTTTTGTTTTGTGCAAGCACTATGATTTTCTTTGACAATGGCATTATTTAGCCTCGTTTGATGGCCATTATAAAAAGAAATTATGGAAAATGATGTTTTAAATAGTAATTTTTGGAGAATATCTTAACTATATAAAAGAGTGAGTTTTTTTTTGCCACGTGTCAACAATTTATATCGTCAATCAATACGACGTCGTTTTTTGCATGGAAGCGTAATGTAGAAGCGTGAAGAAATGTGTAAGAGAAGAAAATTTAGGCCCTGTTTTAGCCCCTCTTCTTTCCCCTTTTTCCCATTCATTTCCGTTTTCCAACACACTGAACGCATTAATGAGAGGTGAAAAGGTACTGAATTTTCTGACACAATTTTTAATCCTAAAAATATCAAATATTTCCTAAATATTCAATTATAACAACACCGAAAATTTAAAAATTTAAAATTTTCACGTTAATAAAAATATCTAATATATAATAAATATACAATTCGGCAAAACAAATATCAAATATTTCCTAAATATTCAATTATAAAAACACCGAAAACTAAATTAAGATAATTTAAAATTTAAAATCTTCATGCTAATAAAAATATCTAATATATAATAAATATACAATTCGACAAAACAAATATCAAATATTTCCTAAATATTCAATTATAAAAACACCGAAAACTAAATTAAGAAAATTTTAAAAAAATTAAATCTTGACGCTAATATATATATTTCTTAAGTAAAGTGAAAAAAAATAATAAATAATACTGTAGAGAATGTCTTGGGAGTGACTCTTAAACGTGACCGTGTCACGGTGATGGCATGGCCATCACTGTGCCACAGCCACGATGATGGCAATTTGAGAGTGTCACTCTCAAATTTTAAGAGTGACACTCTCAAACGTGACCGTGTCACGGTGATGCCAAGTCATCACCGTGACACGGCCATGGAGATGGCCTAATTTTTTTTTTCTTTTCGTGTTACTATATATATATATATATATATATATATATCTTATCTTAATCCTGAAAATATCTAATATATAATAAATATACAATTCGACAAAAAAATTATCAAATATTTCCTAAATATTCAATTATAACAACACCGAAAATTAAATTAAAATAATTTTAAAATTTAAAATCTTCACACTAATAAAAATATCTAATATATAATAAATATACAATTCGTCAAAAAAAATATCAGATATTTCCTAAATATTCAATTATAAAAATACTGAAAACTAAATTAAGAAATTTTAAAAAAATTAAAATCTTCACGCTAATATATATATATATATATATATTTTTTTTTTTGCGAGTCAGAATTACTGTTAAACCTATTATATATATCGTATCATAATCCTAAAATATTTAATATATAATAAATATACAATTCAGCAAAAAAAATATCAAATATTTCCTAAATATTCAATTATAAAACACCGAAAACTAAATTAAAAAAATTTCATGCTAAATATATATATATATCCTATTCTAATCCTAAAAATATCTAATATATAATAAATATACAATTCGAGAAAAAAAATATCAAATATTTCTTAAATATTCAATTATAACAACACTGAAAACTAAATTAATAAGATAATTTTAAAAAATTTAAAATTTTCACGCTAATAAAAATATCTAATATATAATAAATATACAATTCGAAAAAAGAAATATCAAATATTTCCTAAATACTAAATTATAAAAATACCGAAAACTAAGTTAAAAAGATTTTAAAAAAATTAAAATATTCACGCTAATATATTTTTATCTTTTTGCGTGTGAGAATTAGTGGTAAACCTACTATATATATCCTATCCTAATCCTAAAAATATCTAATATATAATAAATATACAATCGGTAAAAAAAAAATCAAATATTTTCTAAATATTCAATTACAAAAATAGCGAAAACTAAATTAAGAAGATTTTTTTAAAAATTAAAATCTTGACGCTAATATATATAGATGCCAAAATTTTTAAACTTTAGATGCCTAATTTTTTTTATATAGTTTAAAATAATTTTAAACTATAGATGCCTAATTTATTTATTTTTAAATTTAAAAAAAATTAAAGCAAATATCTCGCACTGTGCTAGAAAACACAGTGCACATGTCTCGCATAGTGCGAGAGGCATCTCTCGCATTGTGCGAGACAGCACAGTGCCTCACAGCACAATGCGAGAGTGCACATGCTTCGCACAAATTTTTTTTTTCGTGTTACCATATATATATATATATATATCCTATACTAATCCTAAACATATCTAATATATAATAAATATACAATTAAATAAAAAAAATATCAAATATTTTCTAAATATTCAATTATAACAACACCGAAAATTAAATTTAAATAATTTTAAAATTTAAATTTTCACACTAATAAAAATATCTAATATATAATAAATATACAATTCGTCAAAAAAAATATCAGATATTTCCTAAATATTCAATTATAAAAACACCGAAAACGAAATTAAGAAATTTTTAAAAATTTAAAATTTTCACGCTAATAAATATATATATATTTTTTGCGGGTTAGAATTACTGTTAAACCTACTATATATATCGTATCCTAATCCTAAAAATATCTAATATATAATAAATATAAAATTCAGCAAAAAAATATCAAATATTTCCTAACTATTCAATTATAAAAACACCGAAAATTAAATTAAAAAAATTTCACGTTAATATATATATGTTTCTTAAGTAAAATGAAAAAAAATTAAAATTAAAACTCTCTCTAACACTCATATTTGAGAATGTGACACTCTCACACTCTCACACTTTGAGAGTGTCACTCTCATATTTTCACGTCGCATTTTTTTTTTTTTTTTGCGTGTTACTATTTATATATATATAATCCTAAAAATATCTAATATATAATAAATATATAATTCGAGAAAAAAAATATCAAATATTTTCTAAATATTCAATTATAATAACACCAAAAACTAAATTAATAAGATAATTTTAAAAAATTTAAAATCTTCATGCTAATAAAAATATTTAATATATAATAAATATACAATTCGGAAAACAAAAATCAAATATTTCTTAAATATTCAATTATAAAAACACTGAAAACTAAATTAAGAAGATTTAAAAAAATTCATGCTAATATATATATATATATTTATTTATTTATTTATTAAGTAAAGTGATTTTTTTTTTTAATAAAAACTCTAAAGAGAGTGTAACACCCTCATATTTTTTTTTGCGTGTTACTATATATATATATATATATATATATATATATCATATTCTAATCCTAAAAATATCTAATATATAATAAATATACAATAGGCAAAAAAAATCAAATATTTTCTAAATATTCAATTATAAAAACACCGAAAACTAAATTAAGAAGATTTTAAAAAAAATTAAAATCTTGACGCTAAAAAATATATATATATATATATATATATATATATATATATATATATATTAAGTAAAGTGAAAAAAAAAATTTAAACTACAGATGTCTAATTTTTTTTTTTAAATTAAAAAAAATTAAAACAAATGTCTCGCACTGTGCTGTGAGGCACTATGCAAGACAGCACAGTGCACATGTCTCGCACAGTGCGAGACAACACAGTATCTCGCACTGTGCTGTGAGACACTGTGCGAGACAGCATAGTACGAGATGTTACTTCCAAAACTTTTCTTCTTTCTTCATTTTTACGCACAATTGTCATCATGCCTAACTCCATTCTGCCTTTATCATTTCTCACGCAACCATCCATAGAGCCAATACTATACCACCATACCTAACTTTTGATCTCATTACCACTCTATATTCTTTTACTTTGCCCACGAAAATCTCTTCATTTCTCTCCCTATGTATTTTACCAAAGCGAGCGATGAACATTTACTCTCTGTGACTTACCTTCTGCCCAGAATTGTTTGTTCGTCTTGCAATTTCTGTTACTTTCTGTCAAAATTGTTGAAAATTTCATTTTTTTCTTCATGTATTTGAGTTGGAGATTTAGTGTAACAACGTGTATTTTTTTTTTTGCAAAATTTGACATGTGTTTCTTCCATTCTAGACTACATGATTTAGTGAAAGTAGTGTATTGAAGCAAATATTTGATGATAAATGGTAAATTTCAATACACATTCTTAAATGTTTATTACTATTCTTATACAACAATATGCTTCTATCTAAACAAAAAATAATCTTTAATCCTTACTGCTGATCTTACACTCTCAACTAAAATCAATAGCACTTTACTTTCTACGCTAATAAAAACATAATAACTACAGAACTCGTGCATCGCACGAGGCACAAACTAGTATAATTAAAAAGTAGAGACATATTTTATGTGTAAATTATTTTATTATGTGAATGTATGATTAAAAATAAACATGAGAAACAAAGATTTTAGAGTTAAAGGGAGTTAAAAAGGGACTTAGTGCCTACATATCACTAAATGGCATTATTCATTACATTTTAGTTCATAAAAATTTGGATCATTCTGTCATTGCTTATGAAAGTATAAAACTTAGTAAAAAGTTGAGGTCAAAATCAACAATTAATTTTTATCATATATCGTATGAGATTCACAACATTTATCAACTTTTCTACCACATATTTCATTAGCTTTTATAAAAATTTGTTAAAACTTTCTTAAACAAACCCCTCAATTTATAAAAAGTGAATTGACAATTATTGGCTGAATACTATTTTATTCCAAATTTAATGAAAAAGTAGTATATATTTAAAAAAAATCAGCGCGTAATCAATAGTAACAAGCAGAGACAGGGTTAGAGAATTGGACAAAAAATTTCTTGCATCCGTTGATAATTTTCCGTAGGTGAAAAGTTGTTTTTTAGTAGTGGAAGGGCAAAAAATTTCTCACATTAGACGAAAGTCGAGGACTGTCCCCTTCTCTCCGGCCATTGGCAACAAGTCAAATGAACAAAATATCGACGAACAAGTCACTGTGGAATGTCCTTTAGAATTTTTAACTAAAAGCAATGCTGCCTTAAATTTTTTAATTTCTAACAAAGTAGTGATAATCCTTTTTTTTTTTTTTTTTCAATCTACTAGTTAAAACACTTGATTTTATAATAATGATTTGTATTCTTTATGTTACTAGAATTTTAAAATAATAAAAGTTAGGCTAAATCGTGATTAAAAAAATTTGTTGTATGTAAAAACATGCAACTTGTATCGTTTGGTGGAATTTCACTTAGAGTGTGTTTGATTAACTTTATTTTTAATGAAAAATATCATTTTTCCATAACACTTCCTACTTTTGGAGTGTTTGATTGACAATCTTTTCCCTGATAAATAGTTTCCAACTTTTGATCACGTGACCATATTTTTCTCAAAAATAAGGAAAATATTTTTTTAAGAAGGGGCAGTTTTTATTTTTCAGGTAATTCTCTCTCTCTCTTATCTATTTATTCTCACTCATCTACTCATCAATAAAAAAATGGATAAATATAATATTTTTTAGATTGAAAACTCAATTAATCAAACATATTTAATTACTAATTTCCATACAAATAAGTTCATACAATTGAATTATAGTGTGAATGCAAGGAAGACTAAAGGCATGCATGAAACACGGTGTAGAGAAAGGAATTATAATAATTATAAATTTATAATTCCACATTCATTTACTAATAAAACTTTATACAACTCATCTTAAGTTGCACCAACCTATCTAAATTGCCCAAATGAAATGCCTAATTGGAGCAGATGTTTCAATTAATACCAGGACAATAAACAAGTACATCCTAGCATGAGCATCCAAAGAAATGGAAAAGGAGTGGTTATATTGACACCATAATTTTTATTAATTATATCATATTTTAATTATTCTTATGTTTCTTCGTCTTTATTTATTGTAGCGGCACTTATGTCTCTATTTTTTAATTGAAGTCTTAAACTTTAACTCTTTATTAATTAGCATGTCTTTGATGATGATTTTTTATCAACATTTTCTTGTGCGCTTTGAAATGATGATAAAATATTTATCATACTTTTGTATTTATTGTTTTTTTTTAAATGTGATGGACAAATATTACAGAGATTTTGCCAATCAAATGGAAATGAAAAACTAAAATTCAATGATTCTTGCCTTAGAGAGATTTTGTCAAAGATCTATGTTAACTACATTCTAAATAATGTAAACATGGTATCAATCCCAATAATTTCTTGATATCCATTTCATTTTTTATGCTCTATTTTTCAATAGCTAAATGAGACAATTTGAGCCCATTTTTCAAAATTTGATAGTTGACAAAGTATTCCACATAATCAACTAGTTTTAAAACGAAATCAAGTGGCACAAGGCAAGTTTCACATTGTTTATAACCATATTTTTCATTAAATTTTAATACAAAAATTGTGATTGCCAGTATAATTATAATGCATGTCGGAAGCAATGTTAAACAAGATTAAAGAAGAATCATAAAACAAATTGAGATATGGAAAAAGAAACATCGACAAAACAGTCGAAATGGAATTCTATTCAATCTTTGATAAGTATATGGGATTTTTATGCAAAAATTGAAGACTTCCTCTATTGTTGGAAAAAGAAAAATATAAGAGAGAAATTTTTTCCCTTCCCCTCCCAAATATCAGTTTTTGTAATTGTAATTAATTGCTCTTATTCCGTAAGAATGCATACATATTGCGATGGTATCGTGTTGCCTAAAATGACCCTATTTTGCCTAACGTCGCGACTAATATTTGCGATTGAAGGTGAACCAAAAAGCGTAACTAGCTATGCGGACGTGCCCCTCCGCGGCCAACTTCTTAGAAGGACTACGGCCTTTTAGGCCGTGAAAGTTTGAGGTAATAACGAGTTTATAGCTTTGGCCGACAGGTCCGGGTAATCTTTGAAATTTCATCATAATAGGGATAGAAATCAAAGTTTTTGGGTTCCGGGGGGAGTATGGTCGCAAGGCTGAAACTTAAAGGAATTGACGGAAGGGCACCACCAGGAGTGGAGTCTACGGCTTAATTTGACTCAAAACGAGGAAACTTACCAGGTCCAGATATAGTAAGGATTGACAGACTGAGAGCTCTTTCTTGATTCTAAGGGTGGTGGTGTATGGCCGTTCTTAGTTGGTGGAACGATTTGTCTGGTTAATTTCGTTAACGAACGAGACCTCAGTCTGCTAACTAACTATGCGGAGGTACCCCTCCGCGGCCAGCTTCTTAGAGGGACTATGACATTTTAGGCCGCAGAAGTTTGAGACAATAATAGGTCTGTGATGCCCTTAGATGTTCTGGGCCGCACGCACATTACACTGATGTATTCAACGAGTTTATAGCCTTGGTCGACAGGTTCGGGTAATCTTTGAAATTTCATCGTAATAGGGATAGATCATTGCAATTGTTGGTCTTCAATGAGGAATTCCTAGTAAGTGTTATTTATCAGCTCACATTGACTATGTCCCTGCCCTTTGTACACACCGCCCGTCGCTCCTACCGATTGAATGGTCCGGTGAAGTGTTCAGATCGCGACGACGTGGGCGGTTTGCTGCCCGCAACGTCACGAGAAGTTCACTGAACCTTATTATTTAGAGGAAGGAGAAGTCGTAACAAAGTTTCCTAGGTGAACCTGTGGAATGATCATTGTCGAAACCTGCAAAACAGACTCGCGAACACGTTATAACTCACAGGGAAGACGATGCGGGCACAACTAACCATGTTATCCCACGCCGGAGACCCTCTCCGTCGATGTGCGCGCATGCGCCCATCATACGGCCTAATGAACCCCAGCGCGAAAAGTGTCAAGGAATACTTAAAACATTGCTTGCCCCTCGATGCCCTGTTCGCGGTGTGCACTTGGGGATCGGCTCGTCACCGTTTCACATCCAACCGGGATGCATCGTCGACCCCCATCCGCTTCCCCCCCCCGGACAATTTTTAGCACTCTTTGACTCTTTTTTCAAAGTCTGTTTCATCTTTCCCTCGCGGTGCTTGTTCGCTATTGGTCTCTCGCCCATATTTAGCCTTGGACGAAATTTACCGCCCGATTGGAGCTACATTCCCAAATAATCCGTCTGGCACAGGTATTAAATTTATGGTTGGATTTAAGGTTAGTGGCAAAACACATACAACCATAGACACGTAAATGGGAATAAGGTGGTGGTTTTTTGTGCAATCTTTCATATGGTGTTTTGTGTGATAACAATGGTGAAGGTATCCGATTGATAAGGTAACAAGCAGTCTTGATGTGTTCCCCCAGAATTTTAACAGAAAATTAGCTTGAAATCTAATGACACGGGCTACATTGAGGATGTGGTGGTGTTTTCTCTCCACAACTCCATTTTGTTGAGGGGTATAATGACATGATCTATGAAAAATGGTGTCATTTTCATCTAGGAATACTTGCAAGGATAAGAACTTTTGGTCATTGTCAGACCTTAGGGCCTTGATGGTCAAGTTGTGTTGCATTTTAATCCAAGCGAAGAAGTTTTTAATTATACTTTGAGTTTCAGATTTTTGGCACATAAGATGTACCTAAACATAACGAAAAAAATCATCAACAATCGTAAGGAAATATCTAGCACCAGAATAAGAGTAAATTCTATGAGGTCCCCAGACATCACAATAGATTAAATCAAATGATTTATTACTAGAAATTTGACTGACTTTAAATGGTAATCTAGATTGTTTTGCTGGATGACAGACATCACAAATATCGTGAGAATCAAAACTAATTTCTAAAGTACTTTGTGCTAGGAGTTGAAGAGGTGAGGCTGAAGGATGCCCAAGTCATTTGTGCCATAGATTGGTTGGTCTACTAGTAATATGGTGTATTTGTGGTCTTTGTGAAATGTTATATAGGAAGTTACTCTGCCCTCTCAAGCCAATCGTCTTCTTCGTAGTCAAATCCTGCATGACACAAAAATCAGGAAAAAATATCACATAGCAACCTAACTCTCTAATGAGCTTACTGATAAATAACAGATTAACTTTGAAGTTGGGAACATGAAGCACATTATCAACAATCATATTATTTTTCAATTTAACTGCACCAATAGATTCAATAAAAGCATGTCCCCTATTCGGTAAGTGCACAACATTATGTTTAGACCTGAATTTATTCTCAACGACTCCATCATTCGTCACATGATTAGTGGCCCTGCTATCAATAATCCACGAATTATTTAAAGAGGAAGTAGAATGATTGATACCTGAGGTGTTAACATAAGATTTATCATTATCGATTTTGGTGTTCATGAGTGACATGATCTGCTCATATTCCTTGGTTGTGAGTACCCTTCATTCCTTTGAGTCAAGTGTAGAGGTGATGGAAGTGTTTGTGAAGCATTTGTTTCGTGGTCTCACGTCCTTCCCATGAAGCTTATGCCCTGGGGGAAGCCATGGATGCAGTAGCAGGTATCAACATTGTGCCTAGTCATCTCATAGTGGCTGCATTGTTTCTGAATTCCTGTAAGAACAGTCGACCGATAAGATTTTTCAGTCGACCGATTGTTATTGAGCCGAACTTCGGTCGACCACCCGATCGACCAATCATTACTGGACCGAAATTTCGTTGGTAGATTATTACTCTTCTGGTTTGATCTCCAATTGCTCAACTTCTGCCAATTGATCGAATGTTGTCCTTCACGATCTGTTGCAATCTAAACCTGCCTCTCATGTTGCATTAAAATAGCGTGGACCTTCCTGGTATCTGGAAAAGGGCTCATCATCAATTTGTTTCCACGAACTGTGGAAAAGGAATCACTCACACCCATTAAAAACTGCATGGCCTTTTTCTTCTCATCCCTTTCAGCTAGTGCTTTAAGGTTACCACATATGCATTTAATTGGATCACAGTAAGAGCCCAATTCATCCTACAGTGCCTTCAATTTGGTGTAATAGGCTGACACTGATTGATTTCCTTGTCGGTGCTCAGTAATTTCCTGGAGAATCTGGTATATACGCGCATCGTTACCTTGAGAAAATCAATCTCGCGGGTCGTTCCACAACTCCTTGGCAAATTCAGAGTACATGATGCTTTCGACAATGTCTGGGTGTACCGAACTGAGTATCCAGGAGAATACCATATGATTACTCTATTCCCACATGTTATGCTTCTCATCTTCTGTCTCTGGTTCTTTGATCTTGCCGTCAATGAAGCCAACTTTATTCTTGGTGATTAGGGCAATTCTCATAGCCCTACTCCATTGTCCATAGTTGTTTCCATCAAGTGGTTTAGAAACGAGGATTAAACCGGGGTGATCGGATTGCTGTAGAGCTATGGGATCCGATTAGGTTGTCATCACCCTGTGTTGTTTTTACCACTGTTTTGGTCAGAAATTGTTGCTCAGAATTAAACCCCCAATTCGTCTACAGGATTACTGTGTCAATCATGCCCTGCCTCCTCAACCCGGATCTCTTCAGGCCAAATCCAGCACTTGACATCCTATATCAAAGTATGTATCATATCATATGGTAACCTTTTTTCTATTCATCGTACTTATACATACAATATTTCTCATACCGTTGAGCCCACAACATATAAGGCAGCATGACAAGATCCCAAATGGGTAGATGCTATGAACGATGAAATTAGTGCCTTAGAAGAAAACAACACTTGGTCACTTGTTCCGCTTCCTCCAGGTCATCATCCTATTGGTTGTAGGTGGGTGTTCAAGGTCAAATTTAATTCTGACGGTACAGTTGAACGATACAAGGCATGGTTGGTGGCAAAGGGGTTTACATAATGCGAATGGATTGATTATACTGAAATCTTCGCTCCAGTTGCAAAGTTAACAACCGTCAGATAATTACTTGCTATTGCCTCTATTCGAGACTGGCCACTTCATCAGATGGATGTACATATTGTCTTTCTTCTTGGTGATCTTGGTGAAGAAGTCTATATGACTCCCCCACCTGGGTTTCATCGACAGGGGGCGACACCACTTGTATGTCGACTTCATAAATCTTTATATGGACTGAAACGGGCATCTCGTTCTTGGTTTCAAAAATTTGTATCTGCTGTCATTCAATTTAGGTTCAAACAGTCACATGCAGACTACTCACTTTTTACAAAGGTCGGTGGTGATTCATTTACAGCCATTTTATTATATGTGGATGATATGATTGTAACACGAAATAACAAAAAAGCAATTTCTACTACAAAAACGTTCCTTGCATCTTAATTCAAGTTGAAGGATCTTGTCACATTAAAATACTTTTTTGGAGTAGAAATTGCTCGCTCGAGATCAGGGATTTCAATAAATCAAAAGAAGTATAGTCTTGATATTCTTCAAGAGGCTGGTTTACTTGGAGCAAAACCTACAGCATTCCCCATGGAACAATTGTTAAAACTCAATTTGACGGATGGACAGTTGTTAAAAGATCCCACATACTATAGACGGTTAGTAGGGAAGCTCATTTATCTCACCATTACTAGACCGGAGATATCATATACGGTCAATACACTCAGTCAGTTCATGCAGACACCTAGACAACCTCATCTTGATACAGTTCACTGATTACTTCGATACTTGAAAGTGGCACCAAGACGAGGATTATATTTCCCATCAGAAGGGAAATTACAGCTAGCAGGATTTTGTGATGTAAATTAAGCTGGAGATATTAATACGCGATGGTCAGTTACGAGATATTGTGTATTTTTAGAAAGACGTTCATATCATAGAGGAGCAAGAAGCAAACGACCATGTCCAAATCCTCAGCAGAAGCAGAGTACAGGGCGATGACTTCTATTACTTGTGAGCTTACGTGGTTAAGACAATTACTGCCAGACTTATGTGTAGACCCTCCACAAGCAACGATCTTGTACTGTGATAATCAAGCTGCAATGCATATTGCTGCAAATCCAGTATATCATGAAAGAACGAAGCATGTTGAAATAGATTGTCACATTGTTCGTGAACGAATTGTTAAGGGAGAGATCAAGACTACCTATGTTCCAAGCAATAATCAGATTACAGATTTATTTACTAAGGCACTTGGCAAGCAGACATTTCACAAACTCACTCGCAAGTTGGGCCCTTTTGAAATACATGCTCCAATTTAAGGTGGAGTATTAACGAATATTATTAGAGTTGTATTTGTAGTAAGTTACCATATATGTGGCTCTTCTATTTTATGTAGGTTAGCATATATATATATATATATATATATATATATATATATATATATATATATATATATATATCTTGTAATCTTCTTCAACATTATTAACCTAATTTCTCATATACAAAATTACATTCTCTGGACCTATTTTCTTTCACAAACTTTATATAACATATAGGAGCTAGCAACATGATGAACATAGCAAAATGAGACAATAGCAACATTTATCAAAATATTATTGCAAAATCTCAATTTTGTTAACCAACGACAACATACATTTAATGAATGTTGCGATAAACCCCTTCTAATAACAATCAATTAGTGGATGTTGTCTTTTACATTTTGCAAAAAGTCATTTTTCTTGTAGTGATATCACATAACAACTCTAGTTATATTGTTTGCACTGGTTTATCCCAACATATTAAAATATTTTATTATGACTATTTATGTGCGAAGATATTTTGTTGTCAACAGAGGGTACAGAAATGAACATATCTAAGAATAGACATGCATAGATATTATTGGTATTTTGGTGTAGGAGACTAATGGATGGTGAAAAAATGTTCTAGGTAATCATGGTTGCGTGACATGCCACTTTTAATTTGGATTTCTTTATTTATTTATTATTTATTATTTTGTCAAAAATGACGATTTCAATTATATTTATAGTTGAAACTCCTTATTCTAAATGATAGAGATTGATTTAAGTCTACTGTTGGTATAGACTACATTTCATATTCCACTAAAGTATTTAAGAAACTTCTAATGGAATACCCCCAATATTATGACTTTACAAAATTCTTACAATTTTTATAACATTCTAGTTAAAATAGTCTCGACTCTTGATTTTTCTGTGAATTTCTATATAATTTTTTATTTTATTTTTATCAAGGCTTGACTTTTCTATTTTATCACGTTGTTTGGTATTCATTTGGGATTCACATCTCGCACTTGCTCACCCAAACATGCATATTGATAATTCATATGGGAAAATATCAAGCGTTACAAGACCCCTTGTTGTATAAATTTGAATATTCAATATATTTGCGTTGATGCATAGCATAAAATCTAATATATTATTTACATAGTTGAATATTTAACATTGAGATATCGATACATTTGAACGGTTGAAATTTTTTGAGGTTGGTTCATTTGAATTAATTCTCATTTTAAAGATTAATTTATTTATATATTAAAATATATCATTAGGCTTGAGTTGTAGAGACTTGAATTTAGATTGTCGAACCATTCAAGTTTATGTCATTTTTTCAAGTAATAAATGATTTGAGGTTGTTATTTCGATATTTCACCCACAATGAATAATTTATCCAGATTACTTATTTAAGAATTGGAGTTTCAACTCAAAATGTCAAGTGATTAGGCAATCTCTTAATAAAAAATCAAATTCGTTCTTATTTCTAATTAATGCAAAACTTTTAATGTCTTTCACTTTTCTACGTTAAACAAGACTTATCATGTGTCATATCGTGGCACGTGTAACTGAAAGTACAATTGCAAATATTAAATTTACAATAAAACTTAAAACAAGATTTGTAAACAATTAGATTGGAGGACGGATACCACTCATTATGGAGATGTAAGCCATTTCCCTTGTTGGAAGTACAACAACTGCCAATTGACTTGTTCTTTTCATACTATGATATGATAACCAAACTAAAATGGCGCATAGTTTAAATTTTCTTGCACTACAACACAAATTCAAAAATTTACCAAAGAACACCCTTCTATTGCCCAATGTATTCTAATCTGTAGAGGCAATTAATATGTAGTTGTAGCCAAAGACGGATACTGGAGGAAAAACCCAGCCCCTCCCCAGCCCATTTAGTTTATTTTAAGGCAATAATAATAATAATAAATTTACGTAAAAAAAAATTTTGGTGTAAATTTTTTTTTACGTATTAACCCGACTTGAAATTTTGTAACCCGATCTTGGATCTAACCCTAGATCCATCCCTGATTTTAGCCCCAGAGTGTAAGTTATCAGCCAAAAGGTTGTGATATTTATATTTGTTTGATTATAATATTATTTAAAAACAAATTAAATCTCATAACACCATGTTCTTTATCATTATAATCCATTTTGATAGTAGGAATACGTGATGATTATGAAAAACACAATTTTCAGAAACGTTTTCAAAATTGTCCTGTTGATTTCGAGTAGGGGTGAATGTGGTTTGGTTTGGACGATTTGTGCTATTTTTTCAACTCAAACCATTTCATGCGATTTGGAATTTTTTCAAACCAAATCATACCATAATTTGCGGTTTGATTTGGTTTTAATTCGCGGTTTACCTATTGATATTATAGTAATATATTTAAAAAGTTAACGTATAAGTTTAAACGAGAATTAATAATGTTAAATGTTAAATTACATTCATATTTACCATGAAATTCATAAATAAATTATTTTGAAAATTGATTGCTAAAAGATGTTAATAGAACAAATATATATTTCTTCATTTTTTACTTACCTTTGCTTGTTTGCCTTTCATATTGTCACATAACGGTTGGTAAGTGTAGAATCACATTATGATATTATAGTTTGATAATTTGATTAAAACTTTTTTCATCTTGCTAATGAGGCGTTAAATAGGGATTGTACATTATATGTTTAGACGTACAAAGATTGATAGAATTTAAACTTGTTAGGAATTGACAAATTTCATTCTCTGACTACTTTATGAAAGTAGAAGGTAGTAGTAATAGTTAAGGAACTTTAACATTTTCGCACTGTCATTCGTTCTTTCCGAACCACAAACAAGTTCATTAATCATCTAGGCACACAAACAATCATTTTTCTATCCAAATCACAACTCGCAAGTATATAATAAGTTTAAAAACAAA
Source organism: Osmanthus fragrans (assembly GCA_019395295.1). Classification (NCBI taxonomy): domain Eukaryota; kingdom Viridiplantae; phylum Streptophyta; class Magnoliopsida; order Lamiales; family Oleaceae; genus Osmanthus; species Osmanthus fragrans. Next base: position 23,106,836 of record CM033359.1, on the reverse strand, counting down.
AAATAAAAGAAATAACAATGTAAAAAATGGTTTGAATGTGAATTTGAGATTTACTAAGAGAGTAGGGAAATATGCGATTTAGGTAGAAATTAGCAAACATGTAAAAAACGACTAACGATTCGTTCAGTAGTAGCATACAAGCATCAAATGTTTGGAAAATGAAAGTTTATGTTAATGCTTCTAAAGCTTTGGACGTAATTTGTTGCCATAATTTTGTTGAATTATAATTTGGATTGTTGAAAATAAGTTTTTTTTTTTTTTTTTTTTTTTTTTTTTTTCATTTCGTATGATTTAGGAATAATTTTAGTTTAGTTTAAATATCAGATGAGGACATGTGTTGTGAACTTGTTAAACCATGGGCCAATAATATTGAACATAATGTACTTTCTATGATTATTTCAATGGGCTGGTTGTAATTTGTATTGTTAAATTAGTATTTTTCTGAAAAATAAAAATTGAAAAATTTATAAGTTAATAAAATTTATATTTTAATTAAAAAATGTAAAAATGGTTCGGTTCGATTTTGTGCGATTTTAAAAATATCGAAACCTAAACCAAATCATTTTAAAACGGTTTGGTTCGGTTTGATGGAAAAAATCGCGGGTCCAGATGGATTCGAACCAACGATTTCAAATCAATGATTTCGGTTCGATTTGCGGTTTCGCGATTTTTTTGTGCAACCCTAATTTCGAGAATCACCTATTGAAAATGACACGATCAAAAAGGCGAACAAGTAAAACAAAGTACAATATTAAATTAACTATGAGACACAAAAGATAAAGAGAAATATTTGATACCTGAATTTTGACTTACATCGACTACTTGCGTGCTTAAAAGTAGTACATAATATCAAGATATAAGTAAAATCTTCTCTCAAAGAATTGCACAAATGGATCAAAAACCACGAGCCCTCCAAATTAAAGACATACAAGTATCATTCTTACAACAAAAAGCGAACTTTCATAATAATCACAATGAAAATAATGTATGTTAGAATTCACAATTTGATTTTCTAAGCCCCACTATTTGAAACTAATTTTTCTCAAATTTCATTTTTAATCACATATTCTTCTAATAACTTTACACTTAAATTCAAAATATTTTTCTATTTTTTAACTATACATTTTTCGAATGATATTGCTTTTTATAAAATCTATTCTAAAAATTGAGACTCATATAGTGGTTAATTTTTTTTTTCCCTTGCTTAATAACAAACTAAAAAAGTGGAGAAAGATTTAGAAAAGTCCCAATTGAAAATCTGTATTCACAGTAAGGAAAAAGATATGAAAAGTATTAATTCCAAATTGTGTAATTAATCAAGAGAGCCTACTTTTCTCGTAAATAATTTTAAACTTTATTTTCAAAAATAGAATTTTGGTTAGTAAAAATGGTAATTTTGAAATTTAGGTTCGATAAAATAAGCAACTTAAAAATAAATTTAAGCGTTTTTAAAATATTTATCCAAAATAGAATATAGAAAATAAAAAATGATTTTTACACTGTCTACTGAATAAGTTCATACATCCTCTTCAAAAATTAATTTTTTGTTGGTAGAAAAATTAATTATTTTTGATAAAATAAAATTTTAACTCATTTTTATGCTCTTAAACAAAATATGAAAATAAAAATAAAAATAAAAATAAAAGAAAAAAAACAATAACAATAACTGGATATTTAGTCCCTATTTGATAGTCATTTTTTTCAAAATGTATTTTTCTCTCTCTTCTTTTCAACCACACATTCTTTAATAAAATAATATTACACGCAAACTCAATTTTTTTTTTTTAAATTTTTAATCATACATTCTTCATTAATTATCTATTTAAAAATATATTTTTTTCTCCAGAAATGACTACTAAAAAGTCGGTGGAAAAAAAAAAAAGGGAGACGAAAAGTATACCCTTGAGGCTGTACCAAATGAAGAGATCTACAAGCACACAGTAAACTACATCTGTGTACACATCTGTCTATACATATAAACCCCTGAATCAATTTGCTATTCTTTCTGATCTATCTTTTTAGACTCTATTCAGATACAACCTCTACATATAACTTTCCTACAAATTATTACTCAAACAAACGTATCATAGAAGTCTTTCACTTGTGCTTTGACCAAATCGGTAATCATGAAGATCTTTTAAGGTTCATTGATTGTTTCTGTAGCGTTTATATGGGCTTTTTATTTTTTATTTATTTTTATTTCAGGCATGTGAGTTTTTTCTTTTTTACCTTATATGTTGTAAAATGAGTTTAATTGATTCTTTCCTCCTTTTTGTTTTGTTTTGTTTTGTTTTGAGAGATGGGTTGGTGTTGAATTTTGTATAAATGAAGTTGGTGTTGAATGTTGGATTGTGGGTTTTGATTGATGACTTTGATTGACTGAATATGCTTATCTTGGTCAGGTGAATTTTACTGTGTTGACTCAAGCAAAAAGGTTCCTTTTCTGGGAGGCGTTGCAGAAAGTTGGAATACATGGGATTCAGAAAGTGATGATTTTTGTGTTAAAGAATTGACCCAGATTTGAATCTAAAGTAATTTTCTCATAATTTAAATTATTACTACCTTTTTAAGCTGACTAGTGAATTGAGATTGAACTGAAAATTTGAGCTTTATTTCAGTACATTACTCTGCGAATAGAACACAGGAGTGTTTATGTTGCTTGCTTGTACCTTTTTCTTACAATTAGATGTTTGTCAAAACTAGTTTACCAGTTTCCATTCTAGCTTCTTAGGGTATTATAATGGGAGTAATTCATGTTTGGGGCGGAAAGTCCGTATTGTGTTCATGAATTAATAAAAAGATGCTAACTTGTGGAATGTTTTATGACAAGTGGTTGACAGCTATGATGAAATAATTGGAACTTTTGCTTTGTTAAAGCATCTACCAATTACAATTACGCACCGGATATTCGCACACATTAATGGGTATAAGCATTACAGACATACATACGTAGCACATGTGCTGGAGCGATTGGTCACTCGAGCTATCCCTTTACTGCAATACAATCAACTTTTATCTGTGCCTATTAAAGGATTTTAATTTTGTACAAAATTTTATTGAACATTTGAAATAAGATGTGAGCTAAAGAATTTGTCATTTTTGTGGAATTTTGGAATATTGAATGCTCAATTGTGTTTGCTTCTGACTGGTGGTCTTAGGATGGGCTGCGAGTGTTCAAAACTCACCTCATGTTGTTTTATGTCGGAACAAAATGGACCAGTTCACGAGGCACACGAAGCTGGTGTGTCAAAACTTTTTACAGCTTCCCCTTTTATGGTTACAGTTTCCTATCCCATTTTGTGCAATCAAAAAGTCTGTTTTAATAGTATCTACATTTATTTGGCAGAAAATGAGGAAAGAGGTGAAGTTAGCGATTTGCCTACATTTCGTGAATACTCCATTGAACAACTGAAGGTAGCTACATCTGGCTTTGCGGTAGAGAACATTGTTTCTGAGCATGGGGAGAAAGCCCCTAATGTCGTTTATAAGGGAAAGCTGGAGAATCAGAGGCGGGTTGCGGTCAAACGATTTAACAGGTCGGCTTGGCCCGATTCCCGGCAGTTCTTGGTAAGTGGCTCTTTGAATGTTGTATTCTTGCATTAAATGCTATTTTCAGGAAGGTCTTTGTTTATTAACTACTGGGGATATAATCGATGGAGTCTCTTTTTACGCCCTTTATCTTTAGTTTCAGTCCACCTCAATTTTTGGGGTTATTATTTTGTGGACAACGGTCAGCTTTATTTATTACCTGAATGTTTGTGATTTTATCTTCTCCATATCAGAGGTTCGGGACAGTGACGACTTACTTACAGCTTAATATCATATGGTCTTACAGTGCTCTAGTAGCTTTTTAAATTCCCTATTTACTCAATTGCTCAAAATAAAATTGAAAATTTTCCTTGCTGAAACTTCAGGATGAAGCAAGAGCTGTTGGCCAACTTCGGAGCCACAGATTGGCAAATTTGATTGGCTGCTGCTGTGAAGGAGATGAGAGGTTGCTTATTGCAGAATTCATGCCCAACGAGACACTTGCAAAACATCTATTTCACTGTGAGTACATTACATGCAATCTATTTATGGTCATTCCAATTTATTTCTAATATTGCATTGGTATTCTTTTATATGTAAAGTAATCATGAAGGTTGCTTCATTTCTACTTTTTAACTTATTTGTCCTCTGTTGTCACATAGGCTCTTTTCTTCTATATTTTGTTTGAAATATAAGTGAATTCTCTTTTAACCAACTACATGGTGGGAAGTGTCAAGGAGGTTGAAAAATGCTAATATCTGTTTGATGCTGGTATGGCTAGCTGTTGCTGTCTGCAGATGTAATGTAACAGTCATTCTTAATCTGTATTATTTATAAAGTGGGATCGAACTCATAGTATTTTCGCCGAAAGCTCTAAGTTAATTACCAGTCTAAACCATTAAGGCAAGTCATGTCTAAAATTGTAAGTGTATCTGGGACGGTAACATATGACAAGAGAGACCATCTGCATCTACTGCTCTCCTACATCATTGGCTCTCCTACATTCTACATGAAAAAAACTTTTGTGCCTTCCATAGTTCTGTTCAATTCTTTTAACTGTATGGACTATGGACATGTGCTAGTGTTTAAAGTGGCTAAGTTGTTGCATTTGTTAGTGTTTAAGCCAATTTAGGTGAACATTGATCATTGAAACTGATCATATAAGCACCTCATTTCCAAAAACTCCTCTGTCCCTGTTAACACAATAGAGTGATCAAAATGAAGAAAAGCCCTGTAGGCATAGATGCTGGTGTAAATATTGAGTGCATGTTTGAGGTCTTGTTTCCCACAGTTGAGTTTTAATTTTAAACTTTTGGATTTCTTTAATTTCTTTGACAGCTCGCGTGTGGTATGCTCTTTCATTTTAACCTAATTGTACTTGGACCATTCATCTATTTGCTATTATTATGACATTTACGTGTTGATTCAGGGGAGACACAACCTATGAAATGGGCAATGCGGTTGAGGGTGGCTTTATATATTGCACAAGCCCTGGAATATTGTACAAGCAAAGGACGTGCACTTTATCATGATCTTAATGCTTACAGAATAGTCTTTGATGATGTAAGTATGAAATTATTTTGATCCTAATTCTCTTTTCTCCTTGAGTCTGCATTGTTTGAAGTCTTATTGACAAAATATGTGCAAAATTTACGCTTCCCTTTTTTTCCCTTTTTGTCACAGGATGGGGATCCTCGATTGTCTTGCTTTGGTTTGATGAAGAACAGTAGAGATGGAAAAAGCTACAGCACTAACTTGGCATTTACTCCACCGGAGTACCTAAGGACTGGTACTATATCTCACTCTAGAAATAAGTCCCATAAGCCAAATTAGTTTTAAATGGCAGTCATTACTAGTTATTTCTTGGAATGTCATGTTTTGAGATCAATGAGTCCTATTATGAAAATTTTCCTGCCATCATCTTTCCTAGAAGATGATGATCACTTATATTACTTGGAGTCAAAGAATAAATTCTAGCAGCTTTGTGCATGCCGTACTCAGCTTTCGAAATTTTTTATGATGAGTATTATGTGTTAAAACCAGTCATAATACATCTGGAATTCTTGCTCAATGCTCACCTAATGAGAATGTGAACTCAATGCAATTTAATCTAGAAGCCATGATTCACATTTGGAGACTACCACAAATCATCGGAGATCTTGTATTAGAATATCTTCATATATCATTTTAACACTAATATTTGGTCTCAGTTTATTAGCTTTCTCTCTGTTTGAGTTTTGTCTGCAAATCACGGGACTGTTGTTGATAGCTATAAGTACAATAGCTGAAAATAAAATGATAATAATCTTTTTAGCCTGGAAGAAGCTTAGTTACTGCAACTTAATATTCCAAACAAAACCCACTGCCATGTTTCTTGAGTACCATATTATAGTACTCCCAAAAAAAAAATTAAAAAATAAAAAATCCAATAATAACATGCATTTGATTTTGACCTATAAGTTTGGGCTTGAGTTTTATTATATACTATCACATCCATCACAGAGAGAGTCAAATTCTTCACCTTTCACCCATATAAAGAGTCAATGTGTTATATAGTTGAAGGATCAATTGGAGTCCTGGCATGAAGGCAAGTCACTTTTGTGTACATAGTTGAGGCAGGGGGAGGCTTCACAAACTAAGAGGGACGATAATTAAATGGCATCATTGTGTTATACCTCTTATTTTGAACTAAGTTTGCATCTTTTGTTGTACTGGTATTGACTTTATATGACTAGCTAATGGTGGTTGGTTGGGAATTAATGAGAAGTGTGAGGTGGATAATGGTGTAAATGAAAGTTCAAGGGTTGGTGCAACAATAATTTGTGGGAGCAAAATGTTATTAATTTTTTTCTGAGGAACTCTTTCCATCATTATGTTTACACGGTAGTTGTTACTTAATGATAATATTACATTCTTATATTGGTAAAGGCAAATAAAAATAAAAATAATTGATATTCTCTGGGATTTGGATGAAATCTGAAAGTTTTCTGGCAAAGAGTTCTAAAGCAGTTGAAGCCTTCTGAGATCCTCAGATTCTCTTGAATTTTCTGGAGAAGCTAAGAGTATTGTCTTGTGTTCGTTTGGAGGATGATCCAAGTTTCCCTTGATGTTTCACACTGCATTTCAAATACTTCTTCGTGTATATTCTTTTCGGGATTCCATTTAGACTTTCCTTTTCTTTTCTTTTTTCTTTTTGGGGTGGTGGTGGTGATGTTGGTTCTGGGATCTTGTGTAACCTATAAACTTCTAGATTAGATGCTTTAAAGGAAACTACCTGCTGTGTTACACATTTTCTTAATTTCATGCATGGTAGAGAGGCGATTTTACTAAGGGTCCGTTTGATAGAAAGATGGAAAATGGATGGCAAATAAAATGTTTGGCAGGAAAGTGATTTGCCTAGAATTTGTTTTAGAGGGAATTGTAATTAATGGTGTTTGATTGGTATAATTTTCTACCTAATCCGTTTGACTTTGTTTTTCATGTAAATGGTTACTTTTTGGGATAAATTTTTTTACAATCTGTATTAAAATTTATTTGGATTTTTAAAAAGTATAAAATAAAAATAAAAAAATATTTTTATAAATTTTTGGTGTTCGTTTGGCTTCGTTTTTCATGCAAATTGTCAATTAAATCGATAAATTTTTTTTACCATTATATTTAGAATATGTTTCCATTGTAAAAAAAAAAAAAAAAAAAAAAAAAAACCCAACAAGGTGGAAAATAAATTCTTACCAAAATCATAATAAAATAAATTCTTACTTTTGTGTTTCAAGGGGTTGTACCTAGAATATTGGTGGCAAATATTTTTCATGACAAATTTGACTAATCAAACAGCCAAAAGCAATATTTTCCTAGTTCCATGGCAAATAACACCAATCAAACAGGGCCTAAGAGGCAATTCAGACCTTTAATATATTTTCAGATTATGATTGCTTTGAATTTTTCAACTCACTGCATTCTATGTATTAGCTTATTAGGCGTTGGCTTGATATCAATTTCATCTTATTATGTTTGGAACTCTTTTCTATATACTTTGTAAAACCACATTTGACACGTTCTGAGACTGTCAACTGATTTGTGTTTAATTTCAAAACATAGTAGAGATAGACAATTTGACTTTGAGGCACTTCGGACCTTTAATGTATTTTCAGATTATTATTGCTTCGAATTTTTTGATTCACTGCATTCTATGTATTAGCCTATTAGGCGTTGGCTTGATGTCTTTCATCTTAACATGTTTTGAACTCTTTTCTATATTCTATCTAAAACCCACATTTAACACATGTTCTGAGACTGTTCAATGTTGTGTTTAATTTCAATTTTGTAGGAAGAGTTAGTCCAGAAAGTGTAACGTACAGCTTTGGCACTCTTTTGCTTGACCTTCTCAGTGGAAAACACATTCCTCCAAGCCACGTAAGTCTGTTGGTGCTAAGTTTGACAATGCAAGATGATTTTGAAGTAGATGATGTGCTGGCTACATTATAATCTGTACGATAACCGACACGGAAAAACTAGTTTAGATATAGTTCCCAAAAGATATTAGTTGCAATGCACTGTGACACGAAGTAATTCTTGAGAACTTTATTTTTCATACTTGAGATAGTTATCGCCTGAATTTAGCTTTAAGGTGCTTTCATCAGTTTAAGCAGGGTAACCACCAATAATCTGTTACCCTTTTTACAACTAACCTTCTGCTTGAACTCATTGTTCCACACATATTGCAGTTTCCTAATCATATAATTTCCTCAAGAAAAAAACTTGTACACTGGCCGGTCAATGCCACATATCGATGTACTAACAGAGTTCGAATACAGTAGTGCACCCTTGTGCACTTGGTGCATATTTGGCAAGCGCTATTAAATCGTACAGTTCTTTAAACAAAATTTTAACTTATTTTTCTTATTCTATATCATCAAGTACAGTCTAATCTGTGCTACCAAACATGGCAATAACGTCCTCTATCTGCTTCCCTTCCTATCTAGAGTTCCTACTATTTTCCTCATATGTGGCAAGAGAAATTATGGTTTATACATAAAACAATTGAATTAGATACTGGTTTATTTAAAATGCAACTCATGTACCCTTTCTACAAATGACAAGAGTCTTGTTAAGATGCCAATTGTAGATTCCAAGTGTGTTATTAATTACTTTTTGAATGAAGTAAGCTGATTACAACTTGAGGGAGATAACTTTGCTCTTCATTGATTTATCAAACACCAAGCGTCCTTTCTCCCTTTTTTCTTGTAATAAGATATGAAGGCGTGTTTGCATTCAGTGCTTCAGAGATAGATGGGGAAGCCTGTTCCCCCGTTGATTAAATAATTTGAACTAACTATTATGAAAGAGTTAAATAAAGTATCTTCTATGTGAAGATCTCATCTTCGAAATGTAGGCACCTTGAATATGTACTTTGCCACAGTATATACTCTCTTTTTCATGTCTGATTTTCTGTACAGATCTGTTGGATTGAAAATGATTGTTACTTATGAATTCAATTTACTAGTTTCCTTTAGCTGCTCTTTTCGTCTTTGTGTTATCATTTCTTTCTTTTAATTTCTTAGCAGCTTTTTGTTGTATTTGTATGTTAATTATGTAATAACATGCAGTTGGCATCTAATATTCTATTCAATTTTTTTCAGGCCCTTGATTTGATAAAGGATCGGAACCTTCAGATGCTAACTGATTCTTGCTTGGAAGGTCAATTTTCAAATGATGATGGAACTGAGTTAGTACGTCTAGCATCAAGGTGTTTGCAATATGAACCTCGTGAGAGACCAAATCCAAAATCATTAGTTGTTGCTTTAATTCCTCTTCAGAAGGAAACTGAGGTTGGTTTTCTATCTGAACATGTAGCTTTTTAGCTGCTGTTTGATCTTCAACCACACATTCCTCTAATAAAATAATTTTGCACTTGGACCCATAACTTTTCCTCACACACATTCTCCAAAATCACTTTTGGGAAAATATATTCTCAAAAAACTGCATCAAATAGCTCTCAGATTTGAGTTGTTATTTAACATTTATTGATTTGCTTTTGTACAATTTTCTTGATTCTTGTCTGCAGAATTTACTTTCTTAACTTGAAAAATCTTGTCTGTTTCATAGGATTCTACGTGCTAGGACTGTATTGTAAATGGCTACCACAACAAAAAGCAACATGCCTCGTCTAGTTTTTGTTTCATTGTATTCCCAGTTGCGTCACATTTGTTATGGAGATCCACTACGAATTAGTTTCTCTAAAAGCAATGTCAATAAATATATTTTTTAGGCTGTTGGTCATAAGGTGTGATACACTTACAACTATATCTATTCAGATTAGTATAAGCAAGATTATATAATTCAAACAGTATTTATCAGGATCTTTTGTTAAAATAGATGGGAGAACAATTCTTGAGAGGTAATCCTTTGACTGTGAAACCGCAGTTCAAGATCAATTTAACTGTCAATTGTTTGCCTATCTGAAATTAAGTAATATCCTAATGTTAGTTTCAGTACCGAAATCTTGTTCGACTGATCTAATCTTTGGCAATTGCTTGCAATTATTGATATAGTTTTAGTAGTTAGGGTTGTCGTAGACATACTTCTCAAGATACAAGACAGTAGTTATTGGAGTGTTTAACAAAGAAGATGATAGTTGAATATTGTACATATAATTTTTGTCAGTGACTATTTCTGTGTGCGCACGTATTCTTCTATGTCCATATGAATGTCATAGTTCCATGAATCGAAAATTGGAAAGTAAAACACACTCTCTATGATTGAATAAGGGCCACTTTCATTTTTGTTAATTCTATGTAGACTGGTGTAGCATATTAAGTTGTATTGGCCACATTTCATCTTGCAGGTTCCTGCCCATGTATTGATGGGCATTCCTCATGGTAGTGAGGTTATGTCTCTATCTGCACTTGGTGAAGCATGCTTAAGGATGGATTTGACTGCCATGCATGAGATTTTAGAAAAACTTGGGTACAAAGATGATGAGGGAGCGGCAACAGAGGTTTGTTTCTGCTTAAAAGCCATTTTTCCATTTTTCCACTTCCGAAAGAATCTCTCTGTCTCTCACACACACACTATACACCCATCGCATGGTCATTGCTAAAATGCACTTTATATTGTACGAGTAATACTGGTGTGTTTCAACAAGAATGTGCTCTATGGTCTTCCTCAAAATGTTTTACCATTTGCAGCTTTCATTCCAGATGTGGACAAATCAAATGCAGGAAACTTTGAACTCCAAGAAAAAGGGTGATGTAGCTTTCCGGCGTAAAGAATTTGGGGTTGCAATTGATTGTTACACGCAGGTAAGGAAAAAAATTACCTACGCGCAAATTAATCCGCCTTACTTTTGAAGAATGAACCCGATAAAATAATGAAAATCATTGCTGATATCATTTGACGACTTTGATTTCTTCCACTATTGTCCTATCAACTCTTGTACACTTGATAATTTTCAGCAGTCTAATAATTAACATTCTCCTATAACTATATTACTGCAGTTTATTGACGTTGGTACAATGATCTCCCCAACTGTTTTTGCCCGCCGTAGTTTGTCATACCTCATGAGCGATAATGCGCAGGAGGCCCTCAATGATGCAGTACAAGCACAAGTCATTTCTCCTGTTTGGCATATAGCGTCTTACTTGCAAGCTGCGTCGCTTTTTGCTTTAGGGAAGGAGAACGAGGCGCAAATTGCACTTAGAGAGGGTGCGATACTTGAAGAGAAGAGGACTGCAGCTTCTTGATATTGAAGAACTTCGTTCGACTACTGATACAGCCATAAAGCACAAGCTTTTCTTGGTTGATTAATGACTCCTAAACTCTATGAGGAGCGACATACAAACATTCTATTGTCCTCGGAATGATGCGTAATAGTTTTGTTTTGTTGAAGGATTCTTTTTGCAACATAAGTTGATGGTGGACAGTGACTAACCTATTTCAATAGCACAATCTATGGAATACTTTGAAAGGCATTGGAAGGGGTTTACATGTTGATAAAGGATATTGAGTTTCAAAGTGGATGAAGAGATTTGATATTGTAATTTATGTACAGTTATGTATGTGGCTTGCTCTCAACATCTGTGATTGGTTGCTTCTGTCATTTCTATATTGTGGGTTAGGAAGTTGTTTGGAATTGGTTTGAGTCTGTGAAATTCATTGTTTCATATTGGATTAAGCTTGTGCATTTTGAGAATTGAATTTCACATGGCATGTTTTATATCCACTGGTTTGGTTCTATAGACCCTCAACAATATTAAGATCTACAGTTACCGTTTAAGAATTTCATCCTATTTTTATATTTAATTATATGAGCGAGACAAGTGAAATTGTTGTCAAGTAAAATTTTAAGTAAATGACTTCTGAAAACGAAATCAAAATAATAAATTCAAATCTAAGGGTCCATTTGATTATGGTGGAAAAGGAAAAAGTTTTTCATACTTAATTTTGATGGTTGATTGCATAATTTTTTCATGGAATTCATTTTCACCAATTTTCTAGATACAATTATTTCAAACTGTTGTAAAAGGAAAGTTTATTAGGGTTTGTAGTGAATGACAATTGTACCCCTGCAACCCTAGAAATTATAACCATTGTATCCCTGATTCTTACCTATAAATATAGGGCTTTGTCATTAATAAAATACACACAAAGGTATTGACTCTAATTCTCTCTTCTTCTTATTCTCTATTTTATAACACGTTATCAGCACGAGTCTCTCAAAATCAAAGTGATTTTCATAAACATAATCATTTATCACATGCACCAAAATTAATTTGGCGAGATGTGAATTTTTTTATAATATGCATTATAATATTCTCCCTATACAAACTCTCCGCCTCTTGAATTTTCTGCTATTTGATTGCGACCGACTTATTTCATAAGTTGATTGTGGCAGATTTATTTTGCAATCATATAGATTATTAAATCATTAGATGTACTAGCTTCTTGTAACCAACTTTTTTATTCTACCTTAATTAATTATGCTTTAATTTTTGTTGATTAATCATGCTCTAGCTTTTGCACAAATTAGTCCTTGTTGAATTTGTTAATTCTATCACAATCAATTAGTATGCATGATTCCTGTGTAATATGATTTCTTTTCTGCAACTTTGCCTATATAATATGATTTCTTTTCATATTTTATTAATATGAACATATAATGCCAAATTTAATTCATGCTGTAATTTGGTAAATCATACCACAATTTGGTAATTCATGCGGCAATTTAAATCTTGCCGCCCAGTTTGCAAATCTTTTATTTATAAATTCAATACAATAATTACGTTCTTCTATATGGGCTCATCAATCCGCCAAATTTCAATTCACGTTAACAAAGTTTACGTTATTTTTTCTTTTCCATTCAATTCAGATTACTAAATTCAAAGTAATATTTTACATGTGATAATAGATTAATTATTGAATGTTTCGTCATTGTTTTTTTTTTAGCAATAAAATATCAATTATTGAATTCATTTTTATTTGTTGTTGCTCTCGAAGTAGCACAACATTATAAAGTAATATTCCAGAAGATTATTATTGTAAATTTATCAATTACAAATAATTTGTTGTTGCTCTTGAAGTAGCACAATGTTATAATTAATATTCCAGAAGAATATTATTCGTAGATTTATCTATTACAAATATTTTATTGCTCTTAAAGTAGCATAAAAATATAATTCAAATTTTAGAAGAATATTATTCAAATATCTGTCTACTATAAATTGTTTGTTGTTGCTTCTGAAATAGCACAACATTTTAATTAATATTCATGAAGAATATAACTTGCTCTTGAAGAGCATAAACTGTAATTTTCAATATTCCAGAAGAATATTGATATATTGCTCGTGAAGAAGCAATAACAAAATACAATGTTCTCTCGAAATAGCACATGTTTCGAAGAACATATTATTTTAAATTAGTGTTTATCCTTGAAGGAAAACACATAACTTATGTTGATATTAATTAAAAAAAAAAGATTATCTAGTATAGATTTGTCCTCAACAACCAGAGGCAGCAGCTTAAATCAATGGAAGGTCAATTCCATGGCCATGCACTGATAATCATTGATAAATTGATGGGAAGAAATCAAAGTCATCGTCTGTGATAAATCAACGTCATCATTCGTTTCACGTGCCTTACCACATACCAGGTTTAATTTATTTTTTTCTCCATATCTATGTGGCTAGTAGACTTTATGTTCTATTCATATTATTATCTTATCCAAATAAAGCGCATATCTATACTTATTAATGTCCATAAAAGAATATTTTGTCATTCTTGAAGAATCCAAAATTTATGTATATTAAATTTCATATGATATTCTAGGAGAATATTACTTGTGCTAGAATAGCGAATTCTATGAGATTTAGTTTTTTTCATGATTTGAGAAATTTTCTAGATCGATATCATAAATGAATATAATGTTGTTGCTCCTGAAGAAGCCCATCTCTACAAATAATACATGACTCCTGAAGAGTTAATATTTTCTAAATAATAATTCGTTGCTCTTGAAGTAGCACACTATTATTTATGTTTTAATAATATTTTACTTGCTCTCGAAGATGATAATTAAAAATTATGTCTTTACTCGCGAAGAGTAAATTCTTATACAATTTATTATTTCAAACAATAATACGTTATTGCTCCTGAAGAGCAAAAGACTCCGATTTAATAGTCCAGAAAAATGTTATTTATAGATCTGTCTATTACAAATATTTTGTTGCTCATGAATTAGCACAACATTATATTGATATTATTTGCTCCAGAAGAGCATGATATTACAATTTCAATATTTCAGAAGAATATTAATTGATTTCTATGTGAAATCACAAATTAAATTATTCAATTTCTTTACGTATCCATTTTTCTACATTAGGATTTATATATTGATGTTCTAGTTATATTTTATTTGCTCTCAAATAGCATAATTAAAAAATTCTATTTTTACTCTCGAAGAGTAAATTTTTATCCAATTTATTATTTCAAATAATAATATGTTGTTGTCCTTGAAGAGTATGATACTACGATCCCAATATTCCGGAAGAATATTGATCTATTGCTCTTGAAAAATTTGTAATTAAAAGTAATGTGCTCTCGAAGTATCACATTTTCGAAAAATATATCATTTTGAATTCGTGTTTATCTCTGAAGGAAAGCATATAACTAATGTCACGAGAACATTGATTAGTTTGACTACTTGAATGATATATGACTATATAATGTTTATTCATATTTTTCGAAATTAAATAATTGAAATATACCTTATATTGAACCAGAAGTTCAATTTGATTGGCATGACCAGTTGGACCATCGCTGGATCAATAATGATGCGAAATTTAAAATTCAAATGGATATTCAATGAAGAACCAGAAGATTCTTCAATCCAATGAATTCATATATATCATTTGTTCTCTTTATCGACAATTGATCATTAAACGTCACTAGCTAAAATAGGATTCAATTCACTATATTTTGAAAATTAATAAGGGTCATATATGGGGCCCCGTCACCCACCACGTTGACCATCTAAATATTATTTGTATCTAATAGATTTGATACAAATATTAGATGATTGCATGGTGTTCGCAACCTGAAGTTTGCGAAATTATTGTTCAAGTTATGAGCATAATTTTCAAATTATATAATCAAGACTGTGTCTTATTAATGCTAGTGGGCATAAATCTCAATAGTTGAATAAAAGTTAGTTGAGATGTCGATAAGTTATTTAACACTATTGTTTGTTAAATGCCTCCAATTAATTTAATTGAGAACAAAGTGTTTTCCCCTTTTTGTTTGGGTAATTCTATTACGCATCATTGCCAACATCATAGTTCTCCCTATTACAATTGGCTTATGGTTAGAGCCTAATTTTTCATCTAATTATTTTGATAGTGCAGTATACGCAAAATCAACCCATCACAATGCACTGAGATGAAAAATAAAGAATGTTGAGAATAAATGCATAGTTTGAACCCTTATCCCAAATAGATGATATTTTATAATGCTGAAAAAAATTATTGTCAAATTGACTGAACAATTCTTTCAGTGTTAGGTGGAGGAATTAAGAAGTTGAAAATAATCTACAAATGCATCATTATCTAAATTCTCGCAAAAGATCACTCGAACCAGAAGTTCGAAAGATAATTTGTTTCGAAGCATTTACTGATAAAAAAGATCAAAGTGCTCCAATACGAATTGATGTCGTAAGAGGACAATTTGATATAATTATATTTGATATATCTATGGCACGCCTGAAGCGTGATGTGTTCGATTCTAATACAAACAAAATCTTCAAACGAAAATGGAGCAATTAGCAAAGATGATCTCATTAAGGAGGCATACACTTTTAATGAATATTTAGACATAACAAATTATAAAACCCCTAAAGAGGTGCAGGTACCTGATATATTGAAATTTGAGATATCTCAATAAGTTATGTCGTTATAGAGTAAGAAATAGAATCGAAAAAGAAAAGTTGTCGACAATAATTTTGTACATGATGTGCTACATCATATATGAATCGCGCGGAATCAAAATATATGCGTCAAAAATATATCGATCGAAGTAATATTTGGCCAAATAAAAAAAGACGCAATACTAAATTGAATTTACTAAAGAAACGCGATATTTTTGGACCTGTAGTCCAAAAATCTAAAGATTTATATTTATGCAAAAAGAAAATGAGAAAAAATAAAGTCGTGATATATAATGTATGACTCACAACAATGTGATTTTCTCAAAGATCGTCGTGAATGAAATCACGAGTCTATATCTTGACGATACATGAAATTAGAAATACGTGATAGTCAACTCATATGTCATGACTATTAATGTTATCTCTGAAAATATTTAATATGCTTGAAGCATAACTCAAATGATGTATGTCCGAGAACCATGTTCTCAATTAAATTGCAAAGATCATTATATGGATTGAAACAATCCGGAAGCATGCGATAGAGTCACCTTAGCGAATATTTGTTGAAGGAATAACGATATCTGCCCATGTGTTTTCATAAAGAAAACAAACATTGGATTTGCAATTGTGACAGTTTATGTTGATGATGTAAACTTAATTGGAACTCCTGAAGAGTTTAACAAAATTGCTAATTATTTTAAAAATGAATTTGATATGAATGATTTGGAAAAAATCAAATTTTGTCTCGGGTTGCAGATTGAACATTTCCTAGAATGATTGTTTGTTCATCAATCTACATATACAGAGAAAGTCTTAAAACAGTTTTATATGGATAATGCACATCCATTGGCATCACCTATGGTTGTTCGATCATTTGACGTGAAAAATGACATTTCGTCCACTTGAAGATGGAAAAAAAATTATTGGTCCTGAAGTACCATATCTTAGTGCAATTGGAGCATTAACTTATCTTGCAAACTGCACTCGACTCGACATAACTTTTTCTGTAAATCTCCTTACAAGATATAGCTTTACACCAACTAAAAGACATTGGAATGGTGTTAAACATATTTTTCGTTACCTAAAGGGTACGATTAATTTGAGATTATTGTACTCTCAAAAGTCGGGATCTGCTTTAGTGGGATATGCAGATGTAGGTTATCTCTCTAACCCACATAAAGTAAAATCACAAACAGGATATGTGTTTACACGTGGAGGAACAGCTATATCATAGAAATCTGTGAAGCAATCCTAGACCGCAACATCCTCAAATCACTCTGAAATTATTGCAATCCATGAAGCAGGACAAGAATGTGTATGGTTGAGGAACATGACCCATCATATCCAAGAATCATGCGGGTTAACTTCAACAAAAGATAGTTCAACAAATTTATATGAAGACAATGCATCTTGTATTGCACAACTCAAAGGAGACTATATCAAAGGTGACATGATGGAGCATATTTCTCCTAAATTCTTTCATACACATGAGTTTCTGAAGAATAGCGATATCGATGTTCAACAAATTCGCTCAAGTGACAATGTGATCGGCTTATTCACAAAAGCATTCCCAACATCTACATTAAAGAAATTAGATTGAAATGCGCCGACTCAAAGATTTTCAGTGATTAACATCAGGGGGAGTAGCTGTACTCTTTTTCCTTCGCATAAGTTTTATCCCACTGGGTTTTCCTAACAAGGTTTTAATGAGGCAGCATGATGTGATCCGGGATAGGCAATCACTTGGCCGAGCTTTGGAATCCAAAAGGTCGAAGTCAACAAGCCAAAGACCAAGTTTGGTGAAGGGGTCGAGGGTCGAAAGCAATTAGATCAACACAAAATGGAGGGTCGAAGACGGAAGTGAAAATCGATAACTATGCGGCCGCATAGTTATCACGGGATGCGACCGCATCCAAATGGACAGAGACATGGCAGGAGGCAGAGTTTATTTCTATGCGACCTCATAGAAATCCTCTATGCGGCCGCATAGAGTCTTTTCGAGTTCCAGTTCTATATTTTTCGCGAATTTTCAGATTTCATTATATTTTTTATTTTGGCAAGTTTCATTATTTTTGGACTCTTGATATTTCGTGCTTTTAGGGTTTTCCATATTTCCTTAGTTTAGTATAAATAGGATCTTTATTTCTCATTGTAAGAAGTTTTTGACATAATGAATAAAAATAGTTTTCTCTCAATTGTTCTTTATGAACACCCCTTAGAACTTATCAAATATTGATTTAATATTTGTGGCATTCGACAACAGAACTTATCAAAGGATTGGACTACCTTTGTGGCGTTCGCAAATCGGGGTTCTAGTTTCTGCACTTCAACAGGTTTAAGGTTAATATACCTTAAGTTCTTGAGTCGTGAGGCTCGGGTCAAGATCCTATCGTCTACAAACCTGAATTTGGGCTTTCCCGACGTTTTCGAATTCATTCCGCGAGTTCCATGCGATTCCCCAACCAGGATCACATCACAGCATTTATTTTTAATACTCCGAAATAACTGTACTCTTTTTCCTTCGTTTGATTTTTTTGTCCCATTGAATTTTTATCAAACAAGGTTTTAACGAGGCAGATATTTTGTAATGTGTCATTTAAGGGAGAGTGTTGTAAAAGGAAAGTTTATTAGGGTTTGTAGTGAATGACAATTGTACCCCTGCAACCCTAGAAATTATTACCATTGTATCCCTGATTCTTATCTATAAATATAGGGCTTTGTCATTAATAAAATACACACAAAGGTATTGACTCTAATTCTCTCTTCTTCTTCTTCTCTATTTTATAACAAAAACATATTTTTCATTTTTTATTTTTTCATGGTTTTGGTGGGAAAGTGTTTTCCATTTTTTTTTTTTACTTTTTGGTAATGGAAACATATTCTAAATCCAATAACAAAAAAAATTATCCATTTAATTGACAATTTGTATGAAAAATAAAGCCAAACGAACATACAAATATTTCAAATATTTTTTTTTTTTAGGCAATCCAAACAAATTTTAATACAGATTGTAAAAAAAAATTATCCCAAAAAGTAACAATTTGCATGAAAAATAAAATCAAACGGATTAGATGGAAAATTATACCAATCAAACACCATTAATTACAATTCCCTCTAAAACAAATTTTAGACAATTCAATTCCGTGCAATTCGTTTTCTTTCCACCCAAATTCCACCGTTGCAATCAAACATAGTTTTCTTTACCATCAATGCTTAATCATATTAAGGATTTTTCCTCGACTTAACCTGAAACATAGCTGAAAAAGGTGACGTTGAAAATGTAATTATATGATAAATTGTTGGATTATTAAATTAATTTCAAGCAACCATCTTTGGTTCGTTATTTTGAACTCGTTGTTTAATGATTTGTTCAATTTGGAAGATTAATTGTAATGTTTGTCATTAATACTTCATGGTATCAAAAACTTTTCTTGAAGAGTGAAGACCATAACTCGAAAATAAGTCGAAAGTGGTGACGATAAAATATGAATTAAAAGATAAAATAAGATTATTAAATTTATTTCTATCCGCCACATTTTTGACTCGTTATTTTGAACTCCCCACTTAACGATTTTTCAATCCGAAAACCAAGCTCCCGACGAAAAATTCCTAGCTCTGCCACTGCGTGCTTATAGTCGATGTTTCACTATAGCAAGCATGTGACAATGTTAATATATGAGGGCTCCAAGTTCGAGTTGAAACCATTTTTGGGAGAAAAACTTTGGTGGGGACGGCGAGGTGGCCTCACTCAATGGATGAGGGTGGGCCACCCGATGAGGTGGTGGCTCCCCATGTGGTTCGACCGCCCCATAGTTGGATGTTGTTTCGTTGCACGTTTGGATATTATTATTGCAAAGTTTGCTCTAGCCAAGGAATTGAGTCCTATACATTTGTTGTTTACAGGAATGCCATTGCCGCTGTTGACTTTCCCCCTTTCGTCCTATTATTCAAGAGGTCTCTCTAACTGTGTGTGAAATATGGACATTCATTTTTTGACAGAGATACAAGGCCAACCACGACCTTCGCCATCCTCTAAAAGATAAATTCTTGGTTTATTAGGGTAAATTCAGAGATATTGTGTTGACTGTTCTTATTTGATCCCAAATTTTGTTGAAACGTGTACATGTTTGCCAAAAAAGGCGGTTCAATCAATTTATGAGCCATAGGTACAATTGTTGAAGGAATTTTAAAAAAATTAATTAATTAACTAAATGGAGCAAATGATTATAGATAAAAATTTCGTTGAAGATCACGACGGTATTATTGTTAGTGATATAATGGAAATCAATTACTATAGATGATTTCGGATGGAATTTCAGACACACTACTGTCCGTAATTATCGACAATAATTTCTTTAATGATGTCATCTGTTATATAATTGGGCTGCTTCACTTATTCTTGGCCGGTTGGGCTTCATGATGTTGTGCCTAATTCTAATCATTGTTGGACTGTGGACTTTTGTATTAATCATGTTTTGTATGATACACGCATTTGCCTCACTAAGGGTTATGGATCTGCCTTATGCGTGGCCTCTTCATGACCCTTGGATTGTGACATTTGGTTGGAGCGTCTGTTTTCTCTCTTGTTTTTTCACGTTTCCTTCGTTTTCTCTCTTTGAGATTAGGGTTTTGTGTGTGTAAACTGTAATCGATCCTTGGTGGATCTTCATCTCTTCATTGTGTGAGATTATGCTGTTCTTGTAGTTGTTGAGTGATTGTGAGTGTTTCTTTCTGGTTACAGTTTGTATATTCGTGAGGCTAGAGGGAGATTGAAGAAATCAGTGATTTCTTCATACATTTGCATTGATTTCTTGGTGAAATTATTGGATCTAGAGCAATATCTGATTTCATATGCTCAACGGGTGATTAGGTTGTAAAACAGAACATCCGGGCCCTTTTTAGGGCGAAACATATCATGCGTTCAATTTCTTTAATTTTCTGCAAGTTTTTCTTTTGAGAAGTTCCATCTGTGGCACTTAACTCACGTTTGGGTTAACATCATTGCCGATAGAGTAATTGTTAGGTCATTGACAAAATTTCCGACATTGACATCATCGATCATCACCAACACACCCCCGTCAGCAACTATAGATGGAAAAGTCGTCAGCAATCATCGACTATGCTACTATCGCTAATTGTCAGTAGGAAATTATTAATATCGCCAGTGAAGCTTGTGGTAGATTGAGGGACTTTGTGAGATGGAAGAGAGGTTCATGGACCTTTATGCCACTGTGGAATATGGATGCATGTGCCTTTATTCCTCTCGCTATATTGAAGGACAGGAACCTCCCGCCTTATATATGCGCTTTGTTATACCGAGTCTTAATAATTAGCACCAATGAATTGTGTATTTTTTTGGTCACATATCAGAAGTCGACCAGAATCTGTATGCAGCAATATTGAAGCATATAAGAGAAACTTATGCCACAACATGTACAATGTTATTTCTGTCATAACGTCTTTCACGTTGGTGTGGACACTTGGGTATATCTAATTTCACCTAGTTAAGCTCGGGCAGGTCTAAACCAAATGAGTTTTGTAAAGTGGACAAAAAGGACATTGACTAAAGTCGTGTTCTGAAAATAGCAATTTTACAACTAGAGGTTAAATTGACATGGAACCTTCATGCCACAAATTTGCATGGAACCTTCATGCCACAAACCGCAATGCTATGTTCTTTGTGAAAAAATGATAATATTATTACAATTTTTAGTCAAAATCAAACATTAACTCAACTATATATTCACATTTACTATCCACTTATTATCCACACGTTTCTTTGAACTTAATAATCCTCATTATAACCTCATTATACTTTCTCCCTTACAAACACTTAGGGTTGCGTTTGGTTTAGTGTTTTGAAACTGTTTTCAATTTTTTATTTTGCAAAACACTGAAAACATGTTTAATCTAACATTTGTGATAATGTATTTTCGAAAACAATGACAAACTTATAACATAAAACTCAAAATGCATTTTTAATATTTTAAGTGAAAATTCTGTAAAAACAAGCTTTTAAATTAAATAAAAATATAAAATTCTAACAAATAAATTTTAAAAAATTTTAAAAATAAAATTTAAGAAAAATAAATTCTAAAATATTGATAAATTCTAAAAAATAATAAAATAAATTTTGAAAAATATATTCTAAAATTATAAACAAACTAAAATTCTTTAAAAAAATGAAATTTCATAAAATCAAAAATAAATATTTTGAAAAGTAAAATTATCAAAAAGTTTAGAAAAAAATTATAAAAATAAAAAATAAAAAATAAAAAAAGTTTAAACTCTTAATGATTATCTATATAAAAATATTTAAATGTTCACAAATAAAATTATTTTTAATCCATGTCATTATTATTTTTTATTTCCTATATTTGAACTCAATTTATTATTTGTTTTCATTTTATTTTTGTAGCGAGAAAAAATAAATTGTAAGATTCACCAACTTTAAAATGTATATATCACTCAACAAGTTCCTTCTTAGTTAAAGAAAACTTACCTACCCATTTTTTTTTCTCCCATAGGTTTTTCATGTTTTGGGTCTTGCTATTTGTATCCTTAGTTTGGCACTTTGGTTTATTCTGTCACACCTGCACCCTTACATGGAGTCGGGTCCCACACATTTATTGGGCGTGAGACCCGACCCCATATGAGAGGGTGGGTGAAACTGAGTAAACCAAAATGTCAAGTTAAATGTACAAGTAACTTAATTCGTTTTCCATTCCCTTGCATTTTTTTATATTTTTCCTCTCTATGACCCACATCGATTGTGCATGACTTCTTCGCTAATTTGAAAGTAAGTTAAATTTTATTATTTCCATAACTACGTTAAAAAAAAGTAATTTCTAAATTTAGTAATTTGTACAACGGCGCGAGAGGAATAATAGAAAAAAACATCGTTGTCCAAACTCCATAAGTAAATCACAAAGGAATCAATGTCACAAAGACAATAGCCACACAAAGGTTGAAGAAATGAAAGAAATCAAGATCACAGGCAAGTCTCACAAAGAGAGAGGGGAATGCGGTTTTCTCACGTAGAATGAATAGAGAGGGGCGGTCTAAGTGTAAATAGGAATAGGTCAAGTCCAATTAAGGTAAGTCTACGTAGAATAGGGTTGGCCCAATTAACATAGGTAAAGTCCAATCACTAAGAATAAATGGGCCACTCAATATGGGTAACACAATTTAGCCATCCAAGTAAATGGATTGGGCCACGGGCAACTCTAATAAATTAGGCTGCTTCGAGTGGCCCAAACGGAAAAGAGTTGGGTCGTTCCATTAATGGTGTCGATATACCGATAAGTCATTTGGCTAAAACCGACTAAATATAAAATTGAGTTTACATCATCGCCCCGGAGATTTATTGGGTATCAAAACCCAACAAATACAATAACACAAAAACACACAAGATTTTAATGAATTTATGTGATCATGTTCAATTGATATATATTTTTAAAGAGTCTTAAGCATAGTTCAAATACAAATTAACTTGAATTTTCTCGTATAGTTTCAATTATTTGGCTACGAATACATCTTATGGTACTCGGTCAATAGATTTAGAAACATGTTGTTCTATATAAATACTAGACATACCTCTAATCTTTGGAGACGAAGATGATCCATTATTGTTGCCAAATTCAGTAGAAAAGGGAATAAAATCGATGAAAGACGGTGATAAACATATTTTAGGGTTCTTACAACAGTGAATTTAGAAATATAAAGATCAGAAAATGAAAAACAGTAAACAATAAACCACCAAGATATTTCTGTGATTCCTTCTTAAAGATCTTCATTCACGTTAATCCCTAAGATCTCTTTCAATCTCAAGAAAACCACCAAGAAAACCCCTTGAATACCCTTAAATAGATCCCTTTCAATCTCCCTAAGCACCAAAAGTTAGGCTCCAATTGAGCCTCTAAAACTCCCATTTTAACAGTAACATTCAACTTGCGAGTTCACACGAAACATTAGTTCACACGAAAATCTCCCATTTTAACAGCATAACATACTACAAATATTTACTCAATTAGAAGATAACAAGAATCTCAAATATCTATAAGCGAAACTAAATCAACAACTATTAGCAACGAATTAGATATTCTATTATTTCGCTATTAATTAAGACTAATCAACATAAACATGTTTGTGGAACTAAGGAAATATAGATAACTAAAGTGCAAATTTTATGCATACATGCCTTCAGGTCTCATTTGTGTTTTAACTATAACAATTAGAAGCCAATGAAAAACAGAATGGCCTTTCTTTTTTCATTTATCTGAATGCCATTTATTAGAAACTAGAAACATACATGACACCAAGGTAATATCACAAAGTTAATCAGAATCTAGAAACACGCATCACACTAAGGTATTATCACAAAGTTAATCCACATTTGCAGTAATTAGTCTAATCAGTGCATTACACAACAGCAAATGCGTCTTTGCAACCATATTCAAGCTAGATACAAAATTTAACGAACACATGATATTCTGAGTCTTGAAATATCAAATTCCAACACATCTAGAAATTAATCTTTAATGAATCGAGCTTATCAAATTTTTTGTGCACATAATATCATGTAGTAAAGTGACAACATTCACATGCACTAGATTAAATGTCATTACATTCACACATCCGTGTCATTGAAGCTAGCCGATCATTTTTTGACAGGGATAATAGGCCAAGGATGACCTTATCCATCCTCTACAAGATAATATTACTTGGCTTATTAGGGTAAATACAAGAACTCTATGTAGAATACAGTTATAGTTATTCACTTATTCTTAATCAGTTGAAACGCGTATATGTTTGTTAACATTTTTCACAGGGTTATTGAGCAAGACTTGTATTACACTGGAATGAAACATACAACAGCAACTTTTGCAACAGCACTGTACAATGTTCTTCCTGTCATAACATTCGTGTTATCTTGGATTTTAGCTATTATTGATTATTGTTAGTGTCTGCAAATGTGTTTAATCTGCCATAATGCCATTGTTAAGTATTTTGTTAGTGTCTGCAATGACTAAAGAAGAAGCTGGCAAATGATTTTGACTTCTCACTCAACATTCATTTGAGATTAGGGAATGTTTTTGCTACCCTGAGAAAGTGAATTTTAGAAGCTTACGTGGTCATGCTAAGTTGTTTGGAACTTTAGTGACATTTGGTGGAGCTATGGTTATGACTGTAATAAAAGGACCTATAATTGGCTTGCCATGGACCAAACACACAACCAATATTGCTGATATAAATCCCCAGAATCCCATTTTAGGCTCTATCATGATCTTAATAGCTTGTTCTTGTTGGGCCTACTTTCACATTCTTCAGGTAATAAAATCTTCCTTTCTTCTGCCTATACCTTTTTGTGCATCCATTTTGAGCTTACCTTTATTAACTTTTTTCTTAAATGAATAGCTTGCAATGATTATTTTATCTAACTAAATGCATGTGTGCCACTTTTTTGTACCCTTGTCACTCTTGGATAGAAGTGTAACCATAGGCTGACCCCGGGGGGGTCCCGCAGGGTCAACGGACCCTCCATTTTTTTCTTTTTTTTTTTTTTTTTTTTTTTTTTGAAAAAACCCCCCAAAAAAAATGAGTTTTAAAGAATTATGGCCAAACATAAGTCAAGCAATTGAATAAATTTAGCTTGATGAATTTTCTCGATTAAATCATTTAAGCCATAAAGTGAGTTACATTTGTTTATTTAAATTTTATAATTAATTCACCCCCTTAGCCCTTATTTGAGGGGAATTAAAATTAAATTTTTAGCAAATTTTGATAAAAGTCGATGAAATGTGTAGCTGAGAAGTTATGGGTATCATGAATATACGATTAAAATTAATTACTGACTTTGACATGAAATTAAAATATTAATTTTAATTCCTATCAAATATGGGCTAATGCATAACTTATTTTTTTCTATGATATATACAAGCACAATATATAAATATAACGATTACAAAATAGTTGTATGTTCTCATTCGTGGAATTGCATTAACATGTTTCAAAATATGTATTTCGAACCAAATTTCAACTTACACAATAATTTACCTTGTACTAGCAACATATTTGGAATTCCACTTTCATAATGATTAAAATTAAAAAAGGGGAGAATTTTAAAGACTAGTCTAGTATTTGAGTGATATTTTTAACATTAACTGTACATGTTCTTTAATCATTATGAATGTTTGGCATAATTTTTAGTGAGACCCATTCGTTCATTTTGGAATATTAAAGTTGATTTGTGTTCTTCTTCATGAGAACATCGAAATCATATATTTGCTCACTAAAAATAATGATCGGATGAATGAGAATTTGAAGTTCAAATTGATGAATTTAAAGATGGTTATGTATTGGAAGAAAAACAAAATTAAGTGTCCCACTTAGAAAAATGACCGAGGCAATGACTAATTTATATATGGTTACACTTTGGAAGGGTGTACTCATATACAGAATATAGGCTCTCTCCATGTGCGTGCAGGGTGGGTGCAAATCATGGACCAAATCAACACTTCATACCTTAAATTTGTACCGGACGCAGGCTTAATGTCACTCATTCATGGGCCATTAATTGTTCTTATTTCATACACACGAATTTCTTTGCTTTCTGTCAATACTCCATTGTTTCTTGGAAGACAGGTGCTTACAAATGTTAGGAATCAGACGTGATTCCTAGCTAGAGGACTCGAGAACAAAAGAAAACAATGAAAGATCCAAAGCAAGAAGAAGAAGATGAAGCCACAGTGATTTTCGCCCAAATTCGGAGCCCTTTTTCTTTCTATTATGTAATATATTCTTACAAAGAAAAAACAAAGCTTACAAAGATATAACCCAAAAACTAAAGTGGAAAATTCCCAAAATAATCAGGCTCCACTCTACACAACAACAAAAACCCTCAAGCACTTACGGTTTTATTGCTTCTTGTCAATAATTCCAGTTTATGTCCAAATTCTTGGTGGTCATCCTGAGAGACCTCAGTTTGCTTGTTTCTTCTCTTTGTAATTCTAAATAGTTTACTGTTCATTGATAATTTCCTGTTATTTTCTATATATAAATAAAATATGTTATTCTACAAATTAATTTTGTAACAAATTTCACATGCACCGAATTTAATGAGAAATATATGACAAAATGTATTTATAATAAAGTTTACAAAGTCGATTGCGACATAAAATCAATGTTCTAAATAGCGCGCCTTTAGCACCAAGCAAAGTCGCTTGGCGCGTAATATGGTGGTCAATGTTCTAAATAGCGCGCCTCTAGAACCAAGCAAAATCGCTTGGCACGTAATATGGTGGTCAACGCGAGGCGTTGACCGATAAGGCATGATAGGTGCGCCTAGGCGCGCATTATTTTTTTTATTATAATTATTTTTTATTTTATTATTTTTTATTATTAAATGAATTTTTTATTGATTAAAAATTAAAAAAATATTAAAATAAGAAAACGTCTTTCTACGCTTTTTTACGTATTAGCCTCGCCTAAGCTCTCCTGACCCTTAGGTTGACCTCCACGCATCACGCTATTTAGAACCTCGCATAAAATAGAGTTTACGGATAGCCTACCAATTCATAGAGTACAGTTTGAATAATTTATCACTGAAAAAGTCAAATAATGATCATATTTTATTAAAAATTTTCTGTTGACAGTTTACTTCTCGACAGGTGAATAGTTTAGCATAAAACTTTTGAAGGAAAAAAGAAAATTTGTTTAGAACACACAGAATTTGTGTTGAGAATTTTATTTAGCTCGAATAGTTTGTCTTTTACTTTGTATTGCACAAAATCATACCGATAATACTAACTTGTGTTGCCTTTTGAAGCGTTTGTTGTCTGTGATTAATGCATCTTATTTTCAGACCATCAATTTCTACTTAACATTGCAATAATCTTACAGTGATTTGTAATTATCACCCAAATCAGACGTAAAAACATATACCGGAACCATATTGTCTTCTTCCAAAAAGAAGACTATCAGATTCAAAGCTTGAAAAGGAATATATAGTAACTATAATAAGAAGAAGAAAATGAAAACAAAAAGAAATATACTGAGTGTTCAAAAAAGAATTACCTTATTGAATTGTGCAGTAGACTGAATGGGGAATTGGCATATGAATATGTTTTTGGCTGGAGAGAAAGCCAGATATCAGAGGGAGAAAATAAGATCTACTTTGATGAGTGTTTTACGTGTTTTAGGTTCTTAAAAAAAATACAACTAGTGAGTATAAGATCTCATTTTAATTTTTTTTTTTTTAAATCATATTGGCATTATCAATTACTAAAAATAATGTGAGATTGGTAGCTATTAAAAGACATGGTCAAGACTCGAATAGTCGACGTCTTCCTTTTTTTTTTTGGAATCTAAATACATAAATGTGATTGGTAGTGTTAGATTATTGTAATTGGCTATTCTGTGAACAAAAGGACCAACTTGAGCATTTTAGAAGTTTAGGGACTTAATTGTAAAGTTTCAGAGTTGGTTGTATAGTGTAGAGTTCGGGATCCAAGTTTGTAACACGAAGAAAACTCGCCGCATTTTCGCAAGCTGCTCGTAGGAGTCATGCTCGTGCGGATGAAGCAGAACATTCGGCGCTCGACCTTCGCCCACCTGTCGCTCAAGCTACAAGGCCCTCGCTCGAACAAATATGCTCCTCGTTCGAGCGACCAATTTACGGCCAAACCTAATTAGCGATTTCGCAAGATTTTTATTAGGGAAAGTTTTCATATTCATCCAACATATAAAAGGGGGCGTTGCGCATTCGAGAAAGATGGGTTGAACATTATTCATTCAAGAGAAAATAATTATTCTCTCAAGAGCCAAATATTTAACAGTTCAATCACCCCATCTATATGCGCTCTTCGGACTGAAAACATCAAAACTTTCAATCAATACACTGGTACTATTCTTCACTTGGATCTGTTAGGAAGATTGTGTCATCAACTTGACTGGCTGCGAAGATCGAGGAAGAAACTTAAGAACAAGAAGTTTTTGGTGGATCTACAGGAGATAAACTGAGTGAAAAATCAGGAGTGGAGTTCGCGTGCTCACTTCAGGAGGACTGTTTTACAACGAAGAGCTAGGATTGGTGTTCATGTGCACATTCCAGGAGAGCTGCTTCAAACTTCGACAGGAGATCAGAAAACTTGTGTCGTCTACTTTGCTGGTGGTCTGTAAGTTTATAGTGGATCTTTGACTGGCAAAGCGCCCGGAGTTTTTCCCACGTTAGGTTTCTCCGTGAACAATTCTTGTATTGTTTACTGCTTTAGTTATTGCTTTCATATTACTGCGGTAGTTCAAGATATAATAAATTAGGTTGATTAATCATTTAGAAAATAATTAAAGTGACTTGATATTTTGGTTAAATTAATTCCGCACATAAGGTCAAACTAAAAACAGGTAATTAGTAACGGTTTAGCGCTATTCCGTAACTTTCAGTGATGAAAATATTTTAATCTATGAGTAGATCCCAATCTATAATCAATAGTAGTTTGACCTGAATATTACTACCATCGTGAGTTTAATAGGAAGGCTGTTGGAAGTTTTCATTTTGTCATCAATTTTGGTACTCTCTTTCATAACGACTCCTTGGAACAATGGGTCGTAGCCCGTTAACCATTGATGTCATGACAGAGGACATTTGCAAGTGTTTATTGACTAACATAGCTCCATTATACTACTTACTGATGTCGCATAGCACTACAAAAAAATACAGAAATCGCAACAAAAAAATATTGTTGCATAAATAGAGATTTTGTTTTTGAAAGTAATTTCTGACAACAATAGTTTGTAGCAGACGCTGTCGCGCTATATGAATCACAGAATTTATTATAGGACAACTTTCAATCTTTCATCATATTAACATACTAGCAACATTATTTATTTGATGCAAAAAGTACGAAATCGCAACAAGATATGTATCGTCATAATGTCGTTGCAACGTATGTATATCGCAAAAAATTAAAAGGATGACAAGTTAATTGTCGCAACAATTGTTCCAAAAAGGTTTCTGTGAGAAAAATATTTGTTGTGAATACTATTTTAAAGGTATAACATTTGTTACATTATCTATTTTGCAACAACACATGTTTGTAGTAACATATATGTTATAAAAGTCATGATTCTTGAGAATTTTTTTTTTTTTACTGTGTTGATACATTACGTAATATATTTTAAGATGTAATATTTGTTGTACAATTTAATATAAAACAAAAGTTGTGTTTGCAGATAAATTTGTCTCGCAATACAAGAAGTTTTTGTGTCGTCATTTGTGCAACGATGTATATTTGTTGTCTAATTTATTTGGTGATTATTTATATATGTCACGTATTCTATTTTACAATATATAAAATAGTGTAGTAATGGATATACGTTTATGTAATAGTTCGTGTTTGTATGTAGCTGAATTTATTCCGCAATAAAAAGAGTTCGCCGCGTTAACAATTTATAATTGTTGTCTAATCTATTTTATTTATATTTATAAATATATCATGGATTCTATTTTAACACATAAAATCATTACAAATATTATTTTGCGATAATGAATATTATTCTATGTGAAAAGTTGCGTTCGCACTTTAATTTATAATACAACACAAAGAATATTTAGCATCATCATTTGTGTAACGTCGTATAATTGCTGCATAATTTTTTTTTTAGTTATTTATTATTTTGCTGACAAGACAATAACAAGTAGTGAATTTAGAATGAGATTAGCAAAATTTCTACAACTTTGGATGCCACATAACCTAAATTGAAGAAACTTGGCAGTACATGTAATTATTTGGTGTGTACCATATCCGTAAGAACCCATTATTGAAGTTCTAGGGGATAAGATATCCCAGCTCTAATATTTGTCCCTCGAAAACTAAAATCTGCCCATCACAAGTGGTTTGGTTTGCCAAAAATATGTCTGCTGCAAGAGAGGATTTAGAAATGTTAAAGAATAGATAAGAGAGCAACAATCATGGTAAATTATTGTAAGCATGTAGACGTGACCATTTTATATGTAGTATATTATCATTATGATAATGCGAAATTTATGTGATAACCACAAAACCAAATTCAATCTTATTTTCAATAAATTTCACTTCATCATTAATTCTTTTAATTCTGGAGTGAAGAATTTTTTGTCCAACATGTGTGCACAACTTTGTTGGCCTATATTACTAACTTCAACAACGTGTTGACAACCAATACAAGCAAGAAGTATATAAGCTACAAGTCAGGCAAGAGTTCCCTCAACACTAACTATCCTCCCCTTTCCATAGGAATTATCTTGAATGTTGTGACTAGATAATTGCAAAGACAAAAATACTATTTGATGGTGAATACACTTATCTAGGCCATTAGATACAAGTATTTGGATTACTTTTGATAAATTATAGCTTAACCCCTTATATATATTATTTGTTAGCTGAAACACGATGCTTGGAGGTGAAATTGAGATAAATGAATGAAATCAAGCAAAAAATGAAAAATTCCACAACTTATTGACCAAATTGCAGAACCATGAGACCGCAACACGAAACCCCATGCTATTGCATGGGATAATTCTGGGATGTCGAGCTAGTTTCCTACTTTTGTTAAAACTCTTTATGGAAAGAATTTGTGGCGGCAATTTAACCTATTTTGAGAGGGTAAAAATGCACCACCATACATTCTTATGCATAGAACAAATCTAGTAACGAGATACAAGGCAATTAACATCAAGAACTGAATATTCAAGGCTCGAGATTGAAGATCAAGAACAAGAAATTGATTTCATGTCATTCTTCTAGTATTTACTTATTTTTTTAGTGTAATGACATTTCATATATCTTTGTGTAAAATCATTAGAAAGGTGCTAGTTTAATTCTCCTTTGTATTGAATGAAGATGAAACCTATTGTTACTTATTTTTAATTCAAAGACCAAGTGTTCTTGATTAGTCTTGCATGCTTATTTCATTACTTGATTGCCAATTAGGTAATTAGTTGCTTGTTGCTTCTGGGAGGTTCAAGATTAACATAAGGACAATAAATGTTAGGAATAACATGTATGACAATCATCTAAATAATTGTATACTTTGAAAAATATTTTTTTTCAAGTCTAGAAATTTTATTAATAAACCATTACTTGTGGCAAGGAAATATCGTAGTTACATAAGATCAGAAAATCACAATCACAATCAAAATCAAACCAAACCAAACTCCTTATAATCTAAAATAACGTTAGAAGATTTAAAGTCAAATTGAGAGGAGAAAAACCTCGTAAACTAGTGATGCCCAGTTTATCCATATGCAAAGCTTCTCTAACTAAGGATGAGATTATGATAAAGTCCATCCAAATCTCTAAAACACTAGACGCACCCAGTTTCGACAGGCTATCAGCTAACGAATTGCCCTCGCGATATATGTGTTGAACCCTACATGAGATTATAGGCAACATGTATACTTTAAGAAGTATTACTTCGGTCTTCACATATGAATTCAAAATACGAATATGACTAAGTTGTGCTTAGAATAGGTTTAACTTACCTCGAAAGACATAGTTAGATAAAATTTGATTATCGATTGTCAAGAATACACAAATCACACTATGTTACACAGGTCAAGAATTATAAATAAGATGACGATAGGTGGATTCATAAGTTCAACGCATTCATCTCATATTCATACAAACCAACCTTAGATAATTAGTAGAATAACTTAGAAATAATCAAAACAAATCTCTTTTGGTTACATTACAATTGAATATGATATGGAGTTAATACATTTTAATTTAAAGCTTATTTTTTTACTTTTCTCACTAAATCACTACTTTACAATGATCTCGTACGGATTTCACCAAAAAGTTAATGAGTCAAAGCACAAACTTTGGCTAAATAAACAACAATTCAAGACAAAACCTTAGAATCAAAAGAAATCTAAGATTAGGAAAGCACAAAAACAACGAGCAGCGCTCACCAATCACACTTTGTGGCCCTTTTCTTCCTTTTCTCTTCTTTGTAACCCCTTGAGCCATTTTGACCTTCATCGCTGCTGTGCCCCGGAAATTTAAAATTAATCAACTCACATTTCTCTTTTTTCTTCTTTCGTGGGGCAAATACGGTTATTTTATGTAGCATCGAGAAACAATTTTGTGAAGATGGATTGATTTTGCTTCACACCCTTTATATCTCTGATATGGCTGTCCAAGTTTGACTCATATGGAATACACTTGACTTGATGTCCAAGTTTGATTCATACGGAAGGGTCAAGATCTGTTGTCCAATTTTGATATCCATATTGTTATTCATCCAATTAACTCTTGACTTATCATCAATAATTAACATGTTATTTCAAATTTATCTTCATTAACTTCACTACTACCCCACTATATTAATGATGTGTCAAGAACTAACTGGAGGGACAGTGAAATGAGACACCAGATATCAACTCCATACAGAATACATTTGACTTGACTAATCAACCAATTTTTTTTTTAATCAGTTGAAGCAACCACATTAAAAACTAAATCCCTATTTGGTCCTTTTTCTAAAAACTATTTCCCATTTTATGAATTGATAGTCTAGTTATGCATTTAACATTTATTTGTTCTCATTTAATGATTAATGTGAATTATATATTTGATTTTTTTTTATATTTGATGGTCCATTTCACTCAAAATCTTTTACGATTCATATATACACACAATAGACCTATTTTCATAAACGAATCACAAATATATCAAATATATAAACATGCATAAACATTCAAGAACATCCTATAATAATTGCATAAAATGTAGAAGTGTATTGCTACTCCTATCTTAACTTATGTTGTTTATTAACATATGCTACACAAAAGTTGAACCTCCCAAAAATAAAGTTGTTCAGAAATGTCTAAATGGTGATCAAACATTCAAACACAATGATCTCTTAATCAGAAATCACATGAACAAGAATCGAAATAAAAAAATGAGGATTGTAAAATTAAAATTTCAAAAAGGAATATGTCATCATCCAATTTCAAAGAAATTTAGCCGAGCATCTCCGAATTACAAAAACAATAATTGGATCGATATGCTCCAACTTAAGGTATTGCCCTACAAAACACTAAAGAAATTGAATCAAATAAAAATTAATGTTAAGTTGTAGAGCCTAATTATTGCCACTTCGCGGAGCTGCAACGACGGAAGATAACATTGAAATGAATTTCCATAATTCTTGGGTGTTCCTTGAGTTTTTTTTTTTTCCCTTCGAATAATTGCTCTCCATAGAATAGAATTATGATTTATATTTCTCAACAATCAACTCTAACACCCGGAATGCAAAGCAAAACATCTTGGAAAAAGACTTAAATATGTGCATAAAATACACTTATTAAAAACGTATTTCTCATAGTATTTTCACTAACATATATAAAGGGGAATTATTGCAGGGTGACAGGAACAGTTGTTAGAGGAAGGGTCAGATTTCATCAATGGTGCACAAAGAAGAGGGAGATTCAATTCATCAACAAATTTCTGCAACATATCCTTGTATTTTGGCATCAAATAATGTTTGCCCTCAAATGGTGTCTGCCTAGATATTTGAGGGGTTGTGTGTTTAGGAAGAATTAATTTAGTGAAAGAACAGTAAATTGATTGTGAGATAAATGAAAATAAATGGAACTACAGAAACGTTGTAACTCCATGACTTCGATAAATTTTTTATCCCAATCCAACCTAGTGTACTTGTTTATTGTTCTTAATTGGAGAATCTTTAACAAAATTAAGAAAAAGTAAACAAATAGTATCCCAATTTCATTGATTTTTTGTGATTCTTGTGCCTGTTAAGTTCTTGGGGGTACCTCCATTACCCTTTCTTCAAAACCACCTTTATTTATTACTAACTACATGTAATTAAAAGAAACAAAGAAGGTCTCACTCACTTACTCTTCCAAATGGAAATAGGCGAATATTTACCCTAAATGATCGTGGACCCATTTATCATTTCAGATTCTAAAGCTTTCCCAATTGCTTATCTGCCATCTAACACCATGTTCAATGATGGAACGAGCCTGCAAAATGCTTCGCCAAGTAAAAGATGGTTTACTCCCTCTTCTAGAAAAGAGCAACGAGGTTCCAAACCTTAAGGATTTTATGAAGCAAAGAATTAAAACAAGTTAGAATGCGCCACCCTTGTTTAGCTAACATGGCAAGGTTGAAGGTTTTAAGATCCCTGAATATAAAATTTCCAGAATTAATTGAAATAAATTAAAATATGATTGACTAATTTTCTCTAAGACCAAATATTATCAAGGAGTAGAATATAATCTTGCACTTCCACTAACCATTGAACTTCAAGTCACAACTTTTAGTTGATGGTCTAAACCACACAATAAAAAGCAAGAGAAAGTATATAAAAGTATGAACTACGTAAAATAGTGGCAAAAATTGGACATTTCACGTCATATAAATTTAGTGGCCACGCTGCTATCTCCCATCTATACCTGTTCCTTTTAGCTAGAATATTTTTGTAGTTAGTCTTTAAAAAAATGTTCATCCACCAAGTTATTCAAATTATTCTGTAACAAAAGAAAAATGATTAAATTCAGGCAGAAGTTTCATATCTTAGAAGGGAGAGTTTCTATATATATGCAGAAGAAATACAAGAAAACATGCACAAAACTACCCTTCTATGCATTCATGATATAATCTATATTTATGAAAGATATATACAGTAAGGGGAGAAAACACTGGAGATATATATATATATATATATATATATATATATATATGGAATTATCCAATTTTCTAAAACGAGTGAAACCATATTTAGCATTTATTTTCTTGAGGTTGAGCCATGCAGTTTTGAGTATTATTGCTAATGTTAAGACTTGGGATCCATCTTAAAAGGTCAACCTTATAAGAGGAGTAGTCTTAAATCCTTAATAAATTGGTTTATATTTTTATCATCTGTCAATGTGGGACTTTAATACACCCCCTCACGCACAGCATGGACCATGCCAAACAACTGTGAATAAATCGATATTTGAGACACCCAACATTGCAAAACTGGGTCTGCTCTAATACCATGTTAAAATTTGAGGGTCTATCTTAAAATGTCAATCTTATAAGAAGAGTAGTCTTAAATCCTTTATAAATTGGTTTATATTTTTATCATCAGTCAATGTGGGACTTTAATAGCTAAGTATGCTCTAAACTAGGGCATGAGCTATTACACATTTTCTGTGTATAGGAATGCCATTGCCACTGTTCCCTTCGTCCTCTTGCCCTATTACTTGAGAGGTCTCTCTCGCACACGCACATACACAAAAGTGTGTGAAATGGGTTTTGCTACAGGGAGGCTTTGACTAAACACTCATAATAGTGGGCTGACCCTTTTTTTCATTTTTTTATTCATGTGGGTCCCACGCATGTGAAAAGCTGTCATCAGTCACCCATTTTAGATCATTTTAGCTTAATTTGTGTGAAATAGAAAATTGAAACTAACAAAACATTAATTTAATGTTTGACAGGAATACAAGGCCGAGGATGACATTCGCCATCATCTACAAGATAGTATTACTTGGCTTATTAGGGTAAGTACAATGAAATTGTAGGGTATATTTTTATTTCGAATTTCATTTTGCTCAAACTAATGTTTCGATCGGCATTAACAGATACAATTCTTGTCACAGGCCCGTGATTGAGCAAAACTTGTTTTATGTTGGAACAAAATATATTATAGCAACTATTGCAATATCAATCTACAACATGCTTCCTCCAATAACCTTTGTGTTGGCTTGGATGTTGAGGTACTTTATTTGGGTTAATTCCTCAAATGGTCACCGAACTTTTATCAAAAGTCCCCAATAGGTCACCAAACTTCAAATATTCCTTGAATAGTCACTGAACTTTGAAAAAAGTCCCCAAGAGGTCACTGAACTTAAAAACTCCCCTAAATAGTCACTGAACTTTGCAAAACGGCCCTAGGAGGTCACTCAACTTTGCAAATCATGTTAATAAAAGAGTTTATATAGCTGAAACTGTGCACTACATAGATCCACTTTGGTGGATGCATAAAAAAATTATTACTTTTAAAATTATTGAACTCCCTCACAATGCTAATGTTGGAATTTTGTTGGAATTCTTAATTGGTGAATGGAAATTAATCAAAGAATGGTTACTTTCCAATATTTATGTCTCTTTATGTAGAGGTGTAAAATCTTTTGGAATGGTTACTTTCCAATATTTATGTCTCTTTATGTAGAGGTATAAAGTCTTTTGGAATGGTTACTTTCCAATATTTATGTCTCTTTATGTAGAGATATAAAGTCCAAGAGATGTGTCTCTTGGTATGGTTCCAACTACTATAAATTGATCCCATATGTTTGAATTTTAGAGCTCATCTCATAATTCCATATCATTTCTTTCATATCATGTTGCATAAAATACTTTGTAGAAGTGACTATTTCTTGCATAAAAATCATGGTTATAGCAGAGAGGGAATCCGTTCGAGTTCGTTGGTCTAAGCCATGTGGAGTGCTCCTATGGCTAGACGTGGTCGTTGTATCTTGGGAGATGATTGTCAAGAAATCGTTAGCACCGATGCGGGACAAATTCATCTTAAGGACAAAGTGTCAAACACTTGCCTCGACCGAATCGCATCATCTACATCTCATCTTTTTTATATTTGATTTCTTTTTCCATTTACATATGTGATTTCAGAATCTGATTTCATTTATTTATATGTTTATGTTGCAAGGAGAAATTCTAAAGAAAGAAAGGTTTGGAACGTGACAAATTCATATTCTTATATATGATTTCTTCTCAAATCCAGATTCGGTAAATCGAAATTACGTTTCGATTCCACGGTACGTTTTGCTATGAATATAATATGCACATTATCGGTGTATTTTCCCCAACAGCTAATAATATATTTAATTTTATATGACCATTATTAGAGAATATAATTGTTAGAGTAAAATTCCTTTTTTTACATTCGATAATGCTAGTGATAATAAATCAATTATCGATAAATTGTTAAGGGTATTGCAACCTGAATTTGGTAGTTATTTGTTTCATATTCGTGATGTGTGTCATATTTTAAATTTAATTGTGCTAGATGGTTTGAAACATATCAAAGATGAAATTCAAAGAATTCAAACTGCATTAATGTATATCACAATCTCACCTAATAGAAAACAAGCATTTGAGGATTTTTGTACCCAAAATGGGATGATGAATTCAAAAACATTTGTTACTGACGTAGGACATAGATTGAACTCCACTTATTTAGAGTGACCCCCTAGGGGCGTTTTGCAAAATTCAGTGACTATTTAGGGGAGTTTTTAAGTTCGATAACCTCCTGGAGACTTTTGTCAAAGTTTAGTGACTATTTAGGGAATATTTAAAGTTCGGTGACCTCTTTGGGATTTTTGACAAAGTTCGGTGACCATTTGAGGGATTAACCCTACTTTATTTACTAGATCAGCTTAAGAGTATCTTATTCTCAATAAATTTAAGATAAATTATGTGAACCTTCGATTGAGAATCAAAAACTTTAATTCTAATCCCTTGAGAGCAATCAATGTGCAGAAAGAAAAATAAACACAGAATAACATGTAAGATTTAGAAAGGTTCATCTCAATGTAAGACTTCATCCTCGTTCGTCGTTGCAATAACTTACTATGACAAAAATTAGTCTATAAGAGAAAATCACACCCTATTTACAAGAGAAAATCACTCCTCTTTCTTCTTGATGATAATACAAAATTCTAATGATGGCTCCTATTTATAAGAAAAAATAGGCTCCACAACGTAACACATTTTTCATTACTATGTTCGAATTTTGTGAAAAATTGATCATGCAATTTTTGTTTTAGTCTTGAGAAGGTGAACTTGAGAAGATTACAAAACCAAGCAAAGGTCATGGGAACTTTGGTGAGTGTTGGTGGAGCCATGGTTATGACATTTTTAAAAGGACCTGTTATTGAGTTTCCATGGACCAAACACAAAATGGATATTGGCGCAAAACATCAACAAAACCTCATTAAAGGCTTTCTCATGTGCACAACAGCTTGTTTTTCTTCGGCCATTTTTTTCATTCTTCAGGTATTATTACTTAGAGTTCCTTTTCGCTGTCACGGCTTAATTTTCTATTAGTCTAAATGTATATATCTCGAAAAATTTTACAGGAGATCACACTGAAGTCATATCAAGCTCAGCTCTCCTTGACGACTCTGATATGTACGGTGGGAGCACTGCAAGCGGCAATACTCACACCTGTGGTTGAGAGAGACGATGCTACGATCTGGTCTATACATTGGGCTATTAAGTTACTAACTTATGTTTACGGAGTAAGATATATATACATGGAAAAATCTTTCAGTACTTGAGCATGCCACTTAGCCCCCATTTCGATTTGCGAAAAAATAATTTTTTAGTAAATTTTGATAAAGTTGATGAAATGTATTATTAAAAAGTTGGTAAAAGTTGTGGATCCCATTAATGATTGACTTTGACTTAGATTTTTATCAACTTTTTAGCTGAACTGAACAACTGCAAGGGCTTATAATTTTCAAAATAAATTAACAGTATTTTGTTATAAAATAATATCAGTTTCTTATTTATAGTAACTTTTTTGACATAGGGAATAATCGGTTCGGGAGTTACCTATTATATTTCAGGAATTATAATGAAGGAAAAAGGTCCAATTTTCATCACATCATTTGCTCCGCTAACAATGGTCTTTGTAGCTGTGATGAGTTCTTTCATTTTAGCAGAGCAATTCGACTTGGGAAAGTAAGCACTCCTCTCTCTATACATACAAAATTGATACTCCAATTATATGCAATATGGCGCTTTTTAAAAGTCAAAAAATTATTTTTGAAATTAAAAAATTATTTTTGAACATATTTAGATAATTTTCTAAAAATATTTTATTTGACTAGAGGAGCTTTTGAATGAGGAAACTGACATAAAATAATTTCATCAAGAAACTCTTCTACAAAAAGTAGAAGTCTTGCCAGATAGACCGATAATATATTAAGGGGTTAATTTCAGAAATGGTCACTGAAGTTACAAGAAAATGACAAAATGGTCACTGAAGTTCAAAACTTTCAGTAACGGTCACTGAAACTTCGGGCGCTTTCAAAAATAGTCACTGAAGTTTGGAAAACTTTCAAAGACGATCACTGAGTTACAAACACTTTTTCAGTTTTTTTGTGACTTTTGCGGCGACTTTTTTGCCACTTTCGACCACCGAAATCGCCAAATTTTGATACTGTTGGAAAGTCCACAATGTCATCTTCAATTACCATCCAAAATCTTCTCGTAACTCCAAGAGATTCGACCGAAAAATTTCCGCAAATGTCGTCCAAAAAATCTGAAAATCTGGGCAGATTTTTCGGACGACTTTTACGACAATTTTTCGACGACTTCCGACCACCAAAACCGTCGGATTTTGATATCGTTGGAAAGCTAACAATGTCTTCTTCAATTACCATTCAAAAGCTCCCCCCAACTCCAAAGCATTCGACCGAAATAAGCCCACAAAATTAACATCCCGAATTTGGGCAGATTTTCGCCTTTTTGGGTAGCCAACTTTGTGGGCTTATTTTGGTCAAATACTTTGGAGTTGGGGGGAGATTTTAGATGGCAATTGAAGATGACATTGTCAGCTTTCCAAAAGTATCAAAATCCGACGGTTTTGGTGGTCGGAAGTCGTCGAAAAATTGCCGCAAAAGTCACCCAAAAAATCTGAAAATCTGGGCAGATTTTCAGATTTTTTGGGCGACTTTTGCGGCAATTTTTCGGTCGAATCCCTTGGAGTTAGGGGAATATTTTGGATGGTAATTGAAGAGGACATTATGGGCTTTCCAACGGTATCAAAATTTGCTATTTTCGGTGGTCGGAAGTGGCCGAAAAGTTGCCTCAAAAGTGTTTGTAACTCAGTGACCGTTTCTGCAAGTTTTTCAAATTTCAATGACCGTTACTGAAAGTTTTGAACTTCAGTGACCATTTTGTAATTTTTCTGTAATTTCAATGACCATTTCTAAAATTAACCATTTATCAAGCCGTTGTTAGACCACCAATTTCTATAATTCATTTTTTTGTAAATTCATTTTCAACCACACATTTTACAAAACTCACAATTTTTATTAAACGTTTCAACCACACATTTTATCAACTTCTATCAAAAACTACTAAAAATCCGACTTTTGACTAAACTAAACAGGAGCTGAGAAACATCATGATTGATGTAATTTTTACTTCTTAAAATGCCATTTGCTGAGTTTGTTTTTTCCTGATTCTACGGGCATTATTAATTACTAAAATATAGTGAG
The DNA here is from genome assembly GCA_019395295.1 of Osmanthus fragrans. Classification (NCBI taxonomy): domain Eukaryota; kingdom Viridiplantae; phylum Streptophyta; class Magnoliopsida; order Lamiales; family Oleaceae; genus Osmanthus; species Osmanthus fragrans. The sequence goes on along the minus strand of CM033359.1, from coordinate 23,065,599 downwards.
ATTATTGCAGGTTGATAGGAGCTATTGTTATAGTGGTTGGACTTTACCTAGAACTATGGGGTAAGAGTGTAGATCAAAGTTCATCAATGATACACAAGGAAGATGGAGCAACAGCACCAACTCAACAACAGATTTCTGCAACAAATCCCTCTATACAGGTCTCAGAGAAAGAAAGCCCTGAAATGGGGGCTGCCTAGATATTTTGGGTAGTAAAAACGCAGAAATATGAGCGTGCAAGATAAATGAAAATAGATGGAAGTAGAATATTGCAACTCTGTTAGGATTTTCACTTACTGATATAGGGGATAGGATCCATATGCATAGTTGATATGCTCAACTAAATAATACTTGACACGATTAAAGAAGACAGAAATCAAATGTATTTATTCATTTTCCTGTGTAGTCGAGCATAACGAACATTCCAATAAGCATACAAACAGCATCCTAATTCATTGACTTGGCGATATTTTCTAGGCATGCCTCATTACCTATTGATCAGTTTAAGGAAAATGACTACACTAGAAACAATATATTTGGATCTTAAAAGAGGACAGAATAACATCTGCCAGAATATGTCTCTTATTTGTCCAACTTCTTGTCCTAGAAACATTCTGCTCCACAAAAATTTACAATATCTGAAATATAGCTTTATAGATATTAGATGTCACCCATGTACTTCATCAGTGAATCTATAAGTTTCCCTGCTCGTGTACTAGTAAATACAATCAGAACAAACATGCATAATCCCCAAATCCGTACACTTGGGATGATGCGCAGCATCGTGCTAATGTTCAGAAGCATCAAACAAACTTGAAAAAAGAAAAACTAGAAGAAGGAACTTAATAATCCGAACCCCCTTACAAGTTACAAATCAAACCATGGCCTTCTATCATTTAAACAAGAATAGCAGTTATGGAAGAAGTCTCATGGCACACTAAAATTGCCTGTCAATACTGAGTTCTGCCTCAATTTTGTTTCATTTCAATATTTGGCAGATATGACATACAATTTGGCAGTGCATTCCACACATAATTAATCGAGACATAATTTTAGGATATACTCTGGGGTTGCATATTCAATAAAGGTATCAACCCAACACTATCAAGCTCGAGATACTTTTTTATCAAAGGCTCAAAGAAACCAAATCTTCCAGGGAAATAAAATCTACTTCTAATAACCATTTTACTATGTACTAAAATTTTCAAAAGCTAAATTTGTTGTTCAGCATTCAATTTCTAACAAGTCTAATGCTCCACATCAGGTGTATAATTCCCATGGTCATGTACACAAGCTACATGCACATCAGCTGTCAACCAACCTCCAAAATTTGGACACCAGAGAGAGAATTTGTCAGGATGGCACAGCCACTTCATCCTTCCCATAAATACGCTGAAGTTCACGGGTTGCAGCTTGATATGAAGCTGAGAAGGAAAACAGAGGAGAGATTTTCTGAGGTGCAGGTTTAAAAAACATATTTATGGTTTAAGTGATGAAAAGGACAAGACATCACTCTATGAAGGAATTAAACATATTCACCTTTCCAAGTACGAAAATTTTTCTGGTTTACAGGAGACCCAGTCACATTTTCTATTGCCTCAAAGAGCATGTTCTGACAGGTACTCTTCAGTTCTTGGACCACCGCATAAATAGTCTTCCCATTCTCGAAGTAAATGTGATTATTTGGGTGTTTGGTCTTGCAACCAGCATGACGCTCAAACTCGTAAGCATTAACAGCCTGCATAATATAAGCAACAAACTAAATGTTAGTAGGCCGGATGATGCCTCCTTGAATAATACAAATGAACTATCAGTGAGAGGTATCAGTAACGTTTACATTGGAGAGATTGCACTCCTCGCAGCCACACAAGTAACCAGTCCCATTTACCACTCCTCGAAGATTCTTCTGCACGCACAAATATTATTGTGGTTAAGAAAAAACCCTTGAACAGAGTGGAAGACAAAAGAAAGAATATCAGAACTCACCTCCCTTGCCCATGAAACATATTTCACAGGAACTCCATCAAGTATACCAGTTGATAACAAGCTTTTAACATTTGAAGGGAAGTTGTTTGTAGGGACCTTTTTAGTTGTCTTTTGCTCCTTATTCTTGGGGCCGCTACCTGTCCTTGAAGTAGATGCTGAAACAACAGTCATACTTGGGAACTTCACAGAACCTTTTTGCCCTAATGCCCCTGTAGGTTGAGCCGAGAATTGATTTAGTGAAACATCATGGTTGCTTATGAGCCTCCCACAGGGATCACTTTCATCAGGATTATCCTGGAATCCCCCAGAAGTTATATTAGTGCCTTTTCCATAATTATGGTTTTGACTCATTGGTATACTGGAATTTCCATTATTGTAGACAGTTGCTAGTGATGAAACAGTAGAATCCTGCTGACCATGAATTGAAGTCATTGATGTAATATCTATCCCTCCTTTATCATAAAGAGGACCTGCTGACATAAAATCTTCATTTGCTTTATTGTATAAATCATCCATTGCAATGAAAATTTCATGGCCCTTGTAGTAATTAGGACCAATTGACATTAAATTTCCATTTTCCTTTTCACGCTGCTCCCCAATTGAAATAAAATTGCAATTCCTTTTGTCCAAGGCTTGACCAGTAGACAGCAGATTGTTATCTATCCCATTGCAGTGATGACCCATTAGCATGACATTGCCATCTCTCTTGTTGGAGGCCTGTCCTACTGAAATAAAATTTTCCTGTGTCTTACAAAAGGCAGGATCCACTGCACTGGTACTTCCATCTCCAGTATTATAAGTAGGTGCAAGAGACATGTCATTACCTGTCCTGTGAAAGACAGGGCTAATCATTTTATTCTTGTCTCCAGGGTTAAAGGATTTCCCCACAAATTCAGACAGGTGATTCTCCAAGACAGCCTGATTGACTTTTACTTTTCTAACGCCAGTATTCAGACACAAGGGAACTTGGACATCACGAAACATTGATAAACATATGGACGGATCATTTTCTACCTGATCCACAAAACCCTTCTTTCCCGTACTCAGATCCCCATTAACAAAGATGGAGGCATTCTTATCTGCAAAACTTGAACTCCTGACAGGCTGGATTCCATATCTCAGACTGTTGCCCAACAGGGACATGCTCATGTTTACAGCTCCTGAAGTAGGTCTGTTTCTCGCAATTTCTACTGTTTGCTTCTTGTTGCTGAATAGCTCTTTCTCATATGTATCCATAGACCACTGAAGAGCACGTTTTTGCTCATGTCTAGCAGAAGTGTCATAACCCATCTCTCCAGCCAAAGAATCATAGTCCTGAGACATCCAAATGCTCTTGTTCTGAAAAGACTGCCAAAATTATATTAGTGAAATAAACTTTAAGTTACAATAATAATGTGGTGCAACTTGCTTCCATGTAACCTTTTCACCTCAATTCATTCTTGGGCACTTGGGTTTTAAGGTTGGGAGGAGAACGTGATACACTTGATGAAGTTACCAAATTTTATTCCAAAGGAATATTGATGAATTCCATTTTTGACAAAGGATCCCGTAAATGACGTAAAGCACCAAGAAACGTGAATAAATTGAACATAAAAAAACAATTTATGACATTGTAGCACAGGCATGCTATCTGAAAATTGTATAATCAAAATTATAGATTTTCCTTTAAAAGAGAAAATTTGAGTATAGTAGGTCATAAATACAGGGATTCATGCATTGTTAAATCAAATAATGAGGCCATCCCATTGCAGAAAAATAAGTTCAGTGCACAATAAAAAAAGAAATAGGCAGGTGTGCCTTGCAACAAAAAAAAAAAATGGTTGAAAATGAGAGTCTAAACATATTATAGCTATAGCCTATAAGGAAGAGAAAGAAGAGACGGTAGAGAAGAGCAAGAACGAGGATGCCTAATGAGGATTAATTCTACTATACATGAAATAAGAATTTATGTCCATGCAGCACCCTCCGATATCCTACCTGAGAATGCCCTCCACAGAAATTTGATCTGTACTTCGAGCATGACACTTAACACCATGATAAACTAATGTCTGACATAATGCAACACTTGACGACTATTTGTATGGTCCAAGATGAAATGATTGCCAGAAAAAATTTGATAAAATCATGATGACTTTATTGAAGCCTATGACGCATCGACACGGACACGTGTGTCCGACCCAATACGTGTCGGATACGCAGACACGCGATTTTTCAAAAAATTACCGACACGACACGTAACCGACACATTGATTAAATTTTTTAAAATTCTTCATTTATAGAGTATAAATTTAGTTTTATACTTATTTTTAATTTTTCTTGTTAAAATCTTTTAACTATGAGTACCTATTTGTTATTTACTAATAACTTTGAATTAAAAATATATATTATTTTTAATAAAAAATGAAAAATATTTATGGTAAGAGTGTTGAGGAGTGTCGGTGTCGACACGCGTCGGGCATGGACACGCTACCCTAATTGAAGTGTCCGCATTACAGAGATTGAAGTCAAAATGCATAATCCCATGTACAAGGCATACACATTAATTAAAGAGGCCTAAGCTAGCAAAAAAAAGTCCATCCATTTTTACAAATATAAGGTGAATAATGCATACAATGTTCACGTGTACTTGATCCATAGTTGAACCTTCTAGAACTGGTGTTTGTGTGAGCATACCAGTTTACATACTACTACATGGTCTGATACATGAACACCTACACAGTTTTTGTCTCTGTCACTTTACTGGAATATGGACTGAATGTGTGAGGATATCAGGAAAATATACATCATTGGTAAGTTAAACTACCAACACAGAAATATCGAAGGAAGATCCTTCATTCAGACACGTAACATCTTAAAATTTTCAAAATGCATTAGATCAAATTACCAAAATACGAAAACCTAAATTTACCATCCAAATGATTCATCAAAATACACACACATTCCTGTACAAATTGGAATTCAGAGACAAAATTCAGGACGAGAAAGTGACTGCACAGTAAAGTTTCATAGACCCAATCCAGTTAATAATGGTACAGTACTATACATCCTGTAAAAGTCAATAATAGGCATAAATATTAAATTAATTAATGCGCCACCACCTAGTGATTTAAAGAAAAATTCCGTAAAGTGCATAAAAAAAAGGACAATCATAAAAAATATGCCTTCAAAAAAGTTAAAATTGTTTACATCAATTTTCCAAAATCGAATTTAGAGTTTTACCATTTTTTTACTTTATCTTCGATCGGAGAAATGTCAATTCATCTGATCAACTCCCTCCCTGAAGAACATTTGAAGCTTTACGAGTTGCTTTATCCACGTCAGCTAATGCCACATGGAAGAACACAAAAAATTAATACAATGTAGAAGCAAAAAAAAAAAAAGGAAACTTAAGAATCACTCTTCAAACATCTAACACAGAGGAGAAAGATACAGCATTCCAGTGCACCATCAAAATTAGCAACAGATTCGACTGAAAAACTCAATTTCAGACAATAAAAACTTAAAACCTCTCCAAAAATCAATTTTAACCAAGAAAAAAATTTATATCCACCCAATTAAAAAAATTAAATGCATTGATTAATCAATGAGAATGAGAAGCAGAAGCAGAAGAAGAAGAACGTGATCAAAACAGAGATTAGCCATAACCATAAAAGAATGGTGCATTTAGCAATGGAAAAAGAAATCACTTTTTTACAGCAAAATGAATACCTCTGCCGGAAGATTAATCTGCAGTACTCTCCGGGCAGATTTTTCTGGCCAAGCCACGCTGAAGAAGAAAATGAAACGATTTATTTTTATTTGTTTTAATTAATTTTTCGGGAAAAGGCCAAAAGGCCTGCACTGTAACACATTCGAAGTGAGTGACGAAATTCCGGGTTTTAAAGTACTAAGACTACGAATTCAGTGTAGCGCGGTGCACTGTAATTCCTTGCGTTTGATGATTCTCAACCGCCACGTGGACAACAGCATAAGAGGACGGTTATTGTGTTTTAATCAATCTGGGAGATAATCAAGTGCATGCGCACCCAGCATATACATAATCTGCAATATAATCGGATTTGGACACGTAAGGGAAATCAGAATAGATATTATTTAATAGATAAGAATGACTTTAATGACTTAATTAAGAGTTGATTTACCAACCCAATCCTATCTGGTCAAAGGGTGGTTGAAAATTAATTAAAAGTGAAGCAATTAAGAGCTGTGTCCTGTATGGCTAAGCTTAAAAGTAATTGTAATTTGCAAAATAAATAAGAGATTTATTTTTAAGTCTGACTAGCAAAAACTTCATTTTTCAAAACTTAGGCCCCCGTTTGAAATTGATGTTAAAGGCGTTCTGATTGTCAAATAATCAGAATTTACAATAAAAATAAATTTTTAGGACCTGTTTGATAGGTTAGATTTTTCATGAAATATAAAAATTAAATTCCATTTTCCAACTTTTTTATTGTTTGAAAGGCAAAATTTCTCAGGAACCCGTGACCCCTCTTTTCTTGGTTTTGAGGAATTCGTTTTTCCATGAATTTGGTGGTTTTTGGTTTTAGATAATATTTTTCATTAAAATAAATCTATCTCCAATTATAACAAAATATATCCCTTTAATTGACAATTTTCATGAAAAACAAAGTCAAACGAACACAAAAAGATAGAAAATTTTAAAATTTTTTAGGTGAAAAATTATATCAATCAAACACAATTAATTGAGAATTCTCAATAAAAACAAGTTTTAGACAATTCAATTCCTTGAAATTCGTTTTCTTTCCATCCAAATTTCATTCTAACAATTAAATGGGCCCTTATAGAAGAATCTGTATCATCTTACAGTAAATTTTGGTAAGCATTAAAAGAGTACCATAAATGTCGTATAATATTGATTTCAAAGCAGAACTCTTGGTCGTCAAGCAATCAAAAATTATTTTAGGAGTTTGGTAAACTTTAAAATTTTGATTATAGAAGAATTTTTACTATCTTGCTACAGATTTTGAGAATCAACAAAATAATAGCTTTTCAAATTATTCTTTTAGCTTCTACAATTATATATAATTGAAATATCTGTTCTAACATTACTAATTAAACACTTTCCATTTTTATCCTGATTTCATTGATATTTCGGAAACTAATGCGTCACTCTATTATTTATATTTTTATACTATATGGACTATGCTTGTATTACGTAAATTTTTAAATTTTGAGATTTAATTAGTTATTAATTTTTTTCCAACTATTATAAATAAATTTTCTTGGATTTTCCTTTTTTTTAAATCTTGAAAAAAAATTGTTAATATTACATATTGTTATAAATGTTATACAATCTTTCAGATGTTAAAGTTTGTTAATGTACATTTTATTAATTGTATACATACATAGTAATAAATCATTTTTATTTATCAAACGCTAAAATGTTGGATACGAAACGTGCAACAATTTCATTAAAACACACATTACATTCAAACGTTTCTACATTTGGATAGAAATTCCTCTTCATGGCCACCATTACTTTTGAGACCTGAATCTTTCTTCTATAGTTGATATTTTTTTATTTACACCGACTCTACGGAGGAATAAATAGTAAGTTAAAACTCCATATGAATACTTAAAGATTTAAAGGTTTTGGATCAAGTAATGGTCGGAATAAGGATGGCATTAGAACACCCCCAGAGCACATTTTCAAATGGTGAAAATGAAAGGTGGAAAAAATCTAACATCACTTGTAACTATCGGGTAAGGGTTCGAATCCTAAAATATGGATTATGTCCTTGATAAGTGGGAGTTAAAGGACAGCCTTCCACCCTGCACCCTTGGAGACATAACCTGCGATTTACCCATTCACCAAGACTCAGGGCAGGTGGAGATGCCAGTAATGAGGCGTAATCCCAAAAAAAAAAAAAAAAAAGGATAGCACTAGAACTTACTTTAGAGGGGTCATGTCCCGAAAAGGTATTTATGTTCGATGACAGACTAGACAGAGTGACGTGAAGATCTAATGTATAATTCTACCTATAAAGTTAAAGGAAAAAATCCATATGTACAGAACTATTCATTTCACAGAAGCCGTCCAGATCTCTAGTGATGTGGGCCCCACCTGAATTTAATATTATTAAAAAAATGGACCCCACATGTGTTGTGTCTTCCATGTAAGGTTTCGCTTCTGTAAGTCTAATAGTGTTCAAAGTTAAAAAGCATGTTCTATGAAGCGGCTATCGAACCACCTATACTTTTTTGGTACCAAGTGTTGGGCTTTTTAGAAAATGGGGATACTAAATGAAAAACGAGAAATGGGAAAGTACACTAAAAGTTGGAGGTCAAACCGATTTCATGATAAACTAGGAGAATGGCATATTTAGGCAGTTGGATTGTGTTTTGGATAAATCTGAAGAAACTCTCTTAGTCAAAAGAGTAACGTGATCCTAATGGAATTTTGAGTACAAGACCGGCTCGTAACTTCTCTATCATATTGGCTTCAGAGCAGAATTTTGAGCACGAGAAATCACTAAGATGTGACTTTCATCGTTGATCTTCTTTTCGATCTCTATACATTTGCTCCATCAAAAATTCACTCTAACTCTGCCATATTCGATTTGGACAGCTTCCAATGCCTTTCTAGTGTGAAATCAGCTCAAGAAACTCGCTCAAATATCATGTCGAAATTAACCACGCACCAACTTTGTAAAGAGTAAATATTTCTCAACAAAACTTGTGCATGTGATGATGAAACATGAGAATACTATGTTTAAAATAAAATTATGTACCCAAAAAAGCAAAAGATAACATTTAATCACACGTGACAACACTAAGTGTCAACGTATCACCAAATAATATATTTTATTACGTAAGTCAGCATATCGTTATTAAAAAGATAATGTGGGTTTGGTGACACTAACACTTAATGGTGACACATAGGATTTAACATTAATTTTTTTGATTGAGTTAACATTAGTATAAAGTTAGAAACTTGATTGACTATTACTATAAAAAAATAATAATAATAACTTCAATAACCATTGACGCAACTACTCAAAATTTCAGTGATCATTCCCAAAATTAACCCTCTCTTGTACGTCTCTTTTATAATGCAACGGGTAGTTTAATCCTTGTAATCAAAGACAAACATGGTTCACTTTTAAGTAACTTTTAATATAACCTGAAACTTTTTTCTTTGTAAATTCAACAAAGTGGTTGCTATTGCTATGCCTCTCTTCTTTACCCATTTTAACATCATCATAATTTTTTAATCCCTTTGCTTTTATGTAATTTGACTAATAGGAGTTAAAGTTTACATAATTATGTCATATGATAGGACCAACTTAATAATATGCTAACATAATTCACTTTTATCTTCTCAAATAAACATGATGATGGTAATTGACGATGACAGATAGCATTACTCTTTTCCTATCTAAACTGGTAGATGGAGATGTAAGTGTATTTGAAATGCATTTGTAACGATGATTGAATGAATTAACTATAGAGTTAGTCATGCAATCAGTGTTCAATATCGCCATGTAGAGGCGATAGTGACATCCCAGTCTTTTGCGTGCTCTCATTTGTAAAAAAATCGTAGCAAGCTAGACGCCATTCTAAAAATCCGGTTGTAGCCAAGAACCTCACATGCATCAGTCATCTGCGCCAAAAAAACAGAGAGATGGATAACAACATAAAAAAACATTAACTACTAAACATTACAGGTTCAAGAGGATCAATATATTACTTCTACTTGAATATAATTGCATGCCTAAAAATTTCGTCGACCCAATCATTAGACGAAGAAAACTGAATGATCTGCATGTGCCCCGACTCCTAAGGTTAGCTATTTCCTCTGCTGTAAGAGCTTCCAGGAAAAAAATATAATGTTTGTTGTACACATACACACATACCCTTGTGTACACATAGCACAACCCTGGAAAAAAAAATTGGAGGCTGTTAAACTATGAGAATTAAGGGCAATTCCGATTTGCATCAAAATAATACTCAATTTGTAGCAAGTCTTGTAGCAAAGGACATATGTTGATGTCAGTTTCACTCTCTTCAAGCTCTTCAAGCCTAGAACGTGTCATTTAGCGTGTCAAGAACCAAACCAAAAGCACTTCATCCCCATAAACAGTGACAAATCCAGCTAGTGGCAAGCTAGAGCAGCCGTTCTAGCTGGATTTGCCAGAGATTTGAGTTCATGTGGTCTGTGACTATGGAGAGCTAACGGGCTGTGGAGAGGGAGATCGGAGAAGAACGATGTTTCAGCCTTTCTGGGCCTTTTAAAAAAAAAAAATTGGCCCAAATGGGTCCAGTCCATGTGTGTTTCATTCTTCCTAAGTTAAGTGACCCAATAACCCAAACCAATTTCATTCCCCCCAATCTCTAACCCACCGGCAAAAAGAGTAGAGCAGAGAGTCCGAGATTCTTCCTAAACGGCAGCGAACCCTCAAAAGGTAGAAGCCGGCTTTGGTAGGTTGGAGTCTTGGAGACTTGGATTTTGGGTTCACAGTTCACTTGCAGTGGTTGTGGCTGCGACGCAGCAGCAGCGTGCGGCGATACGGCTGTAAAGGAATCGAGCTTTACCACTTCGCTACTTGGACTTGGACTTGGCCACCCACTTGGGTAAGTTCAGTTTCTTATAGTGAGACTGTGAGTTTGTGACTCTGTCTTCACTCTTCACTTGTGAGTTTGTGACTTGTGAGCCTTATGAGTTGCTGTGTTGTGCGAGTGCGACTGTGTTGTGCGAGTCATGTGCGATCGTGTGTGTATGTGAGTGTGAGTTGTGACTGCAGTCTGTGTGTGTGTCAATGGCTTGATGCATATTGCCTTAATGCCAGCTTGAGTTGTGACTTGTGAATGTGCCGTGTCAGTGTGCTCTATGTGGTACTTGTCTTGTGACTGTGACTGTGACTCTGTGACTGTAAGTTGGTGACTTACCTCTTAAGAGTTTTAAGTTGGGGTTTTACTATTGGATAAATTGGATTTGTGTTTGATTTTGATTGTTATTTTTTAATATTGAAATTGACTTTATAAATTATAAGTGTAGAAACTAGAAAGCTGTTGATATGGATATTGGAATTGATATATTGGATTCAATTGCCTAAACTTACAATTATAGAGTAACGTTGTATTGTATTTTTTTTTTTAATATTTTGATGTTTGGGTTGTATTGAACTATATTTTCATATGTATATAATTTTTACGTTTAGTGCATTTATATATAATAAACGACCGATCGGATCGGGCTATTACAATTGTTGATTGTCGACAGTCAACGGTTAACAGTCAAAGTCAACTTCCGCTCTAACTAAACATTTATGTTGGATTCGCTGCTACCCATAAATACGTGTTTTCCTAACCTTAAGATTAAATGCTAAACGCCGCATCTTTTGGTTATACTTCTGCAAATCTGAGGAAAGTGCGGCCTTCTCAAGAACAATTATAGCGTTAACAGCTGCATCTGGCCAGTCAAACGACATTTCACTCTATGCAAAGAAAAGAAGCATCTCATATTTATTTGTATCTTCTCACAAACAGAACAAACCTTCAGTATGGCTACGCAAGGCTTCAGATGTGTTTCTCGGGGAACTAACACCACACGATCCTCCTAGAAAATATCCTAAAAACATATAAACATACGAAATCAGCAACAATTACAAGATTTAAAAGGATAATAGAAGCAGTGAGCCACTAATACGATTGACTAATTAAATTTCCTCCACTAAAAATTTGCGCAGAATGATCCAAATAGTCAATAAAATCACGATAATCAACTAAATAAACGAATGACGGAAAAATAAAGTAAAAAACTCACTAGATTGTATATAGTACCATAATATTCAAAGGAATTGTAATGATTCCTCATCAATTCACCATTTCCCCAAACGCTAACATCACCAATAGGCTCCGTCGTTAGCTCCTCCAGATCCTCATCTTCACTCTCCGTATCCTCCTCCTCCTCATTTCTACTCTTGTCATCTGTCTCAGGTTCCTCTTTCTTTTTGATGATATAGAACAGATTTTTGAATGGATTGAAGAAGAATTGGAACAAAATAGGAAAAAGGTAATAGTACAGAGAGAGCATTCAAACTCCAGTTTAAGTCCACAATACCATTCCAGAATGAGAACGACGAAATGAGTAAAACTCACTACTTTGCCTTGACGTATGATGGATTTTGGTCATTCGAGTTTGTTTAGGACTCAAAAAATCCTTTTAAAGTTTTAGTGTTATGTCTATTGTTTCGTTTATTTTGAATTCTTTTCAATTTTAATTTATTTAAACTAAGTTTCCATGTAACCCCTTATAAATAAAGGGGTTATTTCATTGTTTTTTATCATCTTTTTATTAATACTAATGAGATGCACGTGCAAGACACGTGTCATAGTATAGTTGGCTATATAATAGCGTAGACAAAAAAATAATATTTGTGTTAAGCATTTGCTGGCACATATCCTGAAGAATCAACAAGAGTCATTAATTACTATGAATAAACTTAACTTATAATGTTAGGAAAATAAATGGTACCTTTCAAGTTGCAGTTGAAGTTCAAGACATGTCGCCTCCAACTAAACTGGAGTACAGAAAATGCTTGATTGGATGAAGTGATATGGAAGAATAGAAAGAAAAATGTTCTAAAAAATTTAAATCTCAAAATGGGTATTGTCTCACATATGATAGCAAACAATAAAGAGTGGAGGTTATATGAGAACTAGAATATGCATTTTTCATCTAGGTTCTTTATCCTACGAAAATCTGTCAAGATCTCAATACCAATTGCTAACTGGTAGGTATGCTCTAAAATTATGTCGATTAAAGGAAATTGACAATTTTTCAATATTTCACTTTGAAAATAATACCTTAGACATTGAAATAAAGTTTTTACAGTAGAAGCCTCTTGCATTGCTTCCATAGGTAGCCATTTGCGCAGCATCTCTATGCATCAAGACGTTCTGTATATTTAGGAAGTAGAGCTTTCCAATTATAAATCTCACAAGTTCATATCAAAAGAAGTAAATGTATCAAATATATAGAGAAGCATATAGTAAATCTAAGTCAACAAGAATGACATTCAAATGAATATTTCTTACAATAAATAAAAATGCTCAGTACTGTTTCCATCATTTACGTCATCACAATAGAAATAAATGCTCATTTTGTTATAAGTTTAAGGTATGCATAAACTTTTTACTTTCTTGAGTAAAGTTGGTGACAAGATAATATTTTTTCTTAAACATGAATTCAGCAATTGCTAATTTAATAAACTGACTGTATGTATAAATAAAATATTATTATTAAAAGTGATGTTAAAGAAATTTTGACTGTCAAAATGAATAAAGACCAATGTAACTAACCAAACTAGTTAACTTTTTCAGCTTCCTTCTTAATAATTACCAAAGTCAGACGTTTGTCTTTGGGATCATTATGGAAGAGTTTTGCCGCATCAGGACTCGTCATTTGGTAGAAGCTATCATCATCTTCCAGTTTTGAAGCATTTGCAAAGAAAAGAAGGAGAATGTCGGTAAACAATAATATAATATAATTTAATAATGATAGGTGCAAATAAGTCAAAGAAATGACAGTAAACAAAGAAAAGAAAATAACACGATTCGGTAATGGTGGCAAACAAGTCGAGCGGCTCGATCGTTTGGCTCGAAAAAAAGAGCCACGAGCAGCTCGAGCTCGTCAAAAAGACGAGCCCGAGCACAGGTTGTGCCTAACGAGCAGAGCTCGGCTCGTGATTTGAGCTCGTGGGCTCGTCAAAAATTATATATATATATATATATTTTAACAAAAAGGCTGAAAGCCTGAAAAGTTGCAAAAAAAAAAAAAACTTCATGGACTCGACTCGGATCGGCTCGTGCACTCACGAGCTCATGGGCGCTTGGCAAAAAAAGGCTGAAAGCCTGAAGAAAGAAAAAACTCGTGGGCTCGACTTGGATCGGCTCATGAACTCACGAGCTCATGAGTCGAGTCGAGCCGAGCTCACCCACGAGAACAGGCCAAGTAGAAGCTGGACTTATTTTATAATAAGCCACGAGCCGACTCGGTTTGACCCATTGTCACTACTACTCGGCTCGGCTCGATTAACCTGCTGACTCGAAGAGGACTCGACTTATGAATAGTAACTTGAAACTCACTCTTTAAATTTATGTAGGAAAATTCGTGAGTTTATTTTTTTTTTTCATAATTTGGTAAATTCCAAATTTCGTGTTCTTAAAATTTTCGTTTGACTTCCTTGTTTTGCGTTGTGTCACTTGATTTCCTGCTTCTTATACTCTTTCAATTCCCCATCCTCTAATTCAGAATCCTCTTCACCTTCCAAGCACAGCATTTTACACCTCCTTCGGTTCTCGTCCAAGGGCACTTCATCTTCATCTTCATCATCACTAGACTACACCTGACAATTTCTCATTTTTGCAGAAATGTAGGGTTTCAGAGAACAAGATGAAATTGAAGAAGCCATGAGAAACTTGTCGCATTTGATGAAGAGAAAAGGAGAGTACAGAGTACAGTGTTTAATTAAAGCGCCAAACTAAGGTTTATATATTATAGGTGGTATGAAAATGGCCATTAACTTAATTTCACAAATGGTCATTGAAATTTCAATTTTTGAAGTAATTTTATAACTTATTTAGTCGTTAAGCCTTGGACAACATCTAAGATCATTATGCCAATACTGAGAAATTACAAATCATTAAAATAAATTTGCGATTCTTAAGAGAAATCAGAAAAATCTCAAAAAATTTCAAATCGTTCTCTTTAACCTCCACTTATCTGTCACCATTCATAAACAGTAAAGAGCTCACTAAGACAAGAGGTAGAGTAGAATGAATCAACCACTTTAACGATCATTAGTCCATGTGAATGTCAACCGCTCGAGTATATTTAACATTTCGCAAAATTCAAAAGTATTATCTACTTATATATTATCACTTAATTCTATCAATTTATAATTTTAACAATTAAAAATGAAATTCAAAACACATTTTTCAAGAGAACTTGTGAATGTGATGATTGAATGTAATAGAATATTTTTTTGAGTACTAAAATATTAGAATACTATGTCAATTCTAAAAACTTTTCATTTGTTAATTCAACAACTTGGTGATACCATCATAATTTGGATACCCCCTTTAATTCTCTGTAATATGACTAACTTGAGTCGAAGTTTACAGTCATTTTGTGGTATTATATTAGTAGGAGCACGAAATTGGTTCTAAGTCGACCAGCACGTAATCGATTTCAAGAACGATAAAGATGATGTGACTTTCACCTACCACCACTTAAATGTGACACTTATATGATATGACTTTCAGATAAATATTGAGATGAACAATTTTAGATAAAATATTGCACTTCAAAATTTAAACAACAGGCACAAACGAAGTGCTAGCCCGATCAAACCCAGAGAAAGTTGTATTGAACGTAACTTAACAAAGATGTGTAGAATTGTAAAATATTGCAAGGGTAAAATATTTTAATGTACAATTGTAAAATTAGGGTTGTTTGACGAAGCTTTTGATTAAGATTTTAGATGATTTTATTAAAAATTGATGGCATATATGATTGAAAAGTTAATAAAAGTTATGAATATAATGAAATGTGTATTAAAATTGAAATGTGACCAACTAAAAATGATAAAATTTCAATATATTCATATAACACTATTGTATTGCATTCTAATGACTAAGCAATTGACAACACTACACTTTTGAAGCCTCCTAGTCGACGCCCATGCGTATTATAGTTGTAGAGACCATGCACAATTTAGGTCGAGCACGAACTGACAATTAAGGAGAACAACAAAGGTGATAATGACTTCCACTTACCACTACTTCAAAGAATGCGACTATCTCCAGTCATGACTTCCACTCTAGTCATATTCAAACTGGCATTGTATTTTAATTTTTAATATTTTTTATGTTAATGATAGTTGCAAGATCGATTGAACTAGGTTTCAGTATGCCACACATGACCACTAAAATTTTCAAATACACAAACACAATTAAATTTGGTATATATTCCCAAAAAAAAAAAAAAAAAATAATGGAAGTCTCCTTGACTTTCATCAAAGAGTTAAAAAATATCTGGTTCTGACTCCCTCCAGTATATACTTATGAAAAAGTATTACTGAAACAACCTTAAAATACCTAAATAAAAATCTTCCATAAAATGACTCACAGTTCATGTGACCTTTAACCTTTAATACATTATATAAGGTAAGTGAAATCTCACTCCAAATTCCGAGTTTGGCATGAACATTGAAGTGCCCAGCATCCCCTATGTTGTCATCGAGCATTCCAACATGTTCTCCTAAAGTGTAGCTCGATAAAGACCTCGCTTGATCTGTTGACAGTTGGATCTCACAAGATTTTGAGGTGAACCCTTTTCAATGAATCTTGTGTTCTAAAGTTTAAACCATAGACACAAATGAAGTTAAGGCCCGAGCGGACCCAAAAGAAGTTGGACCCGATGACCATCACTTGTCAAGAATAATGTGCTCGATAAATAGTGTTCCAATCAACCTTCGCCCCAGCAACTATATGCAGAAAAGCCAAAATGTGCTCAATAAATAGATCATGAGCCTGACTCTTTTTCCTTTTTTTCATTTTCTAGTACTTTCCCTTTTTTCCGACTTCATACATAGCATTAAATCGATCTTACGTCACATAATGTTCAAGGTTCAAGCACAAGATGATATTGTAATTTCTATGAAATAAGTCTCGCATAAAATTGAGAGGTACTTGAAGGAAATAAACCAAAAAATTAAAATTTTAAACAAATACATAGCCCTACAACCTTTCATCCCAAAATTCATCCAATGTGGATTCTGCACTAATGTTAGGTCAAGAATTCTCCTGCAAATATTAGATTACTCCAGATTTCAATATGCCAAATCTATACCATCTACAGTTTCACTCGAAGTAGTTTCAGGCATAGTTACAGAAGCAATACTACTCAAAAAAATAACCTCAGTTTAAATAATAAAACTACAAACACGGATTCTCTCATGTTCATGTCAGATGAAAGCATGAAACTCAGTTCAGAATCCCAAACTCCAACCAATCAATACAGAATAATGCAGTATTTGCTTCTATAAGAGCATATACATAAGCATTCCTCGGCCATGGAATCAACCTTATAAATACAATTGAGTAGGAGGTCTGATGCTAGACTTAATTTTATCGTCTCATGCGCAAAAAGCCCAATACCTCAGTCTTTTAACTCTCTAGCTCAACAACTTATTTCGTCATCTATTTGATCGCTTAAACTCTCAATCATCTCTATGTCTAATGAAGAATTGAGGTCCATGTGATTTATGGTGCAAAAAACAACCCAAACACACAAGAATATAAGCAGCTGCTGCAATTAGATGTTGATGCAAAACCTGAAACAGTTCATATGTATATAGACTGCAATAAAGACATTTGCAAAACTAGAGTTTTCATCATATCCCCAAAAGAAACCAGAAAGCGAATGTGAAATTTAAGGGAGAAGGAATCATATAGATTATAGACAATATAATCAATCGACAAACAAATTGCAGAAGGCAATATATTGAAGACATCTCAGATACACACAACTAAAAGCTTCAATTCCATTTAAGCCTCACTTCAGAAACCTAAAGAGTACAGAAGCCAAATACATCTCACATCCATTAATTCGTAAAAGAAAATTGCACATAGACGACTCTGGAGAAGCAGAAATCATTTTGTGACAAGCTGCACATATACATACACGTCTACCAAATCATAAAAGATAGATGCACATAATACTAATTCATACAAGACTCTAGACAAGTAGATCTCTGACCACCAACCATAACATTTATTGCGAGCAAGCTTTATCCCTATATAATTTTACCACGCGTAAATATGCACCACAAGGTGATGCCATTGGACAAGTATTTCAGTTCTATCCACCGACTATCAAGAATCATAACTTAAAATCAGATCAAAAGATGCATGTAGGTTGATTCATTCAAGCAAGACTCTCAACAAGTGACTGCCAGGCATAATATCTCTTCGAGTAGCTAATAGCTTTTAATCCAATCTAACATTTCCGTGTTACCCTCTACCGAGAGCTTATGAAGTTTTGACTCGCAGGAATCATACCTTAAAATTTGATTGAAAGATTCACATACGTGGATGCAAGCAAGACTCTCGACAAATAGATTTGTGACCACTAGACCTAGCATTTCACCCTATATAACTGCTCTGGTGTCACCAAGTACCTCAAGCCCATGCAATTATACAAAATTTCCATATCTTCCAACTCTCAAGAATCAGTTAACAGAAAGTAAAAGTCAAGAATATATTTATCATATAAATAATACATACATGATAGCATAAGCAGTTATCTAAAGGGACAATATTTTTCAATTTGTTTTCTAGCCTTTTGATTTCCTGTTTTGTTTTTTCAAATTTTACCCCTTCTTCTATTTCCTATCTTTATACACACGATAGAAGTAGGCATTTTTTATCACCAGGAATAAGATCAAGAACAACAACATACTGTACATTGAGAAAATGTCACCAGAAATCATCATCAACGCCTACAGATGATGGGTACCGATCAGCTTCTTCCTCCATCTCCCTCTCCATCTCTAATTCTGGCTCCCCAGACACGAACTCAGCTGATTCAATAGCTGCAAGATTTTTTAAATCGACTACCGAGAGTTCATCTAGATGCCTCACAACAAGGTCAGCAGCCCCAAGCTCATATACAGGGTGCTTGCTAGCAACAGCTACACATTTCATCCTTGCATCATGTGCGGCCTCAACTGTTTGATTTGAGTTCCCAAACACAATACACCGCTCGGGTATGAATTGAAGAAGCTGTGCTGCGTACACAAACATCTCAGGATCAGGCTTCCCCCTGTACACATCCTCTGCTGCTACAATAACATTAAAGACCCCTTCAATACCAATAGCTCTCATTGCTATCTCAAGATATTTTCTTGGGCGAGTTGAGACCAAAGCCATTGGAACTTTGTAATGCATCAGAACATTCACAAACTCTTGGGAACCTGAGCGAAATCTATAAATCCCACCTTGCAAAGCTTGGTAAATCTCCTCCTTTCTAGAAGCAATTCGCTTCAACCTCGCTGGATCTCTCGACCAGCAGAGAACTTCTGACATTGCCTGCTCGTTTTTCATTCCTTCTATCCTCCGGAGCATAAAAGCAGGTGGCGGGGATTCCCCTGCTTCACGAGCAAGAGCCAACCAGGCCTGGCTCTCAAGATCAGGATTATCTTCAATTAACACACCTTCCCACTCAAATATAGCACCTAGCCACCCACAACCCATCCTTTCTTGCCGAAGCAATGGATTGTGAAGTGAGGGATTATCCGCCCTATTCTCCGGTGGCAATAACCCCGGTCTACAATGAACACCAGTATCAATCCCATATCCAAAATTCTTTGGTAATTTCACATTCTCTCTATAGGAATATGCCTCTTTGGTCAATTCCATTGCCTGAGCCTTCACCAATGACACTGTTTTCCGATCAACTCGCAATCCTGGCAAAGAAGTCGGGAAAGAAACCTTCCCACGTAGAAATCCTGTAAAAGGAAGCTGGAAATAATCGACCTGCTTTCGCTTGCTTGAAACATCCTTGAAACAATAGCCTCCATAAAACGGTAGATGCCCCAAAAGGGATGTTGCAGAAATTGACTCCATCTTGATTAACTAGCGATAACTACAGAAACAGCAGAACCCAGCAAAACTTTGACTTTGATTGGTACGGTGGAAAAGGAAATAGAGTTAGTCTATTCGTACAGGTTTTATCTACAGAATCTCTACAGATTTTTGAAAAATCTGACTTGGCAACTGACTGATTCTGCACAGGTTTTATTTTTCAATTTATTATGCCAAAAAAAGGAGAAAAAGTCCACAAAGCCGGCTCCCACACAAAACCGGTTTTGATGTATTACCCGACCCGTTTGGCCCATTTATTCCCCCGACCCGGTTGGCCCATTCTTTTCCCCCAAATCGTCTTCCATAATCCCCCATTTCCCCCCATTTTGCCCCAAACCTGCGTGCAATGTGCGAAGCCAGCGTAGCGAGGAGATCTCCTGCATTTCGAAATCGGAGTTGAAGACCGAAGAGAGAGAATCGGAGTTGAAGACCGAAGAGAGAGGATCCATCGAAACATATCGAAGTTGCCTGTAGGGTACTGGGGAAATGGCTGTGTCCCAATGTACATTCAGCTCACTGCCAGAGAACTTGTGGAGCAACCCATATGGAAAACTGCTGATTCGATCAAGAAAAGCAAATACAACGCCACTGACGAATATGTTCGTTCCTATATTGACTTTCAGGAGTTGCATTATGAGAAGGGCATCAGTCCAGGGCCAAGGGTGAGTGGGTTTACGGATTGGCGGCATTTGGGTCATTCCACCGTGGACTTTGGGAGCGGTGAGCCTAGTTTCTTCTTGCCTTGCTCTTCCGGGAGGAAAGATGGGTTCAAGGTTTTGGTGCATCAGCAAGAAATGGACAAGTTAAAGGAACATACCCTGTCTTGATTTTCCTTTTTGTTTTGTGTGGAAAAAAAATAATTCAAATGGTTTCTACTTGTTTGATTGTGTAATCTCAACTCCAAAGTTTGAATTGAGGCTCTTTTGTTAATATTGAAGCTTTATATTTAATAATACTTGGTGCATCAATTTGATAATTATAGAATTCCAGGGGAAGATTTCATGGAGAATATTTCTTTGATTTGAGCATGATCTTCGGCAAAAAGGATAATAATTTAAGATTACTTTCATCAGCCTGATGCACGTTGATTAGCAGCAGGCTGGCAAATTCTTTCTTTTGTTTATGTTATATCTACAGAGCTGGTGGTCCTCCATTTGAGGATAGTTCTCCCAAGAGACTCAAGTCAAACAACTACAACTAAACATTAAGGTCTAAAAATAGTGAATGTAAAAGTTTGTAAACATCACAAACACGAAGAACGAGAAGCAAATTCCTGTTGAATCTATTACAAATAAGTTCACGACTCTTCCTCCACAACTACCCTGCTGAATTCAAGCCACCCTTTTGCCTTGCAAATCCTCATCAAAAGATACCATCCAATCCCAGCAACAGTCATTAATCCACCCACTAAATACACAATTTTGGTTGCTATAGCCATTATAACCACCAAAAATCCATCCGGAATTAAGCACATAATAACCAGTGCCCGCAGCTTCAATGGCACCCTGTAAGGCCTTTTCATTGTGGGGAATTTTCTTCTCAGCCAAAGAAAAGATGCAAATTCCAATAGCATACCCAAACTGTACAAGAAATTTGCACAAGACACGATATCTGTGTAACTCATATAAGAAACACCCAATGCAACAACTGTAGATAACAATATTCCCACCCATGGTGTATTGAACCATTCCGACCGACACGAGAAAAACTTTGGCAAAAAGGCTAAATCTGCCATGCCCAGAAGCTGATATGCACTGCTACTTAATTGTGCTTCAAATAATCCAATTGCTGATAAAACAGCACCAATTTCAATCCAGAATTTAAGCCATTTACTCGAAATCATTTGGGCTGCTTCTGCCATAAATCCAGTCTCCCATTCATTCTGATCAACTGAAATAGCTCCAGTTACTGCAATAAGAGGGATTATATAACCTAAACAAGTGAAAATCACTGCACAAAAAAGTGCTAAAGGGAATGTCTTTTTTGGGTTATCAACTTCCCCTGCCACAGTACTAACATTATCCCAGAAATTCAGGTTCCAAAACAGAGTGTTGAAGAACAAATTCCAATCCTTTTTCATCCCCTTTTGGCCTAAACTGATCCATCTATGGGGGTGAATTTGGGGGATTGCTATCAATGACATACGAATAAATGGCGCAAGTGAAACAATTCCCAAAATAATTGCAGCATAACCAACTATATTGAGCCCTGTATAATTAAGAAACGAAAGGAGCAAAGTTGAAACCAAGATTGCAAGCTTTCGAGGTAGCCCAGAAGAGAAAATGGGAAAAATCCTTTTCAAATAATCTATACACAAAGCTGGAAAGGCTGCTATGTTGATTACACCACTGAGGAATTTCCATGTGCCCATAAGGGATCCCCAGAAGGGGCCAAAAGCTCGGTCGGCCCATATAACAAAGCCGTCGTTCCCTGGGAAGGCGGTGGAGAGCTCGGCGCTGATTAGAGCCTCCGGTATACTCCAGATGAAAGGGAAGATGAGGAAACCAAGAATTGCAAATAGAGGGCCTGCAGCTTGAACTACAGGCTCTTCACCGTATGGTCCACCGGCAACTTCGAAATAGATGAGGAAGATTAGAGGGATGAGAGAGAGTTTTTTGGGGGAGTTCTTCGGCGGAGATATGCGGTGGCAACTTCGATATGTTTCGATGGATTCTCTCTCTTCGGTCTTCAACTCCGATTCTCTCTCTTAGGTCTTCAACTCCGATTTCGAAATGCAGGAGATCTCCTCGCTACGCTGGCTTCGCACATTGCACGCAGGTTTGGGGCAAAATGGGGGGAAATGGGGGATTATGGGAGACGATTTGGGGGAAAAGAATGGGCCAAACGGGTCGGGTAATACATCAAAACCGGTTTTGTGTGGGAGCCGGTTTTGTGGACTTTTTCTCCTTTTTTTGGCGTAATAAATTGAAGAATAAAACCTGTGCAGAATCAGTCAGTTGCCAAGTCAGATTTTTGAAAAATCTGTAGAGATTCTGTAGATAAAACCTGTACGCATAGATTAATGCTTAGCGTACAGGAAATTCCCACAAAAAAACTTACAGAATTTCAAAAAAATCTAAGTTGGCACTTGCAATAATGATTTCTCTTCCACCTACTCACGTACCGCCCCATTTTACCCCCACCCTAACACACACCACAACTACCACACACCACCCATTTTTCCACATTTTTCTTTATTATTTATGTATAAGATTTCAACATTATTATGGAAATATTAAACGAAGTCGAAATATTATATTTTTAACACCATTTCGAAGTGCTTACGACCGAGTTTATCGCATCCTTAACTACGTGCGAAACGGCCAATCGTAGCAAAAGTTACCACACGTCGAAATAGGCCGTTTCAAAATATATAAATGATTTTCTTGTTTTTGTCTCAATTTTCAGGATTATTGCGGGATGTCAAACGAAATGTTACATTCTTAACACCATTTCGAAGTGCTAAAAGCCTAGTTTATCGCATCCTTAACCACGTGCGAAACGGCCAACCGTAACAAAAGTTACCACTCGTCAAAATAGGTCGTTTCAAAATATATAAATGAATTTTCTTGTTTTTGTTTCAATTTTTGAGATTATTGCGGGATGTCAAACGAAATTGAAATGTTACATTCTTAACATCATTTCAAAGTGCTCACGGCCTAATTTATCACATCCTTAACCACGTGCGAAACGGCCAACCGTAGCAAAAGTTATCACTCGTCAAAATAGGTCGTTCCAAAATATATAAATGAATTTTCTTGTTTTTGTCTCAATTTTCGAGATTATTGCGGGATGTCAAACGAAATCGAAATATTACATTCTTAACATCATTTCGAAGTGCTCACGGCCTAATTTATCACATCCTTAACCACGTGCGAAACGGCCAACAGTAGTAAAAATTACCACTCGTCAAAATAGGTCGTTCCAAAAATATATAAATGATTTTTCTTGTTTTTGTCTCAATTTTGAGAATTATTGTGGGATGTCAAAATAGTCTTTTTGTCGTAATAGGATATCAAACGAAATTGAAATATTATATTTTTAAGACCATTTTGAAAATGACAGAAAGACCATTTTGACATTCCGCAATAATTCTGAAAATTGAGACAAAAACAAGAAAAATCATTTATATATTTTGGAACGACATATTTTGACGAGTGGTAACTTTTGCTACGATTGACCGTTTCGCACGCGGTTAATGATATGATAAATTAGGCCGTGAGCACTTCGAAATGGTGTTAAGAAAGTAACATTTCGTTTGACATTCCGCAATAATCCCGAAAATTGAGACAAAAACAAGAAAAATTATTTATATATTTTGAAACGACTTATTTCGACGAGTGGTAACTTTTGCTACGATTGGCCGTTTCGCACGTAGTTAAGGATGTGATAAACTCGATCGTGAGCACTTCGAAATGATGTTAAAAATATAATATTTCGACTTCGTTTAATATTCTCATAATAATGTTGAAATGTTATACATAAATAATAAAGAAAAAGGTGGAAAAATGGGTGGGGTGTGGTAGTTGTGGGTTGTGTTAGGGTGGGGGTAAAACGGGGCGGTACGTGGATAGGTGGAAGAGAAATCATTATTGCAAGTGCCAACTCGGATTTTTTTGAAATTCTGTAAGTTTTCTGTGGGAATTTCCTGTACGCTAAGCATTATCCCTTCTACAATGACGTAAAATACTAACCAAATATGTCTGCCACGGAAAAGGAAACGTTTGATTGGTACAGTGGAAAATTAGTGGAAAAGAATTGAATCGTAGAAAATTGAATTATTTGGAATTATTTTATCGAGAATTAAATTAAAGGTATTTGATTGGTATAATTTTTCACATTTGTATTATTGAAAAAAATTGAATCGTAGAAAATTGAATTATTTGGAATTATTTTATCGAGAATTGAATTGAATTGTAGAAAATTTACGTTTGGCTCTATTTTGCATGGAATTTGTCAATTAAATGGATAATTTTTTTTTTACACTATATTTTAGAATTTGTTTCTATTACTTAAAAAAAAAAAAAGTTAGAAACCAATTCCCACCATATAACAAAAAATTAAATTCCACGAAATCACGCTTCAAGTGATTGTACCTTAGAATTGGGTGGAAATCAATTTCATGGAAAAAAAAAACACTATCAAACGGACAAAAAGTCGATTCCAACTTCCAGGAAAAATTTTGACGAATCAAACAGAGCCTAATAGTTCTTAGACTGAACACGAAATCCAACAGCTATACACAAACCCAATACAAATATCCGTCTATAGAGGAAAAAATTGACCTAAACCGACAGAACCTTCTTTTGTGAGAAATCACTGTATGAACCACGAGTTACTACTAAAAAAGAAGCAGAAAAAACGGAAAAGATATTGTCTTCTCGCAACAAAGAAATCCCAACTTTATTAAAAGGAAAAATTCACATATCAGGTGTCTACTATACACCAATTCAAAGTTCCGGTATATAGTTATAGAATGCAGAAATCCGATATTTCGCAGAATCTCTGTTTCCTTCTATGAACAGGATTTTCATAGATTACATTACATCTGTTTCCTATATTTTAGCTCAGTTTCCTTCTATGAACAGGATTTTCAAACATTACAGAATCGCGACTCCGCAAATTTGATAGCGGAGAACAAATTGAACCGTTTCATTCGAGGAAAATATAACTTCGCGTCACAAATCGCCCGTGAATACACTCCAGGTATGTACTTTTCGCCGAATCAAATTTGAAATATCGAATTGAATGTTGTAATCGTGAATATGTACTGGTAGTCACATGAGGTTGCAAAGCTAATTTGAAATTTCGAATTGAATACTGTAATCCTGAATTCGTTTTACGCAATATCATTGCACTAATTGCGACCAATGTGATCTTGCTCTGACCTGATTTGGATGACACATATGTACAGATGTTTTTCGAATATGTGACATGAATTATCAATGTGTGACCAATATCATACTCGTTATAGTATGCTGTGTGACCATCCTTTAAAAACATCTGTACGTTATCGCCATATGCTGTGTTCTGAATTGGATAATACCTGTGTGAATTGGATAATATCTGTGTGATCTATGACCTATGTGCAACTCGTGATATGACTCTGTGACCTACATTTTCCCATTCTGATATCGTCCATACCAATTTTTGAAGTGAGGCGCCTGTGACCTAAATTTGGTGGGTTATATGTTACTGTGACGAAACTGTGACCTGTATTATATTGATGTGGCCATTTTCCGATGATACCCATGTGACATGTATTATCTTGCCGTGAGATTTCAATTTGGGTTGTGTGACCTGTTATAGGTGATCAATGCCATACCTAAATTGACAAATGTGTCTTGTATTCGTTTCCTGTTTTACGTTACTCTCATCAAATTGCCAAGTATTGACATTGGTTGTGATTTGCAGGAATGGTGTTCTTTCACGTTTGTTTATTGTACGGATCTTAGACATCGTTGACTTTGCTAGATCGCAGCTGCAGTTACATTAACCTTGTGGACACAGTTATGACTAAGTTTGATCTGGACCCAACAAATGTATCAGTCGATTTGAGCTATGTACTCACAGAGGACTTGGCACCAATCAGGATTAAAAATGACAATAATCTGCTATCCTACATTATACTGAAGGATATGCAACGTGATCCTGCTAGATATCCTTTACTCGTTGATGTTGCTGATGCTGAAAGCCCTAATACATCTATCCAGATTCCATTTAATGCACAATCTATTGGTGAGTTTTGTACGTTGCAAGACACGGCCTTGGCCATATGCGAATCATCAGTGGAAAAGAGGGGTCACATATGTGATACAAAAGTCACAGTAGTGTCTGTTGCAAACGAAAGAGAGGTAGAAGAAGATAGGGCTTCCGTAATAAGAAAATTTGAAAATGAGCCTGTCACAATTTGCCATACAGAACACGTTTGAGTTCATGGTAGAACGGTCTGACAAGAAGGAATATGTTGTGAGGTGCTCACATGATGGATGTGGTTGGATATTTAGATAATCAAAATGGGGCAAAACGGACCTATTTAAGATTCGAAAAATTGGTAGTCACACATGTGCATTGAATGTTGTATTGGGGTCACACAGGCAAGTATCATCTGCAGTTGTGTCATCTACTATTAAGTACAAGTACATGTCTTCTCGTACAGTAAATACTCCGAAAGATATATGCAGTGATATGTTGCATACTTATGGGGTTCATTTGAATTACTCTAAAACTTGGAGGTCTCGCGAGCAAACTTTAAAAATGATTAGGGGTGACCCAACCGATTCATTTGGTAAGATACCAAGCTTCTTCTATGTGCTCAGAGAAAAAAACCCTGGTACGGTCACAGAATTAGAGGTTGATATCATAGCAGGTTCAAATATTGCTTTATGGCATTTGGTGCATCAATACGAGGCTGGAAGCATTGTTGACTTGTTGTTGTGGTCGATTGTACTTACTTGAATGACCATTATGGTGGTACCCTCTTCACAGCATGTACACAAGATGCAAATAACAGTATATGTGTTCTTGCTTTCGGAATTGGCGATAACGAGAACGACAAATCATGGAGATGGTTTTTCGAGCAATTTAAGAAGGCATATGACTACAGAGAAGGATTGTGTTTTGTATCGGATCGTTACACTAGTATAAAGAATGCAATAGAAATTGTTTATCCAGGGAATTATCATGGTATTTGTTCCTATCATTTGTTGCAAAATTTGAAATCATATTATGGGAAATCAGGACAAAATATTACACATGCCTCCAATTCAGCTGTGCGCGCCTATACATTAGAAGAGTTTGAATATAATATGCGGCTATTAGATACAATGAATGAGAAAATTCGTGGATACCTGGTAGTGCACTAAAACAGAATATTTTTCGCAGTACATATATGAGGTCACATATCTTATTTATATGATATAAATTGATGAGATATGTCTCTGCAGGATGAGGTTGGCCCCGAAAAGTGGTCACGGATTCATATGCCAACGAACAGGTATTCTACGATGACATCAAACATCGTCGAATAGGTCAATGTTGTCACAAAAGCAGCCAAGAATTATCCCATTGTGTCCTTGTTGGAGTTATTGCGGCAAACTATACAATCCTGATTTTGTAAACATAGGGACGACGCACATGGAACATTTACGAAGTTGTCGAGCAAGTACGAGAAAGAGTTAAGGAGGATGGGTGTAGATTTAAGGAACATGAGGGTAACATTACTTAGTGTGACTGAAGATGCATGTCTTCCTCCAATTTTTTTTATGTGAAATGACTTGAAGCGTAACAGACCTGCATATAAACGCTTTTTATGTTTACGTGACCTGACCTGAATCATATGTGACCTTCATATAAACGAATGTGATCTGAAATGTGACCTTTTTTTGTTTATGTGGCTTGACCTGAATTGTGACCTGAACCATAATAGACATCATGTGACCAGTTATTGTTTATGTGACCTGACCTGAAGTGTAACAGACATCATGTGACACTTTTTTGTTTATGTGACCTAAACACGTAACTTGGATTGTGAATCGGTTACAGAGTGTATGATTATGTTCTGTACATCGGAATTGCGACACAATGGTTACATGTTTCACTTGCAGGTATCTGCTTCCAACCAGTCGGTGTTTACTGTCAGCGACGACAAATCCACTTTTGTTGTTGACATTGAACAGCATACATGCACATGCAAAGTTCTACAGGTTGATTTGTTACCGTGTTCACATGCATTGGCTGTAATTGCTAGTACAAAGAAGGATCCATATGAGTATTGCTCCTATTATTACACTAGAGATGCATACATGAGTGGATACCAGGATTCGATATATCCGATTGGAAATCCAAACGAATGGACAGTGTGTGATGAAGTGCAAAGCAAAATTGTATTACCTCCTAACCAGAAGCCTAGTTCTGGAAAACCTACTGCGAAGAGGAAGAGGGCATCAAGAGAAGGGAAAGTAACAGTGAAATGTGGACGTTGTGGAGGACGTGGTCACAATCGTAGGAGATGCTCCAGTCTGATTCCATTAGGCTAGTAGAAAATAAACAGGATACAGATATCATAGACATATTATATTCTTTTATTTGAAACATCCATTCGAAGAACACAGATCAAAAATATCTGTGCCCATTGTTTTTTACATTTGTGCAATCACGCTTCATTTTCTACGTAAATTGTGAACTGAGTTACTTCACAATAACATTTGACCACAGTTTGAATTCTAAAGTCAATATCATAGGTATCTGTATTCTCGGTCTACATTTGTGACCAATATAATGTGACTACTTGTCATAATATATGACCAATCTGTATACACAAAATGTGATCAATATACTGTGTCAACACAGGATGCAAATATTGAGTAATAATGACATGTGACTATTTGCCATATTATGTGACCTAGATGTGGCCAATCGTATTCTCTGTCTACACAAGATGCAAATATGAGTAATAATGAAATGTGACTACTTGACATAATATGTGACCAATCTGTCTACACAAGATGTGATCAATCGAATTCTCATGTCAACACAAAATGCAAATATTAAAATATGACCAATATTAAAATGTGACCAATATGAAAATGTGACTACTTGCCATAATATGTGACCAATCTGTATACACATGATGTGACCAATATACTGTGTCTACACAGTATGCAAATATTGAGTAATAATGATATGTGACTACTTGTCATATTATGTGACCTAGACGTGACCAATCGTACTCTCTGTCTACACAAGATGCAAATATTGTGTAATAATGAAATATGACTACTTGACATAATATGTGACCAATCTGTCTACACGAGATGTGATCAATCGAATTCTCTATCAACACAAGATGCAAATATTGAGTAATAATACAATGTGACTACTTGACTTATTGTGACCAATATGTCTACACAAGATGTGATCAATCGAATTCTCTATCAACACAAGATGCAAATATTGAGTAATAATAAAATGTGACTACTTGCCGTAATATGTGACCAATCTGTCACTCAAATTTACAAAATTCAGTCAAGTCAGGCAACAAAAAAGGCAATATACAGTCATTCTGCGGAATGCTTTAACAATTGTACAAGTTAGCTCCAACGTCTTGCACAAATTTAATTTCAAATTTCACTCTATAATAATCCCCTCCCCCATAGTAGTTGGCTTCGTCCTCTTCACGTATGTCTCCCGGTATTTGTAGAGCAGTGTGGCAATATTGAGTCTGCACTTACTGGCATCGAGATTCCGAGGTATTGACTCTCTGTCATCCCGGAGGAAATATTACACATATAAGATGACCAAGATCCCACAATCATGGCTGTTAAAGAACATAAAAACAGATTGTTTTAAGTAATATATTCTTTAGGAACTCATACATGAGTTAATTTAATAACTTACCCGTTTGTCTACTGTGGTAGTGTGTCATCAATGTAAACTTTCAATTCCTTGCACTCGTGTTCATCAAAATCAGGATCCTTTTTTGATATTCCCAAATTTTTCATTAAAGCAGGCAACATGTTCATGTATGGCTCAATACCCTTTAGAACCTTCCATTCACGATAACTTTTCCCAGCTGAGTTGAACACTGTCAATGTATGACTTCTAAATTGTAGCAAACCGAGCAACCAATGTTCTTTGTCCGTGAGCAGTAATGACATGAACAAATAGTCAACGTCAACCCATGGAGTGCTCATGGAAAGGCTGTGACCCTTTACAACATCGATCAGGCTAGACTCGGACATGAGAACATTAGGGTCCTTCCGGAAAGCAGGATACATCTCTTTCAGCTTATTTTGGAACCAAAAGTTCGTAGTGGTAGCCCTTAATGTTACTTTCTTTGCAAGTTTTGCAACATGACGAATGTAGTGGAAGCAAGCATCATTGTGCTGTTTCAGCAAAGAATGAGTGCAAAAATGATAACGTAAAACATGATCAGGACAAAAGTAGTCTGTAACTTCGTTCTAGACAAAAATATGACATGCTGTGACCCTTATCCAATTAGATATGTGACTGAATAGAGTATACAATATGTAGTCTGTAACTTTGTTCTAGACAAGAATATGACATACTGTGACCTTTAGATAGGTTGATCTGTAACTGAGTAATAGTGAATCGTGACATATATTAGTAGAGGGAGTGTGAAGTCATACCACACTACTGAGTGAAGAATCTGGATCTATAAGCTCATAGAACCAGATCTTATGTCCTACTGGGTACGAACCAATAAAAAAAGCGGGCTTAATACGATCATCCTCCTCGCTAAACTTTTTCCTGTGACGGACATTGAACATTATCTTAATGAGGAGTTACACTGTAACGATCACAGATAGATTCGAAAAGGCATTTACCTATTTTTTGGTTTGTACCCTTTGTGGAACCAGGCCATGAACGTCGATCTGTCCACATTTTCTACTTGCCCTTTGTAGTTTTCGAAAACAACGTTGTCAACATGCTTGAATAACTGCCCTTGTCCAACAACAAATGGAGACTTCAATATCTTTGCAGGCCTTGATACCCTTTTCAGCGGTAATTCAGATGTTGGTGATCCCTGATAAGGATCCATTCAAATGTTAGGTAACGTATGTTGTAAATTGTTTGCAATACTTGAATTATCTATAACCTACATTCATGATCACAAATGTGACCATGAATGTTTTTACTTTGAATGAAATATTCGTGAATACCTCAGATTCAACATTTGTGGTTGCAGTCACCACATCAGCTATGATGGAATCTACACGCTTTTCAATGTCTTCGGATTGTAAGACATCGGGTTGTGTTGGTCCGAATCCCAAATCAAAGGACGGTGGTTCAAGGGTATATGGGATAGCAGAAACATCACTTGGATCCAATTTTTCCTTCCCCCTTCTATCCACTGGTGCTTCAACATTTGTCGCCTGCATAAGCATTATGGGCATTAAGGCAACTGTCGAAAGCAAGTACAGTCGTATATAGAATGTTAAGATATCATGTTCCTACCTCCTGAGCCGTGCAAGATCCTCCAGCAACTTGGTGTTCTTTGTCTACACCTCCTGTCGCACTTGTTTTCTCACCAAACCTTCGCAACATCTCATCCATTGTACTAGAAATCATTGCAGATGCCGATTTGGAAAGAAATTGCATGTTCGTCCTCAGCTGCATCAGGTCACTTTTTATCTCCCCTTGCGTGTGGACAATGTAGTTCAATTTCGTTGTCCGATCGACCATCATCGATGAAATCTGTGACTTCATGTCCTCGACCTCTGCAGACAGGAGGTTGTTGCTTGACTTAAGAACGACTATTTGAGTACTCAATTGCTCAAACGCCTGAAAAATGGAAAACAAATTATTAATGTTAATCACCTGTAACCAACAGTAAGATGTTCTGTGACCAATAGAAATTATATTTTTCAGGTGATTGACATAACAACTTACCTCACCCCAGTGAGCCCCATGGGAATGAGTATCCTTTGGAGAGTTGTGATCAGCTGACGGGCCATCGTCAGACTGTGATTTTTGGGGGGAAGATGCCTCCTGCCATCTTGGTGGAGGATCAACAAAATCGTCGTCAAGATCGGTAGTCTGTCCAGATCATAGTTATCATACTCGACCCGGATGTCGACCCGGACAATGCAGTGGGTCATCGGGTCAACGGTTCAACCGGTGACTCGGTGGTTCAACCGGCGGGTCAATTCCTATCAAAAATATTATTAACTATTCAATGAATGAAATTTTTTTCTATTTTCTACTAAATTCTAAATTAACCTCATATTGTTTTGTTAACTAAATATCAATTTGTATACCAATTTCACAAATTCTAGATCATATATAGTGAACTATGGATTTCAAACAATAAAATCAACAATCAATCATATAAAAAAAATACTTTATATGGCAAAATTCAACAAGATAGCTTCATATACTTTAAAAATATTCTTGCAAAAGTAAAACCATCAATCAAAAGTTAAACGTGGATAAAGATCATGTTAACAAAGTAAATTATTTAAAAGAAGTCAATATTTTCTCAATCAAGAAGAGTTTGAGCGCATCCATGCTGGGGTCTCGGACATAAATTCTTCAATTCCCTCGCCTTCTACCAATGACGGAGTCTCGGTCATACTAAAATCCTCGTTTCCATTGTTTGTATCACTTCTCTTATCATTTTCGTTGCCATCATTTTCATCACAATCCAGATCAAGATCAATAAAATGTAATTCATCTGAAAATAGTTTCAAATTTGAACGTTATAGCATTTGTACTTTAAAAAAAGAAGAGACAATAACATCAACCATATGGACCACATATTCTGCACCTACAAATAACACAACATCTCGAAATAACTTGTATAACATGTCAGCACTTTTTGATTCATCTGAAGCATCTACGGATTTTAAAAATACTGTTCCTTTCGGACAATAAACTAAAAAATTAATAAGAGTTCTTTTACATTGATCCGTCCAACCATCTACCATAATTGTACAACCAGTTGTCTTCCATGTTGAACGATAGCTTTCTATATAGTTCTGTACTTCCTCGACATTTTTAGCCAACAAATAACCACGAAGATTGTGAAAGTTTGGGCCTTTATAGCCAGGACCCATGCTAGCTATAGCATCTATACTTTGTTGATAATACACGGAGTTTACAGCATTGAAAGGAATACATGCATCAATCACCCATTTTGATATAGTGAGATCACATTTCTCTATGACTTCTTTGCTCTGAAGAACACTTTTGATAGTAGGTTGGTTACCAGGTCCCGTTCTTGGCATGAAGTAGGAACCAATTCCCGTTTGTTGTTTTAAATTTTTAGCTCCCACTTTTTTTCTTTGACTTGTCTGAATAGCTATACTATTTCCTTTAGACCTAGGGGGATGATCTTTTGAACATCATCATCACCTAAGTCTCTATACATTTGCTCTTCTTGTTCTCGATAATAAGAGCTATGTGGGTTATACTCATCAAGAACTTCTTGAATTCTACGCTTCTTTGCAGCAAAACTGTCCAAGTTTTCTTTCATTTTAGATCTAACATCGGGAGGTACTTTACGACAAGAATCTACATCACCTTTTATTCCCGCTAAGTGTTGTTTGACTCTATTAATACCACCTCCAGCAAAAGTCTTTCCACAATATAAGCAAACAAGTTTTTTTTTCCCATTACTACCAACTTCAATAATCTCTTTATAATGGCCCCATGCTATATCTGTTTTTCCTCTGGCATTACTTTTTGGTAGAGATGAAATTGGTGTACTATCATCACCAATAAACTATAAAAAAAGGCAATTGGAAACAATAAGAATTTGCAATTGGTATGATTGAAATTGGAAAATAAACAGAAATTATTGTATTATTCGAAAAACACAAATGGATGAAATATTTTTCAAGAATGCGAAACCTGAAGTACATGATCTAGATTGGTAATGTTACAAGTAATACATTTTAAGGAATATCGTCAATCCCAGAAAATAATGTGTATGTAATATTACAATGCATAATCAACCAAATATGTAGTTGAATCCGTTGTAAACTCATCATCGATTTTATGTTTAACCAATGTGGAATTTTATTTACACTTTTTCAATGATCTCTCCTTCAAACAACAATCCCTCTAGCTCTAATACCAATTTCTAAAATATAAAGCATCATTCTTTTCGATTCAACTTGTCTTCAGAGCTCTGTTTTATTGAAATCAGACCATTAAGGAATGTTAGAAGTAATCGACCAATTCAACTAATCAATCAACCAACCATCTAGTGCCTAACATCTCAACCACTCAATCAGTGCACTGAGCAGCTCCTCAAAATTGGTCGATTGCACAAACTGACGAAACAGAGTTTCCACCATAAAATTCAACCAAACAGAGTTTACACCAAACATATTTAACCAACCAGACAAGCTAAACGATTCCCACTTCCCAGTAATAACAAATTTGCAGCAAAAAATTGAGGACAAAAATTTGGAATTTATGAATAAAATCATAAAAATTAAACTTACATCTTCCTCTTCCATCTCCTACAACTTGAAATTCGAAGCTTTGGATTCTAGGGAGTGGAATTGCAACTGGGAAGTGCCTGCAGAACCGGCTGCGAAAGGCGAAAGCGACGCTAGGGCTTCGAGTTGGATGTCGTTCTTCGCTTCTTCTGATTTGGGGAGGCCGTTCTCTGATGTCGTTGGATGTCGTTCTTCGCTTCTTCGCTTCTTCTGATTCGAGTTGGATGTTGTTCTTCGCTTCTTCTGAGTTGGATGTCGTTCTTCGCTACTCGCTAGGGCTTCCAGATTGCGTTTTTATTCCAGTTTAGGTAGCCCGGGCGGTTTATCAGTTAATGGGCCAGCGAGTTGGATGGAAAACCGGCGGTTTGCTTGGGTCACAAACGGGCCAGAAGCATTGTTTAATTTTGGTGCTGCTCGGACCGGACCATGGTCCGGTTCAACGGTTCCCGGTTCGAACCGGCCGGTCCGGTCCGGGTTTGATAACTATGGTCCAGATCTACTGTCAGTTAACAGAAGCACAGAAGGTACGGACTTTCCACTTGTACCGACACCGTCAGCTGGCCTTAGCATGCTGCTCTTATGTCTGCAGCCTTCACGTGCAGACCATGGTCGTTTAGGCTTGATGTACTCAACACCAATCATGTATGGCATGGTCATTTCAGCGGCGGACGGTTCCAGATCACATATTTCAATCTGTAGAGGAAATGTAGGTTAGAAACATGAAATATCAAAACTTCTCTATCATGCACATAACATCTAAACAAAAACTTTACATTCGAGTTTCCGAAGCAATCTGCCCCATCCAACTTGGCAATAGATGGTAGCTCATCTGCAAACCAATTCTTGATCCGGGGGTGTGTTCTCGATATCCGGGTGACCAAAATTTCATCAAGACTCGGAAAGGTCTTATATATCCATACTTGAAAGGCTACCAACATACCCCGTAGCCTGTAGTGGGAGGTCCTCCTGCTTAGACCATCTTTCATTGCACACAATATAATTTCATAAAGTAACTTGCCCCATGGAAAACTGTTCATTGCATTGAAATCCTCGACAATAGCAAACAAGAAGTTGTCCACAACCTTCTTGTAGTCTCTAGGAAATAGATAGGCAGTGATAAAATACAAGGCACCAATTGTAGCGACATCCTTATCTGGGAGGGTTTCTACAAGGTCCAAGTCCGACATTTGACATGCAGATATAAATGCGGACTTGACATCCACATGCGTTACAGTGTCCACTTCAGAGAAATATTTTGACTTCAACTCTGATAGTCGATTTTCAAAAACTTCAGTATCTGTATTTCCAGTACATAGAAGTCCTGTCACTGAACAGAACTCAGGTAGAGAGAATCTGACATATCGGCCAGCAACATAAAACCACATTTCTTCGTGGTTAGGATGATGAACCTGCCGAAGAAGGAAATAGTGAATCACTTGAGGCTGAATCACAATTTCTTGGCATTCCAGAAAGTGTGCAAAGCATGTGCCCTTCAGTATAGCCTTCTGTCGTTTACTTAAAGTTTTTTGCAGAGATGTAAGAACGCCCTTGTACACAGATGTGGTGATCTTCCCTGGAAACCACCTTTGTTCTAGAATTATGAATTCCCAGGCCTACATTGAAATCATATAGCATTGTAGTAAGTTGAAATGGTCACATATGCACGGTCAAGTTTCACGTAGGTCACGTATTTATGCATATGTGAGTACAGGATCAAAGTAACTGGGTCACAGACATAGAAACAGTGGTCACGGACATATGTGAATAAAGCAAACTTGTAGAACCGTGGTAGCATTCAACTGTTATGGTCACATAAGGACATATGGTCACATATGCATTCAATAAACATGTTCACATAGTCACATATGTAGGCACACAACTTAATAGTATACTGAATGCGGTGCACTGAAGTCACGCGGTCACATATACACATTATGGTCACATTTGATCTGTTTGATGTTGTAACACAAGGATATCAGGAAAATAAAAAAAAAACTCCATTTAGATAACAAATTTGATTCAAAAATCGAAACCATAGGCCTTTCCAATAAGGTCACATATGTAGAGTACATCATCCACAAATCGCATATGATGAGAGACAATTGTTCACTGCATTCAAAACGGAAAACCCTAACCCACGCAAAATCGAGCAAAGATTCAATAAAAAATAGGGCACATTCTCAAATCATCACAAATGCTCAATGTAATTTCAATTCATCTTGCTCATATACTTTTGCACATATATATCAATTATATTTAACAAAAACCCCAAAAAAACGACGGAATCACCTTAATAGACGGCCCTTTACGCGACGGTACGAACGATGCAGGCTTCTTCTGTGGTGTTCTCTTGGGGCTCTCTTCATTCTTCCATTTTCGTGATGATTGCGGCGTCTCTAGGATTATTACCGGTTCTGAACCCTTACGTTTCGCCATTAATCTCCGCTTGACTGAGTTTTCAATGTAAGTTTTGCAACCGTAATGATTGGAATTTTGAAGAAGGGAATAGAGTTTTGGTAGTAATGTGTAGAAGAGAAGAGAAGACGGAGATTTTGTAGTAATGGATAGAAGATAATACAGTGTATTCGAACTGGCCGATGGTTAATCAACGTAACGAAGCAGATGGGTGAGAACGTGGGAGACGATTTTGAGAGAGACGGTACCGATAATTATGGAAGCTACGAGATTTTAGCAATTGCTTTATATATGCTTTATTATTTAACAAATACCTGAGCATTGCATAAAAAACTTCCTTACCTGACATTTGCATTCGGGTCTTTAAACAACTGGTGGGGTGTAATTTCCACTTTATTAAAAGCCATCAAAGTACGTAAGCCTAATCCAAAACTCAAACAACACACACCAACGCCATAATTATTATCACAATAAAAAACAAAAACACCCTAAATGATTCACCCCAAAAGTAAAAAATATTGTAAAAATAAAAATTCATATATCTACGGGAATAGCACCGTTCTCCTACCCCCAGTGGGTA
Organism: Osmanthus fragrans; assembly: GCA_019395295.1. Taxonomy (NCBI): domain Eukaryota; kingdom Viridiplantae; phylum Streptophyta; class Magnoliopsida; order Lamiales; family Oleaceae; genus Osmanthus; species Osmanthus fragrans. The sequence goes on along the minus strand of CM033359.1, from coordinate 23,027,979 downwards.
GGAGAAACTTTACCCACTGCTTATGTGGCATTTGCCACATAAGCAGTGGTCAAAATAAAATTTAAAAAGTAGGAGACATGCCACCACCTCCTCCCAAACGTACCTACCATTTCTTCAAATAGCGAACAAATTATCTAGCGTAATTAAATTATCTAAAATTAAAAGGATTAACTACTTATTTAAATTTAAAAGGATTTTTAACAAATTATTGAAGTAATTAAATTAAATAAGTAAAATTAAGTAAACAACTTAAATTTAACTTAACTGAAGTAGTTAAATTAAATTTGTGTTATTTCGATGTAAGACTATTAATTTTCTATTTCGATTGTTATGAATATTGTTTGGTCATTTAAATATGTCCGCTATAGTTAAAAAATAGTTAAACGAACGTCAAACGTTTATATTAAAAAAGACGTGTAACTCGTTTTTTTTTCTTTTAAAAAAATCAAATTTTCCTTTGCTTTTTCTTTTTTTCCTAAAAAACTTATGTTGACTAATTTAAAAGGTAAATTAAAAAAACAAAAAAAAAAAATTTATTGTGCGGACACCACGCACACTTGTGTATCCGCACATCAATTTTTTTTTTCTTTTCTCACCCATGTCATTAAATACTCCATCGACTAATTTTTCTTTTTATTGTCCACTTTAATTGAGGCAAATATTTAAGTATTTTTAAAGATGTCAAAAGTATATCGATATTGGTCTCATTTTAAAGCCCACGTTAAATAAAGTATGTTAGGCTCGAAAAAAAAATATTTTCCAACTAGTTAAGCTCGAGTTATTGCTATTTAAATAAACATATAATTTTCTCTAATATTTTATTAATAAACTTTTTGAATAAATAAAGTATGTATCGCTATTTGAAGAAATGGTAGGTGCGCTTGGAAGGGGGTAAGGAGCATGTCTCCTACTTTTTGAATTTCATTTTGACCACTGTTTATGTGGCAAATGCCACATAAGCAGTGGGTAAAGTTTCTCCTACCCACTGGGGGTAGGAGAATGGTGCTGTCTACGGGAAACCCCAATTGATATCAGCAAAAAAATCCCAATAAAAAACATAAATTTGAGGAAGAAATAACTATATATTTTATTTAATACACTTCTATGACAGATTAATAAATATTTACAGAGAGAGAGCCAAAAAAAAAAAACAAAAGAGAAGATTGGGGTGGAAACAAGGGCTTTGATCTTCTAGTATATGGAGAAAGAGATGAAATTTTTTTTTGTGCCATGTTTGATTCCCTAAAAGAATGAATTTTGAATAATTGATTGATAAAGAATATATGACAAAAATTAAAGAAAATTTTTGGGTTTGCGTATAATATTATTTTATTAAAGAATATGTGGTTGAAAAGAAGATAAATTTTTTTTTTAAGGAGAAATGGAAATCAAACAGAGATTAGATTACGATAATTGCCCGAACCCAATAAAATTTTAAGTTGATTGCTAGAGTATGATCATCCACCACGTATTCACACAATAAAATATTTTACACATAAATCAATAAAATTTCTTTACTTTTTAATCACACATTCTCCGAAAAAATAATATTTCACAATTCATTTTACCAAAATTTATCTTTATAATGGGGTTCACAAGGGCTTTATTTATGTGGTTTAGCCCATGTTTAACAATCATTATTTCAAAAAAAATTAATTCTCATACTCATTTTCAATCACATATTTACATAATAAATTAGTTTAAAAGTAAATTCAAAAATTTTTCCTATATTTTAACCACATATTCTCCAAAAAATTAATATTCAAAACTTTATTTTCTCAAAATAATGGTTATCAAACATAGGCTTATATGCAACGCGAGGGTTCAGTGGAACGATAATGCTAAATATACATTCATTCCTTTAAATTGATTTTGACATTTTCTTAGTTTTCAAAAAATTGTGAGCGGTGCAATGGTGCTGTCACATGACACAATATAAGTATTGATATAAAAGATGATATATAATATGATTGTTATGGAAAATCGATGATGCTAGCAAAGGGCACGACTTAGCCAATGTTTAAGCATTCTCATTTTGTCTCTAACTCATATTTAATTATACATTCTTCTAATAAAATAATTTTATACATCAATTTAAATTTTTTCCTACTAAAAAAATGGAGTTCAATCAAATTCTTAGCCATTGTTTGAGCCCCATTATTTGGTAAAAATAAATTTTAAAATAGTAATATTTTGGAGAATATGTGGTTGTGTAAAATTATTTTACTAAAAGAATAGATTGTTGGAGATGAATTTTTAGAAAAATGTATTATTGAAAAATATGGCTGAAATAAGGACTTAGTGAATTCATTTGTAATTTTACGTTCTATCAATAAAATAATTTTTAACATAAATTTAAAAAATTTATGTACTTTTTAATTATATTAATTCACATTTTATACTAAGCTCTTGTTTGGTTGTAATTAAAATCCAACTTTTCATTTAAGTCAAAGTTAACAATTAATGTTAAATACATGTTTTATGGAACCTACAACTTTTCAATTATATGTCATCAACTTTTATCAAAATTTACTAAAAATATGATTTTAATCTCCAACAAATAAATACTAAATTATTTATATTTCTAATTTAGTCTTTGACATTTTAAACGGAATTGAATATCTGAAATCGAAATCGATGATTTCAGTCCAATTCCAAAAAACATTAAGAATCAGGACCTAGAATCGACTAAATTCGGGTTCGTTCTTGAACAAAAATTGTGGGTACCCGAATGAAATCGATTTTTCTATATAATTTTTTATGTTTTACAATTTTTAGGCTAGATAAAAAATAGAAAATATAAACTCTAATTTGGATAGTAATATATATAAAACTGTAAATTCTAACCATAAGGAATCAAGACGGACTTCTACTTTTTGGCCTCTCAACTCACATTAGATGTTGTATTTGAGATGTTAGTATATGTTAATCTTTTCAACTTAGGTTTTCTATGAATCAAAAGCTAAGGTTGTGACGTAAGTTAACAAATCAAAGTGTTCATTATTGGCAATTCGGACTCTTTATTTTCTTGCATTGTTTACGAACTTAAGTGATTTTTTAATTTTTTTTTTTATAGTGCGTGGTAATTGAACTTCATACATCTATAGCTTACATTGTGGTATACCTTTTTTTTGTTATCTCGAGCTCGTGACCATCTTTTGAAATATATATATATATTATTAAAACAGAGCGAGTTTAATATGTAGATTGTAATTTTTTTTATACTATATAGTTATATATCAAATTAATATTTTTATTATGTCAATTCATTTTAAGAGTAGAATAATTTAAACGTTGTCCATAATTAAAGTGAAAATTACAAGAAACCTACTTTTAAAATATATATTTCAAAAATCAGATCCAAGGTTTGTATATTCACAAATCAGATATTTCATGTTTAAATATTAAACATTTAATATTAAATTTTCATCCAAACCCTAATACATTTTCCCACAACCCTTTCTCTCTCTACCTATCGGTTTTCCCGCTCCACCCATGCGAAGATGAAGGAGCTGCACCGGCAACCGTTCGTTCTACCTCTCGTCTCTCTGGCGACCGTTCAAGCTTCGATGATCGAAGATGAAAGAGTTGCACCGATGACCCATTTTCTTCTCTCTCTCTCTCTCTCTCTCACTCTCTCTCTTCTTCGTGCTCTGTCATCGTTCCATGCTTTGCAGATCCACCTTTTCTCCGTGCGAGTGCGTGGTTGGTAGCACTACACTGGATCTGACATTTTTGCTGCCTATGTGGCTATGAGAAGCGAGACAGCACAGCGAGCGCGGCCCTGCTACTGCTTTGCGTAGCTGCACCGTCTAGATTTTTTTGGGAATTTTCAATTTTTAATTCGATCCATGTGCGGTGGTCGATAGTGGTGGTGCCGACGACGCTAGGCGCAGCGAGCTCGGCGCTGCTGTTACCCGATCTACCATGTTGCCTCGACTTTTTGAGAATTTTTTGTTTTTGATTCGATCCATGTGCGTTGGTGCGGTGTTCTGTGGTAGTGTTGTTGGTGTTGGTGATGCGGTGGTTACAAGAAGCAAGACAACGCAGCGAGCGCGGCCATGCTACTGCTTTGCGTAGCTGAGCCGTCTAGAATTTTTTGGGAATTTTCAATTTTTGATTCGATCCATGTGCGGTGGTCGGTGGTGATGTGGTGGTGGTGCCGGCGACGCTAGGCGCAGCGAGCTCGGCTCTGCTGTTACCCGATCTGCCATGCCGCTTTGACTTTTTGAGAATTTTTTGTTCTTGATTCGATCCATGTGCGTTGGTGCGGTGTTCTATGGTAGTGTTGTTGGTGTTGGTGTTGGTGATGTGGTGGTATGCAGATGACGCGACTGCAGTGGTGTTGATGTCGTAGCGGTGCTTGTGGGATGGCGTGGAGGTGAGTTTTGCTGGCAGCGGTTGTTGGCGATGGTGGATTTTTTGTTTGTGGCTTACTAACGATTTTTAGATGTGAGGTTTCGGTGGTGGCGACAGCGATGGTGGATGTGGTGGTAGTTTTTTTGTTGTGGTGCAAGTGGCGGTCGACGATGGTAGTGGCGGTGACGACGTTGGTCGTCGTGGTGGTAAGAAATTTTTTGGTTGGAGGTGGTGTGGTGTAGTGGAAGCGGTGGTCGCAAGTGTTGGTGGTGGTCACAAATTATATGGTTAAGTATGACCACTAAATTGATTAATCTGTGATCAATAAACAATATGTGACCAATGATAAAGATAATTTGTGACCTAAAAATTTGTTGATCTGTGATCAATAATCTGATAATTTGTAACTATATAATAAGTTGTAACTTATAATAATTGTGAAATTATGACCATTAAATTGATTAATCTGTGATCAATAAACAATATGTGACCAATGATAAAGATCATTTGTGACATAAAAATTTGTTGATCTGTGACCAATAATATGATAATTTGTAACTTATAATAAGTTGTGACTTATAATAATTGTGATTTATGATCGATGAATAAGTTGTGACCTGTGAAGTTTTTGAATCGTGACCGTAAAATAATTTGTAATTTATTAAAATTCTGATTTGTAACTAATTAATTTGATAATATGTGACCAATAAATGAATTTGTGATCAAATTGTATAAATATATGAGATTTATATATTTAATTAATTAAATATATAATTAATTAATTAAATTATAAATAAATTTTAATAAAAATCTGATTTTTTAAATTTAAAACTTATTTTCTTATTATTGAAATGGATCATACTTATTCTCTTAAATATGAATTTTTCCCATAATTAAATTAGCTCTATTATGCTCACTTATGGATCAAATATGATTTATTAAGAAAATTTTTATTTTTCTTCAAACTGTAATTTACTAAATGATGTTTTAATTTTCTCATTTTTTATTGGTATTTAGTCTCCAGATTTTTGAGTCGTAAAGTTAGATTTATTAGCTTCTTGAAAAAATTGTAGTTGGATTTTTTTCCATTGCACAAAATATCGAGTAGTAACTTGTTAGATATACATGTCGAAATGAGTCTATGTGGAAATGTTTATTAAATATAGATTATAGGTCGAACCAAACCCGAACCAAAGGATAGGGGTTTGGTTCCAATAATTAAAAGGACTCGAATGATTTTGTTTATGAATATTGATAAGTGTGCTTTTACACACTTATTTAGCACTTTTTAGGGATTTATTGTTGATGAAATTGAGTATATTTCTACACATAATTATGTACTATTTGCATTTTTTTAGGTGAAAACCCCGATTGGATGTCAAACGAGGCAAAAAGAGTGAAAAAGGGACTTAAATTGCACACTTTTGTGAATTTGGGGACTAACTTGCACAACCCTGAAAGATGAAGGACTTGAAGTGCAATTTTGGAAGGGCCTAATTGTAATGAAGATCAAAATCTGAGGACCAAATTGTACAAGTTCAAAAATGAGGGACCTGGCGTGCAAATATTCAAGGACTTGAGCTGCAAACTTTGGAAGAACCATGCGACCGCATGGATCAAAGCGTTGCGGCCGCATGGATAAAGTCGAGACGTCAAATTGATTAAATTTCTCTTCTATGCGACCGCATAGGATTGAACTATGCGGCCGCATAGTTGAAAAATTCAATGGCGGTCTATTTTCTTTGCACGTTTTTTTTTGTCAAACTTTGGTATTATTTTTGGGTTGTTTATTAGTTGATATTTGGGAATATTTATTTTGTGTCTAAATAATATCTCAAAATATCTATTTTATATTATAAACAATTCAAAATATCTAAAATATCTTAATTATATTATATTTTATATTAAATATCCTAATTTTTACCTATAAATACATATCACATATCAATCCAAATCCTCTCTCTTTTTCCTCTCTCTCTCTCTCACGTTTTCTTTCTTTTTTTTCTTTCCTTTTCTTTAGTTTTTAGTTTTTCTTTCTTTTGTTTTTATTTTGTAGTTGTTTCTTTGTTTAATTAGCTCATGTTTAGAAGAAATTAAATAGAGCAAGGAGATAACAAGAAGAAATCTTGGTGAAAGTGGAGAAAACAAAGCCAAACTACAAGGGTTTTATCTTTATCTTTGTTTATTTTCATTATTTACCAAGTTTGATTTGTATTGTATAAGAATCTCTTTGTTTATCATCTTTATAAAATGAGTTAAATATATTTGTGTTGGAATTTATGTTAAATCTTAACTTTAATTTCATTAATATCGATATATATTGTTAGAAATGCATTTGTTATCAAAATAATGGTGTATTGATTATTAGTTTAAAATTACTTCATTTATTTGATCAATAGATGTTGTGGTTAGGTATTTGGTGTAATTATTGAAAAATAGTTGTACTGATTAGGCCGAAATAATTGATACCATAGGTTTGTATGGTTCCGACTATACGCGTTTAGATGATCTAGAAATAGACATCTACCCTATGTGACCCGTTGAGTATTTTCACAGCAAGTTAATGCGATTGGTTAATTTTATATCGACATAGAAATATGTGGTATAATTTAATTAATTAGGGTTAATATCGCTCGAAAGAGGATATTAATTTAAAATTGGAGAATCGGGTCTAACTATGTATTTTGGTAATTTGCATGCACGTTATTGAATTGATGTTAATGAAATAAAGGTTAAGTGAAATCATAAATTCCAACCACTTTCAAATCAAAGATTCAACTATCTTTTTAGTTTGTTAGTTTAGTTTATTAGTTATTAGTTTATAATTTAATGTCAATATTAATTGTGTTTGTGTGTTCGTCGTTGTTAGAACTAAAATCGATTAGAGTGCGTAATTGAAAGTAACATTCCTCGTGGGATCGATATTCGGACTCAAAAAGTCCACTGTATTACTTGTTCACGATCCGTGCGCTTGCGGTACAATTTTCAGCGAACAAGTTTTTGGCGCCGTTGCCGGGGAATGTTTTCACTTTGATTACTGCTTTAGTTAATTTTAGTTTTAGCAACTTGTAATTATTTGTTTTTATTTGTATTTACTGTTTGTGTATTTTGGCTAACCCCGTATTACTAATCTTTCTTGTATCTGTAGTCTTTTTCCTGCACCCTGCACTTGTCTGATATTTGCAGGTTTCTAACCTTGGTAAAGTAACAAGATGTTTGCACTATCTCGTCTCTACGGTGACTATACAAATATTCTTGGAGGTTCAAGATGTAATATTTGTTTACCGGAGCATTGTACAGAGATGTGCTTGTATTCGTGTACCGAAGCTGCAATGTTGAAACTTCTAAAGTTTCGATATTATTTGAAATGCCGGAGACAAGCACTGGACAATTTAGATGAAAGTTACATGCTCCTGGGAGACTATGTACCTGATGATTGGGATGAGGACATCAAATTCCTAGGAGATGGTCCTCCATGTTTGAATGAGAAGGTACTTGCAAAGTATTACAATGCACTTGCCAAGTTGGATGAAGAAGATATGCTAGTAGGAGATTACAAATATTGGGATGGATTTAGGAAATTGGGGTCTTATCCACTTGATGAAGTCATTGAGACCGACTTCTCATCGCCCGTGGAATTCGATTGCGGATCGATCATTCAACCTGAAGAGATACCAACTATTGTAGAAGAGCTTGAAGTGAATGATGATTTAATCACACATGAACTGATTGAAGATGTAGAAATCATTGAAGGTGAAATCAACATACAGCTGGCTGACTTCAGTGATTGTATAGAGGTTGACTTTGTGATTAAGTCTGATGTAGAGATGAAAATCTACATTGTTGAGTTAGAATCAGATGGAATGATGAAATCCTATGATGAAGAGGGCAAAATAGATGTTTGTCGATCGAATGAGGAGTGGATCCAAGCCAAAAGATTAAAGCTGGGCCGAGCATCCAGAGCTTACTTTTTGGGCCCATAACATTTTGTATAGTCGAGCTAAGACTATAAAACAGCGCTTGTTGGGAGGCAACCCAACTTTTCTAAACCTTTTGTGTTTTTATTTACTTTTCTGTCTTTTTATGCTTTTAGTTATATTTCTGTTTAATAGTTTAACTTCTTGTAGGTAATGCTTTTTGGAAGTCCAAAGTTGCATGGTTCCTCACGAGTCTGGAGATGAATTGGAGTACAATGAGGTCTGTTGCCCATGCTACTCAATTGCATTCCGAGTCCAGTTCATGCATTGGTTCTGCTTCACAATGGATTCAGGGAAGTTTCCTTTTTACTCTTTGCTTTATATTGTTAATTTACACATTGAGGACAATGTGTGAATTAAGTTTGGGGGTATTGAGCCTTGCCGGCTATTGTATGCTTTAATTTGATGTTACAGCCTTGCCGGCTGCTTTTGAGCTTACATTGGTGATTATGATTGGTATGTTAGATAGCCTTGCCGGCTCAGGATTGCATGAGTTGAAATTGTTATTGATTCATGAGCTATGCATGCGCAACTCCAAATATGCTATTGGTGCCAATTTTTTTCAAAAATGGCTTATTCATTGTGAGATCATACGTTACATTGAGCACATAGTCACGATTGATTATCATTTAGATGCGGAAATAGGTGTTAGATGTGAAAATTTTGAATTGGTAGAACTTAGGTTGTGAGTTGTTTTGAAAATTTTTATCAACCTATACTCTTATTTTCTTTCACTTTTTCATAGTCTGAGAAACTTAGGATTAGCTAGTTAGTTGTTTTCATTGAAGATTGTAGTAACTGAATAGTGTGAACACAAAAACTGGTGAGACTTTGAGCCTATGGACTGACATTTATTACAGTCTCATTTCTTTCATGTGTGATTATTCCATGATTGTGTTTCTCTAGAACTTGCGTTGCTTTTTATTAAGATCACATTGACACATGTATGCATGAACATGATTAAGGCCATCTTTGACTTACCACATTATCCAAATAGCTTACCCTGAAGTTAATCTTTCATTTTGATAACCCTATTGAGCTTATTAGCCTGTTCTTTTGTTTGCCTACATTACAAGCTTCATATACTGAAAAACAATATTCTTAACCAGCCTTCTAAGCTAGTGGAGTATTGTTAGACATCAGAATGTTGGGTGACGATAGAAAAGAAGTTTGGGGGTATCAATTGTTTTTGAGGTACTCTGTTTGGTGTAGTGGTTGAAAAAATGAGAAAAAAAATGAATGAATGAAAAAGAAAAAGATGAAAAAAAAATGAGTGACAGGGAAAAAGTGTGTGAAGGAGACTGATTTGTATGTCTATATGTATGATTCCTCCTGATATTCAAAAGAAAAAGGTGATTGTGCTGAATTGATGATGATGAGTGAGAAGTCATTATTTGGAGGGATAGGGTTGTGTACAGATCCTATCTAAGTTGAGCTAAATCGAATATCTGTTGCTCCGCTGATATATTTGAGGCTTCTTAGTCACTTATCCATATATTTCCACACCTTTACCTTAAGCCACATATTAACCCTGTAAAGTCCTTATGATTTATGTAATGCATGTGATCTAAGTGGTGGCGATAGAGAAAATATGCAAGCTTATGGTAGAACATTTTCATTGGAATGATATTGAGCGAAACAGTACCTGATCTTGCACTTGAGAGTTGAGTGTTCATACTACATTATTCTGTGAGGTTCTACTTGTTCAGTTACTCTATTTTCACTTGAAAATGCATGCTAGTTGATTATATTTTTGAGCTTTTAAAAGAAAAAAGAGTGTTTGAGAGCAGCCTATATATTTACACCTTGGGGGTAGAAATGAAACATCTGTTTTTGAGTGTGAATCTTACGAGCGTGAAAGAACATATTTTGACCACTAAGGGTCGGGTTGTGACCAATTTACATACTTCTCCATCTTGACAATCTTTTCTTAGTTTAGATGATGATTGAAAATGGCTATGCACACACACACTGATCTGACATTGGATAAGTTACAATTATTTTTGATAGCATTATTTGGATACATGGCTGTGAATTGTTATACAATTGTTATACTCTATTATATATATCTGGCAAGTCATCTTATATGTTGATTATTTTCACAATTGCATGATTATGTTAGAAGTAATCTTGCTCGGGACGAGCAAGAACTCAAGTTTGGGGGTGTGATAAGTGTGCTTTTACACACTTATTTAGCACTTTTTAGGGATTTATTGTTGATGAAATTGAGTATATTTCTACACATAATTATGTACTATTTGCATTTTTTTTTAGGTGAAAACCCCGATTGGATGTCAAACGAGGCAAAAAGAGTGAAAAAGGGACTTAAATTGCACACTTTTGTGAATTTGGGGACTAACTTGCAAACCCTGAAAGATGAAGGACTTGAAGTGCAATTTTGGAAGGGCCTAATTGTAATGAAGATCAAAATCTGAGGACCAAATTGTACAAGTTCAAAAATGAGGGACCTGGCGTGCAAATATTCAAGGACTTGAGCTGCAAACTTTGGAAGAACCATGCGACCGCATGGATCAAAGCGTTGCGGCCGCATGGATAAAGTCGAGACGTCAAATTGATTAAATTTCTCTTCTATGCGACCGCATAGGATTGAACTATGCGGCCGCATAGTTGAAAAATTCAATGGCGGTCTATTTTCTTTGCACGTTTTTTTTGGTCAAACTTTGGTATTATTTTTGGGTTGTTTATTAGTTGATATTTGGGAATATTTATTTTGTGTCTAAATAATATCTCAAAATATCTATTTTATATTATAAACAATTCAAAATATCTAAAATATCTTAATTATATTATATTATATTAAATATCCTAATTTTTACCTATAAATACATATCACATATCAATCCAAATCCTCTCTCTTTTTCCTCTCTCTCTCTCTCACGTTTTCTTTCTTTTTTTTCTTTCCTTTTCTTTAGTTTTTAGTTTTTCTTTCTTTTGTTTTTATTTTGTAGTTGTTTCTTTGTTTAATTAGCTCATGTTTAGAAGAAATTAAATAGAGCAAGGAGATAACAAGAAGAAATCTTGGTGAAAGTGGAGAAAACAAAGCCAAACTACAAGGGTTTTATCTTTATCTTTGTTTATTTTCATTATTTACCAAGTTTGATTTGTATTGTATAAGAATCTCTTTGTTTATCATCTTTATAAAATGAGTTAAATATATTTGTGTTGGAATTTATGTTAAATCTTAACTTTAATTTCATTAATATCGATATATATTGTTAGAAATGCATTTGTTATCAAAATAATGGTGTATTGATTATTAGTTTAAAATTGCTTCATTTATTTGATCAATAGATGTTGTGGTTAGGTATTTGGTGTAATTATTGAAAAATAGTTGTACTGATTAGGCCGAAATAATTGATACCATAGGTTTGTATGGTTCCGACTATACGCGTTTAGATGATCTAGAAATAGACATCTACCCTATGTGACCCGTTGAGTATTTTCACAGCAAGTTAATGCGATTGGTTAATTTTATATCGACATAGAAATATGTGGTATAATTTAATTAATTAGGGTTAATATCGCTCGAAAGAGGATATTAATTTAAAATTGGAGAATCGGGTCTAACTATGTATTTTGGTAATTTGCATGCACGTTATTGAATTGATGTTAATGAAATAAAGGTTAAGTGAAATCATAAATTCCAACCACTTTCAAATCAAAGATTCAACTATCTTTTTAGTTTGTTAGTTTAGTTTATTAGTTATTAGTTTATAATTTAATGTCAATATTAATTGTGTTTGTGTGTTCGTCGTTGTTAGAACTAAAATCGATTAGAGTGCGTAATTGAAAGTAACATTCCTCGTGGGATCGATATTCGGACTCAAAAAGTCCACTGTATTACTTGTTCACGATCCGTGCGCTTGCGGTACAATTTTCAGCGAACAAATATCCAAATTATAATGAATGTTTCAGGTATTGAAATACTTGGACCAACCTACTTAATGCACGAACCTAAACAAACGCAACCTAAATATTTGTACAAACTCTAAAGGAGTCTTTTGAGTCATCAGTTGTTCTGGTACTAATGTAAAAATAAAATATAAAAATCATTTAAAAAAGTGAAATATGAGTATACTAGTTAGACTTAAACATGCATTGCACGTTATTCTTAAATACTTTATATATGTTATAAAGTAATATTTGATATGATAGGCTTTGATTTCGATATGTTGTGGCGTAAACATAATATGGAAGAAAATAAATTTTACGATTTAGATTTAAATTTAAATTTAAGAGAAAAAAGTTGTACTCTCAATACTTAATGTCTATGATTCAAATATTTTGTGATGATGAAATACTATAAATAAACAACTTTTATACTATATTTGGTGCATAAGAATTAATTATTAATACACAAATTTAAACACTCATTACAATTTCTAGATACATAAATAGAAAAAAAAAAATGCATCCATAATAACTCTCGATTCTAGTAGATTAATGTGAATGTTAATTAATTAAAAATTAATAATATGAAATTGATACATGATCAAGCATTTTGTAGGATTTATAATATATTGAAAAATAAAAAGTAAAATATTATTGAAGTAATTGAATTGTAATAAAGCTATTCTGGTCCAAAAAATTATTTGATTTAATATTTTTTATTATATTATTATTATTATCTGAAAAAATCTGTAATTAGCCACATCGAATTTAGAACCGACACGTGCATCGGTTTGCTTTCAACTGACCCCAGACACCCTTCTCGTTTTACACACACAACACACGCTGTCAGCGTGAAAATAAAAAATAAAAATAGAGATGATGCGAAACCGCCGGTTCGCGCAGGTTGCGATCAGCGAAGACGAGGATGACGTGCCTCTGGCCTCGCGCCGCTCGGCTGAAGTGGAGCACCAAAGGAAGCGCAAAAGGGTTCGTCTGGACGATGAAGATGAATTTGAAGTAGATGAGGAGAAATTGAGAGAAAATAAGAAGCAGAAGAACAAGAAGAAAGTGAAGGATCGTGAGACGGAGGCTGAGAGTCAAAATGAGGAGGAGCCGGAGGATGAGGAGAAAGAGGAGCCGGAGCCGGAGCCTGAGCCTGAGCCTGAGCTGGAGGCTCAGCCTATTGGTGACGTGATTAGGGTTTCAGGGAAAGGGAAAGGGAGGAGGAATCACTATGCGTCGTTTGAATACGATGGCAACAAATATGATCTGGTGAAAGATTTATTTTTTATTTGTTTATTGATGTGATAATTGTGATTTTATAATCATTTTATGAATTCAATTATTCCTTGTTTATGTTGGGTTTTTGAACCTTTTTATATGGTGATTTTGAGAGGGGTAGGAATTTAGGTTTTGAGTCAACTTTCTAATGAGTTCACTATTGAATCGATGAAACTTGAAAATATATTGTTTGAAAAGCAATTTAACTGTAATGCTTCTTTATCATGGCATTGACCGAATTTTTTATATTGAAGAAAGGATTGAAGGGCCGTTTTAATCTGTTTGCTTGCTACTTTTTCTATTGTCAATGATACTGGTGGTGTTATCACTTATTTTATCCTTTTGAATCATATAGCTGTTATAACTTTCAAATGGCTACATATTTTTTCTGCAAATTTGCTTCATATCACAATGTTCTTCTTTATTTGTAGGAGGATCCTGTGCTCCTAGTTCCCGAATATACTGAAAATCAAATGCAGAAGCCTTACGTGGCCATAATTAAGGTATGTCCTGCCTTTATTAGTTAAATTTGGGAGTCAAAGATCACATTCATTATGTTATGTTTCTGTTTCTGTTAATAAATTTCAATCTGAATGCCTGTATAAGTTCACCATATCATAGTAGTGTTGCTTTATGGATCTTCAGGTGTACCTCAAAGCATGTTTCTTAGATGACATGCAGAAATTTTTAAAGTAAAATTGACATTTGATTTGATTTCTTTGTTTAATATGGCATGGACTTTGCATATTCATTAAATTCTTAAGTATGATGGACATTTGATGTGGGATTTTTTGTTTCTATATATGGCACACACTCTTGAAGATGTTCTTGCGGATGTTTCATGGTTTTTTTTTTGTGGTCAGAAGATAATTTATGTTGAGCTTTGAGGGTTTTTAAGGTTTATTGTTTAGAGCTTCTAATGACTTCCATTATATTTCTGTCCACATGGATAAGTATAGTTGTCTTGGAGGTTTGTAGTTCTGCATCATTGAACCCCTTTTTGAAGTTCCTCTACTTGCAATTTAAATATCAAGAAAGATGAAGAGTATTAGCTGTTTTGCAAATGACAACTGATCTCTGTTAGCGATGTTTGGCAAGGGTTTATAAACTAATAGAAATGAGTGGTGGACAAGTGGTAGTACTTGTGGATCTTATGAAATATGTGGATAAAAAGTGTTTTTGAGTTTTAGACACTTGCCAAACATAGGCTTAATTTTGTCACAAATCCTATAGGATTACAAATCTTTTGGGCTTTTAGCACATCTTGTTTATCCTTCTTGGTTGTCGGCTCTGTTACTTGTAATCCCTGTGTTAAAAGTTGGGTAGTTTTCATGTTTTAATGATGTATTATTTACTTTGTTTTAGGAATGCATCTGTCATGACATGAAGATACATCTTTTACTATGTTTGTATCTATTAATTAGTTATTCTGTGCACAGGACATTTCTCAGACCAGAAAAGGGGCCATGATGGTAACTGGACAGTGGTTTTATCGTCCAGAGGAGGCAGAAAAAAAAGGCGGTGGAAATTGGGAATCACGTGATACTAGGGAACTATTTTATAGTTTCCATCGAGATGAAGTGCCAGCAGAATCTGTCATGCACAAGTGTGTCGTGCACTTCATACCTTTGAACAAGCAAATTCCAAAGCGAAAACAACATCCTGGTTTTATTGTGCAGAAAGTTTATGATACTGAACAGAAGAGACTTTTTAAGCTAACAGATAAAGATTATGAAGACAACAAACAGCATGAGATTGATCTTCTTGTTCAGAAAACTATTTCACGTATAGGAGACCTTCCTGACCTTGAGCCTGAGGATACTGCTGTGAATCAGGAAGATCAGACAAAGAATAAACGTCTTTTAAAGAGAAGGAATGTTCGGCCTTTGGATGTTTCCAGGGAGGATGACGGAATTAGTAGATCTCAGCAATCGCTTAAAGCTGAAACTCCAGGAAGTACTGCTGCTAGTTCATCAGAGTATTATGCCATCCTATCACAGCATAAGGTACTCACTGGGGAAATGCAGAGGGACAAGGGGTTGGAGAAGCTTCTACAAGCAATTCAATTTATGTGCACTCCCATCCACAGCAAGCAGAATGATGAGAAAGAAAAAGATGGTGTTGATGGAAGCAATAGCAGGGATAAGAGCGGTAGTTTAAATCACATAAACGAATCTGACTACAAGACTCCTATTGTAAGCATTTGGATTGTTTTGTCAGATTGTGGAGCATCTAGCCTCCATTTGGTTTATATAAAAATCTAATTTTTTTGTAGATTTTGATAAAAGTTGATGAAATGTGTGGTTGAAAAGTTGGAGATCCCATAAAATATGTAGTTGAAAATGAGTTTTAGAAAATGGGGCCCAAACAAGCTCTTAATATTTTCAGTTATTAGTCTGACTAATGATATCCGTTGTTAGTAGATGCACATAAATATGAGAACATACTTGAGATATTTCTTTTCTTTGCTCAGGGAAATGAGTCCTTTTACTGGCCAGATGCAGCTGTTTCTGCTGTAACTGCTCTTGAGAAGGTTGTGCAAGATGCACTTTCTTCTGATTTTCACAAGTATAACCAAAAGTTGCGACAATTAACATTTAATCTTAAGGTTAGGCCATTACTGACTTTTTTTTCATGAGTCTGCGGACTTCTGGATATAAAATATTTCTAAAAAACTACTGCACTTTTGCATATGTACTTCTTACTGTTATTAATGTATGTTCCTTCTCTATTTAGTTTTTCTTCTACATATATTTTTCTGACTTGTGTTTTTTCTTTTTAATTCACTATTTTTTTGCAAGAATAATGCTGTGTTAGCACGACGTCTTCTGAATGGGGAGCTGGAGCCTTCACAAATACTGAATATGTCGCCAAATGAATTAAAGGTCCAGTTTATTATTGGTTGTTAATCTCCGAGTCTATCTCTTGAACAATTGTAATTGTTTTTCTTTCCCCCGTGTTTTGTTTTGGGCACTATATACTTGATGTTTGTAATATCAATGTCAAGATTATAATTAAAACCTGTCCTAAAGTTGGGTTCTATAGGAGAAATTCAAATTATAACCTGTTAACATGTTTGGCTGTCAGGTTGATGGTACAAGGCTTTGTTGAGTAGAAGTTATTAGTTCATTACTATCCTTTCTCAAGACTTGTGGTTCTAGAAAATTTCCATCCTGTTAGAAACTATTGTTTTAGATTTTTCTCGTCAGTTTTAAACTCAGAACTATTTTTCCTTCGTTTTATATCTTCAATTTAACTAAGCCTTACTATTCCTATTTTGACTGGGATTATCTCCTCTAGCATTTCAAGGACCAAATTGAAACACTGCCTCACCATTTATTAACACACGCACTTGCTTGAGTGTTTTTATATGGTGAGGCAGTGCTTTCAGTTTGGTCCTTGACATGCTAAATGACATGTTCTAGTCTTGAAGGGCTTGAAACTAGTTAAAGTGACATCAACATATATCGTCTGTTCAGTTTTAACTATAAGAATTGCTACCACTTTAGCCCCCGTTTGACAATCATTAAAACAAAACTCTTTTTTTTCAAACTCATTTTCAACCACACATTTTCACAATAAAATATACTACACATAAACCCAAAACATTTTCCTACTTTTTAACCATTCGTTCTCCCAAAAATAAATATTCCAAAACTCATTTTCTCCCAAAAAAATAAAAATAAATAAATAAATAAATCTCTTTTTAATGGTTGTCAAATGGGGGGTTAGTGTTCATTTGTTACAAATTAGAATTTATCCTAATTCTCATTCTTAACACACACATCCCATCCCCCAAAACCCACAATTGTTTTTTCAGGAGGGTCTAACAGCAGAGGAAATAGCTAGCAGGGAGCCTGAGGAATCAGGGCGCATCCAGCAGGTTACTCAGTGTTATTTTACTAAATGATTGCCATTAATGATATTTTTTGACCTATCTTCTATCGAATCATGGTTGCCAGTGTTATCTTTTTGCTCATCTTTGATCAGATGACTGATGCTCGCTGTAAGAGATGCAATGAGAAACAAGTCGGTTTGACTGAGATCATTCAGGCTGGACACGGCGACCGCTACCACGTTTGTACATTTTCCTTTTTGATTTTCAATGTCCCAAGTAACTACGTTTAATAAGAACATATTTACTTCACTTTATAGCTATTGAATATGCATCGAGTTGCTATAACAATCTTCATCACGTGATGATTTTTCCAGCTGGAGTGTGTCGCCTGTGGTAACACCTGGTATGCTTCTAGAGATGATACTTCTACACTGACAATAGAAGGGTCAAGTTCGGCCAGGGCGGTAGGCACTGCACCATTAGCTACTACCAAGTTCGAAGATGTTGAGAAGAAGCTTTTGAGTCCCCGGGGTTCTGAGAAGGGAGCCAGTGATGTCCTGAAGAAAACGACTGAAGCATTCGTTCCTGTTCTGGACAAACAAAAATCATTCAACAAAACAAAGGCTGAAGATCCCGAGTGACTCGTGTACCCCGTGTAACTGTTTTGTTTGTAAATTGCTGATCGAATCTGGAGTTGGTGCTTGTATAACTATTTTGTTCAAACATCTCATGTTTTAGGGGGTTCGAATCAAATTACATCTGTTACAAGTTAAATTAGGCTTGCATGGACTAAGCCAGAGTACAACCTCTGACAAAACCATGTCCAATTAGATTGTTGTCCTATTAAGAGGAAATTAGATTCTACACTGTTAAGGAGTAAAAATTCTAAAAAAATACCGTGTTCTTCAATTTGAAGGTAAATTACTATTCCCACACCCAAAATCCCACTTCGGAACCCCATTGGGCAGTAATTCCTAATTTCTCGGTGGGAACAATTGAATTATGCTATCTCGGCCGGGTTGTCTCATAGCGATGTAGTGATGTGTCAAAATTTTAGTGATGGACAACTAAAGGGACAGTAAATTTGAGATGGCAAACTCAGTTTGAGAATTGGTTAACAATTTTCATGGATGAATAGTTTGCAATTAAGTTGTTCCTCAAACTTTAGGGTGGGGATTTGATTTTGCAATATTTTTCTAGTAATGTGCTGAAGAGGAGGTATTTTCCACTAAAATTGATTTTGCAATGTTTTTCAGTTTTTGTAGCGTAATTTTTCAGGATTTCCTTTTTTTTTTTTTTTTTGAAAAGACGACAAAAATTTAATGTGTATTATTGACTTAATACTTATTTTACAAATTTTTTACATTAAAAAAAGCAATACAATATTTTTCACTCAAAATAATCAAATACGTAGTAACATATAAATAGTACAAAAAGTATGTTGATGCTATGTAGGATTAGCGAACTTACTAGGGACCTTTTGCGCATGTTTGAACGTGATTGCTTCTACATAGTAACTTTTGATCGAACACTTCTCTACAAACCTCATCGAATGGGTTCTTCAAATCAAAGTCATGACTCATGACTATGAACTACTCTCCTTGTGTGAGAGATTTCTAGAAAAATATATATGAAGTGAGAAAGTAATACATGTTACGATTAATTTACTACATTATTATTAGAAAATTGCTTCAAGAAAGGGTCCAACCTCACGGATTAAATATTGCTAGACAAAATTTCCATTTATATCATAGGGCCAATCTTCTTTTTTTTGGTAAATAAACAACAATACAAGAGATGGAAGAATCCGAAGACATTGGTCGATCAAATGATTGACTCCCTCTTAAGATGAAAGCAAATACAAACACAATTCTTTGATCAAATCATGATGGTTTTCTCGTTAAGTTGAATTCTTGAATCAAATCAGGATCAACATTCTCCTCGGGCTCCCAAGTAGCTTCTTCTATATCGGTCCATTTCACCAAATACTCCGTCTTCCCATCCTCGCCTTTTCTCGTGTCCACAATGGACTCCACCACAGCATATTCAAGCCCGGCCTCAAAGTCCTCGACCAACTCCTCGGCTATCAATCTAGCCTTCACCCACTCGTTATCCCCTCCGTCCTTCCATTTCACCAAATACTCCGTGTTCGTCCCCTTCCCTCTCTTCTCGAGTATCTCCTCCACCTCTGCGTACTCGAAAATGGCGTCCTCTAACACCCTTATCACATTCTCCAATCCCAATCTCCTAGCAAACTGAACAGGGTTGCCTTTGGGTGTCACATTCAAAATCTCTCTGGCCAATTCCAATGGGGTTTTTCCTCTATCGTCTTCCAATTCCGGGTCCGCCCCGAATTCGATCAACACCTTCGCCACTCCGGGTCTGACGTAACCAGCAGCCATGTGTAAAGCCGTCAATCCACCATTGTTATCTCTGTGGTTGACATTTGCACCCTCCTCGGCTAAGAGCTTCACGCACGGCTCCGAGCCGAGCCCCGATACGAACATAAGAGCCGTCCGGCCGTCTTGATTCACGGCGTCAATGTCTCTCCCGTCGCCGGAGCTAATAACTTCTCTGAGAGCCGCTTCGTCGGCTTTCTTCACGGCGTTCCACCAGGGAGCTTCGTACTCGGCGATCACGTCCTTGGCTATGTAATCTGAAGGAACCCATGTGGGTACGTGATCGTCCTTCCACTCTATTAAGTACTCCATCCCACTGCCATTTTCGAGTGCCCTACTCCCGATGATTTTGTTCACTTCTCCGTAGCTCTCGTCTTCATTGTAGTCGTCGAATACTTTTGCAGATTCATGGCTTTCGACGGTGGCGGACAGTGAGAAATTCGTGGCGCTTCTTGGAAAAAGGAGATGGGTTTTGAAGGGGAAGGGGAGACGGGGAGAGATGGTTACAGCATTGGTATTGCAAATGGTGAATCTGAGATGTGGAGACAGTTTGAGGCGAGAGAGATACGGAAGAATTTCCATTGACACTGCAATTGAATTTCACAGTGTAATTGGTTTTGATGAAGAAAATCTAGCGCAGAGATTGTTCTGGATAAGAAACCCCATCCATTTCTTACTAAAACTGGTGCTATGATCTACAAAAGACCTTCATGCTATTTATGTCAATTTCTCTGTTGTCATAGGCTCAGCTTGACAGTTGACGCTTTTGAAAATCACCGTAGGAAAAATTCTGTACAGAATTTTTTTTTACCGAACAATTACTAAGTATTTTATTGTCCAAAAAATTACTCACCCATCCTTCTATTGTGTCATATCTGTACAAGGTCTGTAAAAAAATTCTGTACACTAAGTGCAGCTCATCGGTGTAGTAGGATCAAAACATATCATTTATTCTAAGAATTGGTCGTAAATCACAAAAACCCATATTCATATTTCCAAGGCACTCTTACTAGTGGTGGAGAGGCCAGATAGGAGGTTCCTCATCGACTATGCTTGTAGATCCATTGTTTACACGGTTGGTGACAGGTTTATTGAATACCTTTTTTTTAAGCGGTATTATCATTAACACTTTCAATTTCAATTTCAATTTCCTTTTTTTTGGTTGAATGAAGAAGACATGTATGTCGTTGGATAGACATGTTTTCATGCTTAGGAGTGTCGTGTCACGGTTATTAATCCCTATCTAGATTGTGGGATTGACAATTTATTATTGGTTAGCAATAATTGTGAATTTGGATTTTTTTTTTTTTTTTTATTAATACCAAATTATATATATAATGTTATATAAAGTATTTTTTACCAGAAAGACAAAGAAAAATTGAATTTATCTCTTCTATTCACACTTCTTATATATAGTAAATTATTCAGTATTTAGCCTCTGTTTAATTTTGTTAAAATTAAATTTTTTTTTTGGTAGATTTTGATAAAGTTGATTAAATATGTAGTTAAAAAATTGATAAAATTGGTGAGTCCCGTGAAATTTGTAATTAAAATGAGTTTTAAAAAATGAAAGTCAAAATGAAGGTAAGCCCCTGTTTAATGTACATTATTTTAGGAAGAATGTATTTTTTATTGATGTAATGGTGAATACGTGGTTGAAAAGAAGGAAAAGTTATTTATGTGATGAAAAATATTATTTTATTAAAAAATATGTGTTTAAAAATGAGTAGAAGAATGAGAATGAAAATTATAATGTGTATCAAACGAGGGCTAAATTTTCGAATTAAAATCCTTGGCTCAGCAAGAGTCAGAGCTCTTAACTAAGGATATGTTATCATTTACTTTACAATCTTTCTCATTATTTTTTTACAGTACTCATTTTTAATGACACATTTTTCATTAAAAAATAATATTATGTATACATAAAAAATTTATCTTTCTTTTTTAATCAAATATTCTCCGTCAATCACTATTCCATAATACATTTCTTCGAATCAAACAGTGGCTAATTGCAATTTGAGGTCAAGTAGTCATCAGACTTGTGAGAAATAGACACGAATTTCACGAAGAGACCTCTAACATTCAACTTAACCAAGGGCAGTATAACTGTAGAAGAGATCCACGTGTCCTTAGCCGTTCACATGAAAGTTGGGTAAACCAAGAGAATCCTACTTCATAGTTCATACCTCTTCAAGCTCTATAAAGGAAGAGCCTTCACCCTCAATTTATCATAGTCAATGACATACAAAAACTCCATTAAAATCACCTTACACATAAAGGTCACATACACTATAATCATATTCACTCAATCTTCCAAACAAATATTGTACTCCAATTTTCCATCTCTTATAATATTTTATAATGGCAAAATAAAAGTTGTCAGACTTGTACGTTTTTTTGTATTAGAGATAATAATAAAGTGCATGAATTTTATAATTTATTAATACGTAATGTTATTTAGTATTTATTAATTTCACTTATCATTTAATATCACATTAATATCATCTAAATTGAAATTGCAACCTCAATTTTATTAATCTTTATTAATTGGAAAAAAGTAATCATTATGTAACTTATACAACTTAGATACCTGAAATATGAAACGTAACAAAAAAGGGTTTTGTCGGGAAACCAATAGGGCGGGTCATGTGGCGCCTTGGAAACAAGATCTGTTACTTTGGCATTTTCCGTAACAAAATGGTAAGATCAAATAATGAAGACACGTTTCTCATTGGCAAAAGTAATTAGTAGCAAAAACCAATAAATCTATCCACAGTGATTCTCTATTAAATAATATAATTGGGATGCACCCTATTCTCTATTAGCCTTAATTTCCCCAAGTATCTGCTCTTTTAAGACCACAATGTGGTGTGTTATAGGGGTGCGGTGTTTGTAATTTTCAACAGTTTACCTGTATTGAAGGTGCCTAAATCAGTGTTCTAATCACTATTAAACACACAGTAGTTATTCTTGGCAAATTCATGTGAAAGACTAAGGGTGCGTTCTTTTCGTGTTTCTGTTTTCTGTTTTGTGTTTTGAAATTCCTGTTTTGAGATTCCATTTTGAAAAACAGTTTCTCAAAACAGAAAGAGACCACAATTTTTTAGTGTGATTATAGGGGTGCGGTGTTAATGAAATTTCTTTGAATTTTCATGAAATATTTATTAAAATACCTGTAATTTGAAAATGCCTAAAAATATGATTATTCAGTGTTCTAATGTAGTATCACTATTAAAAAATATTTATGCACACAGTTAATAAAATAACATATACATTTCAAATTAAACACTTGTAAAAATTAAATATATTTTTTTGGATTGCATAAAATCAATAATAAGTTTATTTTTCCATACAAAATAAACATAGAAAATAAAATAGAAGAGAGAAGAGGCAGAGATGAAGGAAGACTTTTTTTTTTTTTTATGGAAGAAGGAACACTGTTGAAAAATGGAGTGTTTCGCGTGTTTTCAATTTTTTCGAGTTTTGCACAGAAAACCCAAAACTTCCATCCCCAAAACGAAAAGAGAACGCAGCCTAATTTCCATCCCAAAGAAAGAATAATTAGGCATACATGTCTATTTGTATGCATATTATGTAACTTTATTGTTTGTGGGCTGGTCCTAATTCGATTTTTTTTTTTTTTTTTTTTTTTTTTCTGTTTTTTGTCCCATTTTAATGCTTTTCTTGATTCTGTCAGAGGAAGAAATCTGAGTACGAGGTTTGAAGCAATGTAAGACTGTTCTTCAATAGTGTGCTTTTTCTTTTTTCTTTTGTAGAATATATAACTGAACCTGAACGTGATTTGGGTACACATAAGCCTTTGTGCTCAAGAGATTGGAGAAAATGATTGCTGTTTGTTGGGTTTTTCTTTGGCTTCACTTCTCCAAGACTTAAAGTGGGGTATGCCTATTTTCCTTCAGAAATTCTGCTTTTATTCGCTTGGAATGCAAGTATACATAATAGTACTGTCCAATTATTTTAGGCATTAGATTGCTCAAGTTTTTCAAGATTTGTAGTTCAAATGGTATTGAGATCTAAAATTATTAGTAGGCTCCACTCATTTGTTAGAAATTTGGTATAAATCTTTGAAATGATACATCTAATTGTACAAAAATTGGCCTCATCGCTTGAAGTATTTTAGCTTTATAACAGTCATCTTGTTTTTCAATCTGAAAGTATTGGTATGACTTTATTTCTGTAGTGTTTCAGTTTTGTACTCATAATCATTTTTTTCATTTTTTCATTTAAATCTGATTTTATCATTGATCATGAGCTTCAATTTTGTATCTTGAAATGTGCACTTGAACAATTCTAATTTCGAGTTTAATGTAATGGCATGCATATTTTACAACAGCTGATTTTTATTTTTATTTTGTCCTGTCAGCATATAGTATACTCAAGTTGGCTTTGAAATTCTATGCCGGTATCATATGTAATGTGTTTTGTATTGAACTCGCAGTTAAGATTAGCTTCTTTACAGTGCAAATACATAGAAATCTACTCATGGGATTTGGCAGGATAACATAATTTAGGGGTTATCATCTGTTTACTTCATAATTAAATTTTGAATCCAATGTGGTTTGGTTCAGTATTTTACGAGTAATTTGATTAGGGATTTAACAATTCTTTACTTTTTTAGGCTGTCAATTTGTCAATGCCGTTAGAGTGACTGGATATGGAGTTTTATTTTATTAGTATTGTGTTGTAGATGGAAGTCCTACCAACTCCTTGGCGTCCTTCAGAAGATGGAAATAGAAAATCAAATGGGAAGCCCAAATGTGGAAATCATATCTTAAGCCTATTAATTGAGATTAGCTTTAATTGCAGCAGCAGTGAACCGTGTAGTGACATTATGTCTACTAGAGCCAATGGGGAATCACAGTGAGGTTGTTGAGGAAAATCGATGCTGCTGAGGAAAGGAAAAAGATTGAGTTCTCACGAGGCAATGCCACCGCATTCTCATCGGGAATTATTGATTCTTTGTGTATTTCAGATAAAGATAGCTCACTAATGGAACCAATTAGGTCGTCAGTAATGTCTCTAAATTCAGAACGAAGAACAGCTCGTTGGAATTTCTTAAATCGTTCTTCCCATCTTTCTCCAAGAAACTTGCCTCCAAATGTCTCTTCTATAGACTTAGGCAACCAAGAAAACCATTTAGTAGATAATGCAGATATCCAGCAAGGTCGGGATCCTAAGGTTATGTCTGAACATGTGGTTGGTTGTACAAATGACAGGAACAGCCCACAAAATACAATTTCAGCTCCCAGATTACTCAAATCATTGTCGGCAAGATTCAGTTCAACCCATTTGCCTGCTCAATTGGAAAGTGATAGTTTGAGAGCCAGCAGTACCAAGGGTCCATTTAGTACTGTCAGAAAGATATTTCATTCATTTCCTAAATCCAAGTCTCGCAGAAGCCCGCTAAGTTCCAGTAACAAGCCCGGAAACCAAACAATAAGTGAGCATGTTTGCCTCAAACATGACAAAAATACTCACAAATCCCTATGGCACGACTTCTCAAACAAGTTGCATCATTCAGAATACAATTCTCAATCTGATAAGAAAGAGAGCAGCAATTTGATTTTGCAGTCTAATCCAGCACACCTGCATGGCATTCTCAAGTTGGAGAACAATCATGGTGTGCCTCTTTATGAGTTTTCTGTGAAGTGTCCAGAAGATATTTACATCGCAAAGACGCAGAAAGAGGAAAATGCTTTAACTTTGGTTTACACATTTCATTCACTTGACCATAGAAGCAAGAACAATGCTAGTGGATGGGGATCAATGGATTCCAATAGAGAATCCTCTATGATAGGGCAGATGCTAGTTTCATGTTATTTACAAACAGAATTAAAAGTTGCTGGAGCGTTCGAAAACTCTATGGTGACAGAGTGTGTGTTATGTGACATTGCCCATCCAAGAACAAATGCTTCTAGCTCTTCCCCAGATGTTAAAGCACAGCTCATTTCTGACGAAATTTTATCCTCCACTTCTAAGCAGTCCCAAGAAAGTGGCCAATTTGATTCCTTGACTAATCATCTGGTGGCAGCAAAATTGCATCTGGAGCTTGAAATTGCAGCTATTATTATGGAAGTCCCAATCAAGAAGAGAGAATGCCTAAAATTAAAAGGTCGGGACAGAACTGATGATAAGCCACTTCAGAACAGAAAGGCTGCAACATCTGACCGTGCAAGTCCTGGAAAGATTCATGTAGTGATTCCATCCGGAAGCCACAGTTTGCAAAGTACTGAAACTTGCGGTCCTTCATCATTACTAGATCGGTGGAGGAGAGGTGGAGGATGCGACTGTGGTGGCTGGGACATGGCATGCTCCCTCAATATTTTTGGCAATGGAAACATTCAAACTGCTGGGGACCATATCCTCATAGACAATCAGCATCCATTGAAACTCTTTGTTCAGGTAATTTCTCCGTCTGATGTAGGATCATTGTACTTGCACTTTGTAGATTATAGCTACTTCGGGTTTTCCATTGTAATTGTTATGTCTTATTTATCCCAAATATTGTTTTAGTTATTAATCATAATGATATATCTGTGTCCAGGGGAAAAATGATAATATCCCAGCCTTGACAATAAGGGTAATTGATGATGGACAATATGCAGTTGATTTCCATTCACAGTTGTCCTCATTACAAGCATTCTCCGTTTGTGTTGCAATTTTGCATACTGCAGAAGCCTCTATCGTTGTTGGGCAGGAACCGAACAAACAAAAGTTGCAACATGATTCGCTAAGTGTATTTTCCGAGGAAGAAATAAAAAATTTGATCGATTCAGGAACAGAGGAGGAGAAATCTAAAGTTAACAAGAAGAAGGAAGAAGTTTTGCCATCTTTTGTATTCAATCCTCCCTTCTCTCCAATTGCTCGAGTATAGGCTTATTTAATGACCCAACCAGCGCAGAGTTCAATCTGATTTGTGAAAGAGGTCACACAGACATCCTTAAAGGGCATTTTTTACATGGAAGTTTCTCCAAACATGGGCTGAAATTACCACTGACTCGAAATCTCGTGCTGACAATTTCGGGTTTCGTACATAAAAAGATACCTTTAAAGTTTCTCTGCCAATTGCCATGCACCCTGTCGCTGCGAAACTCTTTTCTTGTATCTTCATTTCTTTATAGGCAGAAGCAAACACCATAGACTTCATACTCTTTAGCTGATAGGGAGTGAAGACAGAATAAGAGTGAGGCCATTGTTGAAAATTAATGGGGATTATTCTTTCTTGTAATTTATGATGATTGAAGTATATTCTGGGCATGGAAAATTTTGAACATTTTATAAAATAAACCTTTTGTAGTTTGTACACACACTATTTTGCATGAATAATTTCCAGAAGCGCTTCATAAGACTGTTTGCAGAGGAAGGCCAGAATAAATTAAAAAATGTATCTTTAAAAAATTCGCCGCTGCCGGGGATCGAACCCGGGTCACCCGCGTGACAGGCGGGTATACTCACCACTATACTACAACGACTGTTCTGATTTTGAACTAGGGATATATTATAGTATATTATTCCATTTAATGTGCAAATTTCTAGGAAGATGAAAATTGTTAAAGGATTTATGCAATATTTGTTGTAGGTAATGGACAAAATTAAATAATCCGTCCTAAGATTGTTCAATATGACATGATTCTCGTTACCAAACAAATTGTATCGTGTTTTAATATTAAGTTTAAAAAATGTAATGAATAGATCATTTCACAAGTCAACTAAAATCCAAAATTCACGAATTCTACATGCATAAGTTGACCCTAATTTACAATGTAGAACTTATAATGGTCAAAATTAAACACATTCTATGTTCTTAGATGCGATGAAACTTCGAAGAAAAATAAAAATAAAAAGGAAATTATCATATAAAAAAATGCTCGAAGGTGGGCTCATTTCAATACATCCATTATTGCACACTAATGTTACAACAAAAACACTAATACAAAAATTTCTCATTTTGTTTCCAAATGAAAAAATATTTCTCCTCATTTTCAAGGCACCAATAAGCCTAGTTTGGTGTCAGCTGTTCTAATTCCAGGCCTATACATTTTTCGACTTCCAGCATGTCATCAAACTCATACCGCTTGTTTGGTAAAACACGAGACTGTGCCATACTGGACAAGATTGAAAAAGAAACTAAAATATAGTCTATTGTATTGTCCAACTCTATCCCGTAAGACTGCTTGGTTGGTAGGTTGCCAGGAGAATTCTGCTTACTACATTTTTTCAGTGCAAATCATGCTGTAACCGAGACTGGTGAATTCAATGCTACTGAATCTTCGGCGCTTTGTTCGTGCTGGATTGGCTGACTCAGTTGGGGAACCTCCAGAGATATATTCTGTCGAATGGGATTTGAACCTGCAAAGGTCGAAAGATAAAGAAGTTGGCTTGGAAGCTTCAGTTGATACTGTCAATGATAGATGAATAGGTCGAGCTCTTACTTTTAGAGCTATAATTTTCATTAGAGCAAAACAAAGTAAGTCTTGTATAAAATCGCCAGAGCACATCCAGCTTTTGAAAGTTCCTTGTTTGTTTGACCTTAATAATAAAGCCTTTACTAAAATAAAAAATTAACAATGCAGTTATATCCATTTGGACCAAGTAAACGTGATTAAATAATAAACATATTTAGATATGCTTCCTATAAGATTATGCTAAACACGTTTCCATTAATAGGAGACGTGCAGGTAGTGTAATGCCTTCTGTTCCATCAAAGAATCAGACGTTGAAAAGCTCTTCCAATATTTCCTGTCTATTCTCTCTCAAGTTTCTTTTTAAATATATTAGAAGCTTCCTGTGGCAACCATAGCATAGCCAGTACAATGTTTATATGAACCAAAAAAAAAAAAAAAAGGGAAATGTTTAGTTTCTATATTCTAAAAAGGTTCTCCTCTAAGTTTCAAAACTGGGAAGAAATCGACTTAAAAGCAAAACCAAATAAAGATTAATAAATAAATTTCCTCTCATTGTAACAAGTCATTGCAGACATGTATGCAGTAATATAGTTCACATGAGATAATGCAATTTTTATTGTCAAGAGGACTTCAATCAATCTAAGAATTTTAGTTCGTCGGGGGATAAGTTTGTGCGTACTTATAATTATTTTGTCTCCAAGATTTTTTAGAATCCTTACCTGTAGAAAACTTTCAAGGCTTCGCGCTTTGCTATTTCTTTAAGCGTGTTGAATACACTATCATATTGGTTGACAGATCCCGGAAACTGCATGAAACCATTTTGATGGAGTTTTACAATCTAAATATTAAATTATGCCAAACCCACAAACTCGAAGACAAGAAAACTGAAACTAGCAAGATTAAGTGTGATGGCCAAACTGCCTTTCTCTATAAGACTAGCAAATAAATAACTAACCAAAGTTTGATATCTCGTTTTGAAAACACGTACTCAAGCCCGGACAGGACTTTTCAATATTATTCTTTTCAAGAAATTAATCAAGAACTAACTTAGTGCGAGCTGTACCAAGCCGCCCCAGAGGGAGCGTGGCAGGGTCTCTTCTAAGTGGCATTGTTCTCTAACAAACCAATCAAAAACGAAATATAAGTGTAAGGAGGAGTACAATGAGGAGGACGTTCTAGCCTCACCTCAAGAAAATACATAGGAGGAGAGAGAGATTTATTATGAATCACAGTACAGGTTCTTGTCTATATGGCCAGAAAAATAAATAAGAGAACAAAGAACAAATAGTTATACCAAATCATAGGCCGTATGAACATGGATATTTTTGTACATTACAAATTCCTTTCCAGAGGGGTCGATTTAGCATCAGCTCACCAAGTCCAACAACAGAGACCTATGGACCTCTCCAATTTCCTAGCATCTCATGATTCAAAAACCTCAGGAAATGAAACAAGGGCCTAAAAATTGAAAATAAAATATCAATTTCAGATAAGACGGAAAAAAAAGGGCCTTATGGGGGTTATGAGAAAAAATTAAGCAAACATACAGTAAAACTCTTTCAATTGCATCCAAGAGACTGCAATGGAAAATCTCTAATTTGCCAAGGTACAAAAAGTTACCTGATTAAATCGTGATTATGAGGAGTTAGCCGCGTGGAACAAAGTATGTGGCAAATGTCCTTAATCTTTATATTTCTGAATTACGCCTTCATGTTGATTACTAACCTCTGTAAGTTCAGTTGCGATCCTGCATTTACATGCAATGCTATCAACATAGATTGGAAACTCTATGCAGATAATGACAATCACCCAGCTAAGGGACGATGTAAGGAATGGGATATTCAGAGAGACGAAAGCCATTTTAAATGACATATCAGACATGTGTCAGAGGCATGCTGGGAAGTGTCACAGGAGTGATAGTGTCCAATACATGTCTGACATGGACACACCACCCTGTCCATGCAGCACTATAATTTCAATAAAGACCACAAGAAAATAAAGGGCGTGTTCGGTAAAGATTAAAATTGAAAAATTAGCCATTATTGTTGACTTTTATTAGACGAGTGGAACTCAATAACGATCATATTTTCAATTTTAATTGGATTTTAATCTCTACCAAACGGGGCCAAATACTTACCTGGAGATAATTTTCAAAAACATGTCCAAAGATACTGCTTCTAAGAGGACGCCTGGCAATGTTAGTTTTTGGGGTTAGAAGCAAAGCCACAGGGTCAAGTTTCTGCCATAAAATGCCATCAGATTTAAACAAACTGACCTCCATAATGCCTGCCGAGTGAGATGCACTGTGCTCATCGAATGGCCCCTATTGTTCTGATATAAAAAGTGCATCAGTTGTGATGAAAACAAAAGAGGAATAGGAAAGGTAAAATGGAATACCATCAGACAAAAACCAGAAAGATAATTCACCTTGTTAAGGGATATAATCCTACATCGATTAAAGATGTAAACATAGGGCAATTTATAAGGCCTTGGGCTACTCCTCTTAATAAGGTTGACCTTTTAAGATGGACCCCCAAGTCTTTACACACCTCAATGAACAAATATTACAGTTTAAATCTTGCATTAGCTGCTTACGTATGGTATATGTAGTGCATTTCAGAAGGATTCATAATTATACCAGATGATGAAGAAACTTGTAGGTGGTACAGGTTTTTATCCATTAACTCAAGCCGTAACTTAATTCTAAAGACTTCTTAGAGAGAGATTTGTCAAATGCAAATAAATAGAAACTGCAATTATGACATATAAGGGAGATAGAAACAGCCAAGTATGCAAAATAACATGGTTAAGCTTTCTTGTTAGCAATTATGATACTTCCAACATCCTAAAACTTCAATGATGAAACTAAATATCACTCGTGTAAAGATAATGTCACAGGAAGTATTAAAAATTATCAGTTACTCTTACTCTAAT
Organism: Osmanthus fragrans; assembly: GCA_019395295.1. Lineage (NCBI taxonomy): Eukaryota > Viridiplantae > Streptophyta > Magnoliopsida > Lamiales > Oleaceae > Osmanthus > Osmanthus fragrans. The sequence goes on along the minus strand of CM033359.1, from coordinate 22,996,853 downwards.
TGGCCGACTAGTTCTTGAAATCAACGAGACTTCAGTGAGAAATTATCATGTCCTTAACTGAGATGAGAGTACAAATCATATGCCAAGCTCACACAAAATCACAGTTTAACCCTAAATTCCCTCCAGCTGAGATGAATTTCAGTTCAAAACAGATTGATACTCTGCTTCATCCACAATCCTGTCTATTCAGCTTACTTACATTCAATTAGACAAAGTAGCCGGATTCCAAAATAATCATCACATATATCCAACTTGTATGAAGCTAAACCTTAGCACGTTAAATTTAGAATAGATTCAAGCTAAATGCAAAGTCAACATGGTCCACAACGCTCATCTAGTTTCATAGTATTGATCAGAATATTTTTACAGCCAGTGAAGAGAAAGCAAAGAGAAATGAGAACTCTACACAGAAAAAAAATCAGCATTGTATTAGAAAGAGCTGTATTCTCCAATTCTGCTGTTATATCAAATATGAAAACCCATTAAAACACGTGTTTTTCCAGCAAAACTTTGAGCTCAGTGATGCCAATAGGAAGGATTCCCGATATTTCTCTCTGATCAATTAAGGCCTACAGAGTAACAAGACTGCTAGATGCTTTGAACTCTGAACTTCTCATAAACTATGTACTAGCATTATTATTTATGATTTGAAAATCATATTAGCGTTCACTGCATTTATTCAGTTTGAACATTGACAAACATATAGTGGGCACATTAAACACAGATAATTGTTGGAATCAAACAGCATAAAATGTTCCTAAGACAACTGTCTAGAGTTGTCATTAAGCTCGTGTGCAATGAAAATAGTCACAGAAACATTATTGTTAGTGATTGCTATTTTATGCATAAACCAGTACAAAATGCCATTACTCAGTCTATTCCACTTTGCTTAAATGAAGGTGTAAGCTAGAATCAAGAAAATTAAAATAAGTGAAACAGTAATTCAAGTGCTTGCTTTCAAAATTAAAAAAAATAAAAAATAAAAAATTGGACTGATGCACAGTGATAACCATCACCATTGGCGTAAAATATGTATTACACACCTGAAAAAATCACCCATTTCTTCCCTTCACATGCTTCAATAGAGTGTGTAAATCCTCTCCATTAGAATTTAGCAAATTATATTCAACAAGTGTAGATTGTAGAATAGAATCAGGCAGAATCCCATCTTCTAGCATGTGTTTGTACAATGACATGGCATCCACAAGCCTTCCAACTTTGCAGTAACCACAAATAACAATTGTATATGCTACTATATCAGGCATTAGTCCCACGTGTAGAGCATTATGGAAGACAGAATATGCTTCCTCCATCAACCCTCTTTTGCAGAGACCATCAATCAGGACGCTGTAGGACACAATAGTGGGTGACAGTTTCCTCTGAAGCATTTCCTCATAAAGCGCAAAAGCATTTTTAATATTACAGGTTTTGAAGTACCCATCAATTAAAGAACTGTACGTGACCACATTAGGCACTGGACCATTATTCAACATTTTAGAAAATAACGAGATTGCATCATCCATTCTACCTTCTTTACAAAACGCATCAATCAAAATAGTTAAGGTAATAGCACTGACTTTTATCTGTCTGTGTTTCAACTCATCATAAAGCTGAACTGCCTCATTCAACATTTTCATGGAGCAGTAACCACAAATTAGTGTATTGTATGTCACAATATCAGGTTCTGGCCCATACTCTGAAACCTGCCTAAACAAGTCCAATGCATTTCCAACCTGACCTTTGCAGAAGAGTGCATTTATCAAAACATTGTAGACAACTATATCGGGTTTTACACAATTTTTAACCATCAGCTCAAAAATTTGCAGTCCAGCAGTTAGATTATTCTGTTTACAGAGTCCATCAATAAGGGCACAATATGTTACAACATCGGGAGAGAAACCCATTTTCAATAGGTGAAAGAAAAAAGTCAAAGCCTCAATTGATCTCCCGCTATCAGAGATACCCTTGAGAATCGCAGTGTGAGTCATTAAATCCGGAATTATTCCATAGGAATCCATTTGTGTATACAAATTTATTGCAATATCTATCTGTTTCAATTTGCACCAACCATCTATCAAAGAGTTAAATACATAAATATTCGGAGTTATACCGCTATTTACAGCCTGGTAGAAGAATGTAAGAGCATCATCCATCTGACCCCATTTGCTAAGACCATTTATAATCACACTGTAGACTACAATGTCAGGCATATAGCCCTTCATCACAATATCCCTAAATAAATTTATTCCATCTTTCAAAAACCCCATTTTGCAAAATCCGTCAATAAGATTACTGTAAATTAAAATAGAGGGCTCAATACCATGTTTCATAAGCTGTCCAAAGATGCCAAAAGCCTCAATAAGTCGGCCACTCTGGCATAAACCATTTACTAGAATACCATAGGTCACTATGCTTGGCATAATCCCTTCTTTCAACATTCTATTATATGTTTCAAATCCCTTTTCTACATCTCCATTTCGAACATGAGCATCAATAATGCAACTGAAAAGAACCACATCCAACTTAATCCCTCTGTCCAAAGCTGCTGAAAGTAGCACATGGCCCTCGTCAAATTTCCCCAACTTGAACAAGCCATCAATCAGTATGCTGTATATAACAAGGTCAGGAGCTATCCCCCTCACAATCATAAGATTATAAAGCTCAAATGCCTCCCCCAATCTCCCATCTCTGCAGCATGCATAAATTAATGTGCTAAAAGTCACTACACTTGGTTTTGGCCCTGTTTCTAGTATCAAAAAAAAGAATTTATTAGCATCTTCTGTACAATTACTTTTACAAAGACTCCTTAAAATCTTATTACAAGCAACAATATCGAGCACAAACCCCATCTCAACCATTACTTTATGAAACTCCAACCCCATTGCAAACTCTTCCTTCTTCAACAAACCATCCATCACAAAACTATATGGATCCAATTGTCTCTGCCCACTTTTCCAATTATTTTCTAATTTACCACACACATCAAGAATAAGATTAATACGTTTCAAATCAATCAAACATCTCAAAAGTTTCAACAATGCGTAATTTGAAACCACTACACCCATGCCACACATTCTAAAAAACAACTCGACAGACTGATCAATCAACCCAAGCCTACAGTAATTCTCAACGAAAAAACTATAAACAGCACTCGGATTAGACCCAACAGTTCTAAATCCCTCATCATCAAATGCATCAACAAAATCAAAAGTTCCAAACTTTCTGATGACTTCATCAAAGGCCCATCTAGCTTCATCAAATTTTCGACCCATTAACAACAAATGTATGAGCTTAACATAAGAGTCAAGGGTGTGATTGAAGCCAAGAGAATGCTTAGACCACAGAAAAAAATTAATTGCTGAAGCGGGTTTTGATTTAAGATTATATAGAATAGTTCCCACGTGGCCAGGTTGCAATTTGGTGAGATTTTGAGAGTCAATAAGTTTGAGGTTTTCTTGGTGGAAAGCTAGCGTTATTTCGTTGATTAGTATTATTGGGAGTGGGGATTGGAAATATGAGCGTGAAAATATGAATGTTGAAACGGGTTTCAGCAAAGATTGTACCTTTAAAGAGGAGATTAACATAGGCTTGAGCTTGTTGAACTTGTAGTTGGAGTTTATTCCATTTATGTGAGCTGGTGTGATTTTTGCTTGGAGTTCAAGAGAGGGTTTTTCTGCTGCAATCTTTGAAGGGTTTTCATGGGTGAGTTTTTTAACGGGTCCCACGGCTTCGAGAGACCAAAGGCGGAACTTTTTGAGCTAATTAACAGAGGCTATGTCCATTCGTTTGGTTAAAGATAAGGCAAGAAACTGGTTCGCGGGCTGGCGTTGGATGATTAATAGGTATTTTTGCAGTCCTGGTATAGGTTCAATATTTTTGGCCCTGTCAATTCCACGTATTTATGTTCCCGACTTGTATTTACCGATAAATTTCATCCAATTGTTTTGTTTTCTGGATTCTTATAATCATATATATGGCACAAGAATATTATCTTCGAAATAGTCTATAACTTGTTAAATTTTATTTTTTTTAAAAACATATAATGAACAATGAAGAGAAAAATAATCATCTTCAGCCCTTCCTCGACCCCCTTGCCTCTTGATCCCTCACTTTGGTGACAAGTGGAGGCCAAGATAGAGGTCTCCTTTCTTCTTTTGCGTTCAAAATTTTTCTTTAAAAAAATTGTCCTTCCAATAAACTTTCTTATCATATGCAAAAGATGTGATACATGTCGAATCCTAAATGTAGAAATATAAGAAGGCCGACTCTCTCTCTCCATCGAAAGAAATGAGATTATAGAGGCTACAACACATTAAAAATTAGCCAAATTTGTCTGACATAGAGACAATCGAGAAAGCTACATAAGTGAATATATAACCTACAGAAAAGTGGACAAATCCTGTAAAATTAAGCAAAGATATTACAGAATTCAATTAATTACGTTGAATGTTTTGGCTCACACACCAAACCCAATGTGTCATTTTTTTTATATAGACATACATTGAAACTAATCCTAGAATATCAAGGAATCAGTTAGCGAGAATCAATCTATACAAGATTAAGTTTAAACAATTGAATTCAAAAATAAATATCCTCAAAAAATGCAGGAGTTAACTGCACAATATATCTGCAGCACCTAATTTTGCAACTCCAAAATCTGTAGCTCCAATATTCTCTCTAACACCCTCCTGCAAACTGATGGGAAGGAGAGTTACCATTAGTTTGTTACGCAGAAAATGAAATCGAAGAGCTGTCTGTCCTCTAATGAAAATATCAGCAACCTGATCTTGAGTAGAGACATATTTGACCTGAATATCGTTGTTAACCACCTTCTCTCGAACAAAATGATAGTCAATCTCTATGTGTTTAGTTATAGCATGAAAAACAGGATTAGATGCTAATGCTATAGCACCAATATTATCACACCACAGCACAGGAGTTGAAGGGAGGCAAATGCCAATTTCCTTGAACAACATACGTAGCCAGTATAGTTTAGCTGCAGCCATTGCCATAGTCCTGTATTCAGCTTCAATAGAACTTCTGGAAACCACATTTTGCTTCTTTGCACTCCAACTGATTAAGTTAGAGCCAAGGAAGATACCATATCCAGTAGTACTGTGTCTGTCGTCTGGATTTCCTACCCAATCGAAGTCACAAAATGCTGTAAGGTTGATGAAGAAGGGGTATAATAAAGACCATAGTCAATAGAACCTTTTAGGTATCTCAAGACTCTTTTGGCTGCTATCCATGAGGCTGACGAGGATCATGCATGAATTGGCAGAGTTGGTTTACTGCATAGGAGATATTAGGTCTTGAAATTGTACAGTACTAGAGAGCACCTACTTTTCTATATTCGGTGGGATCTTCTAGGGGGTCACCTTCTTTAGCTGAAAGTTTAGTACCTGGTGTAATTGGACAAGACAAAGGTTTTGATCCTGTCATCTGTGTACTATCAAGAAGATCATTAATATACTTGGCCTGACGAAGGTACAACCCACTTGAACTGCGTGTAGCTTGTACCCCAAGGAAGTAACTCAGCTGTCTAAGATCTTTTACATGAAAATGCTCATTTAGCTGTGTAATAAACTGATCGATGGCAATCTTACAAGAACCGATGACTATAATATCATCTACATATACTAAAACAAAATTTTTGACTGTGGCAGTAGTGTATGGAAATAAAGAATAGTCAACAGTGGACTCAATGAAGCCATATTCCAGTAATTGCTCAAAAAACCTTTTAAACCACGCCCGTGGGGCTTGTTTAAGACCATATGTGACTTATGTAGCCTGCATACAAAATCTAGATGGTTTTCATCTATAAACCTAAAGGTTGTTCCATAAAAATTTCTTCATCTAATATGTCATGTAGAAAAGCATTGGAAATATCCAATTGTTTTACCTCCCATTGAAGAGAAACTGCAAGTGCAAATACAAATATGATAGTAGATGGTTTAACGACCGGGGAAAATGTTTCATGGTAGTCAACTCCATCCCTTTGATCGAATCTCTTTGCCACTAACCTCGCCTTGTACCTTTCGATCGAGCCATCTGGCCTCTGTTTGATCTTGTAGACCCACTTATTTAGAACTATATGCTTACCTGCTGGTTTAGGACAGAGAGACCAAGTGCCATTTGCCATTAATGCATCGAACTCATCTCTCATAGCAGCACGTCATTCAGGCTTAGATACTACATTTGTATAGCAGGAAGGTTCTATTTCATTAATTACACTGGTTAACATATAAAGAGGATGGCGAGAAGAGTAGTAAACCTTATAATCAGGATATTGTTTGGGTCGAGAATGGCCAGATTTAGATCTTTTGAGGATTTGTTTAGGTGGGGACAAAGGAGTGGAGATATGAGGATCAATGTGATGTAAAGGAGAAGAAGGTTCAAATATTTGTAGAGGTTCGGTGATATGATGTGAAGGTTCTTGTGATTGTGTATCAGGAGGTTCTAGGTTTTGCTGGCCAAAATCATTAAGATCAACATTCAAAGAAGGTTCTAGATCAGAATCTTGAATATTTAGAGCTTAAGTCAAATTTCCTATAGATGATTGAGTAGGTATTTGAGTTGTATTTCTCGACAAAGTTGTAGGAGAGGTAAAATTGGGAACCACTACATTTGTAGTCACAGGAGTTTGAATATTGATAGGAGTCTTACTTGGAGAATTGATGCTACTTGAAGTGATTGAGTTGGTGACTGATTCTTCTACTGGAAAACAGTCTTCATAAAAAATAACATGTCTAGACACATAGACACGACCTGTGAGTCTATCTAAGCATCGATAACCTTTTTGGTGACTGGAATATCCCAAAAATATACATTATTTACTTCTGAAACATAATTTATGTGACTCAAAGGATCGCAACAAAGGATAGCAAGAGCAACCAAAAACTTTTAACTCATCATATGATGGAAATTTTTGATAAAGTAAAAAATAAGGCGTGAGATTATTCAAAACTTTAGTTGGTAGTCTGTTAATCAAAAATACTGAAGTCAATAATGCATCTACCCAGTAGCAAGATTTTAAATGTGCTTGTGCAAATAAAGTGAGTCTTGTTTCTTGGATATGTCTATCTTTTCGTTCTGCAATCCCATTTTGTTGCGAGGTATATGGACATGTTAAGTGGTGAAAAATTCCATTATCTATTAAATAGTCTTTGAATTGCTTAGAAAGGTATTCGCCACCATTATCCGTTTGTAGTTACTTTATTTTAGTACTAAAGAGATTTTCAACAAGAGACTTATATTTGATAAATAAAGCAAAGACATCAGACTTAAACTTCATGGGATACAACCAGGTAAAACGAGAGTAGTCATCAACAAATAAGACATAATATCTACAACCACCTATTGAAGCAACAGTGGACACCCAAACATTTGAGTGAATGAGTTGAAGAGGTGAAGTAGACTGCCTAGTAGACTCATTAAATGGTAGTTGCTTTGCCTTTCCAGCTTGACATGGTTGACAAAAACTCAATTTATTTGCTGACTTTCTAACAGAAAGATAATTCAAACTTTCTAAACGACTTAAAATAGACTTAGATGGATGACCTAGGCGAGCATGCCAAGTATCTAAAGTGGTTTTGACTCCCACACGTGATGTAAGACACTGTAGTTTATTGGTTGAAGAACTCTTGTGGCCAACAACTGGATACAATCCATTTTCAACCACTCCCTGTAGCAATAGTCTTCCCGTGTGATTCTCCTTTATACAAAAATCAACACCCGTAAGAATAAAGTAGCAGTTGTCATTTAAGCAAAATTTATTTATAGAAAGTAAATTAGTAGAGGCCTGAGGACAATGAAGAACTTATTTTAAAACAAGAGATGATTTATCTAGTGAAAGAGAGGTAGAACCAGTGTTTTTAATGATCAAACATGTTCCATTGCCAACAATTACAGTATCAGGGCCTTCATAGCGCTGTTGGGAAGCAAGATTCGCTGCATTAGAGATAATGTGCAATTAGCTCCACTATCTGCATACTAGACTTGATTCTCAAAGACTGAGTTTGTTTCAACTGCCATAACAGCAAGGTCTGCAGGAGGAATGCGGCCTTGATAAGCCATATTGAATCTGTTATAGCAATCTAAGCCGTGTGGTCAGCTTTGCCACAGATATGACACATAGGTCTAGAATTGTTAGCTGTAACCTGTCTAATGTTATTATTCTGCTGCATATCAGATGAGATCCTTGAGGAACTAGAACCTTGCTGCTGAGGTTTGAAAGTATTAGTTTGTGGTTTGGTTTTTTTTAGATAGTTTGGCATTTTTGTTTTTGCTGCAAAAGCAAAAGCAAAAGCAAACGTTGAGGGTTCAACAACCTGAGTATGTTGGTTTTCTAGCAAGGTTTCATAGCTGAGAAGTTCAGCATAAAAAACTTCAAGAGATAGATCTTTCTCCCTTGTAGCAAAGTTGAAAGAAGTGATGAAAGGATTGAATTGTGATTTCAGACCAGCCACAAGAAAAGTAATAAGATCCTGATCTTCTATAGGTTTTTCAGCAGCTGCAAGTTGATCAGCAATGTGTTTAGCATCCTCAAAATAATTAGTACATGTCTTATTACCTTGAGTCAGCATTTGAAGTTGTCGTTTAAGCAGCGCAATCTGTGACTGGGATTGTGATGAGAAACAAGTTTGGAGAGCCCTCCAAACTTTCTGTGAATTGTCTAAATTGAAAACAGTAGATGCAATCTTCTCTGTGATGGAAGCGAGAAGCCAGCTGAGTACACAGTTGTTCTTGCGAAACCAAATTGTATAAGCTGGGTTTGGTGAGCTATCTTGAAGTTTCTGTGATGGTGCAGCATCTGAACCATCCACGATTCCAATGATATCATGACTTCGAAGAAAGGCTACAAACTGGTTCTTCCACACCATATAATTGGAGCCATCCAGTTTGTTTGAAACAAGTTGAGAGGGGTTTGGTATGGTGATGTGTGAAAGGGTTGGAGTTTCTTGAGAAGTGAAAGAATGTGTCTCAGGTGCAGCCATTTGTGTCTCAGGTGTAGCCATTTGTGAAAGGTACAGAAGCTTTGTGTTGATGCAGGATCAGGAGTGTGCCCTTTTCTGCTCTGATACCATGTAAAATTAAGGAAAGATATTACAGAATTCAAATAATTACGTTGAATGTTTTGGCTCACACACCAAACCCAATGTGTCATTTCTTTATATAGACATACATTGAAACTAATCTCAGAATATCAAGGAATCAGTTAGCGAGAATCAATCAATACAAGATTAAGTTTAAACAATTGAATTCAAAAATAAATATCCTCAGAAAATGGAGGAGTTAACTGTCACAATATATCTGCAGCACCTAACTTTGCAACTCCAAAATTTGTAGCTCCAATATTCTCTCTAACAAATCCAACCAATCTTGTTTGGACAATGGAAAGAGCCACAGGTTTATGTCTCCATCGAATCAAATTAATTTAACTGATGAACTAGATAGAATCTCCAAAAATGGAAAGCTGAGGACTTAAACGTCAAACATATACTATGCCTGCTTTTATTAAAAATTAATTTATAATCAAACTTTAATTGAAACCATGCATTCATAACTACATGATAGGAATGGCCATTTAGGGATACAAACTATTTGCGGTTCAATACTTTCATCAATACATTACAATGCACAAGTGTTTCAAGTCTTAAAGGGAAGCCCCAACTCCAATTTTCCCCCTCTTAAAATTAACAATAAGAAGAAGATAATGATCGAGTAGATGAAAATTAAATAACAAAAAAATATATCGAGACCCTGTAGCAAGTCAAGTTGCCATGTAGTCAGCAACACGGACAAGAGAGTCCCGTACGAGTTTCCTTAGTAGTTGTAACCACCTTTAAATGCATATATGGCACGTGAAGGATAAAGAAACACCAGAAAAAACAAGTAGATTTAAATATATTAGAAGACGTAATATCATATTTTGTATAGCCAAGGTAGCATAATCTAACTATGTTTCATCAAAGAAGTGAGAACAAAGAACACAGAAGAAGAATGGTAGAATTTGAGAGAGCATTTTCGAGTGGAGGTTCGGTTAATGCTGAAAGTATCAGGCCTTGTTTGATTGGCCGAGATTTTCTAGGGAAAGTGGAATTGGTTTTCCATTTCCAGTTTTTTCATTGTTTGATTGGCATTTTTTTCTAGAGAAAACGTTTTCCACCTTTTTCCAAAGTACAAGTTGTTGATGCACAAAATCTGGAAAATATTTTCCCACCACTTTGGTGGGAAAATGTTTTTTAACTTTTTGACCAACAATTTTTTTTTATACCAATTGAAACACATTCTAAAGTCAATGGTAAAAAAATTTACCCATTTAATTGATAATTTGTGTAAAAAAAAACAAAGTCAAACGTAAAAATTTGTCAGGTGAAAAATTATACCAATCAAACACCATTAATTACAATTCCCTCTAAAACAAATTCTAGGCAATTCAATTCTCTACAATTCATTTTCTTTTCAACCAAATTTCATGTTTTTTTATCAAACGGACCCTCAATTCATTTGACTTCACATTCAACATGTTAGTCTTATTTATACTTATAAATTACTTAAAAAATAGAAAGTTGCCAAAAGATGGAAAGTCCATCAACTTAAAACTAATAAATAGCGTGTATTAGGATTCACGTCATAACATTTGATTAGGGTTGGACAAAACTCAACTCAAATCGCTCAACCCAAATCAAATCGGTTGGTTTTTTAAGTTCAATTGAGTTGGATTTGGTTGAAAAATTGAATTTGAGGTTGGGTTGGATCTCGGGTTATGAATTAAAACACAATCTAACCCAATTCAACCTGATGAATTAAAAAATTAATATCTAAGATTAAAAAAAAAATTTAATAGACATACTAGTAAAGATAAGAAAATGACTTATAAAATTAAACGTTAATTTTCTTCACATAAACCGATTCACATGAACACTATGTACAAATGCAATGTTATTTGACAATAAAGTAAAAATTAAATATATGATGATGAAATGAATGAATTCCAAAAAATTGTAAAAAAGAAAATGTTTCATAAATTTTAAATTTATTTATACATTATTTTTAAAAAGAATAATTTATATGTGTGTTTAAAAAACGGAAGTTTTCAAGTAATTTCAAACTCTAAAAAATTATCAAAATTTAACAAGTAAATCGGATCCAACTTTAATTTGATCCAAGCCCGAACCGACCAATCATTAATTGGGTTGAGATTGATTGATTTTCGATCAAATCGATTATATTGGATTGAAAAAAAATCGATCCCCAACCCAACCCAACCCAATTCAGGCTCACCCGAGATTTGACAGTCTTCTTTGTTTGTCAACCTACCACAAGGCTCCTCTTAAATTTTAGGTAAAGCATGAAACTCTCTTTTAAAAATTGCTGAAGATCGTGATTACAATCATACTTATCTTACCATCATGGGTGACCTCAAACATGATCTCGGCCCCACCACTCCTCTCACATGGAGGTCGGGTCCCACCTCATTAAATTTAATATTTTTTCCCTTCATGTGAGGAGAGTGATGGGACCGAGGTAATACTCGAGGTCACTAGTTTAACTCTCGTGATTATCCCCCATCTTCAAACTCTCATCCCAAAATGTGAGCTCTAGCCCGCCCAATTTTTCACTTTAAATCCAATACACAGCCCATTGGCGCACTCCAAATGCCTTTATATAATCCCAATCAATCACCCCAATTTCAACACATTCTAGGGTTTAGCTCTAAGGTGTAACCCATTTCTCTTGTTTCACCCCGCCTCTGAAATTCACATTCACAATGCCAGAAAATGCTTTGCTTCTGGTAATTTTTTGCTTTCATTAATCCGTACTTGTTTGGTTTCGAGTCATTACGAAGTAAATTTAGGTTTGAGCTCAATTTTTTTTTTTTTTCATTGATTCATTCACGAATGCACCGTCCGTAATATAGGCTGCATCAAACTTGGTCCAGCCTCCAGCGACAGTGCATAAATCGAAAGCTGATTTGAATCAGCGGCGGCCAGACAACCGCTGAGATGGATCCACAGATGGGTGCTTCCGTCCCTGTCTACTAATTCCATCTCACAATTTTTGTTATTTTTAAACTTGAATTTAAGCCCCTGTTTGAAAAATGTAAGATGAAAGAATAAAAAAATAGATTCTTTTCACCAACAAGTAAGAATTTTTTTTAAACCTTCTCTCTAAACGATCGATCTATTTCAGTCCAATTGATGTGGATTATTAATTAAAAAAGTGTAGTTTGGGAGTTCTGAACATTTGAATAGCGTATTTCGGTGCAAAAGAGGATTTTTCAAGTGGAAACGGGTTGAAGCAAAGTGAACGTCAAGGAATTTTAATGAAAGTAGAAGTTTGGATTGGTTGGAACAAAATTTAATTCCTATTTATTTAAGCCAATTCTCTACTGTTTTGCTTGTCAAATTTCATCATATAGGGGGCCCTATTTAAGCATTTTTTTTAAAAAAATTAGTTTAAGAATATTTTCATTGTTTTTGTAATTTCTTAACTCTATTCGGATTTGTTTACTGAATTAGGGTTTCACTTCAACAAGGCTCTGTTTGGCAGCCATTTTATCCTAAATGTAATAAGAAATGCGACCGTTAACTAAATGCTCAGCATGATTTGTGACAGTAAGGGTCCGTTTGATTGCAAGGGTCAAAAATTGGTGGAAAGAAATTAAATTGCAGGGAATTAAATTGCCTGGAATTGTTTTATCGGGATTTAAATTAAAGGTGTTTGATTGGTATAATTTTTCACATTTTTATTATAATACGTTTGGCTTTATTTTTTTTTTATGCAAATTGTCAATTAAATGAATAAATTTTTTTATCATTGGAGACAAAATATGTTTAGATTGTCAAAAAAAAAATAAAAAAATTAATTTTTTATTTTTTATTTTTACGTTTGACTTTGTTTTGCATGAAATTTGTCAATTAAATGGATAAAATTTTTTACACTTTATTTTAGAATTTATTTATATTGCTAAAAAAAAAAAGGTGGAAACCAATTTCCACCTATATAGCAAGTCATTGAATTCCACGAAATCACGTTTCAAGTGGTTGTACCTTGGAATTGGATGGGAATCAATTCCATGGAAAATAAACGCTATCAAATAGCGCAAAAGTGGAAGTTAGAATTCGATTTCAACTTTCAGGGAAAATTTGGACGTATCAAACACACCCTAAATTCAAACAGCACTTGCAATATTTGATTGAAGATTACCAAATTACCCCTACCTCCTTTTGATATGGGTAACATTCAAAATAGAATGAAGGGCATTTATGATAATTCAATTTATATAGAGTTAAAAATAGTGGCTTCAATAATAGGTCCACATGTCCAAAGGATCTAAATTTTCATTTTAATTTTGGGCAAAATGATTGCCAAACAAAGGCTAAGGCCTCGTTTGGTTTTTTTTTTTTTTTTTTTTCCATAAAAATAAAAAATATGATCGTTATTCATCACATTCAGTCACAATTTTTGACTTTACATCTTTTATGTGGGCTAATAACGTTAATATTTTTTATTCTCATTTTACAAGTAATGTGTATCAAACAGGGTTTAAAATGTGTTAAGGGTTTGAAAACATTGCAGTCATTTTTTGAATAAAACTATTTCAATTTCTCATCAATTGATGAATTTCAATGACAAAAATATATTACTACAAATGTCCAAAAACCATTAGCGGGACACTGACCTTTATGTGCCTAACATGGTTAAAAATATTCGTATTGCCGACTGAACTTGAGTAGTGACTTTTGAATGCTGTGAAATTATGTTGAACCACCTCATTAATTTAATACGAATAATTCTATGAGTGATGGAACACTCATCTAGAGCTTGTTTGGTATAGATTCTCAAAATTAATTCTCATTTTCAACCACACATTTTTAATAAAATAATATTTTTCATCACATCAATAACTTTTCATTCTTTTTCAACCATACATTTCCCATCATATCACTATTCAAAAATCAATTCTTTCCCCAAAAATCATTTCCAAACACCCTCCTAGATAGAAGAATTAAGTGATGTCATATTCTTATTTATTAGACTTATAGGATATATTGTATTTTCTATCCAAACTGATGTTTTAGAACCGCGGTTGCAAAACAAAGGAAAGTGATTTACAAGGGGAAAATAAACAAATAAAGAGAAAATTTAGATATATTGGTACCAACCAAAAGAAAAAACTTCTAAGGGTCTGTTTGATACAGGCAATTAAATTCCAATTTTTTTTCCAAATTTTTGGTGTTTGGTACACCAAATTTCCATGAAATTGAATTCCAATCGTTTTCTAAGTATAACCTATCAATGTACGTTTTGCTTGGAAATGGATTCCCACCTATTAGGTGGTAGTTGAATTTCATCATCTTTTTTTTTTTTTTTTTTTTTTTTTTTTTGAACAAATTCTAGACTCAATGATAAAAAAAAAATTCAATTTAATTGACAATTTATATTAAAAACGAAGTCAACCGAACACACACAAAAATTCAAAAAAAAAAAAAAAAATATATATATATATATATATATATATATATAACTTTTTGGCAATTCAAACAAATTTTAATATAGATTGTAAAAAAATTTATCTCAAAAAATAACAATTTGCATGAAAAATAAAATCAAACTTATTAGGTGAAAAATTATACCAATCAAACATAATTAATTGACAATTCCCGGTAAAACAATTTTAGGCAATTCAATTCTCTAGAATTCGTTTCATTTCCACCCAAATTCTACTATTGCAATCAAACGGACCCTAAATAAAAAATTTCATCGAGATTACTTCCTTAGCCTTGTCCTACCATCTATATAATGGAGTTAATCATTCATTAACGGATTTTTTTTGGACTATTTATACTTTTAACATAAAAAAAAAAAAAAAGTTAGTATGACACAAACGTTAAACATATTATAGAAATTAAAAATAAGGTTTATAACTAAAACAATAAATTTTAAATGATATGATATATATTAAAATAATTGTCATAATAAGTTATATCAAAAGAGCTATTTTACTATCAAATTGATTTGATTAATAAAAAAATTCATTTTGAAAACTAAATGCAAAGCCTCGAAAGATGTTTTACAAAAAAGATGTTAACAATCTTGTTTCAAACGAATATTTGCAAGATGATATGCTATTTTGTCTTGTTTTGATTTTAAAATCCTATATAAACAAGGAAAATCAAATGTTCTTACAATAGAGTTCATATAGAAAAAAGAGTGAGCTGAAAAGGAGTTGCAAGAAATCAATGTCTTTTTCTGAATCATTATTTCGAAAAAAAAAAAAAAGGACAGTCCGAAAAAGGCTCAATTCCTTTATTTTTCAATTGATGAATACTTTCAAGGTTCAAGAAAAGAGGAACCTTGTTCTTCATCTTCTCAAAACAAACTCTTTCAATTCCTGTTTTCAAAAACCCTACTCAAACCAAAACCATTTTAGAATAGTCAAAACCTTCAAATTTAAAAAAGGTCGTTCAAACAGGGTCAGGTAAATTACCAGAAATCAATCGTCCAAAATCCTTTCAATATTTTATAAAATACACTTATATTCCAATTTTTGAAATGAAAATTTCGTGGATTAATAGATATTTATCTTTAAATGAATATCTTCATGATATATTTTCCCCTCAATTCCAATTCATGCCTACCAATATAAAAAATTCAGAGAATTTTATGAAGCTGTTCTTATTAAGAATGTGTCTGATGGAGATTATTGGGGAAATAATGTATTTTAAATAGTGATATGATGGAAAAATGTGTGGTTGAAAAAGAAGGAAAAGTTATTGATGTGATGAAAAATATTATTTCATTGAAGAATGTAGTTAAAAATGAGTAGAAAAATGAGAATGAAAAATGAAAATGTGGCCCAAACGGACTCTAAAAATGGATTTGATATCATATCTCATACTCATAACCCATAAAAGTCAAATCAAACTGATTTTTTTTTTTTTTTTTTTTCAAAAAATTAGTATTCAAAGGGTATCGTCATATGAAAACTGGGGACAACAACCGTGGAATGAGAAACAGATGTGTCTTTTGAAGAATGATTCATTTGAATTATTTTGATTATAAGGACGTTTGATATAATGTCTCGTACTTTAAACCAGCGACTCATTCTTGGTTTATACTTTTTTTCATCAAGCATGTCTTTCAAACTTGGTACGTATATTTTAGATTTGATGAGAAACTCTTTTCTAGTCTTACTCATCAAGGATTCGAACACTTCAAACACGAGGCAAAACCCTTTTTAAAGCCTTAAGAAAATGTTTTGTTCCAATTTGCATTTAATATGAAAGTTTCATGGATATTCTGCTGGGATTTCAATATTATCCAAGATCAAAGCTTGGAATTCAATGTTAAAAGAATAATTCGGAGATTCAAAATAAAATGGTCGTCAAAATTTCGTGAAACAAACTGTTACCCAAAGGTAGTAAATTCATGGATCCAAAAACAGAAGAATATTGACATTCCAAAATTCTTAAAGTAGGAACAAAGTAAACTAGTCGATTTCCTGACTGAAAAATCAAAATTACTAGCTATGTTCAATCAATGCAAAACGCCAGAAGAATTAACAATTATTTCAGATTTTTTTTGGCAGAATCTACTTCAAATAAATCAAAATCAGTTCAAGGCAGCTCTTATTCTCAAACATGTTCTGAAACAGACTATGCTACAAGGCAATTGAGATGACTGCTATGATACAAATATGGACAAACTTATTGCTCAAGAAAAGATTTAGAAAAATTCAAAATGACTATATGGATCTAGCTACTTAGATGAATATCAAATATACCGAGTTCACAAATCAAAAGATGCTCTCTTTCAATTATGCTTGCCACCACAACAATTGTTCCTGTAAGCACTACATCAATCAAACAATAGTGGATAAAACTTTAATAAAAAATATTCTATTTTAATTAACTTTATTAAAGAGAATTTATAAAAGTAAAACGTTATTTCAAATGAAGCTACTGACAAGTGATATATGGCCGACAAGATTATTATCAACGTCGTTCAAGATTCTTCAATACAATTCAGAAGATTTCAAGTTCGAAGTTCAAATTCAAATATAAATAGAGATCAAGATTCAAGACTTGAGAGAGAGAGAGAGAGAGAGTGTGTGTGGGGGGGGGGGGGGGTGAAAGTGTACTAGGATGCCTCATATTTATCCTATTAGTATTACACAAAAGGGTATAAAATGGAAAAAAAAAAAAAAAAAAAAAAAAAAAAAAAAAAAAACCTCAAATTGAACTTCTAAATTTGCACAATGTTTGCTTTATATGAGGGTATATCGCGCCAATATAAAAGAATATGAATAATTTGCAGAAATATGCAAATGATAAGGATGTTGTGTCAATTACTCAAAGAAAAAACTTTTAAATAAATAAACTTTAACAAATTACTCATAATATTTACTTTAACAAAAAATAAGTTAGTATGATACAAACATTAAAATATATTATAGAAACAAAAAATAAGGTTCATAACTAAACCAATAAATTTTAAATAATATGATGTATATTTAATAAATAGATTTTGTAAAGTATAAATAAATGTTGCTCGTGATAAAAATGATATGTATGTAACAAATATTTAAAATTTAGTTAAATAAATATATAGTATACAAGTTATAAAATAAAAATCGTCAATTTCAAAGTGTATTAGAAATTTAGAATGCATCACACCCTATTAATATTACACATAAAAGTGTAAAAGGGAGTGAATTGAACTTCTATTAGTATTATTTTTTTGAAAAATAGAAAAAAAAAAATGTTAAAAAAATTAAAGTTTCGTTTAATGTTAAAATAAACATAATCATATCGTAAATAAATAAGAGTTAGATAAGTAACCTAAGTCTTTCATTCTAAAGAATGTATTCTTTTCAAAATAACTCTTTTTGAAACTCTATAATTATCGGTTTATCATTATAATAAACATTAAAATCCAATATTCACTTATTATTTGTGTTTTATTTTGGCTCAAAACGTTCATGCCTTTCAAGTTTATTATGAAAAATGAACGTCTCTATCTTTCGTTTTTTAGGCACAAAACATCCTCACATTCCACATTTTTTGCACTGAACGTCATTTTCACCAATTTTTACCCTAAAATGATCAATATACTCTCTTATTTAAATAAAAAACAAAGAAAAAAAAAAACATTGCAGTCATACTCCCAAACTTTTTAAAAAGTACAAATCAGTCCAAAAGTCTTATTAAAATTGCAAATGAGTCCCAAACCTTTATTAAAAAGTTCAAATGCTCACCTTTTTTTTTTTTCTTTTTTTTAAAGGTAACGTGTCCAGACTTTGTAACTACCACGCATCCTCCTCCTCCTCCCTTTCTCATCCTCCCACTACCAATGATACCGCCATCTCCACCACTCATTCACCCTTTGTCCCCTAAAAACATTTTTCAATCCATCAAAGCCGCGAAGAATCATAAAAAAGTTTTGGGTTCTTCACAGCCGTGTACCCAAATTCATCCCCAAATCCATGGAATGCTTCGTAAAGTGACATCTTACATAGTACAAAAATTTAAGTTCTTAAAACCACGATTTTCTCTTGAAAGATCAAGAAACATGGTTCAATAGATTATTTTGTGATATCAAATTGATTCTTAATGAAAACCCATTACAGACTAAAGATCTATACAAATATTGATCACACTTTTCCAAAGATCTTTGTTGAAGTCATAAGCAGGAAAGTAGAACAAATTAGGTACCCGTCCTCGTAATGCAACACCTGCTCGTTTCTTTGTGGAGAAACATGGAGAATAATAGATTATGATCTCATGGCATCAAACTTCATCCCCATCTGCATAACAAAATTGAAATCACATAGATAATTTGTTTCAATAAAAACGAAACTTGAATTCATATTTGCTACAATATGGCACCAGAATTACCTTGACACCCCAATGAAGAATAGCTTTTTCAGTGGAAGATCCATAAACATCTATTCTTGCACCGTCCTATTACAAACGAAAAGATAAAATGGGGGTGATTTTGGGTTCTTCATAGACTTGGGCGCGATTTTTATGATGCCTCACGGTTTTGATGGATTGAAAAATATTTATAGGGGGCATAGGGTGAATGGGTGGTGGAGATGACGGTGTCATTGGTGGTAGGAGGATAATGATGAGTGGTGGTTGCAAAATTTGGCCACGTTACCAATCAAAAAAATAAAATAAAATTGGGTGAGCATTTGCATCTTTTAATAAAAGTTTGGGACTCATTAGCAATTTTAACAATACTTTTGGATTGATTTACACTTTTTAAAAAATTTTGGGAGTATGTCTACAATTTATTATTTATTTTTATTTTGTTTTTGTTTTATTTAAATATGATGGAATATTGGTGAAAAAAATGTCCAGCGCATAAAATGTGAAAGATAGAGACATTTTTCATAATAAACTTGAAAAATAGGGTCGTTTTATGTCAATTACTTTTTTTATATTTTAAGATATAAGTTGGATATTTTGGCTCTACTTCCCGCCTTGCTAAAACCCTAGCTACTTTTCTTCTTGATACAATAAAAAACATACCCCTTCCTCTCTGTAATCATCCTCCATAGTCTCTCTTGCAAGAATCGAACCCGACAACTCCGAAATGGACCCTCGAGATGTGAGATCAAACCTAGTATTGATACTAGATTTCGGGTCCCAGTACACCCATCTCATAACGCGAAGAATTCGGGCCCTCAATGTCTTCTCGCTCTGCATCAACGGCACATCCTCCCTCAAATCCATAGCCGACCTGAACCCACATGTAATTATTCTCTCCGGTGGGCCGCACAGCGTGCACGCGCAGGACGCGCCTTGTTTTCCAACCGGGTTCATGGAGTATATAGAGTCGAATAAGGTTCATGTTTTGGGGATATGCTATGGGCTGCAGTTGATTGTGCAGAAAACGGGCGGTGAGGTGAGGGTTGGGGAGAAGCAAGAGTATGGGAGGATGGAAATTGAGGTAGAGAAGGCTTGTGGGTTGTTTGGAAATAGGAAGGTTGGGGATAGGCAAAGTGTGTGGATGAGTCACGGTGACGAGGCCGTGAAGTTGCCAGACGGGTTTGAGGTCATGGCAAGGAGCAAGCAAGGGTCTCTGTGGCTGCAGTGGAGAATCGTGAAAAGAGGTTATGTGGTTTGCAATACCATCCCGAGGTATAATTTGGCTGATCATTGGTTCTGTTCTGGCTATTTATAAAAAAAATTGATTCTTTTTCTAATGATGCATAGAATGATGTGATTTTTAATCTTGCGACTTTAATTTTTGTGGTATGAGTTTGTGGATTGAAGTAAAATCCTGGAGTATTGATTTGAAATATACAACTTTGATTGGTACTTGTGAAATTAAATATTTGTAATTAGCAGAAGCATGGTGGTGACTGGTGAATGGTTTCCGAGGAAAATGAGGAACAATTTTGTATATTTATTTATTTTTGGCTGGGGCAGTCGTAGTTTACCTTGTTTGATATATATATATATATATATATATATATATATATATATATATATATGTATGTATGTATGTATGTATTCTCAGTCTCAGTATGCTTTTATAATTTTACAGTAACATTAAGTCGAGGCAATTATTATTTCAGAGTTTTTATGTTCTCTTTTCTCTGTAATTCTCATAGTTGCTAGTTTTTTGGTTAATCTGCATCAAATATAGAAGAATGGATTTTCGCTAATGAATATATATGGAAAAAGTGATGTTATTGTGTCTATTAGTCTTCACAGGATTGTGCTTGGATTGACCTCTGCATTGGTGAAACTGCAGAATAATTCCTAATTGATTCTGCTATGATAGATTTAATTTTGACAGTATATATCACCTTATCTCACTTTTCAATCAAGTAATAATGTATCTTGTATCGAGTGTTCAAATTTTAGTACAATCTTAATTGAAACTGTTCCAAATATCATGTTTTGATATGACTGTTCTATCTGCAAATTCAAGCCTGCTAAGCTTTGCTTGTTTCAGCCTATACCACTTACTCTATTTTAATAGAAATCCATACAAATTATGCTCAGTTTCAACTTTCATTAGAATTATATAACAACAGCAAACTTAATTTGTGCATTTGACTGTTTTTCTAACAACCGACAAGTGCAAACATTAATTTATAGTCAATGCTTGTAACTAAATTCATTATTCTAACAGTCAAACTTTACTTTTCTATGATCACTGCAAGGTGTCAGCTGTTTGATTCTTGTTGTTGATCTTATGGATCTTTTTCAGGTAACACATTCCCCTGAAGGAATGGAAACATTGAGATACTTCCTCTTTGATATTTGTGGAGTAACTGCTGGCTGGAAGATGGAAGATATTCTTGAGGAAGAACTGAAAGTTATTAAAGAGACAGTTGGACCTGACGATCATGTCATCTGTGCATTATCTGGGGGTGTCGATTCCACAGTGGCAGCTACTCTTGTATACAAGGCTATTGGAGATAGGCTTCACTGCGCTTTCGTTGACAATGGTTTACTAAGGTTAGACAACATCCGCTTTTATCATAGTAAAATGAACCTTCATAAATTGTTCCTTTATTATTTCAGAAATTGATGAATTTACTTGCTCAATTTACTCTAGTGTTCTAATCATTGAAATTTGAATTTTGACATTTTTTTTTTTTTTTTTTTTGTAGGTATAAGGAGAGAGAGCGAGTAATGGAAACCTTTGATAAGGACCTTCATTTACCTGTAACTTGCATTGATGCTACAAATCAATTTCTTAGCAAGCTTAAAGGTGTAACAGAACCCGAGAAGAAAAGGAAAGTTATTGGGAATGAATTTATATGCATCTTTGATGCTTTTGCTCAAGATTTGGAGAAAAAGTTAGGAAAGAAACCTGCATATTTGGTCCAAGGAACCTTGTATCCTGATGTAATTGAATCTTGCCCGCCACCTGGAAGTGGGAGGACTCACTCCCACACTATCAAGAGTCATCATAATGTTGGAGGGCTTCCCAAGGACATGAAATTGAAGCTCATTGAGCCGCTTAAACTTTTATTTAAGGACGAGGTATAAGTTTAACTTCTTTACAAGTTTTGGAAACTCTTGCATGTTACAAGTTCTTTGCCCCAAATTATTTTCTTTACTTCTGTTTTGGCGGCCTCTTGCAATTGTTTGAAGGTTCGTGAACTTGGAAGAATTATGGGGGTTCCAGTTTCCTTCTTAAAGCGCCACCCCTTCCCTGGGCCTGGCCTTGCAGTACGGGTGCCTGGTGATGTCACAGAAGGGAACCGCTTGGACATTCTACGTAAGGTATGCGGTTTTCTTAAATATAACCAATGCAGGAATATTCAGCAATTTAATATCTTTTTTATTTTTATTTTTTTATTCACTGTGTTGCACATATCAGGCGGATGAGATCTTCATTCAAGCAATCAAAGATGCTGGGATATATGATTCTATATGGCAAGCTTTTGCTGTATTCATGCCAGTATTAACTGTTGGAGTTCAAGGAGATCAAAGAACACATTCATATGCCATTGCACTTAGGGCCGTCACTAGTCACGATGGAATGACTGCAGACTGGTATTTAATCTTCTTGCAAATATTTCGTTATTATTATTTTTTTGTTATCAGCTCTAGATTGCTTCATGCAAATTGTACTTACTATACTACAGCGTGCTTCATAACTATGTCTATGAATACAAATTTTCGTTGTGATTGATTCTAGTTGCTCTTTTGTAAAAGAATTTTTTGCTTGCTTATTTTTTTTTTCTCTGCAATTGCAAACTTTTAGGTACTATTTTGATTACAAGTTTTTGGCTGATCTATCAACAAGGATTTGCAATGAAGTTCAAGGTGTAAATCGGGTTCTTCTAGACATTACATCAAAGCCTCCAGCAACTATTGAGTGGGAATAACTCTACAGAGACTGGAATTTTGTCTCCAGAAATTTTCTACTTGCCCTCTGCAGCATAAGTTTGTTCCATTCCCGCCGTAGATCTTGATGAGTATTGACAAGAACACAGAGTACCGGAAAATCAAAGTCTTTGTAAGGCAGCGATTCTTCACAAAAATGTGCATTCGACTTATTTATAAAATGTTGACAGCAAAATATTTTCTTTTACCCTCTTGGACTTGGTATTTGGTCTTCACTTAGGAAGCAATATCTATAGGAGCTTTTAAACACTATACATGTGGTATTTTTACCCCCTTGTGGAGCTCGTTCATTCATTATGAACCGTGTATGATATACATTTAAAGCTTGTTTGGTATTGATTTTGAGAATCAATTCTCATTTTCAATCACACATTTTTCAATAAAATAATATTTTTCATCACATCAATAATTTTTCCTCTTTTTTCAACCACACATTTTTCATCATATCACTATTCAAAAATCAATTCTTACCTCAAAAATCACTCCCAAACACCCTCTTAGTGCATGTTTGATATATAGGATTAAATTGTACTGAATAGTACAATAAATAAGATTTTAATTTTATTTCTCTTTAATATTGTCCATATCATAGTGGATTTAGTCTACCAAAATTGAGCAACGAACCTCTTTTTCCACCCAAGCATTTCACAGTTCAACAATGTTGATTCTTGTTTGAAATCGTTTGTCCAGACTCTGAAAGTTCCTTGGCTTGTGTCTAAATTGAGGGTTTCTTAGCCTATGTTTTGGTTAATTTTGTAAATTGTTCATATTTTGTAGGATTCACATATATTATTCATTTATTCACTACTCATTTATATTTTTTATATAACGTAAACTATTTATTAACACTACCCAAAAATGCTTATATCTCTTTATCGATTAAATGGAAAAGAATAGTACGGTAATCTTAAAAATAATGACTCTCTTCAAAAGTAAGTAATAAATTTATCAGAACGTGAAGTGAAACAAAAGAAAAGGGTACGACCCCTTATTGTTGCAGAAATTTTAGGACATCATTCACTTGAATTATAAGTGAACATTATTAAAATTAGTCTATGCACATGCATCTCTGTTACACATTATTCAAACAATATTAGAAAATGAAAAAAAAAAAAAATTTCATAATGATCATCCTCTGATCCTTTAAAGACAACTAAAAGTAGGTTTTTTTCTTGTTTAAAGGATATACCCACTTGCCACTTAATTGGCATTAGCCGTTAGTTGTTTTCATAATTTTCACGTAAACAACTCCTAATCAAGATTTTATATTGAAACAGTCCCATTTTCCTTTTTATATATTTTAGGTTCTTACAACAAAAATAGGATGATGTATTGATGTTTCATGATTGACACTGTCTGCCGATTCTTTTTACAACCGAATGTGAATTTACGAAATGTTTGGCGTATTAGATTGAAGGAGACATGTCCAAGTATGACCATATTGTATTTATTTTCCGGAAATCTTGTTTTCAGGTGGTCAGCCCTTTACCTCGAGCAAGGTTCCCGGCAGCCAGGGCTCCCCCGTGGCTCAAGACATTTGAGACATCCAATTCAGATTCATGCAGTATCCTTTGCTTACATAATTAGAAGAAATTGTGTAACAATGTCTGATATGAAATGAATAAAGACCAGCAAGAATCTGGCTGTCTTAAAAGGCATAAAGTGTTTATTTTTCACTTATTTTGATCCAACGTAACATTTTTTATTTATTTATTTAAATTCTTCTTCTTTGTCCTTTTCTTTGAGAATGTAATCAGTTGGATTTTCAGAAAAATTCTGTGTTAAAACCACGTAAGATCTGCAGCTCGAAAACTCCCTTTATTAGACCGAACTATGAAAATTCCCCTACAAACACCTACTGAAGTTACAAAACACAACTTCTCCACAAAATTACACATTCAACGTCATTGCCTGACTTTGTCTCGGCTTGGGGATGATCTTCAACATCTCCGAATGACATTCTGTATTGCTTGTGTAATCAAACCTGTTGATGCAGTTTTCGATCCCTTGAACTGCAAAAATTCTTAGGCAGTGTTAAAAAATGCTGTATATGTTTACACAACTATGATCTTGAAACAACTACAGATAGATATTCTTTTGAAGGCTTTTTGAAGAGCAACAAAACATTTTTAAAATGGAAGTTTCTATATACTTTGACCCACTGAATGAAGTAATTCGAAAAATTCTTGATGTTATGAGAGCAAACCTGAGCTTTTATAGTCAAAGAGAGTATCCCATCAGTGTTTGAAGATTGAACGGATTGAGAATCCAAATGTAGTTTGCTTGTGGCTTCCATGACTTCAAGAAACACATTCTCTCTCCGTGGGCACCTCATCTCTATCAGCACATCCTTGTCGACAACATTAACAGTTATATTATCAGTTGAAGAATCTCTCAACAGGCTGCAGCCATCGTCAGTTCTCGGTTCTTCCATATCACAAGCCTTCCTCTTGTTTGCCAATGGCTTCTTGCTGTTTCCATTCTTTTTAGTGCCATAATTGTCAGAAGTTCTCTCAATGGCATCGCAAGGTTTAATTCTTGTTCTCGACTCTAGCATGCCTACATCACTGTTAGATTCCAGCTCTTCTATCCTTTTCTCAAGCTCCCTTAGGCGCTCTATCGTGCGATCAAGCACTGATATTTTGTCAACCTGCAATTGTAAAAACCAAGAATCTTCTTACAGGGTCAAGTTTCATCATACAGTACTAGACCATACTGGACATTACTATGAACAAAATTTTAACCACCTAATAAACATACCATTAGTGCATGTTTGGCATTCAGTATTGGACACGACAGGACTATATAATGAGCAAAAATTATAGCTTTTTTTCTTTATTAGTACTGTCCAATTATATGCAATCTTACCAACCATACATGCTAATATAAGAGGGGGCTAATAAAAAGCAAGCGAGGTTTTAATTACCTTGCCACCAGATGGGACTAAGGATCCAAGAATCAAAAATCTCTCGTTTATTTTTTCTCTGCGTTTTCTCTCTGACAAGACATGGTTTCTATCAATTTCATCTATTTCTGGTTTAGAAACGCCATCTCGTTTGCCATCACCTTTACTGGATTCAAGCTGACAATTTTCATGCATTCTGGCAACTTCGATAAGCACTTTTTTTAATAATCTTTGTGGAGTACGAGTTTGAGGAATCTGTGAACTCGATAATTTGTCCTTCCTCCAACTAATAAAGCTCGACTCTTTGTTACTATTGCTGAAGTAGGGTCCAAGAATCAACTGTTGAGAACTCTTCAAAAGATTGGAAAGAACACTGTGATAAAGAATGTCATCGCCTCGGGAATCAGAAGAGTTCAGTTTCTGCTGATCGGATTCTTGAGCGTTATGCATTCCAAATTCAATTACCTTCTTTTTGTTTGAAACTGCGACAGTATCTTCAGGATTATCACAGGTTTGAGAAATGCAGTCAC
Source organism: Osmanthus fragrans (assembly GCA_019395295.1). Classification (NCBI taxonomy): domain Eukaryota; kingdom Viridiplantae; phylum Streptophyta; class Magnoliopsida; order Lamiales; family Oleaceae; genus Osmanthus; species Osmanthus fragrans. Next base: position 22,970,529 of record CM033359.1, on the reverse strand, counting down.
TGGAATTCGCAGAATTGTTGACACAGTTGCTGATTTGATCATCCATAAATTGCCAGCTTTGCATTTGGCAAGCTTCCCCGTCAATGTCTTCTACAATATTCAATTCCTCGTCCGGTTGTTTGGCCCCAAAATCATTCGAACCATTGTTGGGAGAACAAATATTTACTTCTGGATATTCCACAAGCCGATTAAGACTAGTTTCTGGCACATTGCCTTGATGATGGACAAGACCTTTATCATTTCTCACATTTTTGGGAATCTGGTCTGGAATCTTGGAAACATTTGGGTATGGAACCTCGAGGAAAGAGGTTTTTATGTTCTGAATGAGCTTCTTATCCTTTAGAATCTTCAAAAATGAAACAAGTAGCAAATTAAGACAAACAATGTCAGTATGCTACTGCAACCAAGTTTTGACACCTAGAGTTGAGCATAAATTTAACAGTGGCTTACTAGCTCAGTTGCTCCTAGCTCTACTACCCCTCCTAAGTGTGGAAAGCACACCACCGTCTGCAAATCAAAGAGAAGGCATAATATTTTCAGCAACATACTACTTTCGAACATAGTACATTACAAAATAGAAATTTTTTAATTTAACATCTTGTTGTCCTAAACATGTTGTACATGTAATATATGGAGTTGCAATAAGGAAAAAGATGCATACCTGGATTGATGCACTCTGCAGAAAGCAATGGAAGTCCAGCCAGTCATATGACAAAGATATTGAAAAGTAAAGAAAGGTAAGAGTTTTAGAAAATGATCCTAGAGGAACACTAAATCAAGAGTCGTCTACTTGCCTTTGCAAGCAAAGAGCGAATGAAAACCTTGGTGTCTGCTTGGTGAGCATTGCATAGCCAGATAGTCTGATTTTTTGCTAATGTCTTTCCTGGCAACCTTTACATTGTCCATGAAAATCAAAATCAATGGTTTTCTGTAAGTCAAAGTATTGAAGCACAACTAAAATTATGCTAATCATAGCCAATTAATATTTCTTATCTGCATCAATACTAATCATTACAACTTCAGAGAAACACGAGTAATTCGATTGTTTTGCCTGCAGTTGGGAGAGCTCATGGTCCCATTAGGAAGGCAACATAATTCATATTCGCAAACAAACAACAAATGACAAAGTAACAGCATAGACACGAAGATGTAATATATTAATGATAATATAAGGTAAAAACTACTTTAATGATTTTACTACCATTTTTGGTAAAAAGTGATGGAAAAGCTCTTTGTCATTAACTTTCTTCACCATATATACAAGATGTTTGGTTTTGCTTAATAGTATGTCAAACATACTTTTCAGTTACTTCTTTTGCCGGAAGTGATTTCCAGAATTACTCTTTTTTACCAATAAGACTTACTTTTCTAGAAAAGTAACTGTTAAGCACTGCCAAATATGATCATAAGCACTCTAATCAAGGACATCAATGGCGCTATTGAAGAAAAAATTGTATAAACTTCAAAGCTTAGGTAAAAGAAGAATTACCCTTGGCCAACGTTGAATACAAACGACATACAAACCAAGTAATACCACTCAGCATCCGTGAGATCTTCAGGGGATAATGCGGCCGTTGGCCTTTTAGCTTGTGGGTAGGTTTCCCCTGCAGATAAGGATGTGAAAAGTTCTCTCAGCTGCTCACTCCTCTGCAACCCGAGCTGATCCGCATTCAGTTCTTCGGCCTGAACCGTCTTTCTTGTTTTAATGTCTCCATTATAGTAACCATCACCCCATTTCAATACCCTAATAAATTACATTCACATGTTAACAAAGACATAGCCAACAGAAAGCTGCACAATAATCAACATGAATTGTAGCAGCACCAATCACCCAAAATTTCCCTTTTGAAGCATGTGCAAGGAAATTCCCAATAATAAAGTCGAATAAAGTCGTGAAAAAGATGTATATGGTCCTGCCCAAAAAGTATCATTAATCTTTACCCTGAGATAGTGAGTAAAGCAGATTTGGAAGAATTATGAGGAACAAATTATCCCTTTAGTGTTGTAAAGAAGATAGCCCATTAAGATCAGATACACATGTGAACAATCTATCTACATTATTGATAAGCTGTTCTAAAAATAAGCAAATTACCAACAAAAAAAAATTAAAAAGAAGTCAACAATATATGTTATTTCAAAGATATTTCTGTAAACTAGTCTATAATCTCTAAGAAAATCTCCAAATCTTACCCCTCCCCAACCCACCTACACCTCCAAGAGGGCAAAAATGATAGAAATACAAATATAAGAAGAACCAAAAAAAACTCCTTTTTTCTTGGGTGTGGGGTGGGGGAGAAAAGATTGAAACTTTACCCAGGTTGTTCAGATGAGATGGACCAAAAAATTGCATAGCTCCATTCAATGCTTCTAACAGCTAGAGCAAGCTGTTTCTTTAGGTTCTCTGGGACTTCGTCTTGGCTCTGGTTTTCCATATCCATTCTTGGACTCAGTCAGCTCCTATGAGAAAGAAAACGATATACAAAATTGGAATATGACTTTTTACAGTATAATTGAAAAATGTAAAAATGTACATACCCAACTTTAAGAGGCTTCTACACATAATTATTTGATTGACCTGAAAAGAACTGTTTGATTATGTAAATTTTCCAACTTTAAGAGGCCTGTTTGATTATGTAAATTTTCCAGGGTAGTCCAACTTCACCTAATTTTAGTGGTTTGATACACATAATTTTCTTGACAAAATAATTTCTATTCTGTCCCACCCCCTTTGCACATGTTCTTGGTTTTAAAGGAAAAGCTTTTCCCACCACAATGGTGAGAAAAGTAATTCCAATTTTTTTTTATTTTTTATTTTTTGTAATTGAAATTTATTCTATATCCAATGATAAAAAATGTATCATTTGTATAAAAAATAAAGTCAAACAAATTATATTCAGTATGATAATTAATTTTTTTTTTTTGACAATTGTGACAAATTCTAGACCCAATGGTAAAAAAAAAATTATCACTTTAATGGATAATTTTCATAAAAAAAAAAAAAAAAAATCAAACGAATGATATTCGGTATGATTTTTTTTTTTTTTTTTTTGGCAATTGTAATAAATTTTAGACCTAATGGTGGAAAAATTTATCACTTTAATAGACAATTTTCGTAAAAAAATAAAGTCAAACGAATACCAAAAGATTCAAAATTTCAAAAAGTTTTCGGGTGGAAAATTATATCAATCAAACACAATTAATCCACAATTTCCGGTAAAATAAATTATTGGCAATTCAATTACCTGTAATTCATTTTCTTTCTACCCAAATTTCACCACTGCAATCAAACAGACCCTTATTTTCTATTCTTAATCATAATAAAATTATAAAATTTAAGGATCCATTTGATAGAAAGATGAAATTTGGATGAAAAAATGAATTACAAAGAATTGAATTGCCTAGAATTTGTTTTGTTGAGAATTATAATTAAAAATGTTTGATTGGTATAATTTTTCACCTGAAAAATATAATACTTTTGGTATCTTTTTGACTTTATTTGTCATGAAAATTGTCAATTAAAGGAATAAATTTTCTTACCATTGGGGATAAAATTTGTTTAGATTGCAAAAAAATTATAAAAAAAATTAAATTTTTTTTTATGTTCCTTTGATTTTATTTTACATGAAATTTGTCAATTAAAGGGATAATTTTTTTTTACACTTCATCTTAAAATTTGTTTCTTAAAAAAAAAAAAAGGGTGGAATTTCAATTCCCACCAAAGTGATGGAAAAATGAATTCTTTGAAATCAAGGAAAATTTCAAAAGTTGTAAAACGTTTTTCCATAAAAAATTTGACAAATCAAACAATTTAAAAATGGAAGTTCCTGAAAAAATAATGTGCTATCAAACTGAAACTAACAAATTTGTGGAAAAAAGACATGGGTGACTGCTTAGACAACTTAAGCCTAGTAGGTAGTAGAGGTAATTTTGGTGTCCAAATGGGTAAAGCGACTTATGTTTGAGGCGAATTGATAGTTTAAAATATCGAGTCGAAATTTTACTATTATTCGTTATGAGAGACAAATTGTGTTAGGTTACATTATTTAATCAGAGTCCGTTTGGGATACATTTTCATTCTATTACTCATTTTTAACTAGTATATTTTTTAATAAAAGAATATTTTTCATAACATCAATAACTTTTCCTTCTTTTTCAACCACACATTTTCCATTATATCACTATTTAAAATACATTCTTTCTCCAATAATCTCCATCAAACACACTCCAACCGTGTACTTAAATTAAAATTTTGATTTTGCTATGTGACATTTGTTTTATTTGAACTTTTACAATTACAATTTACCGGGTAAATTGTATTTACGCGTTAAATTGCATGTATTTATTATTCAACGATCCCAACTTTAAATTATTACAAAGTCTTCGAGAGCAACTTGGATTCTATTTTATTTTTCTTTCAAATTTAATTAACGTAATGAAGTCTTTCATGAGATAATTTGAGACGGGTTATTTTTTTTATTATGAATAAGTGAACTGATCAGAAGAACAAAAATAAAGATAGAGTCGAGAAATATTAACTAAATTAACAAATAAATTAAATTGCGTTGGTTATTTATTTGGACCATTCTAAATTTCTTATTTTTACATAATGGACATTTCCACCTAAGCCAATGAATTATGCTACACCCATGCCTTTTCTAGACCAAATCTTGACATTATTATTATTATTAATGAAAGATGCATTAATTTATTGATAGTTCTGCAAAGGCTGTCTCCATTCTAAATTTCTAATATTAGACTATGTTTGATAGCCTAGAAAATGGATAAAAAAAAAAATCAATTCTAATTTCATGCTTAATTTTGATATTTGATTGTCAAATAATTCTATAAAATTAATTTTCACCCACATTCTAGGTACAATCATTTAAAGCACATTTTTCGCCTTTTATTTTTCTATGATTTTGGTGGAAAAGTGATTTTCAATATTTTATATATTTTTTTTTTTGACTTTTTGACAATGGAAACATATTCTAAATTCAATGGTAAAAAAAATTATCCATTTAATTGACAATTTGCATGAAAAACGAAGTCAAAATGAAGACAAAAAAATTTCAAAAATTATTATTTTTTTACCTTTTGGCAATCCAAACAAATTTTAATACAGACTGTAAAAAAATTTATCCCAAAAAGTAATAATTTGCATGAAAAACAAAGTCAAACAAATTAGGTGAAAAATTATACCAATCAAACACCATTAACTACAATTCACTCTAAAACAAATTTTAGACAATTCAATTTCCTGCGATTTGCTTTCTTTCCATTCTTGCAATCAAACTCACCCTTACTTCCTTTCTCTTTATATATTTGTTTTAACAATGAAATTACTTCTTTAAATTTTGATTATGCAATTTTGTATGTTGTCGATGATACAAATATAATTATTCAGTACATCAATTATTCCCTATATTGAGGATTTTATTTTTTTGAAAAAAAATGTAAAAAGCTTAAATGTGTATTTGACTGGTTGACCCTAATTATTTGAAGAAAATCATTTTTTTGACACATAAAAGGGGATCCTAAATGAATAAAATAAATTTGGATGAAAGAGTAATAATGAATTTATAGAGACGGTCACCAAATATCATCTCGGAAAAAATTCATAACTAAGAAGTTAAATATTACTCATTTCAAAATTAAGAACAAATGTTTCAAATTTCAAAAAATCAAACATTCATTAAAATTTATTTATGATTTAATTAATTAAATATATATTTAATTATTTAAATATATTAATGTCACAGATCTATACATTTTGATCACAAATTAATGATTTAGTTAATCAAATATTATTTTTCGATCACAAATAAAAAAAATTATGTCACAATTCAGAAAATTTATAAGTCACAATTTGTTCATCGGTCACAAATCAAAAAATTATAAGTCACAATTTATTTATCGATCACAAATCACAAATTAATAATTTTTTAGATCACACTATTTCTTGATCACAATTTATCTTTTTCATTGTTCACATACTGTTTATTGGTCATAGATTAACTAATTTAATGGTCACGGTCAACCAAATAATTTGTGATCACCACCAACACTTTGTGATCACCATCTCACCACTGTCTCCTGCACCACCACCACCACCACCACCACCACCATCATCGTCGAAATCACCACCACCATCACCTCCTAATAGCAACAACATTACCTTAAACAAATCAACCCATCGCAAAAAACACTAGCACATCGTCGCGTCAAATCTACCACCACGAATTTTTTTTTTGTTACAATCATCGCCACGACAGCAGGCTGGGACCCAAATTTCCTAGATCTCCCGTAATACACCGCTACTTGCACCACCTAGATTGTGACCACCACTGGCAATGCCAACATTGTTTGTGACATTGCCATATCCACCACTTCCATCACCAGATCCACAAACAAAAATCACCTCAAAATCCCAACACAAAAATATGGAAAACCACCACCACCCAACAACAACAACACCACCACTATTGCACACTACAACATCACTGCACTGCACATCCGAGCACTGCCCAATCATCATCACCACGCTACTGTCGTCACGATATGTACCATCACCATGCACTACAACCATGAGCTGCAGAGCCTCCAGTGGCACTCACAGTGAAATCTGACTGCCTCAGCCAACCCCACTACCACATGAATCACCACCTCCAGTGCCATCATCGTCGTCAATACCTTGTCATAACCGCCAGCAGTACCACCGCCTCACCCCGCTATCACCGTAAAACCACCACCACCCATCTAACAATTAAAAAAAAAAAACACCACTAACGCAATCTGGGCCACTGCATCCACAATATGTGCCATCACCATCGCGATCTATGCCGCTACAGCCACAATCTGCAGAGCTTCCGATGATCTAGGCAATTGTTGGCATGATTTGTAGTCAAGAAATGCTTTACCAATGGCGCTGACGACGAAGATGGTAGAGAGACGGTCTCCGGTGGCGAATGTTGACGAAGATTGTATAGAGTGTGGTGAGTAAGATGAGAATGGAGAGAAAAAATGAGAGAAGAAAATGAATTAGCGTTTGGAATATAATATGGTAGATTGATTAATTAATTAATTAATTAACAAAATATTTTATTTTTGAAACAGTAAACCTAGCATATGATTTATGAAATGGGATCTCTAAATGTCTTAGTTCCCATAACTTGGTCAAAAGATCATTTTGGCCCTCAATTGTGATGCAAGTGAAAAAAATTGCATTGCAACTTTGATAATTCAAAATTGTGATGTGGGCCCGTAAACAATAGTAGTAATGAATTTGATTGGACTTTTTTTTATAATAAAAGAAGATTGTTGACCTCGATTTTCGACTAGTGACGTGGTCAACAGATCCCGACTCCACTTACGTTCATACGTAAGACTCTTGCATATTTGAACAAATCATTAGAAGCACGTGCCGTATATGATGGACGAGGGAGATGATCCTGAGCACTATGATGATGAAATCAATCAACTTTTAGATGTGAATTTTGGGTGTAGAATGAACAAAAAACATTAGTAACAAGAATGTGCACAACATCGGGTTGTGGAGAAGAAACAATAACAATAAGCAATATTATTATTGAGATTATAAAATTCTATTACTTTCAAATATCAATAAATGTGAGCTTTTAAAGTTGAAGATGTGAAATGATTACTATTGGATGAAATACAATTGACCTCATTTTAATCGGTCAACGCATCATCTCCTAGGCTTCACTTTTATAGTCCTACGTCCAGAGGGCATTTAATAATTTTAAAAATTTGATTTGACAAGTTGATTGAAAGATGCCTTTTGTAGAGATGTCATATCAATCAACTACAAAATTTTTTGAACGCATGATCTCTTGAAAAAGGATCTTGCACAGAGAAATCTCTTGAAAGAAGCAAAGGGAAAATATGCCTATGTGGATTCGAAGGTTTATTGCTTTGGTAAAAGACTATAGTAGATCGTGGAACCTCGCTTTGACCATGGAGGTTTGACCTCTACAGGCATCTCAAGTCAAGTGAGTCTTTATTCCATGGCCTTGGTTAGGCCAAGTAGGCCATTGGCGAGGATTGTGGGCATGAATTGACTTATTGCTGACGATCACAAGGTTAGTGATTGAAATTTGGTAGGATGATACATAATAAAATTATTATTTATAGTGTGTTTATTACACTAAATTTTATTATCATCAATAATTAAAAACATAAGGGGCGAATTGTTATCTGTCGGTCTAATTTTATTAATTCTATGTTAGTAAATGAATAAAAATAATTAATAAAAATGAATTGAATAAAAGTAAAGTTATAGCTACCTTTTTATTTATCCTATCATTTAGCGTTATCTAAGCTGAGGTTGCAATTTCAGTGAGACTAAATAGCATTATTCATTGAATAAACATAATTGTATTAGTAAGTACAACCATGCTACCTTACCACTTTGATTGACCTCAAGGATGACCTCGACCTCACCACTCCCCTCACATGGGAGACAAAAATATTAAATTTAATGAGGTGGGACCCGACCCCATGTGAGGGGAGTGGTGGGGCCGAGGTCATCCATGAGGTCAACTAAAGTGGCCAAGTAGAATAATTCTTAGTAACTATCGATAAACAACATTATTAGTAATTCAACCCTTTTGTTGAAAGGGGTTATACATCAATTAAATAAATAAAATTGCGATTTTAAAAATTTATTACAATGAAAAAACTATACTTTACAATTTTATGTCACTTGCTTCTTGAGTTCAACATGAAGGACATCTCCAATGAGGAGACGCACCAAATTTGATATAAAACCCTCTCCAATGAGACCCAAAATATAGTGCAAAATTGGGTGTAACATTATTCGTTTATACAAAATTTGAGAATTTTCAATAACCCCATTTTTCCATTCTTTCCATGTTATAACAAATATTTATTCTATCTATATACCTCTTTTATATTTTAAAATTGATAGATTTGAATTGATTTATGATTTTTTAATGTGATGATTATTTTTATTCAATATTTATTTTGAAATTATAATCAATTAATAAGTAATAATTAAATTTCAACGATAAACTAAAACTGTTCATTAAAAAGTCATAAGTTACAGAGTTGATAGTTAATAAATTATTACTACAGCAACATAGATATATTAAAAAGTAAAAACATAAAGTAAAGTACAATACAACATTAAACTAAAACAATAATAAAATTTTTAATTTTCAAAATTGCGGTATTATGTTTAATTTTTTTTCAATTCAATAAATGCAATATTTTAGTTTATTACATATAATTTTTTATTTAACAATTTTTGTAATAATATAATTTGTAATTAAAAAATTCAAAATAAATTTTGGTGTAAAACTATGAGTCGTGCTATAGGAACATTATGAGTGATCGCACACTCACATGCGGGGAAATATTATTTTATTCACATGAATCCCGCACACTCACATGCGATCATTCATATGATTATCCATGTGGATAGAGTATCATTTTCTGTAAAACTATTGCTAATGGCTTACATCAAATTTGGTGTAAAATTTGGGGTAACCATTGGTGTTCCTCATTAGAGATGGTCTAATCTATTAAAATCGATCAAAGTGCACTAATGTCATTTCATTTCTTAGCATCTGATTGGAAAGAATTTATATACAATTAAATAGATAGAAGTAAAATAAGTGGATAATCATCGACAACAAATTTTCAACCACGCTTCAACTGATCAAACTTTATTTTAATCACACAGTTCATGAGAACCATAATTTTATCAACTTTTTAACCATATACTTTATCAACTTTTATCAAAATATTCTAAATTTTTTTCATCAAAAACTTTATTATACATACGCTAAATATATAATTGAAAATGAAGTTTCGTTTTTTTATTATAAATTAGTCAAATGTAGGCTTATTCCTTCCAAAACAAGAATTCAACTACTCATAGAAATATGAGATTTCAATTCATTGTTATCACTAAACTATTTTCGAATGGGTCCATTATATCTAACGATAGTAATACAAAATATCATTACTTGTTAGAGTTGCTTTTGTTTCGTTTTGAAAAAGAGAGGCTTCATTCAAATAGAAAGGCAAGAGAGTTTTTCCTTTTTCTTTTCCATACTAGGTTCTTTTCAAAAGCAAGCTTGAAAAGTTGTATTCTATTTGAGTTTTTGCCCTCGTTTGATTCTCATTCTTTGAAAAAAAAAAGTATATACTTAAATAGTAATTTAATATCATTTCAACCACACATTCTTCAATAAAATAATATTACACGTAAATTCAAAAATTTTCTTTACTCTTTAACAACACGTTTTAAATCAATACACTATTCAAAAATACATTGTTATGAAAAGAATGAGGCTCAAACGGGGGCTTTATTGAATTACATGAACTTTTACATGAGTTTATGCACATAATGACATGTTCACTAACAAACAAAAATATAGAAATTTCCTCTTAAACTAGAATCCCGCAAAATATGTAGATGTTCTATGTCCAATAAATATTATGTATACTCAACTTGAATTTAAGAGCCTAAAATCTTTAAATTAACCAAGTATAAATATAGAAAATTGAAATTTAATTTGTCTTGAATTATTAAAAATGGTAGGCTTGACCACTAATAACACCATTGTCAATGTCCATAAAATAACTTCAAAATTCTTACGTCCTAAATATAATTTGTTAAACTAAGAAGACGAAAATTATGGGTGGAGTATGGTTGAGATGGTGGATTCAGGGAGGTAGGGCAATGTCAAATATGGGTATGTTTGTCGCAGAATTGAGCCGTGATTCAATTTATTTATTTTTTGTTGACGGGGATTCCGTAGCCACTACTTTTAAGGTGCGCATTGGGTAAATTCTCGGGCTGACGCAATAGCCTGCAAACTACGTCAGTCAGGTTAACCAAACTAGGTAAGTCCGGTGCGACAGGTTCGACCGAGAAAATGTTGGTAGGGGGAATTGAACTCGTTACTAAAGACCTCTGCGCTCACCTAATTCACCAACTCGGCCACCCCATGAGGGGCAATTGAGCCGTGATTCTTTCATCTACTTGGTATGGCTGAAAGAGGGATGCTTCCTGAGTTTTTCGCCAAAAGGTTGGGATACCGTTCTTAGCTTCTGGTTTTTTTTTTTTTTTTTTTGCTTTCATGGCTGAGCAGCCTGAGCTTTCAAGAGATAACAGATGAAGAGAACTTCTTGTATTGCTTTGGAATGATATTGGAATTTATAGTGTTTGTGCGGCTAAGAATTATCGTCCCGACTTCCCCTCGGCCTTAGCAAGATAAATGTGGTTAGAGAAGTGCGGTTTTCCCTTATAAACATTTTTCAGCATAGTAATTATCGCAACAGCGGAAGAAGACGTAGTCTTACATTGAGTCGAACATCTATAAATCTTGCGTGTTCTTGAGTGTTTAGTTTTCTTTCTTCAAATTGATTACTCTTTGATGAAATAAAATTAAGGTTTATAATTCTCACCAGTCTCGAGCATAATGAGAAGAAGAAATGGCTTAGATTTTCCACAAGATCTGATCTTCCAGACATTCATAATACTGCTACTCGTTAGAATGATTCCTTAATTGACCGATGAAGTTGCCAATGCAAGCAAGTTAAATATTGTGTAATGCAAAGTTTCTTATCAATTTTTAGCTACTGTGCCTGCCTTGTCATTGTAGCTCTTTGATCTAACAAAACCAGATTAGGATAAAACACTTGTTGCACAACTTATTAAGGTTTGCATTTATAGGATGGGACTTTAACTTGTGTTAATATTCTTGAGATTGTCATCGATTTGGCATTTTCTAGCTTTCAAGATGAGTAACTCTGCCGAGTCACCATCTTGTTGAAGCATATTTAAAAAATAAATCTCAAATTGAATGAAGTTCTTTGTTAAAGTATGTATACTTGCCTAAAGGCCAAGTCTAACTCAACCGGTGAGAACTAAGCCTTTCCATGCTAATGGACTACGTTTGACTTTCTAAAATCATTTGGAGGAGGGGTGAAATCCTTTCTACCCTTTATAGATAAAAAGACCAATATATAGAAGAAACTGTTGACCTCAAAAAGTGTACCTATGAGCTGTCAACAGATTCCAGGGCTTCTCACGTCCGGTTCAGCCTTTGTTCCTGCACACTAGGACAAACCGTCAGTTGCACGTGGCCTTCTCCAAAGAAGGGGGGGAGCCGACCGCGCACACTCCGACGATCAAGTCAGTTGGAGTGGAAATATGTATGAGTGTGGGAAGGCTAAAACGTGAGCCTCCAAAATGCATAAGGGGGTCGGCCTTGGGGAGATAAATAGAACAGTAAAGTATAGAGAGAATTGCTAAGTAGTATTGAGAATCCAATTTAGCATTACCTTCAAATGACACAATGTGTGAGCTTTTATAGTAAAAGGGGGTGAGTAAGAACCATTGGATGAAGAGACACGTGGCCTCATCCTAACGGCTGGGCCTATTGTTACAGGCGTCAATTCATTTAATGCTCTGATCTCCTATGTTTGAACTCTGACACGCGGGATTGGTGTAGCCGTAATTGCAGCGTGTTGTCACATCATCCACTTGTCAAAAGATCTCTTCCACGAGATCTTCTATAGGAGGACCATACTGCATACTGTTCATGTGGCATGAGTTCGGTACCGCATAGGAGTTCGACCACAAGGGGTTCATCAATAACGGTTCGATACTGTGGGTTCGTCCTTACCAGTTCGACATGTGGGTTCGGATAGAAGGCAGACTGTGGCTTCGGCCACGTGGTGTGTATGGGGTCATTTGGGATTGCCCGTAACAACTAGTCCCCGAAGTCCATGTATGATTATTTATATAGTGCGTGGACTTTAAAGTGAGGAAAGAAAAGAAAGGTGGCCGTAACAACTAGTCCCCGAAGTCCATGTATGATTATTTATATAATGCGTAGACTTGAAGGCCTGATCGTGCTGTACTTAGAAGCCATGTCTGTTGTTGAAGAGACGAAGCCATGAAGGCGAGCCTGTTGTTGACGAGGCGATGCCATGAAGGCGAGCCTGTTGTAGACGAGGCGAAGCCATGAAGGCGAGCCTGTTGTAGAAGAGGCGAAGCCATGAAGGCGAGCCTGTTGTTGACGAGGCGATGCCATGAAGGCGAGCCGAAACCATGAAAGCGAGCCTGTTGTTGATGAGGCGATGCCATGAAGGCGAGCCTGTGTAGAAGAGGCGAAGCCATGAAGGCGAGCCTGTTGTTGACGAGGCGATGCCATGAAGGCGAGCCTGTTGTAGAAGAGGCGAAGCCATGAAAGCGAGCCTATATGATTTTGACGTTGACGCTGGTTCCCAAGGTGCTGAAGTAATTACGGCGAGGGCAGTTAACTTTTTCGTATTACGCAAACATTTAATGCATGATAATGATTACTGGGGACAGCTGGCATATTGATTCGAGTCCTTTGTGCGTGCGTTGCATGCGCTGATCATGGCCTTTGATTCAAAAATGGTGATAGCGCCTTTTCATTTCAACGTCTCTGATGCAGGGACAGCTGTAAGGCTTGGATTTAAAGCCAGGGCTAATCCAATGGCTGGGATGAGATTCTGCTTCATATAAAAGGGTGTTTCTTCCTCACTTTTTGGTTTTCCTCTTTGCGAGAGAATTTTCTAAGTGTTCCAGCCTCTTCATTTTTGCCTTCGCGATCCTACACCCAGTTGTTGTTCTTGTTTGCAAGCACCGACTTTTCTCTTAGCTTCTCCAATTGTAAGTGTATAGTGTAGTTGACTGCTTAGATTTCTTCCTTCTTTCTACACAGAAAAAAAAATGGCCTTTTCTTGGAAAAATAGGGATGTTGGGGGCTCGTTGGGGGACGAGGAGACTGCCTCCTTATATGCTGAGGTTGGCCTGTCACCACCCATTCCTACTGCTAGAATAATGGACGCGATGGGGGGACCCCATAGTGTCGCGATGATGCCGGAGGGGCCTGTGAACTATAGGATGAGGTGGGGGGCATCTGAATGGGCTTCGAACGTAGAGGTGAGTGAGCTTGAAACATATAGGGAGAGGTATAGGATCCCTAAAACCATAGAGATGTTTGTACCGACCCCTGATGAACGGGCCTGTTACCCTAGGGAGGGGTGTGTGGCGGTGAGCGAAGCCATCTTGGCGGGGGGGTTGAGGTTGTCCCTGCACCCTTTTTTTCGATATATTCTTAGGCAGTATAACCTGGCTCCGACCCAACTCGTACCGAATGCATGGAGTCAAATGGCAGGGGCCTTCCTTTTGTGGAAGGAGGTCACTCTTGGCGAGGATATGCCTCCCCACGTTTTTCAAACTCTTTTTCAGTCCCGTGCCTCGAGTGGGGGCGATTCGTGCAGGGGGTGGTATTGTATTAACCCCTGGGGTTCGCACTCCCCCTTCATCTAGGGCACTCCTTCTTCAATAAAGAACTGGAAGTCCTCTTGGTTCTGGATAAGGGGTCGTTGGCAGACAGTGGAGGGGGATGCAGTCCCAGAGATAACCGTGTCGACCCATTACCATGAGTATAGTGAGTGTAGTCCGTGGTTATTTATTTGTTTTGCTACCTTGCATTTTTGTGGTGTTTCTGATTCCAGACTTTTTTAGTTCCTGCAGATCGGTTCGAACTTGAACCTTGCGAGTGGGCCGTTGTGAGGGCCATATACGAACTGCCTTCGGAGAAGAGGGATTTCAAGAACGTCATAGCCAAACGAGCCCCATTCGTGACACACTTGCTGATGTCGACCCGTGATAAGTTCTGACCCTATTCTTGTTTCCGAGCCGTATTATGATGAATTTTTACTAACTTGCACGTGGTTCGGCTGCAGAACAAAACTTGAACAAGGAGTATGTGAAACCGGATATGTTTCACATGCGACGTCTGGCCAAGGCGAAAAACAAAAAACCTTTGAGTTCGAGTTCGTCCACCTACAAGAACCAAAGGGACGAACTCAGCCGCCTGTCGAAGGCTCGTCCACTGCCTCCCCCAGAAAAGAAAGTGGAGGATAAGGGGAAAGATAAAGCTGAACGTTCTGACGGGGGGGGTGCCTAAGAAGAGGCGGTTGGTCTTGACCAAGAATAAGGGTCCTCCTCCCCCATCACGGCAGACTTCAATAGAGGAGTCCTTGCGAGAGCCCATCAACGCGAAGCCGTTGAACTCCTTGCCTGTTATTAATATTGATGAAGGTAATGAGGAGGAGGCTGGGCTGGTTAGGAAGAAGCGGGGGCGTCAGGCCAGGATGGAGGGTCCTACTGATTTTAAGGCTCGAGATTTTCTTGATGGCCGAACTGATGAGATCGCCCCAGAGGCATTGGAGATGCTGCCGGCCGAAGCCCAAGTGGCAACTAAGATCAATTACAAGTACTGGACTGATAAGTACGCGTCCTATGCTGAGACCTGCGAATTTACTGACATGCTGGAGGCTGGACTGGCAATGCAGGCTCGGTCCCAAGGCTTCATAATTAATGCTCAAATGAATATGAAGAGGCTGCAGGACCGGAACCGCCAGCTCGAGGAGAGGACTGCCACTGCTGAGTTGGAGGCTGCAAAATTGAAGGCAGAGGCCTCGACAGCAGATGAGGTCATTGAAGCTTTCCGGGTCAAGCAGGAGGAGTTGGAGGCCAAGGTTGGACAGGTTTCCTCTGAAAATGCTGAACTTAAGGAGGAGGTTCACTTGTGCAAGTCTGAAGTGAATGCATTAACGAAGCGAGTGGAGAACTCGGATAATTTGCAAAAGATTGCTTCGACTGCACTGGAGGTGGCCAACGAAGATAGGACGGCTCTGAGGGCCCAAGTGACCGACCTGACTACAGAGGTCGCCAGTTTGAAACAACAGTTGGTTGAGGCGGGAGATGCTGCAGTGAACAATTATGTTGCCCACTTTCATGAAACTGCAGAGTATGATGGCCTCGGTTTGTATCGGATGAGTGTTGCCTATGGTGAAGTTCTTGCAAGGGTTGCAGAACTTCACCCAGAGGTGGACCTTGCTGTCGTGAGGGAGGAGTTCATTCCAACAGAACCCTCGACTCCTGCTGGGGAAGTGGCTGAAGAAGTGGTGGAGGTTGTGGATGGTGGCAAGTAGTTTTGGTTGTTTTGTGTTTTTTTTTTTGAAGTAAAGTATTTGTACTTAATCGGATTTGGTATTTTCTAATGGAGCCATTCTTTATTTCTTCCTATCTTTTGTTGGACTGATTTGACCTTTGCAATGTATGATCTCGTTGAGTAGCGTTTGAACTGATGAAGAGGTAACAACTTAGATAAGTTATCAAAAAATCGCATGGGTTCGCCATGGTAATAACTCAGATAATTTGACTTATATTATAAAGAATCCGTGCCGAGCCGTTATTAACAACTTTAAATGAGGCTTGATGATTACCGAGTGTGGTTCACAACACTCAAGCCGTGCCGAACCGTTTTTACTTAAGATTTGTAGGGTGCCGGACTTCTTAAAACAGAAGGTGCTACAAAGTGAAACGGTTCGTCTAAAAGCTCATCCAGTAAATTGTATATTAACCAATTTAAATAAGGTTTGATGAATACCGTGTGTGGTTCACAACACTCAAGCCGTGCCGAACCGTTTTTACTTAAGATTTGTAGGGTGCCGGACTTCTTAAAACAGAAGGTGCTACAAAGTGAAACGGTTCGTCTAATGGCTCATCCAGTAAATTGTTTATTAACCAATTTAAATAAGGCTTGATGAATACCGTGTGTGCTTCACAACACTCAAGTCGTGCCGAACCGTTTTTACTTAAGATTTGTAGGGTGCCGGACTTCTTAAAACAGAAGATGCTACAAAGTGAAATGGTTCGTCTAATAGCTCATCTAGAAAATTGTATATTAACCAATTTAAATAAGGCTTGATAAATACCGTGTGTGCTTCACAACACTCAAGCCGTGCCGAACCGTTTTTACTTAAGATTTGTAGGGTGTCGGACTTCGTTAAACAGAAGATGCTACAAAATGAAACGGTTCGTCTAATAGCTCATCCAGTAAATTGTTTATTAACCAATTTAAATAAGGATTGATGAATACCGTGTGTGCTTAGCCACACTCAAGCCGTGCCGAACCGTTTTTACTTGAGATTTGTAGGGTGGCGGACTTCTTAAAACAGAAGGTGCTACAAAGTGAAACGGTTCGTCTAAAAGCTCATTCAGTAAATTGTATATTAACTAATTTAAATAAGGCTTGATGAATACCGTGTGTGCTTCACAACACTCAAGCCGTGCCGAACCGTTTTTACTTAAGATTTGTAGGGTGCCGGACTTCTTAAAACAGAAGGTGCTACAAAATAAAACGGTTCGTCTAATAGCTCATCCAGTAAATTGTTTATTAACCATTTTAAATAAGGTTTGATGAATACCGTGTGTGCTTAGCCACACTCAAGCCGTGCCGAACCCTTTTTACTTGAGATTTGTAGGGTGCCGGACTTCTTAAAACAGAAGGTGCTTCAAAGTGAAACGGTTCGTCTAATAGCTCATCCATTAAATTGTTTATTAACCAATTTAAATAAGGCTTAATAAATACCGTGTGTGCTTAGCCACACTCAAGCCGTGCCAAACCGTTTTTACTTGAGATTTGTAGGGTGCCGGACTTCTTAAAATAGAAGGTACTACAAAGTGAAACGGTTCGTCTAAAAGCTCATCCAGTAAATTGTATATTAACCAATTTAAATAAGGCTTCATGAATACCGTGTGTGGTTCACAACACTCAAGCCGTGCCGAACCCTTTTTACTTAAGATTTGTAGGGTGCCGGACTTCTTAAATAGAAGATGCTACAAAGTGAAACGGTTCGTCTAAAAGAATTCGAAGCACTGGAAACAATCGCAACAGCCAAGCTCCGTTCCATATATGAGAAAGTAAACACAAAGTTGAGGCGGCTACGAACATATGCCTCGTTAACTGAACAGAGAGGAAAAGAAAATTACTGATAGTAGACCCTCGGGTGCTCAACATTCCAGGGGTGAGGCTGCAACTTTCCATCTAGAGTCTCGATCCTGAAAGTCCCTGCCCTGATTTTCTCTGTTATGCGGTAGAGGCCTTCCCAATTTGGGCCAAAGGTTCCGACGCCGGGTTCCTTAGAGTTTAGGAAAACTCTTCTCAACACGAGGTCGCCCCTTCTGAAAGATCGCTTCTTCACCTTCTTGTTATAATACTTCGTCATTTTCCTTTGATAAGTGGCGAGCCTAACCTGCGAGGCGTCCCTTCTTTCCCCAAGAAAGTCTAGCTCGCATCGTCTGATTTCCTCATTGGAGATCTCACTGAACTGTAAACGACGAGGCGATGGCAACCCTACCTCAACGGGGCTCATCGCTTCTGCACCATATACCATGAAGAAGGGGGTTTCTCCCGTCGCAGTCTTGCTGGTTGTGCATATCGCCCATAACACATGGGACAGTTCGTCCACCCACGCCCCATTCGATGCGTCAAGCTTCTTTTTCAGAATATGCTTGATTGTTTTGTTTACAGCCTCTACCTGGCCATTTGCTTGGGGGTGGTGTGGAGAAGAAAAATGTTTCCTGATTTCGATCTCCTCGCACATCTCCCTGACTTTCTTATTGTCGAACTGCCTTCCATTGTCCGACACAAGTGAATGGGGAATTTCGAACCGACATATGATGTTCTTCCATACAAACTTCGAAGTGTTCGCTTCGGTAATCTTTGTCAAGGGTTCGACCTCTACCCATTTGGTGAAATAGTCTATAGCCACAATTGTATGTGAAGCACCTCCCTTTCCTTTAGGGAGCGGACCTATCAGGTCGATGCCCCATTTGGCGAAGGGCTACGGGCTAGATACAGCAGTCAACTCTTGAGATGGTTGACGTTGAATGGAGGAGAAATGTTGGCACTTGTCACATGTGCGGACGAACTGGATGGCATCCTTTTTCAGCGTTGGCCAGTAGTATCCTTGTCTGAGTATCTTATAGGCTAAGGCCGGATCGGCGGTATGGTTTCCGCAGATCCCCTCATGGACTTCCTTCAGGATGTAGTTGGCCTCATCGCCACCGGTGCATCTCAAAAGGGGTATCGAAAATCCCTTTTTATACAGCACTTCGTCCTAGAACACATAATATACGGCTCGTCGCCTTAATTTCTGATGAGATCCCGATTGGGGGAATCGCATGGAACTCGCGGAATGAATTCGAAAACGCCGGGAAAGCCCAGATTCAGGTTTGTAGACGATAGGATCTTAACTCGAGCCTCACGACTCAAGAACTTAAGGTATATTAACCTTAAACCCGTTGAAGTGTAGAAACTAGAACCCCGATTTGCGAACGCCACAAAGGTAGTCCAATCCTTTGATAAGTTCTGGTTTGACGCCACAAATATTAACACGAAATATTTGATAAGTTCATTTTTTCATGGAAGATCCATTGGAGAGAAAACTCAACTTTTATTATCATTCAAAACCTAACTTACAATGAAATAGAATTCCTATTTATATGGAAACTATGGAAAACCCTAAAAGCACAAAATATCAAGAGTCCAAAAATAATAAAACTTGTCAAAATAAGAAATATAATGACATATGGAAATTCGCGAAAAATATAAATTGAACTCGAAAATACTCTATGCGGTCGCATAGAGTATTTCTATGCGGTCGCATAGAAATATGCTTTCCCTCTTCTACGTTCTCTGTCCATTGAATGCGGTCGCATTGCCTGGGAACCATGCGGCCGCATGGTTCTTCATTTTGGCCCCGAGTTCGGCTTCTTGATTTGAGCACCTTCCAACTCCTTTCGGCCTTCGACCCCAACATCAAACTTGTTCCTTGACATGTTGTCTTCAATATTATAGACTCCGTTGCTTGAACATATAAATGTATGACTTTTATCAACTCTTTGAAGTCTCGACTTGGCTCTACTCTCCCTCCAACATGCCTCGGGTTCTTGATAGTTTTCGGCGCATCCTGGATCACATCATCTCCTCTCTCTTCGAAAGGATTCGTCCTCGAATCCATGCCTTGCGATCGTGTAGGAGAGAACCAACCTGCTATCCAGCTCATCACTGCACTACCTGGATCAAATGGAAAATTCTTCATTCCATAGCATAAGATCAATACACGGTGTCCACCCTTCTCGCAGATATGATTGTATTGCAGCACAACCTTAATCATCCATTGTTGTTGCATGAACTCACATGTACAATGTACAGCCTGAAGGAAAGACTTAAACAAAACACAGTTGAAACTGTTAGTTCCAAAAACAAAATATGGGTCCTCGAACTCATGATGTATCGTCTCCACCACATCATGCTTAACGATGAAACTTTGCTCTGCACTCCCCACAATATTTTCAACCATTTGCTCAACACACTCTTCTAGTTTCTCACCCTCATACTGAACAACCTCATCTATTTTCTCCTCAATGTCAACTGCATTTTTCAATTCATCATCCTCCAGCTCAACCTTCCTATCTCTAGGTTCCTCTTGCAATTCAACCACGTTGCTCTCTTTCAATATGGTCATCTCACTCTCTTTCTTTTCCCTTTCCACTTCACCCCTCACCTTACATTGGTCTGCATGAGACTGTGCTAGTGTCAAACCCACCAGAGTGATTTGTTTCCCATCCTGAAGAAACCTATACGTGTTCCTCCACATATCATACACAGCCTTCCTCCCATGTCTCCAAGGTTTCCCAAACAAAATATGAAAGGATTTTAATGGGACTACATCACACCACACATTATCACTATATCCCCCAATGGTGACAGTCACTAAAGCCTGTTTGGTCACATTTACCTTCCCACACTCCTTCAACCAAGTCAACCGATAAGGCCTAGGATGTTGTTTTAACGGTAATCCCAATTTTTCCACCATAGTGATACTGACCAAATTAAATATATGCTCCTTATCAATGGCCAAACTGCACACCGTATCACCCACAAAACACCGGGTTTGAAAAACAAGTCCCCAATCATAATTCATTCTTAATGTAGGCGTAATAAAAAAACTCAAGAAAAGAATTGGATGAGTGAGAATTTAATTCAAGAAAGTGGTTCTTGAATTTAGATTGGATTAAACACAATGGATTTTGGAATAAGGATAGATGATAGAATATTGGACAATTCCCAAAAAATAAAAATAATTTTTTTTTTTTTTTAAATTTCCGACGTGAACAGTACGGACGTGAACAATACCTTTTTTTTTTTTTTTTTTTTTTTTTTTTTTTTTTTTTTTTTACAAAACTCAAAAATTCGACTACGAGAAAGATAAAAAAAACGGAAGTTGATTTAGACTCAAATTGAGCACAAAAATAACTTTTGACTCTTTTTTTTGAATTTTTTGGATCTAAGACTCAAAATATTTACTGGACACATGAACACGAAGAACACAAAAAGACTCAAAACAAAAATAAAATAAAATAAACGATATAACCTGAATCTAGAACCAGCTCTGATACCACTTGATGAGATCCCGGTTGGGGGAATCGCATGGAACTCGCGGAATGAATTCGAAAACGCCGGGAAAGCCCAGATTCAGGTTTGTAGACGATAGGATCTTGACCCGAGCCTCACGACTCAAGAACTTAAGGTATATTAACCTTAAACCCGTTGAAGTGTAGAAACTAGAACCCCGATTTGCGAACGCCACAAAGGTAGTCCAATCCTTTGATAAGTTCTGGTTTGAACGCCACAAATATTAACACGAAATATTTGATAAGTTCATTTTTTCATGGAAGATCCATTGGAGAGAAAACACAACTTTTATTATCATTCAAAACCTAACTTACAATGAAATAGAATTCCTATTTATATGGAAACTATGGAAAACCCTAAAAGCACAAAATATCAAGAGTCCAAAAATAATAAAACTTGCCAAAATAAGAAATATAATGACATATGGAAATTCGCGAAAAATATAAAATTGAACTCAAAAATACTCTATGCGGTCGCATAGAGTATTTCTATGCGGTCGCATAGAAATATGCTTTCCCTCTTCTACGTTCTCTGTCCATTGAATGCGGTCGCATTGCCTGGGAACCATGCGGCCGCATGGTTCTTCATTTTGGCCCCGAGTTCGGCTTCTTGATTTGAGCACCTTCCAACTCCTTTCGGCCTTCGACCCCAACATCAAACTTGTTCCTTGACATGTTGTCTTCAATATTATAGACTCCGTTGCTTGAACATATAAATGTATAACTTTTATCAACTCTTTGAAGTCTCGATTTGGCTCTACTCTCCCTCCAACATGCCTCGGGTTCTTGATAGTTTTCGGCGCATCCTGGATCACATCAATTTCTGGGCTTCCTCTTTGTCTTCAGGGAGGGTTTGATCCTTTAGGAAGGCGATGATTGGCTGCATCCAGGGAGGGGTCCCTTCTATCCACATGATCTCTTCGCCTTTGGCTATGGATGGTTGAGCGAGGTGTTCAATTGGGACCATCTTAAGGAGTTCAGAATCCTTACTGCTAGCCAAATTGGATAGGGCATCCGCATGTGTGTTTTCGGACCTTGGAATTTGCACAAGGTCAAATTTTTCAAAGTGGGTAATGAGCTCCTTGACCTTCTTTAGGTAAGAAGCCATGTTTTTGTCCTTTGCCGCATAATCTCCTCTTACTTGGCTAACCACCAGCTGCGAGTCACTACTAGCTGTCAACCTTTTTACCTGCATCTCCCTTGATAATTTCAAGCCCGCCAGGAGGGCTTCATATTCTGCAGCGTTGTTCGAAGCTTTGAATCCGAACCTAATAGCACAGCATAGTCTGTGTCCCTCCGGACTCAATAGAATGATCCCTGCGCCCGAACCGGTCTCACCGGATGAGCCGTCGGTGAAAAGGCTCCAAGTTGGGGTTCTGCTTCCTCAATTTCTATATCGACTTGCAGCCCAGAGAATTCGACTATAAAATCAGCCAGCGCCTGCCCTTTAACCGAGGCCCTTGGTTTGTATGAGATGTCGAAATCACTCAGTTCAATGGACCATTTCATTAGCCTTCCAGAGGAGTCGGGCTTTTGCAAGATTTGCTTGAGGGGGAGAGTTGTCAACACATGGATGCTATGGGCCTGAAAGTAAGGCCTCAACTTTCTGCAGGCGGTCATAAGTGAAAATGTGAGCTTTTCCATGTATGAATATCGAGATTCTGCAGAGGTGAAAGCCTTACTTACATAGTAGACAGGTAATTGGGTACCTTCCTCTTCCCTCACAAGGACCGAACTCACAGCATCAGCTGACACGGCTAAGTATAATGACAGGGCTTCTCCATCTTTGGGCTTGAAGAGGAGGGGGGCTTGCCCAAGGTGCTTCTTCAGCCCTTGGAAAGCCGCTTCGCACTCCTCATTCCACTGGAACTTCTTCCCTCCTTTTAGGACTTTGAAGAAAGGAAGGCATTTATCCGTCGCTTTCGAGATGAACCGGTTCAGAGCAGCGAGCCGACCTGTTAAGCTTTGCACTTCCTTTGGTTTGCGGGGGGACCTCATGTCTAGCAGGGCCTTAATCTTATCAGGATTAGCCTCAATCCCTCTTTGATTGACCATGTAACCTAAGAACTTTTCGGAGGCCACGCCGAAAGCGCACTTCAAGGGGTTCAGTTTCATCTGAAACTTTCTCAGAACCTTGAAGGCTTCGATAAGGTGCTCAACATGGTCTTCAGCTTTGAGGCTTTTTACCAACATGTCGTCCACATAAACTTCCATTGTTTTGCCTAGAAGATTCGCAAACATGCGGTTCACCAACCTTTGGTATGTGGCCCCTGCATTTTTCAAGCCAAACGGCATCACCTGGTAGCAATAAAGTCCCCTATCCGTAATGAATGAGGTGTTTTCTTCGTCTGGTGGGTACATGAGAATCTGGTTGTATCCAGAATAGGTGTCCATGAAGCTCAGTAGTTTGTGTCCTGCGGTGGCGTCCACCAGCTGGTCAATCCTTGGAAGTGGGAAACTGTCCTTTGGGCAAGCCTGATTTAGGTTGGAGAAGTCTATGCAGACCCTCCACTTGCCATTATGCTTCTTTACCAATACAGGGTTCGATACCCACTTCAGGTAGGTCGCTTCGCGGATGAACCCATTGCTTACCAGCTTATGAACTTCTTCCTTTAGGGCTTCATACCTTTCCGAGTTCAACGTCCTCCTCTTTTGTCGGTGCGAGGTGAACTTTGGGTCGATGTTAAGGTGGTGGCAGCCGACCTTCGGATCGATACCCACCATATCTCCATGCTTCCATGCAAAAACATCCAAGTTTGCGAGGAGGAAGCTCTTTAATAGCTGCTTCCGTTCAATCCCCAACTCTTTTCCGACCTGAAGGATCCTGGTGGGGTCGTTAGGATCTACCCGGAAAGGCTCCAGCTCTTCGACTGGGGCAGCTTGAGAGTTGGACTCTGTAATTCTTGGGTCCAAAACAGTATCCACACTGCCTTGTTCAGGAGCGATTTCGTCCGTGATAGCATTTATCATTTCGACGTCTTCCCCTTCTTCAGGGGCTGACCCTTCTGCAGGGGCGTCGAGCATTTCGGTATCCAAATATATCATGTTTGTGCAACGGGGCTAGAATTTTCGCAGGGAGTTTAGGTAGCACTTCCTCGAACCCATCTGGTCGCCTCGTAGAGTAGCAATACCCCTGTCAGTGGGGAACTTCATACACAGGTGATGGATGGATGTTACAGCCCCTAAATTGTTTAACGCGGGTCGCCCCAATACTCCATGATATGCTGACCTGTGGTCCACCACCAAGAACTCCATGCGGTAGTGAGCCGTGAAGGGGGGTGTTCCCATTTCCACAGTCAATGTGATTCTTCCCCTAGGGATGATGCTGTCCCCGGTGAACCCGTACAATGGGGCTGTCATTGGGGTAGGGTTGAAACTGACCTGCATCTTATCAAACGCGGTGCCAAAGAGTATGTTTACTGAGCTCCCATTGTCCACAAGCATACGGTTCAGACCATTTCTGGCTATTATGGCCCTTACGACCAAGGCATCGCAATGGGGGTAGTGAACATCAGCCGTATCCTCTTGTGTGAAAGTGATTGGTAGAAGGGTGTGAGTTCCACGGTAGGACCCGTTGACGGAATAACTCGTCATGGGGGAGTCTTTGGCTTCCCTGGCATAATTCCTCTGAGCGTTCCTTGACTCTCCCCAAATTTGGGGGCCTCCAATTATAGTATCTATTTCCCTGATGGGGTCCAGTTCTGCATTGGGACGAACCTCTCTTTGCCTCTGTGAACTCCTTGGACGGTCCCTAGGCCTGTCATCCCTTTGCCGAGGCGATTGATCCCTTCTTTGCCTTCGTTGTTCCCCATCTCTGGGTTCGGGTTTTCTCCTTTCTCTGCTGGCAGTCCTTAAATTTTGGCCTGCAGGACCTCTAGCCTTGCTCCGACCCGTTTGACCCTGGTTCGGAGGCCTCGTCAAACAGTTGCTGTCGCTGTGACCAAAAGTTCTATGATATGTGCAATAGGGCCTATTCCTAGGTCCGTTGCCTCTTCCTCTGCCCCTTCCCCTCGAGGAGCTTGGTTGCATATCTCCACTGGGACCCATTTCCTCATATGCCAGTGAGGGTACGGCGTTTAGAGTGGCGGTGGCCAGTGCTTGGCCTGATGTAGGAGCCACAGTTTGCCCTGCTTGGGTCCATTGCTGGGTCACCAAGTGTGATACGGGGCCTCGTCTTTGTCTTTGAGTGGGTGACAGTCCCAAAGAGGTCCTGTTGCGATGGTCAATCAACTCCTCATTGACTATTTCGCTCCTCATCATTTCCACAAGGGCATCATAAGTAGTGGGGTTTCTGTTCCGCACATCTCTCCAAAAAAGGGTATTCATGTTAAGTCCGCCCCTGAGTGCCGATAGGGCCTCCCTATCCGTTACCTGCTCGCAATAAGTCATTTCATCAGTAAAACGAGCCAAATAGCTCTTCAACGTTTCACCCGCCTGCTGCCTCATGTCCTGAAGCCTTTGTATAGGAGCCTCTCCTTCTTTACTAGACAAGTATTGATTTAGGAAGGCTTTCTTGAGGTCGGGCCAGCTTCTGATGCTTCTTGCAGGTATGCGATTGTACCATATTTCGACGGAGCCTGTGAGAGTAAGGTAGAATGCTCTACACTTCAACGCCGACGAGGCTTCTCTTAGAGCCATGTGTGTTTTGTAGTTGTTGAGGTGCTTAGTCGGGTCTCCTTTACCTTCATATTTTGGAATCTTTGGGGGCACAAAATGGCTGGGGACGTGTGCATTTCTTAGCTCGCGCGAGAATGGCAAGCTGTCATCATCATCATCGAGCTCAAAAGACCTACAAGGGCTGCTGGATTTCCCTTCTTCCGCCTGATACCGAGGCGGTTGAGCGATTCCTGCCAAGTTTTGCTGGTTCGCAGCGTCCCTTCTTTCCCGCCTATTCCTAGGCTGGCGAGCCTCCTGGGGCTCCTGTTGCTCTTGTCGCCTCACGTTTGGAGGGGATCGCTGGGGCCTATTCCTAGGCCCTGATGTACCAATTCTATCAAACACATTAGTAGACCTCCTTGGCTCCGGGTCTTGTGCGTATTCGGGGGGGGGGGGGAGAAGTTCCCCCCTTGAAGGGGGTCTCCGCCGAGGTGGGTGTGGATGTGAGATGAAGATGTATCCATGCCTACCTCCCTTTCCAGGGGGCTCGGCTCCCTTGCATGTTGTGCAGAAATTTCGGCCTCATCATTCTGTTGATAGGCCTCATGATGGGGGGGTTGGTATCCAGCTTGTCCATGCATCTGTAGAAGCAATTGCTGCATAGCAGCATTTTGTTCTGCCAAGTTCCTCATGTTCGCTGCCATTTCTCCTACTTCCCTAACTAGGCGCGCTGTTGTACCGCCCCGCCTGTGAAGGTGATGGGGTCTGCGCATGTTAACGTTTGTCTGGAGGACATCTTCTTCAGAGGCCTCCTGTTGACGGCTCCTGCCACGGGAGTCCTCCCGTTGGTGGCTTTGGCTGTGAGAACCGTAATTGCTGGAACTCATTGCTACGGCAAATTCTAAACTTGCGGTTAAACCCAATGGGAGGAGCTTTTCCTTCGTTCCTTTTTCAAGAAACCTCAACCTTTCTCCAAGGTTAGGCTTTTGCTTCCTTTCGACTGGCTTCCACCACTAGGATGTTCGTGGTTATGATGTGTGGTTTCCCACAGACGGCGCCAATCTGTTGACCCCAAAAAGTGTACCTATGAGCTGTCAACAGATCCCAGGGCCTCTCACGTCCGGTTCAGCCTTTGTTCCTGCACACTAGGACAAACCGTCAGTTGCACGTGGCCTTCTCCAAAGAAGGGGGGGAGCCGACCGCACACACTCCGACGATCAAGTCAGTTGGAGTGGAAATATGTATGAGTGTGGGAAGGCTAAAACGTGAGCCTCCAAAATGCATAAGGGGATCGGCCTTGGGGAGATAAATAGAACAGTAAAGTATAGAGAGAATTGCTAAGTAGTATTGAGAATCCAATTTAGCATTACCTTCAAATGACACAATGTGTGAGCTTTTATAGTAAAAGGGGGTGAGTAAGAACCATTGGATGAAGAGACACGTGGCCTCATCCTAACGACTGGGCCTATTGTTATTGGCGTCAATCTATTTAATGCTCTGATCTCCTATGTTTGAACTCTGACACGCGGGATTGGTGCAGCCGTAATTGCAGCGTGTTGTCACATCATCCACTTGTCAGAAGATCTCTTCCACGAGATCTTCTATAGGAGGGCCATACTGCATACTGTTCATGTGAAATGAGTTCGGTACCGCATAGGAGTTAGACCACAAGGGGTTCATCAATAATGGTTCGATACTGTGGGTTCGTCCTTACCAGT
This sequence comes from Osmanthus fragrans, assembly GCA_019395295.1. Lineage (NCBI taxonomy): Eukaryota > Viridiplantae > Streptophyta > Magnoliopsida > Lamiales > Oleaceae > Osmanthus > Osmanthus fragrans. The sequence goes on along the minus strand of CM033359.1, from coordinate 22,942,851 downwards.
TCGACATGTGGGTTCGGATAGAAGGCAGACTGTGGCTTCGGCCACGTGGTGTGTGTGGGGTCATTTGGGATTGCCCGCAACAAAAACTATAGAAGCAATCTCCTAATTTTTTCCATCAACTAGCCACTACACCTGTGGCTTTAATAGAGAAGCAATAATAGCATTAAAATAAAGTTTCATCTGGTATAATCACGCAGCAAGTAGTACCTTATTCACTGAACATCGAACTGTTAGCCTCATCTCCGTCACAGCACTACATGTATGAGATATCGCAAAATAGAAATAACTATACACGGCGTTTCTTTCGGAGACGGCAACCATTATGTGGTCTCCGGGTTGTGTCCTCGATGTATACAATTGGATTCAGATCACCCCGTGAATGAGTATATCCCTCTCTAAAGCTTAGAGCGGCTTGCTTCTTTTTCTTGAAATAACTAAATCCATTCACTTTCATTACAATCGACTTCAATTTCATCTCCCTTACTTTACGTCCAATGTCTTCTGCAGCTGCTTCAGCAGAGTAGATCTAGAAGTCCTTCCTGCCTCAACGTCAGTTTGTTGTCCAGAATGAATGGAGCTCCTGAAACCCACAGCATATGGTAGAGTCACAGTCTCCTGCACTTTCATCAAATCGAGCTTTAAGGTCAAATTTCCCAAAATTGATGACTCAAGAAGTGTGTTGCCTTTGAAGTTTTCTGCACAACATGCATAGATATAACAATAAGGAATAAGATTTAGGACTGAACTGAATTGCAGAAGATTGTTAATTGAGTAGCATAGCAGTCAGAGTAAGAAGATAATGAAATCCCACCCCACCTTTTTTTTTTTCTATGTTCTTGATTAAGTAGTACTGAAGATAGAAGGGGAATCCATCTTTGTTCTTGGCTCGCAATGAAGATAGGTTGGGTTGGGTTGGGTTGCATATTTGTTGGATTCGAACCTTAGCCATTTTATTGATGCTACCATAATTTGTGGTAAGTCGTGTTTTTAAGAAGTGCAACTTTGTTAAGTTGTGTTGCATTGGATGGCTGACACGTGGAAATATCCTGACTGTTGAATTCGTATCTGGAAGGTTCTATTATACAGAGACTTGGACGGTTGATTTTCTGGGGCTAATTCATTCGATTCATTTGGGAGTCCCTTTGGCTTCGTGAAAGAGAAAAAGAGAAAAAAAGAAAGGGCTGGAGTTTGGCTTCTTTCATCTGATTCTACTTAAAATTCCCGATTTTAAGTAGTGAGTGATTGTGGATACCTTCGTGGTGTAATATTCTATGTGAATATTGTGAGAAATTTGGTTAGTGCTCTTGGTGAATCTTTGCAGTACTGTCATTGCACTTGGGAGATAAGTGTTTGATTTAATCTCTCTGAACATTTGTAACCATTTGTTGCCATTTTTGGGCCATTTAGTGCAACCGAACTTTATCCAATAATTTGGATGCTCAACGGGGATGTAGGCATTAGATTTGGTCGCCGAACCTCCGGAGCTTAGGCCGAAATAATTCTCTCGTGTTTTACTTTAATTTTGCCATTTACTTTCTGTTCGATGGAGTTATTTTTGTTCCTCGACATTTATATTGTGTGACCTTGACCTTACAGTGGTATCAGAGCCTAACTGAGGAGCAATATACTTGGATCTTGGAAAGTTTAGTGGATATTCTTTAGATCTGAAATTTTTGGAACTGCTGTAAAAGCAGAGTTGGTGGAAATCGAGTTTTTTTTTCAAAACTCGCTGTGTGAGATCTTTTCATTTCTATAAAGTTTACTTTTCAGATTTAGGGTTTCTTGATCATTTCCTTGATTTTTCAGTACACCGTTGAAACTCCATTGAAACTAATCTTTGTGATGATTTTTCAAGAAAAATTTGAATTTTTCTACTGAAGTCTAAAGATGAGACATTCAGTGTTTTTACGGATTTGAAATCCAGGTTGAAAATCAGACTGATTTTAAAATAAAAATCTTAAGAACAGATAATGGTTTGAAATTTTGTAATCATGAATTCAATAATTTTTTGTAAAGAGCATGACATTGTGAGACATAGAACTGTCACTTACACATCACAGCAAAATGGAATAGCAGAAAGGATGAACAAAACTTTGTTAAATAAAGTAAGATGTATGCTTTTGAGTTCTGGCCTACCTAAAATGTTTTGGGGGTGAAGCAGTTAAGACTGCTGCTTATTTGATTAATAGGAGCCCCACAAGTGCTTTGAACTTTGCTGTGCTTGAAGTTATTTGGTCTAATAACTCTGTCAATTACTCTTACCTAAAGGTGTTTGGTTGTGCTGCATATCCTTATCAAAATATTGGTAAGCTAGAACCTAGATATCTTAAATTTGTTTTCTTAGGATATGATGAACATGTTAAAGGATATAGATTATGGGTTAAATATGAAAAAGGGTACAAAGTTATAATTAGAAAAGATGTCATTTTTAATGAATCTTTGATGCCTTGCCTTGAAGGAAATGAGAATGCTTTAACTGATAGTGATGTTCAAATTGAGGTGGAGTTCTCCAGTAATGACCAAGTTACTCATATATCTACTGTTAAGGATACTGAACATGAAGAAAATGTCATTTTATCTAAAATTGAAACTAAGCAGGATATTGATCAAGTTCAACATTCTGATCCTGCAACTCTTCCCCTTGATGAGTATCAACTCATCAAGAGATAGGGAGAGAAGACAAATTAGACCATCCACCAGATTTGATAGTGAAAACTTTGTTTCCTTATTTACTTATCTAGAGTTTTCTAAAAATGAACCAAACTCCTATGAAGATGCCATAAAGTAAAGAAAGTAAAAACTGGATTGTTGTCATAGAAGATGAAATGTCTTCACTTCATAAAAATGAAACTTGGGTGCTTGTTGAAAGGCCTAAAGGGCAGAAACTTATAGATTATAAATGGATTAATAAAATAAAACATGGAGAATGGGGAAGTGACAATATTAGATATAAGGCCAAATTGGTGGCAAAAGGTTTTGCTTAAAAGGAGGATATTGACTACACTGAAATATTTTTCCTATTGTGAAATATACTACTATTAGATGTTTACTTGCCCTTGCTGCTCAATTTAAATGAGAACTCGATCAATTAGATGTGAAATCTGTCTTTTTGTATGGTGAACTTGATGAAATCATTTTTATAAGGCAACCTATTGGTTTTGAGAAAGGAAATCCTGATAATATTGTGTGTCTACTAAATAAATCTTTGTATAATTTAAAACAAGCCCTTAGATAGTGATACAAAAGGTTTGATGCTTTTGTTTTGAAATTGGGATTCAAAAGAAGTCAACATGACACTTGCTTGTAGTCCAAAGGTAATGGAGGTAAAAATTCCACATACCTAGTCCTTCTTGTGGATGATATGCTGCTAGCTAGTTGTAATAAAACTGAAATTGAAGATATTAAACTAAAGTTGAAATCTGAGTTTGATATGAAAGACTTTGACTTTGCTAAGAAGATCTTAGGCATGCAAATTGTTAGATATAAGAATAAGGATTTACTATTCTTAAACCAGCATGATTATGTGATCAAAATTCTGAAAACAAATTCAACATGTATGACTGCAAACCTATAACATTACCTCTTGCAAATCATTTCAAACTTTCTTCTGATTGTTGCCCTAAAACTGAAGAAGAATATGCTAGGATGTCCAGAATACCTTATGCTAACACTATAGGTTCTGCCGTTCTGTGATGTATCTTATGATTTGTACTAGACCTGACATTGCACATAACATTAGTATATTAAGCAGATTTATGAGTAACCCCGGAGAAGATCACTGGAATATCTTAAAATGGTTATTAAGATACCTAAAGGGTACTGCAGATTTAGGCTCAGTGTTTAAATCCAGTAAGGATGGTGTGATTTTAAAGGGATATACTGACTCTGACTTTGCTGGTGATAGAGATGATAGGAGATCAACTTCATCATATTTTTATACCTTATGTGGCACTGTACTGTCATAAATTGGAAGTTTCAATTACAAAAGATTGTTGTTTTATCATCTACTAAGGTTGAATATATCTCTGCTACTGATGCTTTAAAAGAAAGAATGTGGTTAAATGGTTTACTATCTAAACTAGGTTTTGTTGATGCTCAAATTGTTCAGTTTTCAGATAATCAAAGTGTCATTATCTTAGTAAAAATCTCACGTTTCATGATAGAACAAAGCACATTGATGTTAAATATCATTTTATAAGAGACATTATATCTAAGAGAATAATAAAAATTGAAAAAATTGTTACTCAAATTAATCCATCTGATATGGGTACTAAATAAGTTTCTGAATTGTCTGAAACTTCTTTCCATTGATTCTTTGTGATTCTTGTACAGGTACGTAGAGAAAATGAAAATGAAATTGTGATAAAGCTCCTGGCTGCACTATTGGTTTCAAATTCTGGCAGCAAGGTGGAGATTGTTGGATTCGAACCTTGGCCATTTTATTGATGTTGCCATAATTTGTGATAAGTCATGTTTTTAAGAAGTGCAACTTTGTTAAGTTGTGTTCCATTGGATGACTGACACATGGACATATCATGGCTGTTGAATTCGTATCTGGAAGGTTCTATTATATATAGACTTGGACGGTTGATTTTCTTGAGCTAATTCATTCTATTCATTTGGGAGTCCCTTTGGCTTCGTGAGAGAGAAAAAGAGAAAAAGAGAAAGGGCTAGGGTTTAGCTTCTTTCATCTAATTCTACTTAAAATTCCTGATTTTAAGTAGCGAGTGATTGTGGATACCTTCGTGGTGTAATATTTTGTGTGAATATTGTGAGAAACTTGGTAATTTCTCTGTTGTTGGTTATGGTCTGTGTTCAAAGGCTTTGTGTGTAGTGTTCTTGGTGAATCTTTGCAGAACTGTCGTTGTACTTGAGAGATAAGTGTTCGATTTTATCTCTCTGGACATTTGTTGCCATTTTTGGGCGATTTAGTGCAACCGAGCTTTATCCAATAATTTGGATGCTCAACGGGGGATGTAGGCGTTAGATTTGGTTGATGAAACTCAGGGGCTTAGGCCAAAATACTTCTCTCGTGTTTTACTTTAATTTCTGCCATTTACTTTTTGTTTGATCAAGTTATTTTTGTTCATCAACGCTTATATTGTGTGACCTTGGCCTTACAATAGTCCCAAAGAATATTCAATTGAAGGACACTATAATGCTCAGCACCAAAGTCTCAATCTATCACCACACATGGAGCTACCGTAAATGCTTGTATTTGATGCAACATTAAATTCGGTTTGCAACTTTAATTTCAAAAAATTAGTTCAAATAAGACGACAATCACAAGTATCCTAGCTTGAGCCACATAAGGTCATCCTACGATAGCCAAAGCTTGAATAAAGCAATGCAACATGGCACCAGTGACCAAATACAAGAGCTCAGATCCATCTACTTAGTAAAGCCAGCACGACCCAGAAGCATTAAGCTCCATAAATGGTACCCGACTATTCGCTCACCCATAACATAGTCTATCTGGTGTACCATGTAAAACACGCAAAGCAGGCGGTGCCTATCAAGAATCTTGGGACTTGAAAAAAGAGTGCAATGAGTACAGTGTGGCTTCCATCAACAGTTGACTAATTCTCAAAGGGCTTCCATTACTTCTCTCTATATAAATTGCAAATGATTACAAGATAACTCTTAACTTAATAAAACATTGTTGGGTTTCTACAACAGTCATAGTCACTAATTTGACCGTTAAGAGTTAAATCATCACTTCCAACTTCGACCCCACTGCTTGACATCTTGTGGCTTTTAGGTTTACAGTTATGAACATCTATTGCTATAGAGTTTCACATACAGGTTTAATAGACACAAACATACAACAACAATGCTACACAAACAAGGTTAATTGACAGGGTTTGGATCCAGACATCAGGTGTCAGTAGGTGAATGGATAGATAAAAAAAAAAAAAAAAAAAAAAAGACCAGGTGCTGACACATGCACCTGGATCCAAAGCCGGGACTTTCACCCGGGATGAGCAGCTTTTTTTCAAAAAACAAAATTCATACGGAAATACTCTGACAAATATATAAAATTCCAAACAGTATAGGCTAAATTTATACATATACATGTATGTAATAATATTGGCATTAACAAAAAACGAGGTAAAAGGATACACCAACCTGCATAGACATGAGGCTTCATCGCATTTTTACGAAAACACGTGAAAGGGTCGATCTGATCCGTATCGAAGGATCTGAAAAGCTTGTCGGAAAGACGAGCTTGAATACCAAGCCCCGAAAGGAATTTTCGGATTAGGGATGGCAAAAAAACCCGTCCCGATGGGCCCCGCCCCGAATGGGACAAAAAAAAATTCAGCCCTGACAGGTTGACAGGCGGGGCATCGAACGCCTCGTGAAAAAACATTTTTAAAAATTTACCAAACAATTTTACCTACCAATTATATTATATAATTTGAAATTTTACCCAACAAATTATATTATACAATTGTATTTTATTCTCTAATAATAGTAAAACTCAAAATATTGAAGATGTTAAAAAAAAAAAAAAAAAAAAATTAACGGGGCGAGTAAACGGAGCAAGATCTTGCCTAGACCCTGCCCGAACTCATTCCATTGTCATCTCTATTTCGGAAATTCATTTCTGGGTTTTTCTTTGTTGAAAAAGGGGATTTTGGGTAAAAATGGGAGACGAGGGTTTTATACTGTGATGATTTAGGTAGAATTTCTTTAACAAAATAATAATAAAAAAAACAAATAAAAAAATAAAATCTACCGACCATTACGTAATTCCATCGCGTAGGGGTGTAAGCGGTTCGATTTTTGACAGATTTTCAAACCAAACCGTTTAAATCGATTTGAGAAAAACTCAAATTTAAACCAAACAATTTTGAACGGTTTGAAAAAAACTCAAACCTAAATTTAACGGTTTGATCCTATTTTAACCCGTCGATTACGCAATATTTTTTTTTTTTGCCCGTCTACTTTTATGTCATTTAAACCTAAACCTAATCGATTTTAAAGATGAATAACTGATCGATGGCTCGAAGCCTCGAACCGAAGGAGGAGGCGTCGGTTGTTGAGATTACTGAGTTCAGACCTTGAGAGTAGTCACGGGAGGAGAGCGTCGGGACTGGGTGGGAGAAGGCAGTAGAGGTGAGATCGCATCGCGTGGAAATGAGAGTCGCGTCAAGTATGAGGAAAAGACACTAGTGGAAGCCTGGAACCGTGGAAAACTGGAACGTAGTGATAGGAAGGGAATAGTTAGGTTTTGGGTTTGATAATTAATACTTTGATTTTCAATTGAAATAAGAAATATATGGGTTCTGGGTTATGCCGTTATGGGTTGGGGCCATTGGACAGTTGTGTTAGAAAATTACATATTCTAATTTGGCTGAAAAATATAAAATTGAGATTATTATAATTTATATATAAAATATAAATTAGAATTATTGAGTAATAATAATAATAATAATATATATAGTAGAAAATTAGAAATTGAAAAAAATACACACAAATGACAAAACTATTGAATTTTACATATTTTGAATTTTGGATGAATTTTAAAAAAAAATCATTTTTTAATTTTAATTTTTATATATTTTTTCACCTGTCCGATTTTGTTTTAAATCATAATTAAAATTCTCAAACCTAAACCAAACTGTTCAAAATCATTTCGTTGACAGGTTCACGTGGCACCAAACCGATGATTTCTAAAATGCGATTTCGATTCGACGGTTTGACGATTTTTACTTACAGTCCAGATATAACGTACAAGTAACATTTTTCTTTATTTTTTTAATATGCTTCGGAGTTTGAAACTCTGCTAGTACTAATAGTTTAGATTAAATTCACCAATGTCAACTCAACTTTATACTTAATGTCACCATAACTAGGTTTGGGCAATCGAAAATTTTCGGGTAGTTAGTAAGCGAAACCGTCAAGTCTAAATATAATTTTGGAACCGTCCGGGTTCGGTTCGATTCGGCATACTATAATTAAATTTTTTAACATTAATAACAACACTACAATCTGACATGTTCAATCTTAACTTTTACAAATTAACGTATTTCAATTTAATAACATATAAATAACAAGTTGCCCAGTAAGATTAATTTATCAATGTATACAAATAATAAAAAATAAATAGTAAATTAGTAATACTAAAATATCAGTGATCCATATAAATTCGAAGTCATAGACTCATATAGATAAAATATTTTAAAGTATTGCTAATATAGTAGTACTTATCAACTATTTGATTTAACCACCAATTGTTTGACTTGCCATACTAGATACTAAGAAACTCTATAAGAAAAATTGAAAATTCACAATTAACAAACATAAATAAACTAAAAATTATTCAACTAATAAGATTTAATAAGAAAAAAATATAATATATATTTTATTATCTGTCTTAATACCCTCATAAAACTCAGTCTCTTCAATGCAAATTCTATCTTTGCTAATTTATTTTTAAAAAATTAAAATAATTTGATTTATCCCATATATAAAAATTAAAAAAATTTGATTTTTATTCGGTTATGGGTCTAGAACCAAGAATCGGACCGAACCTGTTGGTTCTCGATTCAGACGCTCGTTCGGGTATTTCACTTATGAAGAACTGTTCGATTCGATTCGAGTTCAGTTCAAAATTTTTCCAAACCCTAACCATGTCCATGACTAGGGAGGGAAACGAGCCCGGCTCGCGGGCCAAAATTCTAGGCCCGGGCTCGGAGGACCCGGGCTTTTTCCGGGCCCGAGCCGAGTCGAGCCCAAGTTCGGTGGAATTTTTGGTGCTCGGCCCGGGCTTCGGCTCGGGCTTTTCCCGAGCCGAGCCGGTCCGAGCCCGGGCCGGCCCGTATTTTTCTATTTTTTTAATTTTTTTTTAAAAAAATTCAGTATTATTCTATTTTTTTTTACATTTTTTTGATCGCGAGCCCAAAAAGCCCGTGCTACGAGCCGGCCCGCGTAGCTCGCCGGGCCGGCCCGGCTCGGGCCGAGCCCCAAAAATGATGCTCGATATCCCGGGCCGCGAGCCGAGCCTGAACCGGGCTTTTCACGGGCCGAGTCCGGACGGCCCGAGCCACCGAGCCATTTTGCCACCCCTACCCATGACCATCTAATTTAATTTTGTTTCACCATGACCATCGAACTTTATAATTAGTGTTATCATGGTCATCCATTTCACCATGATCACCTAATTTTATATAACATTTTACATTGACCATCATACTTCTTTTCACCATTTTGACAAATTTTAAAAGGGATAAAATTGTATATTTACATTATGTGTATAAAATAAATTAAAAAATAAATAATTTTTTTCTTATTTTAAAAAATAAATTTTTATTTTATTTTACTTTTCTAAGTATCTTTTTTTAAAATAAGTTTTTATTTATTTTTAAACGTTTATTTTCAAATAAATTTCTATTTTATTTATTCAATTTTTTAAGTAATTTTTTTTTTAAAAAAAAGTTTTATTTATTTTTTAAGTAACTTTTTTTTAAAAAAAATATTTTTTTTTTGGAAAATACTTCTTGTACATAATTATTTACATAATATTTTATATAATGATAATGTGTCAAAATCTAAGTGGGGAAGTTATTTAATTTATGTGATTTTGATCCAATTAAATCTTGCGACATCATTTGTTGGTAAACTATTATATAAATTGTTATGTACATATAGCACAATCCTAAATTATTATTATTATTATGTTTTAAGTAACATTTTTAAATAAGTTTTATTTTTTTTTATTTTTTAAAATATATTTTTATTTTTATTTATTTTTTATATATAAGTAAAGTTATTGTTTTACCATTTTTAAAATTAGTGAAAATGGTGCAAATAAGTTTAGTTGTCATAGTGAAATGTTATATAAAATTGGATGGCTATGGTGAAACTTTATATGAAATTGGGTGGTCATGATGAAGTAAAATCAAATTGGCTGGCCAGGATGACACTAAGTATAAAGTTGGGTGGCAATAGTGAAACAAAATCAAATTTGATGATCATGATGACACTAAGTATAAAGTTGAGTGGTCATTGATAAATTTAACCCCTAATAGTTTAGATAGGTTGAAGACTAAGCCCTTAGTTTGATTCGGGTTCTAAATGGTCCCAATTTATTTAAATGTGTAAATCTAAATTCTTACATGCTAGAAATTCTTGATGTAGATATACAAAACACACACAACTTAATGAAAAGTTTGAAGTCACGTTAAAGTTGCAAGCGTTTTTTTACGGTGAGCCTGTCTCCCAAAACGGATTGCATCATTATAACCTTGCGTGTGTAAACCACGACCAAATTTCAAACTGAGAAGCACTTCCAAAGTCCTTCATTTTGGTGGTAATTGTAGCAATAAGTCCTACAATGTTGGTCTTCTAGACGATTAAATGTCATTTGTAAGAAGTTTTTGGATGATGTGTTAGGATAACTTTATATGTTGTTGCACCATAGACGAAAGGTAAAGACACTGTTTTTATAGAGACTTGCTTGGTGTACATCATTGTACACAACAAGTTATACAGCCCCCCTCACATGAGGGGACCTCACAGTGATTAAAATATTGACGGGCCCCCTCACATACATTTTTACAGCATCAAATGCTGTACAAATAGACAAACTCGTTTTTATATGTTGTGAAGGCTTCACATACTAGGTTTGACCCACAAACACAAGAAAAAGAGAGAATGGAAGGGGTTGCATTGCGCTCGCTAATTACCAATGTTAAATATCAAAATAAAAAAGTTACTAATATTATTAAAAACAAGAGACAGAAAGATACTAAGAAAAAATGAAGCAGGATAAGAGAAAAGAAGAGGAATTGATCCAGATTTCTCCAATCGAACCGACCATGCTAGTCTAGTTCGCTTTTTATAATATGGTTATTATTGTGTGATCGATAACTCGAAAAATGTATACATAACACGCCAACCTCGAGAAAATCAAGAAATAACTTGTAATTCTTCCAAAAATGATCATCCTAAAAGCATTCCATATTTATTGTTCCACCAATATGTCCCACTGCGAATGAAACTTGGTGCATACTGTGTGTAGGGATATGATTCCATCCAACAAATTCCCAACAACTTCTTGAAAATTTTGGAACAACCTTTTCCAATTTCAAATGATACAAAGTCCTTGTTACGTAAAGACAAACTCAATAGTGCTACAAATAGTTGCTGAGTCGGTCGTCAACAAAAAACTGCCAGGCACCAACTTGGTGGCGGCTTTTCTCAAAAACCACAAGTCCACCATTAAAAGGCTGAAAGTCTTTTCCTATTCCATCGCTCTTAGGCAGCGTTTGGGAACTTTATTTTTGCTCACACGGGTTTTTTTTAGTGAAAAATGCCATGTAATTCAATTGTAGAGTAGCTCCTTTTAATTTTTTCAAAGTCATGTCAAATGAGCCCTTAACATTAATATTTTTTAGTACTTGCATTCCCGATGTTGCTAACATTGCTAAATGCTCTGTAATGTAGTATGATTTTCCAATATATGATAAGTGGGAAAGGGACTAAAGAAGTTGGGAGAGGTTAGCAAATGAATGATTGGTGTTAATAACACCTCAAGGCACGTGTTACTTGAAAAACTGTGAAAACATGTAAGTTTTAGAGTTGAAAGTTTCCGTAAGGACTTCAATTCTCTCTAGAGTTGAAGCCAAATTTTTCTTAAATTACTCTCGTGTTACTTGAAAAACTGTGAAAACATGTAAGTTTTAGAGTTGAAAGTTCCCGTAAGGACTTCAATTCTCTCTAGAGTTGAAGCCAGAATTTTCTTAAATTACTCTCTCTCCTCTAGTCAAATGAAATATTTGGCAACATTCGACTCTTTTGAAAATTAAATTTATCCATCAATACAACACATTCATGTGGATTGTAAATTTGAATTGCACTGGACTCGACTCGACTCGACCCAATTTGATTCACTCTTGCAACTATTTGTAAGACCCTTGGAAAATATCAAACAATCTAGAGAAGGAAAAAAATTTGAGAAAGGGTTAGAAAGCACATCCAAACAGCCCCTATTGAAGTATTATATGATTAGCCAATAATTCCAACTTTCAAAGTAGTCCACCTTTCAATGCCAAGTCATACACACATACACACAAAATTCTGAAAAGCAATACCACCTCTCAACTCTCTCAACTATCAATCCCCCACTCCACCAATTCAATCATAATCCATCAGGTACACACAGTTATGACTTATGCGTATATCTAAGTGTGTTTATTTACCTGTGTATATACTCACGCATGTAATGGAACTTCCTGTATTGAATTTGATTAATTAATTACTGTTTTTGATGAGTTTTTGTTTTTCGATATTATTTATTGTTGTCAGAGCTGATTGCAGCTGCGGATGTTATGAAGGTTCGTTGTTGTGATTGTATATATCTATACTCTGTATATATCTTAGGGCTTTGAGGTTTTTATGTGTTTCGATTGTACTTTCCATTTGATTTATTTTTTGAAGTACTGATGTGTCTATGTTTCTCGCTCACTTTCGCTTGTGCGTGTTTGATATGTCATAGTCGTATCTATTTAACTGTATTACAGCGGTATTAATTGAAATTTTCCCGGAATTCTTTCTTTCTCGATTTTTTTTTTTCATTTTTTTCCCCAGTTAAGAGTGTATAGTTACACTAATTTTAGATTTACTGGATGGTTATTGGACGATGATTGAGATAAGAAACTATCAATTGGGTTATTATATAGTTTGACCAATGAAGCATTTTAATGGTAAGAATAATTGTGTGCATAGAATTTCTGTCAAGTTCGAGTTATTGGACTAAGGTTATTGGTACAAGTTGTGGAATGACCAGATTAGTATCTAGAGCATTGCGATTTTCCTTTTATGAAGGAGAGTAAAAAGTGTTTGCTGTTATTCTGATTTATTTGGAAGGGCAGAATGAAGGATTTTTTTAGCAATGACCTCTAAGATTACCTTCGTTGTGGTAACATACTTTTCTTTGCATCTCTTCAGGCTATGTCTGCAAAGATTTCTTTGGCACAAATCTCATTCATTTGAAGAGGATCTTGCTTATGTGCTTTCTATTTCTTCTTAATAAAATCTTCCATTGCTATCAAGAAAAAAGATCACCGTGATAGTTGATTGTTCTAAATAAAACATAAAAGCATCTCTAGTAGTAATAATTATATCAGACTTAAATCTCTCACTAGCTGAACATATGCTTTTATTTTTAATATATGGCACTATCCTCAGAAGGAGTAAACCTATTGGCTATTGGATTAAAGAATATGCTGGTTTGGATTTCATCCTCATAAGAATGGATCCCTGTTGAGCAAGATCAATTATGGATTGGTGGCTTAAATTCATGAAACATTTCTGACTTCTTTTTGGAGCATAGAATTGTAAAGTTAGAATTGACATTGGTATTGTTTACATTTGATGTTTCAGGAATAACAATTCCTACGAACTCAATTCCACTGTGCTAAACATTGTGCTGAAGGTGCTTCTAATGAACTTTAATTCCTCCCTGATTAGTCTTAACTGAAACATCTTCAAGCTTAACTAATTTCAAATTATTTGAAAAAGATTTATCCATCATGCAACCTATAGATTTGCAACGCATTTGGATCAAAAGTCATCAGTTGTGCTGCAAGTCTGCAACCTAACAGTTGATGATAAGTTATCACATCACTCTTCATAATCATGGAACATAATTAGTGTGTTAATAAAAGACATATTTTTATTATTTTTTATTCTTCCTTTTTGTGAAGTTTGATTTCATTACAAAATTCTGAAATGAGCATCTCATGGAGATTGTATTAGATGTTCCCTTGAAAATTTACCAAGATCAAACACTTATCTTAGGAAGGGAATTTCATCTGATTTCATTCCTTATTGATTATGTTGAGAGATTTTCTTTTATTTCCTTTTGTTAGTTTACTAGTTTTCTTTATTCACTAGAGGTTCGACTACGAGCAAGAGTAGGCTTTTATTGTAACAGAAATTTTAAGTACTGAATACAAGAATAGTCTCTCTCTCTCTCTCTCTCATTCATTATCTTCTCTTCTGCTTCTATCTCTTCTCTCTTCCTTTTCCCTTCTTCTACAATTCTTTATACAATTATACTATTTGTTCATCGTTACTCATTAGTATCTATACCTTCCCTATTCACAATAATCCTACAGTTTTTCTACTTTTGCATGTGAACAGAGTGATCATGTTGTTATGCATCAGAATTTCTGGTTGAACTGGAAAACTACACACTTTTTATTAACATTTGATGTCCTTTAGAAGGATAAGATTAATGAGCTGATGATACTGTTTATGCTTTGATCCATTTTGTTAACAATGATCCAACAGTGCTTCTAACTCTATTTGGTTTTTGAGAATGGGCTTTCTCCTTATTGGCTTGATGATATTTTCTTTTCATGCATAGAGGACGGAACAATGTGCAAAGCGCCACTAGCTTCAGGTGAATTAAAAATATAATTAAACAGAGATGGGAGGCTGCTGCTGCTGCTGTGCATCGAACACTGCTGAATACAACTCATCACCTTTCTATCAAGTGAGTGATATCTCTGGACTCCTACCTGATGCCTTTTGCATCAGTCTTATCTCAAGGTAGCAACTTTTAGTGACAACATTATAATTTGCTGGGCGATTTATTGTTCATAGTTTGAATTAATATTTAATGTTTTTCTATTGCACGTTAGGTTTAGTTTCACATGCTTGGCACTTGCTCGGTTTCATTATGTATAGGTTTGGAAGATAAGTAGATAACATCTTTGATCAACAGCAGTTCTTTAATGTTATGTTAGACTGCTAATGATTAAGATTCTTGAAGAAAAGTCAATGATGGATTATTATAGCCTCCTCTCAAACTTCTGATCACTACATAGTCCTCCCCTCATGTTTCTGAAATTACCCTATCCTTTCTTGTTGATATTTTTCATTTGTGAATTTTAGCTTATTGGTTGAGTAGCAGATGACAAATATTGTATGTTGATGAAGGAGGAAATTGATTATCTTCATTGGTGTGTTAATCACGGATAGTGATCTTCATTAATCTTTTATCTGTTTGTTTAATCCAACATCAATGGTTACTAACAAATAATTATAAAATTCAAAACTAGTTCTGCTCTTGGCACGGTGATCATCTGGATTTAATGCAGATTAACCGAACCCCTTGTGTTTGTGTATTGCAAATGGATTGAGTAACAGACTCATGTTATCATGTATTTCCACCCCCCCCCCCCCCCCAGTTCAATCCATGCTACATGGCCTGAAACACCTGTGCTGGACCAGATCTATTGTGCCTGCATGGATTGTAGAACTAGCTCGCGTTTTGATCATTTTCTCTCTATATGTTAAAATTGGCAATTAGCACACATAAATACGAATATTTTTTGTGGAAGCATTTATGTTTCAGGCGTTTGCTTGGGTATAATCTGTGTTATTTTTCTCTCTCACTTGTTCAACTATGGCTCATTAATTCATTATGAGACATTAACATAACCTTGTTAATACTCCTGCTGAATTGTTCTTTGTTGCAACGCTACTTGATTGTAGAATCCAAGAGCGTTGGAGGAGCGTGAACCCCTGTCGTCTCACCACATATCAGTCTCTGCTGTCTCCTCAGGGCTTTTGGTTGATACCAATCTAGACACCTCAGTCCCTGATACTTACCGGCCACCACCTGCCCCAATTCCTTATGAAACACCTGTAGGATGCCCACCTGCTCCCTCAGGGAATCAAGAAGATCCTGGGCACAAGGTCGATGTAGTTAGGCAAACCACACCCACTGAGTCTATTGACACAAATTCAGTCAGCACATTGGAAACCAAAGTGAAGAACCTGGAGTCTGATGAAAAGGCGCAAATCAATAAGGAGTTGGAAGTAACAAAAGATGTTGAGGATGAAAAGTCCAACACACTCAAAAAGTCCAGCGAAGTAGTTGTTTCCCTGTTACAGGATGAGGAAGATGCTTGTCCCACTTGTCTTGAAGGTAAGATCAAAATCATGAAGTGCTTATTTATTTCTATCTGATGTATTTGGACATGGAAAATTGAAAACTGATTTTTTGAGTCTCTCCGCAGAATATGACTCTGAAAACCCAAAAATCATTACCAAATGCGATCATCATTTTCACCTTGCTTGTATTCTTGAATGGATGGAAAGAAGTGATAAATGCCCTGTTTGTGATCAGGTCTGTTATGAGCTATATTTGTTATTAATAAATATAACGGTTTGTTACAATGAAAACTTAGTATTTTTTTGAATGCAGTTAATGGTTTTCAGTCCTGTTATTGGCGGATAGTGTCAGATGCTGCAGTTGGTGTCTCGACTTTGGGATTAGAGGGTCTGAGGTGGTGAATGCACAGGAAGGTTTGGTTCCGGTTTCAGTTACATCATTACCTGTAGTTTTCTTATTTTTGTATTTTGAGACACATTTATATTTTAACTTCGAATTTCAGAAGATCAAAAGGAAAAATTTGAAAAAATGTTTAAACACTCGAAAGATATCGTAAAAAAATATACAGATAAACATTCTGTTCCCTATATATATCATATATGCTATCCGAAGGTAAGAAGTTACACATGGGAGTCAGGTGCTGAAGTGGGAGATAAAAGATGGAAACAAAATACTTTTTCCCAAACAAAAAAGAGTATTAGTTTCTTGGTTAGTTTAGATTCTTCAATTACATGGTGGACATGCCATCAGTTGGGAGTATCTTAGCAAAGGTTTTGGTCAGCTTGCTTAGCAAACATAGGCGAAAGGTCAGGTGATGTGTGTTTGAATGGATTCATTGTATAGAAATCTTAATTTTTGGATATCAATTTCATACGCAAATTGCTAGGGGCTAAAGTGAAATGTCATCTTTTTACCTCTTTGTGTTTTCTTATCTGCATATTAGATTGGTAGTTTCGGCAAATTTTGGCGGCATTTTGGTAAATTGGTAAATTGAATTACATTGGCATGTTACTGACCGAGATTTTAGTTAATAAATGAAATATTTTTAATTTGTAGTTTATTGGAATTGGAAAAATCAATAGTGATTGGATAGTTTTTTCCACTGTATAAATATTTTATGGAAAATGAGCGTGTATATTCTACTTATTAGACTAGTTGCAGATTAGTTTTTGGATTATTCGGGAGATTCAGGTTCTTTGAATGAGCCTATATTGTTTTTCCTCTCTTTTCCTACTACTTTAATTTTTGATATCAGATTTGGACGTGGAGCTATTGACTCCATTATTAATCTCTAGAATAACATTGTGCCAATCACCCATTCATCGGTGCATGCCATTGAATTATTCAACGAGCAGGCTTGTGTTGGTATTATATTTGTGCATAGTATATATTTTTGATAAAATTTGTTTCAATTGTTAAAAAAAAAATGAAAAATCGAATACCATTTGTTTAGCTTTGTTTTTCATGAAAATTGTCAATTAAAGGGATATATTTTTTACAATTTGGTATAAAAATTGTTTCAATTACCCCAAAAAAAAAAAAAAAAAAAAAAACCTAGAAAATGAAAAACCACCAAAATGGTGGAAAAAATCAATTCATCAAAAAGGTGGAAAAGGGACGTGTGGGGAGGGGGGAGGGGGGGATTGGGTGGAAAATCAATTGTCAAGAAAATTTGACCAATTAAACATGTAAAAAGTGGAAGTTAAAAGTCCATTTCCAACTTTCATAAAAAATAAATGTCTATCAAACAATCCATGACTAAAGACTGTTTCAATGTCAAAAACAAGATTAATAGCAAATTCAAAATTGTAGCTTTCCTTTTATCTCCTATTCATAATTAATACAAGGAACTGATAATGCGAGTTTCGGATACGAGTTTTCCATCATGATGCAAGATACATTTTGTTCAATAACCAAGTCAAAATTGGAAAATTAGCCTAGCCGTTTGATTATTAATCACCTTTGCTATGGATGACAATTCGAACTGTCAAACCTAAAATCACGATGAATCGAACCGAGGTCGCAATGGGAGTGGATCTTGTATTTGATTTTAATGAACCAGATCGGGGTAGGGGCGGGGCCCGTATTGACTAACTGAAAAAAAATAAAAAAATTAATTGAACAATTGAGCTTTTCATTCCCCCTGTTTGGTAGCCATTTTTTTCAAAATGTATTTTTTCTCTCTTTTTTTCAACTACACATTCTTCAATAAAAATTGTCAATTAAAGGGATATATTTTTTACAATTTGGTATAAAAATTGTTTTTAAAAAAAAAAAAAAAAAAAAAATGAAAAACCACCAAAATGGTGGGAAAAATCAATTCATCAAAAATGTGGAAAAGGGGCGTGTGGGGGGGGGGGATTGGATGGAAAATCAATTGTCAAGAAAATTTGACCAATCAAACATGTAAAAAGTGGAAGTTAAAAGTCCATTTTCAACTTTCATAAAAAATAAATGTCTATCAAACAATCCATGACTAAAGACTGTTTCAATGTCAAAAACAAGATTAATAGCAAATTCAAAATTGTAACTTTCCTTTTATCTCCTATTCATAATTAATACAAGGAACTGATAATGCGAGTTTCGGATACGAGTTTTCCATCATGATGCAAGATACATTTTGTTCAATAACCAAGTCAAAATTGGAAAATTAGCCTAGCCGTTTGATTATAATCACCTTTGCTATGGATGACAATTCAAACTGTCAAACCTAAAAACACGATGAATCGAACCGAGTCGCAATGGGAGTGGATCTTGTATTTGATTTTAATGAACCAGATCGGGGTAGGGGCAGGGCCCGTATTGACTAACTGAAAAAAAAAAAAATTAATTGAACAATTGAGCTTTTCATTCCCCCTGTTTGGTAGCCATTTTTCTAAAAATGTATTTTTTTCTCTCTTCTTTTCAACTACACATTCTTCAATAAAAAAATATTACACGCAAACCCAAAACTTTTTCTTAATTTTTAACCACACATTCTCCATCAATCAACTATTCAAAAATACATTTTCTCCTCAAAAATAAGCTACCAAACAAGGGTATGTCTAGTCAAAAATTCATTTCTAGCCCAGACTCGCCGAAGTCACTAACCTAACCCACCTATGATATTGTTTAGTATTGTTATGTTGATAATATTGTTTGTTAAATTTGAATTTTGCATTTGAGAATTGAGATATTGTTTGTTAAATTGACTTAGTATTACGTTTTTGTTTTCATTGACTTTTTTCATAAATTATTTTTTTTTCAAGTTGACGACTGAACCTATAAAATTAATTTATTTTCATGGTTATTAACCGTTCGATCCGAATCGAACCAACTTACATAATTATGGTGCAACTATGGTAATCGACCCTGAATCGAACCATTGTCATCCCTAGCTTTGCTCACCAGGAGAGCTGAGAGATAGCTGGTATAGTTGTGACTGAATCTTTAAAGATTCATAGTTTCGTAGCTCTACTCTTCCAAAGAGAAGTACAATTAAAAAAAAAAAAAAAAAAAAACACACACATACACTTACTTTTCACTGACAGTATTGATTGACAAGGGAGAAGGAAGACCCCAAGCCCTTTGCCTAAAGGGCCAAGGCTGAATGTCCGACGAGTAGGAAAAAGAGAAATTAGGGTACTCAAGGTATCCTAAAGTCAAGAATGTTGTCTTATATTGTTTTATTAAGTAAATTTATTTAATTTTTGTAGTATACATCACTTGGACAAGTTAATATCTGATAAGATAGTTTTACCTAGGGATGAAGAAGTCAACTCGCGAAATCAAATCGAACTCACGGTTTTGGAACCATTATTTTGAGTCTAGGCGGTTTAAGTTTTGATCGTTTTAAATCGATCTAAACATTTGAAAATGATTTGATTTAAATTTCAATAGTTAAAATCTGCTTGAAACTGAAAACAGTTCATCAATTTTTTTTAAAAAAATTACTGATTTTATCAAAGATATATTGTTTAATAAATCAATTTATACTTAAAAAAAATTATTTGGCTTTTATTAACTCTTTATATAATATTAATTCATTTATCTAATATTTTTCTTTTTATGGTTGAACATTGTATTATTGGTTTAAGATTGTATTGAGACAAATATACTAGCATTGTAACATTTATTTTTAAACGATTTCAACTTAGGCGTTATAGTGAAATTTCAAGCAAAATATTTTTATTTTTTCACTTGTTTGAAATATGTTAATTTTTATGTCGCCAAAAGTGTGATTTGAAATCAAATAAACTGCAAAAATTGATTTGGTTTGGTATGAAAAATGAAATGGTTTGGAAAAATTTCAAATCGTTTAAAATTGTTTGGTTCGAAAATAGTCCAAAACCTGCAAAAAAAAAAAACTCGATTTAATATGATATTACGATAAAGAATAATATAACATACCTAAGAACTTGTAATATTTTATTTTATCAACATGATCATCTCAATGTCAAACTTAGATCAATCTTCAAAATCATAACACTATATAAAAACTCCGAAGTCATTTCAATCTCAAATCTTAAGATCGCTTACTTATATTATTCAATAATCTAACATTAAAATAGGGAAGCAACAATTGAACACCATAACTTTTAGTTCAATGCTTGACTTGCTTGAATATTGAAATATGAAGCACAACTCCAAACCTTTGCTTGAACTTAAAAAATATTTAATTCTTATTACAAAACAATCCCTTTTCTAGTATTTCATGAAATAGGATTTGAGAGAATTTTGGGAATATGAAAAACAATAAAATTATGAATTATTTTCTAAGTACAGAAAATACATACATATTTTATACAGGGATTCAAATTGAAAGCATCATGTTCATCTGTATAAAATCTCTGCCCATCTGTGTTTTAATCTCATCCATCCAATTTAAATTTCTGTATCAATTCTGTATGTATTTTCTGTACCTATAGTATGATTCTAAAATTATTTGTGTGTAAAGAAAGGGGTGGTCGGCCACGAGGTTTTATTATGGTAAAAGTAACTTAATTTTGTTCACTGAAGTGGGAAAATAAAAAGTCTTTTAAACTCCAATTTCAACCAATAATAATCCCACCAGCACCGCTTTTTTCTAACCCTCTCTTTTCGCAAAATACACACTTAGTTTGGATTGATTTTGTAAAAAATCAAAATTTTAGCAGATTTTGATAAATATTGAGAAAATGTATGATTAAAAAGTCGATAAAAGTTATAAAACTCATAAAATGTATAATTAAAATTAATTATTGACTTTGACTTAAATTTTCCAACTAAATCGAATAGGTCAGGCCTAAAACCAATTGCCAGTAATATCAGTTTATAGTTTCCCATCCCTGTACCTGTAGGCTCTTGATTCTTGAAATTCTGCAGGCATAAGTTCGGAGAAGTTATAGCGATCAAACCAATAGCCAATGCAAGAGTTAAAACCAACAAAAATCCCATTTTGCATAATCGAATGTTAATTTATCTTATTTCGATTTAATCAGAATCATATTACGTATTAATTGTCATCGACTCCGAATTAGTCACATATAAAAGGTAAGAAAATTGGAAGAATTTAATTAAGTGACAAATTTACGGCATTTACAAACTTATTTTGCCCTCATACGGTAGAGATTAAAATTTAGATTTTAATTTAAGTCAAAGTCAATAATTAATTTTAAACATATATTTTATGGAACTCACAACTTTTCGAGTGCACATTTCATCAACTTTTATTTAAATTTATTAAAAACTCGATTTTAATTCCCACTAAACACAGGTTTAATCTAATTAAATTATAGGCTCAATTAGTTAATGTGATTGATTGTGTTAAAAAATAGGTCATATACCAATTTTATTTAAGTAAATTGAATAATAGTACTTACTTCTGAATTTTATTTGGTAGATCCCGACTCATGTACTCAATTTATTGAATTGTACCGTTCAATACTTTTTATTTTATCTATCAATTATTTTGAATTTTATTCTGTGATTCAAAGACGTATTAACAGAAACAGATAAAAATTAGGGACCAAATATAATTGATATGATTCGGAATAGAGTAACTTTGGGGCAATATTTTTCCTTTCTCGCGAGAACTTTATGTTAGTTAGAATTCTTCATTTTGGTAACTTTTTATATATTGAGATTATTTAATTACGTTTTTACCATAATTCCTAGGTTTAGTATAAATATGAATTTTATTTCATTGTAACATTAAGTTTTGACATTATGAAATTGAGATTTTCTCTCGATTGTTCTTGAATGAACATTTTTCGAACTTATCAAATATATTGTTATATTTGTGGCGTTCAACCCTTAGAACTTATCAAAAGATTAGGCACCATTTGTGGCGTTCGCAAATTGAGATTCTTGTTTCTGCATATCAACGAGTCTAATGTTTAATATACCTTAGTTTCTTGGTTCGTTAGGTTCGGGTCGAGATTTTATAGTCTACAACCTGAATTTAAACTTTCCTGACGTTTTCAAACTAATTCTGCGAGTTTCATGTGATTCCCCCAACCGGGATCTCATCAATAATCTTCCTTTATTTTACCAATGGAAAAGAAAATTCAATGAAAACATATATTCGCCCCTCGAAATTGCCAGAAATTCATCGATGATCGAATCATTAAAACCCTAGATTTCGATTAGCTCCCAAAGATATTCATTCTCAATTCTTCAAATTATTCACATAAATAGTAACCACATACTATTTTATGGCAGATCGTTCCAAATATTAGAATTTCGTTAAGACGCTACTGACAAATTGTACTAGTCCATTATGTTGTGTTGTCTTTACAAGAGATGATATCAGGTTACTTCAATTTATTACGGTATATTGCTTCAATGATATTAAGAAGTGTCAAAGTGGAATTTGTTCCAATTGAGAATATCAACAAGTCGAGTCAAGTCGAGCCGATTCAGATTCGAAACTTGAGGCTCAAGTAAAATGGTGCGAGTTTTTCTCGAGCCCCGAGCCGAGCCTAGCTTTTGCTCGGCCAAAAAATTTAGACTTGACCCAAGCTTTCGGCTATGCCCTTATGAGCCGAGTCGGCTCACGTTTTTGTTTTGTTTTTTTATTAATGAAACACAAGCAGTGCTGCCCGCACAATCTGCATTTTTTTTTGCGAGCCTGCCCGGGCAAACTTGAACTTTTTTCGAGCCGAGCCACGCGAGTCCGAATTGACTAGCCAAATTGACATCCCTAGTTCCAATGCATAATTAGCATTCACTCACTTAAGTTCACTTTTCTCATTCAAATCCTTCTAATCGTGGATGGGGAATTCCCAAGTTCGAGAAACTTTTCTTATGTTGATGCTGGATTCCTATCTAATGATTTTGAATGTATTCGTGGACATAAAGAATAATATCATTTTTGTTGAAATTGTTTGCTTGAAAAGTTAATCATATGTTCTTATTTCCATCTAAACAATAAAACCCCTATGCTCACATGAACAACCATCTACAAATGTCAATTCATTAGAAGAAGAAAGTACACCAAGACGAGAGTTTGGAGAATATTGACTAACTAGTCAATGATAATACTTCTTGGACAAGGGCAATGAAAGGGATGAAGGTGATATGGTGGCGTAGCAAACAGTGATTGTGTACTGTATTTTTTTTCAAACTGTCTAATCATGTATTGACACTTGTTCCATTTGTTATTGAACTTGTCATTAAACTTATCACTGTACCAAAATTGACCAGTCCATAGCTCCTCTAGGGCCCTACAGATTGAATTTGTCCTTCTACTAGATTGAAAGTACTTAGCCACAAATCAAGACAAGTGCATGGGCCTAAAATATCAAAAGAGCAAGTACTCCGAGAAGAAGCCAGGTCTAAGCCTAAGAAAATTGAGGTCAAGCTTATGAACCAGAACAGGTTTAGAAGAAAGAAGGCTTTGTTTGCTCCAAGTCCCTAAAAAAATAGAAGTATTTTTCTTTTTTCAAATTGGATTAATGGGTTGTCCAACTAGAAACAATAACATAATGCATAAATCATTAGAAGTTTCCCCTATGAGGGAGAAAGTGAATTGAAGAATTTGAAGGTATGCGCAAAGCTGAAAGGGAGAAAATCACAATTTTGGCATTAACTACTGCCCCGTGCAAATTTAAGGGAATAAATTTAACTTTCCAGAAATCGGGTGGTAATTATATTTTATAATAAAATAAAATAATATTTATAAAATAATATCAATTTCTCTACCGTCCAACCACAGTCACAACATCTATCACGCCACCATCTTCTCTTACAGTCGTCAGCATCTACCACCCGCTAGCCTCCATTCTCAGAGTCATCAGCATCTAAATAACTTCGTCGGAGGAAAGGTAAAATCTACAGAGATCGTCGACGACTGAGCATCATCTCCAGCGACAAATTGATTGTCACTCAGTTCATTGTCGACTCAAATAGTAGAGAGCGAGAGAGAGGTAGATACATGGTTATCGAACATCTATGGCCTATATAACATGGCATGTAACTTGTGAACTATAACATGTGACCAATTGATATTGACATGTGAACATATGTGACCTATATAATATGGTATGTAACATGTGACCTGTAAACTACAACACGTGACTAATTAATATTGACCCGTGAACATAAATTAGTCATCTGTGACCAATTCTATTTGGTCCGTGACATGTGAATATTGATCTGTAATATGTAACAATTACACAAAGACATGTGACATGTTGTCATGTCACATTTCACAGGCCATTGTACATAGTTCATAGATCATTGCATCAATGTCATAGATTATCTATTATATTATTAACCCAATTTATTGGTTACAAACCATATTTATACAAATCCAACTCAATCCAAAACCAACACCATAATTGCTAGAATCACCACCAGCGCCAA
Organism: Osmanthus fragrans; assembly: GCA_019395295.1. Lineage (NCBI taxonomy): Eukaryota > Viridiplantae > Streptophyta > Magnoliopsida > Lamiales > Oleaceae > Osmanthus > Osmanthus fragrans. The sequence continues at coordinate 22,918,109 of CM033359.1, read as the reverse complement.
CTCTACCACCACCTCAAAATCACCATAGAGCAACCACCAAAAATCACAACCTCCATCTTCACCACGATCACCACCCCAATAAAAAAACCACAAACCCTTATCTGCACACTACTACCACTATTGCAATTATAACCTAGATCTTGATACCAACATTTCTCGAGTACTTAATTACTTATGGAACTCCTTGTTGTAATTTATCTTCAATTGATTGTCGGAGAGTATGAGTAGTAGAGAGACATCGTCAAAGATTAAATTGGGATAGAAAGAGTGATAGTGAGAGATGAGAGAGTTTTAATTTTAATTGAATACCTGAGTTCTGCTTAAGTATACTTTATACCTGATTTTTCAATTGTCATCTTTAAATATCTGGTATTAGGGCTGTGTAAAATTCCCGAATCGAATCGGACCCGGATCGAATTGAACTGAATCGAGCGGTCCTTATTAATTTAAATACTCGAACGAATATCTGAATCGAGAACCGACGGATTCGGTTCGGATCTCGATTCTAGATCAAGAATCGAAAAATTGAATGAGAACCGAATCTCCCTAATTTTTTAAATTTATTTATTTTAAATAATTCAAGTTATTTTATTATTTTTAAATAAATTTGCTAACCAAAAAATATGATTTTTCTATTTTTAATTTTCAGTCCAAGCCCAACTTAATCAAATTGACCTAAATTTTATCCAAATATGTTATTCTACTATAGTGCCATCTCTTCTGGAGAAACCAAATTGAAGTTCGACAGCATCTCTCTTAATTATTGTAAGCTCGTCATCGTCATTTTCCTGTGATTTTCACAATAAAATTTATAAAGAATTCAGCAAAAAGAGACATAAAAAACACATAAGATTGAACTACGTTATTTTGTAAGAGTTAAGATTGTACATGTCATTAGTTGAATTAATTTAGCTTTGTAAATATTAAAAAAAATTAATTATAGTACAGAACCTGGAATCGAATGGAATCGAATCCGAACTGTTCTATAATTAAATTTGGACCTGACAGTTCCACTTACTAAATACCCGAAAATTTCGGGTCCGATTCAGTTCTTGTTAGAATCGAATTGGACCGTGCCCAACCTTACCTGGTATTGTGTAATTTCCACAAGCTGAAATACAATGGATTCGTTTGGTTTGTATTTCAATTTTCATTTTTGAGTTTTAAATTCATTTTCACTTTTCCATTTTGAGAGCTTATTTTTAGATTTCTAAAAGCGCATTTAGTTTGTTATTTTGAAAAATTATTTCTCAAAATAGAAAATTAGAAAATAAGTTTGGTTTGAAAGTTTTTAAAATTGTTTTATTACATTTTATTTAATGGAATTTGATTATTCGGTTAAAAAAATGTATGTTAATATATTATCACGTAATATTATATTTAAAAATTGGTAAATCTTACAACATTCTTTCTCGTTATTGGAAAATTTGGAATAGGTATCGAAAAGTACAAGTTGTTTTCTTACAAAACTATTGATATTTCACTATGATAACATGAAAGAGCATTCAGATACAATTATAGTTGCCACATGAAATCGAAAAGCTCAATACGTAATTTACCTGCTCGGGGTTTGACGTTATTATTATTTAATATTTTTTCTTGCAATTTCTTCATACCAAACTTAACCTTGTGATCAAAAATAGGAAAACAAGTTAGGAATTGCGATTATATTTCAGGTTAACTATCTTCCAATTGAAACAACTGAGTGAATTACTAGAAAGATAATATTGCACAAAATACTAATATGTGTTAGTTGTCACGATTGACGTTCGTGTTCTCAGATTAATTTATAATGGCTAGTAGATTTCAATATCCAGCCACTATTTAGCCCTTATCTGTCTCCTATTTTCCTAAAGCTCTTTATATATATATATATATATACTTATTTTCAACTACACATTCATACAATAAAATATTTTACACGTAAATATAAAAAAATTTCATACTTTTTAACCATACATTCTCCAAAATTCATTATTTAAAATAATGTTTTTCCAAAAAAAAGCCACCAATAGGGCTTAGCATATGTGTAAAGGGAAAATTATCTATTGGATTTTGCTACATGTACTCAGAGATTGACACTCCGAGTTACTTGATCTCACCCAACCTCTCACATGACGGTCGGACTCGATCCCACCCGACCTCCATGTGAGAGATCGGATGAGATCGAGTAATTCAAAATGTCAACCTGCGAGTACAAATGACAAAATTCATTTATTAGCTACATGTGTACAGGCATTTTTACAAAAAATTTAACGGATGAAAAAAAAAAAAGGGATTATGCTAGAGCAACACTTTGGTTGACACTTTGGATGACCTCGGTCCCACCATTCCCTTCACAGGAGAGAAAATATTAAATTTAATGAGGTAGAATCCGACCCATGTGAGAGAAGTGGTGAGGTCGGATCATCCAAAGTGTCAACCAAAGTGGTGAAACGACTTTATCCAAGAAAAAAAAGCAAAGTTTTTCTCTTTTTATCAGTTATGTCAGATTCGTTGTACTTGTAGCAAAACTTGTATATTTAATACACTCCCATCCCATTCCATCCTATCATTACAGCCCACTTCCATTAACTAGCATCTCCCAATTCTTTATACAAGGTTTGACAAAGACGACATAGAGTCATCTTCCATTAGCACCCACCACAATGCATCGGAATCGCTTCCACAATCATTGAACCCAGTGGCGGAATCACCTCTTCTATAACCCCAGCCATCAATTTCAACAAATAACAACAAATTTGGGCTCGAAGGCATCGATTTTGGAGCCAATCGGCCCAACCCTCTACCAGACCTTCCTGATGCTAACAAGAGCATGGGTACACCCAAAAACATGTTCTACCCCATAGCTTGGCCTCCAATTTGCCCACTTTCGGTTCGATTCAAGTGATGAGACCACTGTTATTGATCTCAATATGTCCACAAAAACTCTAGGATGGTGTTGTCGACGTCTAATTTGGTCGGAGGATGGTGATGGTGGTTTGATCGTGGAGGTCGTGGTGGATTTGAGGTGTGTTGAAGTTGAAGGTAACGGTGGTGGTGGTGGTGGTGGTGGTGGTGGTGGATTTGAGGTGGTGGTGGTGGGGATTATGGATTTGAGGTAGCAACTACGATTTGGATGATGCTCACGGTGGTGGAGAAGGATAAGGCGAGGTGAGGTGAAAAGTGTTTGTACTCGGTTAATTGAGTGACTTGTACTAATAAATAATTTGTAACATAATAAAATGTATGATTTGCTACTAATGCCCTGTTTGATACCCATTCTCATTCTCATTCTCATTCTCATTTTCATTTTCATTTTCAACCACACATTCTTCAATAAAATAATATTTTTCATCACATCAATAATTTTTCCTTCTTTTTCAACCACATATTCACCATCACATCAACCCAAAAAATTTATTTTCTCTAACAAAATGGCTACCAAACAAGCTATAAATACGTATTTGTAATAAAAAAAAAAAGTGTTTTCGTGATTGAGTCATTGTGTAATTTGTGACTATTATCTGATCGTGACAATAAATAATGTGTTATTATAACAATGACATGATTAATTAAATTATAGATCATAATATTTTATTAGAGGTCACAAAATATGACGACCCGATTTTTGAAAATATTCTACAAATTTTTTATTTTTGATAATGTATTTTTGAAATCTTTGTAGTTATGTAATGTTCACAATGTGTAAATTTTCCTTAATTGGGGGTATAGTGATTTAATTGATAATGGGCTTTGTCCAACTAAGACATAAAGACAAATTTTAGGGTTGGAGATAGTAAGGCTTTGGTAATCTCCAAACTCTGGAACAATTATGGGGTGTTCTTTTCGTATTTTAATTTTATATTTTGAGTTTTGAATTCGTTTTATATTTTGGGTGTCCATTTTGAGATTGTTGAAAACTCTTTCTTTTTGTCGTTTTGAAAAAATATTTTTCAACCTGTATTTATTGAGTTTTGACAAATTTGTGAAGAAAATAGTCAAATCGTAAAAAAATTGTTTTCTATTTTCTTCACAAAATTTTCAGCCGTTTTCAAAAACTTGTTTTCGAAAATGGGAAAGAGAATGCGTTTTCAATATTTTGGAAAATCGAAAACAGAAAACGGCCCGAAAACAGTAAAGAAAACGCCCCCTAAAATTCCCCATTCCTCTCTCTTCAACTTCTTTAAGGATTTTTATATAGGTTAAATCCATCAATGGTCACTCAATTTTATACTTAATATCATTATGGTCGCCTAATTTGATTTTATTTCATCACAGCCACCCAATTTAATTTTATTTTACCATGATCATCCAATTTCATATAAAGTTTTGTTATGACCACCTAATTTCATATAACATTTTACTATCACCACTCAACTTCATTTCACCAATTTTAAAATGGGTAAAACAATAACTTTGCTTATATATAAAAAATAAATGTAAAAAATAAAATAAAAACTTATTTTAAAGAGTAAAATAAAATAAAACTTATTTAAAAAAAAAACATTACTTAGATAAATAAAATAAAGTAAAAAGTTATTTAAAAAACACTCCTTAAAAAAATAAATAAAAAAAAACTTATTTGAAAATAAATGTTTATAAACTAAAATTAAAACTTATTTTTTTAAAAGTTACTTAGAAAAATAAAATAAAATAAAAACCTATTTTTTAAAAAAGGTTTTTAAAATAAAAAAACTTTTATTTTTGTTTTTAAATTTTTTTATATATATATAATGCATAATTACCATTTCACCCCTTTAAAATAGTGAAAATTGTGAAAAAATGAATGGCCATGGTGAGACATTATATGAAATTGGGTGATTATGGTGAAATATTATATGAAATTAAGTGGTCATAGTGAAATAAAATCAAATTGGGTGCCATGGTAACACCAAATATAAAGTTGGATGATCATGGTGAAACAAAATTAAATTGAGTGACCATGAAGACACTAAGGGCGCGTTTGATTGTAAGGGTGAAATATTTGTGGAAAGAAAATAAATTGTAGGGAATTGAATTGCCTAAAATTTGTTTTAGAAGGAATTGTAATTAATGGTGTTTGATTGGTATAATTTTTCCACACCTAATCCGTTTGACTTTATTTTTATGCAAATTGTTATTTTTTGGGATAAATTTTTGTACAATCTGTATTAAAATTTGTTTGGATTGTCAAAAAGTAAAAAAAAAAAAAAAAATTCATAAATTTTGGTGTTCGTTTGTCTTCGTTTTTCATGCAAATTGTTACTTTTTGGGATAAATTTTTGTACAATCTGTATTAAAATTTATTTGGATAGCCAAAAAGTAAAAAAATAAAAAAAATATTTTCATAAATTTTTGGTGTTCGTTTGATTTCATTTTTCATGCAAATTGTTACTTTTTGAGATAAATTTTGGTACAATCTGTATTAAAATTTATTTGGATAGTCAAAAAGTAAAATAAAAAAAATATATTTTCATAAATTTTTGGTGTTCGTTTGGCTTTATTTTTCATACAAATTGTCAATTAAATGGATAATTTTTTTTACCATTGGATTTAAAATATGTTTTCATTGCCAAAATGTTAAAAAAAAAAAAAAACACTCAGAAAAGTGGGAAACAAATTTCCACCAAAATCATAAAAAAATGAATTCATACTTTTGTGCTTCAAGGGGTTGTACCTAAAAGTTGATAACAAATATTTTCCATGGCAAAAAATATTAATCAAACACTACAAAATGGTGAAAATGAAAATGTCTAAATATAAAGTTGGGTGGTCATCGGTGGATTTAACCGATTTTTATATTCTAATAATGCTTAATGGATTTTTGTTTCAGACTGAATGACTGAAAATTGGGAGATCGAGATTTAAAAGAATTGTTGTTTTGCAGTTTTAGAAGTTAATTTTTCAAGAGGAATAATGTAATGCTAATATTATTATAGATTCGATATAGGGGAATTACAATTTTAAATTGTCTTCTGCTCATTGATGTAATTCGTTTAACTTTGTTTTTTATACAAATTATTATTTTTTGGGATACATTTTTATACAATTTGTATTAAAATTTGTTTGGATTGTCAAAAAGTAAAAATAAAAAAAATTATTTTCATAAATTTTTGGTGTTCGTTTTGACTTCGTTTTTTATATAAATTATTACTTTTTGGGATAAATTTTTGTACAATCTGTATTAAAATTTGTTTGAATAGCCAAAAAGTAAAAATTTATTTTCATAAATTTTTAGTGTTCGTTTGGTTTTGTTTTTCATGCAAATTGTCAATTAAATGGTTTTGATTTAATTCCTAACATATATTTTATCCTCATTTTTTCATCAAAATATATTTTTTAATAGTGATTTGACTTCATTTCAACTACACATTTTTTAATAAAATAATACTACACGAAAATCTAAATTTTTTTCTTATTTTTTAACCACACATTCTCCATCATAACGCTATTTCAAAATACATTTTTTCAAATAAATAGGGCTCAAACTACCCCATTATATTCAGTGTGAGAATTTTATTTTAAAAGGCCAATATTATTAAGAGGAAATTACATTAGATGTCAATTTTTGGCTTGTCATTTTAAAAAATGTCACTTTTTTAGTGTCTTTGCAAAATTGTCATTTTTTGACATTTTTTGACATTTTTGCCCCCTGTAAAGAATTTAAATACCCTATACTTCCTTGAGTTGACAACATAAAAAATTGTACAAAAAGTGAAAAAGTTGTACCAAAATATGACAAACAATCACATCACAATTGTACTTGAAAGTTTTAGTCCGTCGCTACAGTAATTCTCGACAGATGGATAAATCTCGACAGATAAAATGTCGTTTCCGACAGATAAAATGTCGTTCCCGACAGTTTACCTCAATAATTCTCGACAGATGAGTGCATAAAATTAGATAAAATTTGACTTGTTAATCAGATGGGTGCATAAAATCAATCAACATTACAGTTAAATAATAATTTTAATTGTTTATGTATATTATTTGTTTAATTGTTTATTTAAATAATTATTTAAAAAGTAAAGAAACAATTAAATTAAATATGAAATAAGTCATTAAAATAAATAAAATAAATAACTAATTAAATATTAAGTATATATAAATAATTAAAATAATTGATGACATATTTAAATAAAAATGAAATTAAATATTAGATAAACAATTAAAATAAGTAATTTAAAAAAATAATTAAATAAAGTAATGAAATATTAAGGAAATAATATACATAAACAATTAAAATAATTAATGAAATATTTAAAGAAATTAAATTAAATATTGAATAAACAATTAAAATAACTAATTATATGTGAAGTAAATAATATATGTAAATAATTAAAGTAATTAATGAAATATTTAATTAAAATTAAATTAAATATTACATAAACAATTAAAATAAATAAATAATTAATTAATTAATTAAACAGTAAATAAATAATATATGTAAACAATTAAAATAATTAATGATATATTTAAATAAACAAGTGAATTAAATAATAAATAATATAATATCTTATTTTTATTATGTCAAAAATAAATTATCAAATCAAAGTATTAATTAGGTTGTAAGGTTGTACTAATAAGCATTAAATGCTCCTAGAAAGTTGAGACTAAGGGTAATTTGGACATTTCACGACAAAAAGTGACATTTTTGCAAAAATCAAGTGCAAATATTTTTTTTTAGTGCATTTTCAAAAACAATGACATTTTTGTAAATTCCCCTATTATTAATATAAGAATTAGTCTAAACATTTATACTTTAGTTAATATTTTATATTCATACGGTGTGAGGTTTCATCGATACGCGGATCCTCTTTCTTTGTAATTTGGGTACTTAAATTTTGGGGTTAGGTTAATTTCAATGAAATTAATCTTGTACCTTGGAATTATCACTAACATTTGCAAATGTTCATTCTCTCTATTTAATTTCTTGGTATTGTCCAAAAAGCAGCAGAAAAACAATTTTTTGTTCCTGACTTTACCCTTTCCATCCTCTACTGTCATTTCCTTTCCTCAATCTATACAAATATAACAAACTTCAGGGTTTCGAGACACCTGTCAATAGGCCATCTTTGTATAGAACCTGAAAATTCCAAACCCCCTAAATCTAGCTGTAAATCTTCTGTATTGAAAACATACGACACACACAAAATACCTGTATTCATTGCTGTCGGAGGAAAAATAAATCGAAGGGCTGGTGATAAACGCATCCAAGGTAAATTATTATTTGTTGCATACAAAACCGTGCATTTTTTTGAATGTATAGATTGAATGAATCGACGCCCTTTGTTTACTAGCATTGTACTTTTGATTTAATTGTTATGCTCGTTGTTTTATGTTGATTGGTATTCATTTCTACCGTGCAATATCAATTATTCACCAGGAATAAAAGTTTAGAAGTTTTTGTTGAGAAGGTGAGAAAAAATTGAATTTAATGGAAGAATGGTCGGATTTAAGAGATGATTCAAGTTCACATGAAGTCGAAAGTGTTGAAGAGGATATTGGGACTTCTTGTGATCTTGATTTTCTGATAGAGGAATGCAGATTTCATACTAGTAAGGAGAGGCTAAGGGTCTTGTTTGATGAAGTACTTGTAAATTTTTTAAGAGAAAATTCTGCGAGCAAATGCATTAGGCCTATTCCAGCATTGTGTGGTGATGGGCGAGTGGTGGACTTGTTTAAACTTTTTTGGGTAGTGAGGAAAATAGGCGGATATGATGCCGTCTCGAGGAAAAACGTGTGGGGTTTTGTCGTGGAGAAATGTGGGTTGGATTTTGGGGCCATTCCATCCATTAAGTTGATTTACTTCAAGTATTTGAGTGAGTTGGATCAATGGTTATGGCAAATCTATAAGGATACGGCTGTGGAGGTTGGGCAAAGTGGAGTTTTGCAGAAATTGGATTTATTATCTATGGAGTTGGAGACAAGTTTTAGAGGTTCGTTGTCAGATGGAAGAGAGGAGCAAGTGAAAGACACCAATATTGCTCGATTGGAGAATTTTAAAAGTGTCAAACAATATCCAGCGGTGATTGGAAGATTTAGCGAAACAGTGGATAATCCAGAATTCTTGGAAGATAGTAACAAAAAGTTCTTCTGTTACAATGATTTTCCTCTAGACCAACGGCTCACTGGAAAGTTTACTTGTAAAGTATATGATGTCTCAGGTAGAAATACTGATGATGATGATGATGATGATGATGATGATGATGGGAGATTTTGGGTTGACAATGATTTAGAGACATCAGCCAAGAGGGTATCTGAGAATGCAGTTAATGAAGTACCTGGTTTTTCAAACGGAGAAATTGATGACAAGGGAAAATCTTTTGTAGTCAATGATAACAAAGTGGTATTAGGGAAGAAAACCATTAACAAAGTACACCATCCTGCATACAAAATTGTGGATAATGAATATGAAAGATTTCCTGCTAAAGAGCACAATGATGGGATATTGGCTGAGAAACTCAGTAGTAAAGTGCACAATCTTCTGGAGAACTATATTGACGAGGAGAGAAAATTCATTGCCCAAATTGGCGATGATGTTGTGATGTCAGCCAGGAGTGTTGTTGGCACTGAGCCTGATTCTTGGAAGAGGAAACATGAATCTCAATATTTGACAAGAATGTTGAATTGGATGACTTTTGTTGCCAAGCATTCTGATGATCCTGCAATTGGGAAAATACCTGATTGTTCCAAGTGGAAGGACCATGGCCATGAAGAGTTCTGGATCCAAGCTTTATTTGTTCGGGAGACTCTGTTGATACGAAGGCATTCTAAAAGAAATGCAGATGAATCTCTCCAGCAGGTAAATACATTTGTTGATTTTACCAATTAGATTTGGCAATTTATATTTATGGAAGTTCTTACCCCACTAAATAATTTGCAGCATTTGTATAATCCAACATAGAGCTTAGTTAAGCCACCTTGAAGCGTGTTTTTATTTTCTCGCTCAACTTTTGAAATTAAAAACTGTTAAAGAAACTTTATAAAAGTCAAAGGAAAAATTTATATCAAAATTTTGTATTTATAATTTTAAGCAAATTAATTTGAGAACTTAAATAAACCCTTTTTTCATGTAGTTGATTATTTGATGTGAATAAATTTTTTAAAGATTGCATAATATGTTGAATAAAAAATTCAATTTGTTTAATTCCTATTTAATAATCGATTGATGTTAAGTAACTCATTTTTTAAAATGAATAACTATATTATTATGAATGTTAATTTTTTGGGGGTTAATAAAAATTTCTCCAATGTTTCATGTCATTTTTTCAGAAATGGTGTCTCCATGTGTCATGTTGTGTTTCATTTCTTGTTTAAGTTTTTGTGCCTCCATACTGTTTCCATTTAAAGATGTTCTAAGTTTTCCATTTTTTTGGCTTTCCAACATCAATTTTCTTATTGGAACTTTATGACCATTCTCATATGTTCATGACATGACTACGACGAATGGATAATTATAATGAGACTTCTTCATACAATTGGGACAATCACTTTTATTTTTATTCATTGCTACGTTATCAATTTTATTAAAATTGTATTCTTTTATTATTTTATGATAATTTATAGATTTACTTGCAATTTCTTTAAAATTGTCTTTAGAGAATTAGGGTTTTCTTTAAAAGCAAGACAAGGGTCTCATTGTTTTTAGGAGAGGTTTAATCAAATCAAATTTGAGATTTTCTCAATTCTTTCATATATTGGTATTCTTCATGAATTAATTTTCACTGATATCCAGATTCTTTGTATTTAATTGAATCAATGAGTTTTTAGAGTATCAATCATCTTTCCCATTATTCTGGTCCATTAGTTTGGTATTACAACTTCAACTATGTTCCTGGTTGTTTGTAAAAGTCAAGAGGAAATCATGTGACATGATCAGATAGCACATTTGCGTTTGACTGGTAATGTTGGCACTATTAAAAGAGATGGAACTACTGCATCGTAAACGGAGGTGCTGATACAGCAGATGGACGATTTTCCACTATAGTGGCCGGACAGTCGTAGAGGCGTAGCGTAGACCAGTCGAAGCTGTGGAGGACTCTGATGACAACAATAGGCCTTTCTCTCCACTCAATTCCAAAAGGTGTATATTATTTTGGATAAAGGTTTAGAACCAGCTGAAGTATTAGATACGATACGATGGCTGATTCGACTGAGGAGTATGACATCTCTCCAATTTTCAATGACGAGTTAGAAGATTTTCTGGAGATGGATAATGGCAATTACGACACTGCTCTATCTTTTTTACAAGGAGCTTGAAACTATGGAGTGAAGCCAGTTATGACAACGCCCCATCCTCGAGCAGTGATCCAAGGAATTCACAGTAAATTTAAGTTTTAGTAATAACGACAACAAAAATATATGAGTGAATATTATTATGAATGACAATGAGAGCATTTGTTAGTGAACTATGCCAACAAATAAAAAATTGGAGCTAATTTAGTGGGTATTTTGTAAGGAAAAGAAATATCGACTTTGGTTAATTATTTGAATAGGAGATGCGAGATATAAACACGGTGACTTAGAGCTGCTTGATTCAGTTAATTGGAAACTACAATGTTGTACGTGGAACATTTGACCAAAGGTATTTAATTTTTTCGAAGGCATTGTTTCATGGACAAGATAGAATATACACTCGTGTAGTTTCCTTGTGAACTTAAGAAATAATTTTCTAGATCTGGTTGCGAATGCACGATAATCAACCCTTGGGAGATCAATAACATTTATGTGTATCTCCGTCTTCAAATTTTGTCAGATGTCTGGTGACACATCCTATAAAGTTGTCTGAAATGGAGGAGTAGTTATTGCTAGAAATTAGAGAAGACTGTTACTATAAATTGTTGAGTCAAGTGGCAGTCCGAAGTGTTATGTTGGAGCAATTTGCTTGTTTTCTTTGTACAATGCAGTTTATAAACAATTCTGCGTGATCAACATATAGTTACAATTAGAACGTAGAGTGAAGTACCACCATTATGAGGTGCAATGATATAAGTAAATGAAATTGGATGTTAAGAGCTTTGGATGAGCACTTCAAAATATAAAAGGATTAAGGCAAAATATATGGAATGTCCATGTAGTCATAGCAAGAAGTAAGGATGATTGTGGAGTTACCAGAGAGAATCATGTTGTATTAAAGAAAGATTGTTTGAGGTACTCTATTATCGATAAGAAATAATGATGTAATGCATGGGCTTTGAGTAGTTTGAATGAAGTAGTGAGTCGCTACATGGATTCTGTGATCGTACAGTACTTCCAAAGTAAAAAAAGCTATGGTTACATAATATGATCATTAGACTAGCTATACTTTATACTTGAATGGCAAAATATCAATAAATTAGTGTAGTAGAAGAAATGAAAAGAGAATTTACGAGTGGGTAAGTTGTTCTTACTTTTGTGAAAGTGAAAACAAAGTCCCACATTGTTTTTGGGGGTGGAAATTCAATTCTCTGCAAGTGGTATTAGAGTTGGGATACAAATTAAGCTGTATGGACACCCAAGATAAATCCTCGGTAGCCGCAGAACGAAGTTGTTGGCCGCTCGAGCTGGATGGCAATGGTCAAAATAATCCATGATGGTCTCTCAAGACAGTAGAGTGGAGGGGGTGAGATGATGCGGTACTTCTTTCGAAGGGGTATTATTGGTAAAGCAAACAAAGTCCTACATTAGTTAAAAGTCCGATATATAATGAGCTTATAAGAGAATGGACTACTCTATCTCGTGGGTTAACCTTAACCTCAATTCCCTACACTTACTAAATAGATAATATAAGTAGTAATTGACAACTTAGGTGATTTGGACATATCTCGCGTAGGCCTAAAAGAAACTCTTACAAGACTCATCCATTTCTATCAGAACATGTTAGAAGACGAAGAAGTAAACCAAAATCTGATATGGTTTGATGTGATGTGAATGATCTTTTGGTAGATAGTATCGATGAATCAATCAGAACGGCAAAAAAGGAAGTACGTAAACAATTCCAAACTTATGGGGAATAAGGCTTAGTTTTTTATTGTCGTTGTTTTAATTCATGAAGACGTTTTTTATTGTTGTTGTTTCGATACATGCGGACAACTTCTTGTTCATTTTTTTGGGAGATAAGGATGTGAGTTTTCCGGTGGAGTCTTGGAGAGACCAAGGTTTATGGCTTAATGTGTCTTAGTGTCTGCTTGTGTACTTGTCTTTGATCAACCCTTGATTATCTGAAGACATGTATGAAAGTAGTGAAATTACCATTACTTTGAATCATTCCAATTAAGTAACAATTGTACTTGAGGTGCGGTGGTATGAATTTGGAAGGACAAAATTGCCTCAAGAAGAGGGTATACAATCTCACTTGATAAGCACCTTGGCCTTAATACTCTAGCAAACTATTTATTTTTGTGGTCTGCATTGATATGTAATGAACCATTACACCAATGATTCTATTTGTTTCTCTGATAATCTAGAGAATTGATTACAATATCACAACCTTACTAAATGTTTGGACAAGATAATTCTCCTTTACCTCCCCAAAAATGAATATAAATTTTGTGATGACAAAGTAAATGCACCTGAGAATGAAGAGGTTGCATGTGATTCATTACCATACAATTCATTGATGTCATACTGCTAATAGGAATTGAAAAAAAAAAAAAATTTAAGGCTAAACTTTTATGTTAATTTTTTTTCCCGATGTGAATATACTTTGACATCTGTTGTTGGACTCTTTGATTGTTTGTGTGTTTTATTCGTCATTTTTTATATTCCTCGAATTTTTCATTGAGTACATCATAAAATCAACCAGGACCAGCAGAAGAAGCTCAGGGTGCATCCTTCGGTTTACGAGGATAATGTTCCCAATCACCAATCACCAGAAAAATTAATACGCAGCACACGGCTACCTTCTTTAACAGTATCTCACCCGTGTTCACGTTGCAACTCATCTGAAGCTGGTACAAGTAATATTAATATTCATCAGAAGGCAAATGTGGAGAGTAGCCTAAAAGAGCCAGTTGCTGCAACTACAAATTCACAGGACCAGTCCGTGAAACATGTTTTTGTGGGTCCTCTCTTCCAAGCAAAGATCCCTGAATGGACTGGTGTGCTTTCTGAAAGTGATTCCAAATGGCTAGGCACTCAAATTTGGCCACCAGAAGATGGCAAAGGAAAGTCCATAGTTGAGTTGGATCCCATTGGGAACGGAAGACAGCATTTGTGTAATTGTCAATTCCCAAATTCTGTTGAATGTATGAGGTTTCACATTGCCGAGAAGAGATTGAAACTAAAGTGTGAACTTGGTTTGCCATTCTACCATTGGCAATTTAATCGCATGGGAGAAGAGGTTTCACTTTCATGGACAAAAGAAGAGGAACAGAGATTTAAGGATATGATGAGGTTACATGCTGCATTCCCCAAAAAGTTTTGGAACAATGCTCGCTGGTTTTTACCTTCCAAGACGAGGGAAAAAATGGTTAGCTACTATTTCAATGTTTTCCTTGTCCAGCGCAGAAGTTATCAAAACCGGGTATGTCCAAATGATATTGACAGTGATGATGACGAAAAGGAGTGTGGATCGGTAGGTGATAGTTTTGGCTATAAAGCTATCAATATAACTAGCTCGAGGTCAATCACATGCACCCAGAATAAAGAGTGCACGGATTTGGCATAGCATACTAGATACGTGCTTCTTTGCAGCTTGTACGACTACTTTTTCTTTCTGTGTTTACAGGTAAAGCATTCATTACTTGTGAAAATCTTGATCTGATAACAATAGACATTTGGAAGTTGAAATTTGGTGGTGGAAGAGGCTGTCCTGCAGTATGGGCTAAAATTTTGAGTCAATATTGAAGTAGCTTTTTGGTATAGGACATCATACTTATAATTTGTTGCCCTGTAAATACCTTTTCATGCTGCCAAACTAAGATGGCCAAGTTTTTTCTGAATGACAGGAAGTTATCATAAAAAAAAAAAAAAAAAAAAAAAAAATGTTCATCTCTGTATTTTTTATGGCTTAATGGATTTTATAAATTGGTTTGCTTTTCCCTTTCAGCCACCTTGAGCCTCCTCCCTATTTTTGGTTCAAGATAGACGGGAAGGAGCTCTATTTACTATTTAGTAAAGGCCATAACCATCCTCTTTATTTATGTACACACGCTCTTGTTTTGGGGCCGTGATGCCCAATTTTTATTCCTCAGTAAAAATTGAATGGCCAAGACTTAATCTCATATTTTACTTCTGTCCTCAAGCTCGATAAAGGATGTCGATTTTCGATCATCACTTCCCCAATCCAATTAACCATGCCTTGCTCAAAAATGGATTCACCTAGTTTGAGATCTTAGTAGTTGCTACGGTTCAATTTCTTTGAGAGAATCCTTCATTGCAATTTCGTTCCTTTGGTGGTCTTGCCAACATTTGTTTAGGAAGTAAAGGTTTATTCGAAGAACTTATCTAAAGAATTGGGATAGTTTACGCCCTCATCAATTTGAAAAAGGCGATGAAGAGAGAGAGAGAAAAAAGTCCATTCGGTCAGAAAAACTCAAAACAAGGGCAACTTTTGTGTAGTTCATGACTACGATGCTCCTATTTAATCATCGTTGGTCAACAACTGGTGCTAGATAAAATGAAAACCATCACAAGCGTAATACGAGGAAAAAAAAAAGAGAGGCTAAAAAGGGTGGTCTATGATTAGAATAGCAATGACCAAGTGGAGGAATCCATCAAAGATTTGATATAGACGCAAAAAGTTACATGAGGAACCGTTTAGGCTATTTTGTGAGACTAGTTAAAAAAAGAACTTTAGATGAAATATCTTTTGAGGTAACATTATAAAAAGGTTTCGGAACCTACCAAGACATATGATCTAGACAGGTTCCTAGTTCCTACCTATACGTGTACTCCATGTTTATGAATCATCAATGGAAGGGGAAAAAACGTTTATTTTTTAGTAGAATATTAAATATTTATTAATGAAGTCATCTTTCTCTTTTAAAAAAGTTTCAAATGGAGATTTTTTTTTTCTTATTTTCTCACTAGTTTGGTCTTCCTGCGCAATTCTCTTGTATATATTATTATATAAGCATGATTTCATGCCGTTCAAGATTGAAAAATGAGTTGAAATCTGCTGTTCAAAATTAGTGTTCAATTTGTTGTCCACCAATAATTCATTAACACATTTTTAAGCACAAATGACAGTGAGAGAAAAATTGGATATATTAATTTAAAGTGATAAATTAATGAATCATTGAACGAACAATAAGTTGGATAGTCAATTTTGACCAGCAAATCTCTACTCTCAAGTATGTGTCTTCATAAATATCCGTTGTCCAATTTTTGCTACCTAATTTGGTGTTCATCAATTAATTATTGACACATCATAATGAGTAGTTAGAGAAAAGTTGAACATGCTAATTTAAAATGACATGTCAATTATTAATTAGATGAATAGCAAATTAGACGATAGAAATTGGACGGTATATCTCAATTCATATAGAATTTTTCTTCTTGAACAGGTGACGCCCCCTGTTTGGACAACTCCTTGTCCATGTAGCACGCCTCATTCATTTACTCGTGTAATTATACTTTATGATTCATGTTATTTTCACTTTAATTTTCGAAGAGATTAATCATGATTTTGCTGTTTCCCAAAAGTTAAATTAATAAAATTAAGAGTGGATCACAAGGCTAAGGATACCAAGATCAACTGATAATGGATGAGTGAGGGGTGTACACGATTACACGGAAAGATTAGTATCTTTTTAATTTTACGAGTGGAGATAGTGCGTTACACGATGATTGTTATAGTTTTGGAAGTGATTTTGTTAATAATATCGTAACATTGCACGATGATTGTTATAGTTTTGGAAGTGATTTTGTTAATAATATCGTAACATTGCACGATGATTGTTATAGTTTTGGAAGTGATTTTGTTCATAATGTCGCAAGGTGTTGAGATATTTTTTAATAAACACCTAATTGAACATGAAGATCGAAGTAAATGTTTTAGACAATGAGTTTCAATGTTAGTGAATAAATTATTAGTTGAAGTTATTTATTATTTAGAGGTTGTTCAATTGAGATTAAAAATAGATCTTTTTTAGTAGATTGTGATAGAAATTTTGAAATGTGTAGTTGAAAAGTTGCGAGACTCATAAGGATGTGGTTAATATTGATTGTTTGATTTAGATTACAATCAGATTTTAATTCGAACCAAACATGCTCTTAGTTATAACCCAACTGCAAATGAACTCATTAACAACAAAATATTCAAAAATCGCAGGAAAATACTCACATTCTAACAGCCAGTAACACAGAAAATTATTTAAAAAAAATACAAAAATACTCTCAATATATCTTAATAATTAAAAATTCAGTCTAAACCCGATTTTTCAAAATAACATCAAAGTTTATAACAAATTCTTTTAGTCTTTTAACATATCAAATGTACCCAAATTATAGCTATGTAAACAAACAAGTCATATAGATTCTCATTAACAGTAAACAAAACTACCAAAAAGAATGATAAGTGAATAATTAAAGAAAAAGAAATAAACAAAATGACACGTGGAAGAATTCACATGTAGCTTTACTGTTTTAAAGACGGGCTTGAATAGTAAAAATATGTATTGAATGACATACAAAATAACTTTGAAGCGATGTGTTATAAATTTTCAGAGCGTAGAATTTAAACAATGTGATACTTATTCTAATGTACTATCCAAAGAACACCATACAACATTAGTTTGATCTTCATTTTCCATTTTTCACGAGAATTGTCAAGGAACCAAGAACTACACTTTTTTAAATTATACCTCAATTACTTATTGTTGCATTAATCTGTTCATACAATTGACATAAAAGATCAATTCAACAACCAAAACTAAAACCAAAAATCACATATCTCTTTCATGCTAGTCAACAGAAAATAAATAATGCCCTTTAATGAAAATAACGGCTAGAAAATAAAAAAACGAAGCAATTAATAACAATGAGAATCATAAGATAGACAATGAATCTTGTTTAGAATTGCACATCGAATTAAGTACATTTAATCGTCTCGCCAGCTCATTATCATAGAGTATATTAGCAAGTTTTGACTAACCATATATAGCTCACTTGTTGTTCCTTGAATTCATAACTTGACCAAAGAGATGAATTAGAAAATGATATAGAATCAAGTACCATTCTTTATCATTTAGTTTATTGACACGAATATCTTTGCTATACGTAAAGCAGGTTGCGCCGCAGGGATAGAGAAGAACAAAATCGTGAAAATACTCTATAATTTTACAACCTATGAAATGTGTGATTAAATATAAGTTGAGTTCTTTCATTATTGAGCCTAGTAAAATGATTAAAATGATAGAAAAATCGACTAAAATGAGCATGATCTGCACATCATATTTAATCTTAAAATGTCTAAAATACCTAAAAATGTTGAAAGAAGTCGACTCACAAAAATGAATAAAATGCATCTATCTTAGAACAGGAACAGATTGTGGTTGGAACATAGCTAATCTTCTGATTCAACAAAAAAGAACTTATTTTCTTCCATAGTCTCTTTGCAATTGGTTTGAACAAAAAACATATTTAGGTACTTCAATGTAAAGGGAAAAAGCATAAGCATTTGAATAGAAATTATTAGACATTAAGTTAAAGACAAAAAAAATTATTTTCTAAGGCCCCGTTTGACCCACATTTTAATTCTCATTCTCATTCTTCTACTCATTTTCAACCACACATTATTCAATAAAATAATATTTTCCATCACATAAATAACTTTTCCTTCTTTTTCAACCACACATTTCCCATCATATCACTATTTCAAAATACATTTTTCCCAAATAATATCTATCAAACACACTCTAAGATAGTGTTATAGATAACAACAATAGACACTGACTTTATTGTCTAGGAAAAAAAGGATTGTAATTTGAAAGGAAAATATTACTCACAAGTTTATTTACAAACAGCATTTTGTATGGATCTCCAAAAATGTTTGGATCGTTGTTCGGATCATTTACACAAAATGATAAATAAGAAGAGAGGATTGTTAAATTCAAGAAAATCAAAATTCTTTGATCTTCTCTTAGTTTTGGTAACATAGAAGATAGAAAGCCTCAAAACACATTTCTCCAGCTCTTTAGCATCCATTTTTACACATTTCTTTAGCTGTATCTTGTGTACTCTAGCTTCTTTTTGCGCCTGAATATACCAAAAAATATAATTATGCGAATAATTTCAGATGTGTGCTTTTAAAATAACAGAATGATTGTGGCACTATCTAGCAAACTACCACCACAAAAATGCAAGGTCATATGGGTTACTCTTATATATATCCACAATGACTGTTATTATAAATCAACTATAGGAAAATGTTTATCACAGTGCATAAGAATCTCTACAAAATAAACGCGTCACAATATCATTAGTCACGTATAAGCTTCATTTTCCAACAAAACAATGAGCAATTAATCATATCACAATCTTAACTATATTTTAGCTGAAAATAAAACTTGAAATAAGTCTTTCTGATTCATCCACTTCAATTTTGGCTAATATGTACCTGTAACATATCACTGTCAAATTAACAAATGATTTTTCTATTGTCCAACCGTGTAGTAACCCTGATGTCTACTCTACCCATTTATAACATAAAGATCTGGACAATACATGTTTGCATAAGCATAAACGTGCACTGATTCACAAACACATAATTTTTGTTTGGCATTACAAATGAGAGAAATACAGAAAAAAAAAAAAAAACAATAAAAAGAGTTTGAAGGCAACGAAAAAAGATAAAATTATGATTCAAGAATTTATTATCGATGTAAAATCATCAGGAATCTCAAGTTCTCGGAATAATCTTCAAAACCCATTTTTACAACCTAAAGCAACAGCCAAGAAAAACTCAACATTACAGCAAAATTCACTTCAAAATTTCCAAAAAATAGCAAATCAAAGTTATCTCACTGTCTGCATAAGCATATATAAAAAGTTCAACGTCCATATTACTGTTGATGGTTAAAAATGCACAGGGATTACAAAACTTAATATATATTTAACATAAATGAGACTACTATCATCTGAGAGTAAAAAAAAAAAAAAAAAAAAAAAAAATTTGAAAGAGGAGAAAATTGAACAAAAACCACATACTAAAATTTTTTACCTACAACACTTTGTGTCCTCCTTGCCGCTGTTTACACCTCCAATCTCCAAGCGAAATACGACCCGTGATAAGTGGTAACGACAATGAAGAAGAACAAAGTTCTATGATTTTACTAAAAGTTTTTACCTCTAATACTCTGCATCATTCGTCGCTGCCGTTTAGAGCTCAAATCTCCAAGAGAAATACGACCCGTGGTAGCGACAATAAAGAACAAAACCTCTGTGATTTTACAACGTAGTATTGCATTTGAAATGGAGGAAATGTGTGACATTTGTTAGGGTTTTAAAGGGAGATGAGAGAGAGAGAGAGAGTGTGTGCGCACCAAAATTTTTATAAATAACATATGACATCAGCATTACATAAGCATGATGCAATGTGAATGGTAATTAATTCTCCTTTTTTATATATTGTAATGATTGTAATACCATACATATTTTGTGATCTTGTGCAATTAATTTAGGGTCCGTACTTCTGCTTTTACTTTTTATCGAAGTGCTTTTGAAAGAAACTAACTTAATTTTTATTTAAAAACTAATTTTTAAAAACACTTCTTATTTCAAAACAAGCTTTTAGAGGAAACTCTTGGATCAACTTTCTCTAAAATTTTTCTAATTAGAAGACACACTTTTATAAAATTAACCAAACGAATACAAAAGCTGCTTTTAGGCCTCCAAAACTTCTTTTGACTTTTCAAAAATCATGTCAAAAGGATCTCTATTGTACAATTTCATTGTGTATTACTAATGCATTTTACATTTCTTTACATTGATCTTCTTGATACAAGAAGAATTATCTTTTGACATTGACTTTATTTGAATGCTTCTCTCCATCACTCGAGTGGTGAAAGCCCATCAAATTTGTTTGAAGAAGAATCAGTTGCAAGAAGCTAATACGATAAATGTTCAACCACTTGCACTTTTCACTTACTTTAAGTTCAATCACTGTTTAAATTCTATGTGATACACGAATACAAATATAAAAAGGGTTTGTTTGACATAATTTTTGAGACGTCAAAATGTGACTTTTGAGATCCAAAAATATGTTTGGACCTGTTTAGTTAATTCTATTAGAGATTTTTTTTTTTTTTTTTTTTTAATTAGAAGAGTTTTTAGAGAAAGTTGGTACATTGTTGCTTCCTCTAAGAAAGTCCTTTTAGAAATTAATTTTCAAACACTAATTAATGTCACTTCGGATGAAACTCTTTTATAAGAAATAAAAATAAAAGCAAAAGTTCCGTCAAACTGATGCCAAATATATCTCGAGCTAGGGATTAATAAAACAAAGCCCATAGACAAAATCTTGATCATCCATCTTAGGTGTGGTGGTTTCTTGGGAGACTAAACTATGCTTTGCTTAGAAGACGTTTTTACACAGGGGCGAATCCAGGGGCCTGGTCCAGTTAGGGCGTTGACCGTTGACCGTGACCGACGTCCATCGACAATCACCGATCACAATACCGATCGTTTATTAAAAAAATATTAAAAATTATTCAACATATATGTAAATTCACTCAAATGTAAAAATTATATACATATGAAAATATAGTTCAATACAACCCAAAATACTTAAAAAATCTACAATACAACCTTACTCTGCAACTGTAAACGTAGACAACTGAATTCTACGGGGTCTCATATGTTGAAAACGTTGCAATATTACCTCATTATCAATTTTTTGAAAAAGATCTTTCTCCACGTAAACTATCAGATTGTCATTCAACAATTCATCTCCCATTTTGTTGCGCAAGTCACTCTTGATTAAATTCATAGCAGAGAAAACTCTTTCAACACTTGCAGTTGCCACAGGTAATATCAAAACCAAGGTGATAAGCCTATAAACCAATGGAAAATAACAAGCACTTCTAGTTTCAACCAACTTCTGAGCTATACAAGATAAGCTTTTGAGATTGAAGAAAGCTTCGTCCATTCTCACAAGCATAAGAAACTTTTGCAGTTCAGGTCTAAGTAATAAAAACTCTTCACCATTGAAATCCAAAAGGATAGAATTTAGCAAGACGTACCAATTTAGCTATATCAAATGCTGCGAATGAATCTCTTGGATTTAAACATGAAATGCAAGTAAAGAGCTCAGTAGTTGTTTCTGAAAAACGATCATTCAACTCTTGCAAGATTGAGTCTATCACATGACAATACAGATCAACATAAAAGAGATGATGATAAGTCACCTGCTGAGCTGCACGCCTAGGTCGACCTTTCAATACTACAATATCCTCCATATCAGGCACTGAAATATGTCTATCAACACAAAACTCAATCACTGTACTCAACGTAGTATCCCAATTATTATCTCTCATGTTCTGCAATGCATGCTTACACAACATCAATAACCTTGTAGCATTCTGAATATTCTGATCCTTTTTTTGTAAGGCTTGTGAAAGGTCGTTTGTAATTGCAAGAATATCAAACATAAAATGTAGACTGAACACAAACTGAAAATCTTGCATATTGTCCATCTGTTTTCTGGCCTTCGATTTTTGTTCTGAATTTATGCCATCTTCTGATATATTCTCAAGAACATCTATGATAGCATTAAACATATGAATAAAGCGAGTAACTGTCAGTAGATGTGAGCCCCATCTAGTTTCACCCGGGCGTGCCAAATTCGATTCTTGAAACTGACCAGTTCCACTAAATAGTTCCCCAATATTAAGTTTCTCCAGAATATCAGCATGATGACTTGCTCGCAGAGCATCTACACGCTTACATGATGCAGCAACCAAATTCACAATCGAAGCAAGGACATCAAATAAATCACTAAGCATATAATTCCTACGTACCACGGAAACAATTGCCAGCTGAAGCTGGTGAGCAAAGCAATGAACATACAAAGCGTATGGATTCTCTCTTAAAATTAAAGCTTTCAAGCCATTGAACTCACCTGACATATTGCTTGCTCCATCATAACCTTGGCCTCTCAGGTTAGATATGCTCAACCCATGTGTACAAAACATTGCATCAATTGCATCCTTCAATGATTGAGCACAAGTATCAGTGACATGAGAAATGCCCAACAAACGCTCTTTCACATGCCCACTTTTGTCAACAAACCTCAAAACAACTGCCATTTGTTCTTTTATCGAATTATCACGAGATTCATCAACCAATATTGAAAACAAAGATTCACCCATCTCATTCAGAATAGTTCTTGTCGTTTCGACGGCACAACAATTTACCAAATCCTTTTGAATGTTTGATGAAATCATTTGGTCATTTCCAGGAGCATTACTAAATACAACTTCTTCAATTTCTTTACAACGAGCTGCATACCAGTGTAGTAGCTCAATTAGATTTCCCTTATTATGAGACTCTTTCGATTCATCATGACCACGAAATGATAATCCTTGCATCAAGAGAAATCTACTACAATTTAGCACCGCGGTCAACCTCGTCCTATAACTTTTTTGTTGACTACTACTTTGGCTAGAAAGAACGTAGGAGATACTCTGTTTTTGATTCATCAAGGCGGTACACTTCTCAAAAGCCTGATTATGAGCACTATCAAAGAGACCGACATGATCTTTCAATGTATTTTTGTGCTTCCAATCCCTAAACCCGATTTTAGTGAATACATGTCCACCCCCTTGACCCCCTCTATCGGGTTTGAACAAATAGCAATGCAAACAATACGCCGCATCCTTTTCTATACTGTACTCCAACCAATGAAATTCAGAGAACCATTCTTTTCGAAAACACCTGTTATCATTCCCCATCGGTCTTCTTGAAAAATCATGTCCATATGGTTGACAAGGACCTTTCTCCAAGTATGCCATCCTAACATCATCTCTGATATTAGGATCGTATGACTCGATAGGTGGACGTTTCCCTGGATCAGATACAAGATCATCCAAATTGATTTGAGCTCGGGACTTCTTTGAGTTATCTAATAACTCTTGTGCTCGACTAGAAACAGCGGCGGGAATAGATGCACAACTAGAAATAGAAGGAGTAGGTATGGACTTTCGTTTCGGTTGAAAGAATCGTTCCATAATCTGCAAATCAGCAATTGGTGAATAACTTTAGATATGTAAATTTAGATGAAGGTTGCTGGAAGCCTGGAAAGGAATGGAGAAGAATGAAAATGACGGTGCATATGGTGTTACTTTACAAAGGGATTCAAT
This sequence comes from Osmanthus fragrans, assembly GCA_019395295.1. Classification (NCBI taxonomy): domain Eukaryota; kingdom Viridiplantae; phylum Streptophyta; class Magnoliopsida; order Lamiales; family Oleaceae; genus Osmanthus; species Osmanthus fragrans. The sequence continues at coordinate 22,893,864 of CM033359.1, read as the reverse complement.
TATTCAAACATCAAAATTTTCCCAAATTCCCAATCCTAATTTCCCCGGACGTTTCCGAATCCTAATTTCCCATAAATTCCCAAATCCTAAATTGATGTAATATACTACGACAGTTAATAAAATTAAAACCATAGTAAAACTCAATTATTTAATTATGGCAGGAATGCAACAACATGAATAATCAATGCAAGTTCCAAATAATGAAGAAGAAAAGTAAGCTTACAACCAAAGAGTTGATTACATTTAAAAAGATTTGACATTGATTTGGGTACAAATAAGCCAAACATGCACAGGAATGAAATGAAGGCAGGCAAGCAGCATAGGGGTTTAAAAGACAAGCTTCTCCGATGAAAAGGGATTGAACATTTGAACTTATTTGCAATTCAGATTCAGTACGATAATAGAGGAATTCTTTTCTTTTTTTTCTGATTTCATAAGAACATACCTATCACTTTGTACGCTTGAAACTAACCACATTTTAAAGCACATCTAATATATAAGATGGTGAATTGGGTCATAACAAATATTCTCAGTGGCTCACAGGCTCAGTGCCTTTCCCAGCTTGCTGAAACTGGTCAAGCACAGGCTGCACAGCCGCACAGAAATGACAGAATAGTCCCCTGTCCGATTCTTAGGTAACATATACATATCAAATCACAGTACTAGTTTAGGCTAATGGACAAGCAGAGCAATAATGCAGACTATATACTACATGTCTATGCTGATGAACAGAAAGATGGACAGAATCTCCACATTTCTAGAGCATATGAAAATTACAATTTAAATTAACAGAAATACTTGAGCTTGAAATACTCCAGAGTCAGAGTTACCTCCAGTTTCTCTAGTAGGTCATGGATCGTTGAATTAGCCAAACTGTGATACTTCTCTTCCGGCAGCAGAGAACTGAACATGGATTGATATATTAGCAATGTGTTAAAATCTCAAATGATCATCAAATTTCCAAACCAACAAAATTCTCATTTTCCAAATTCCACAAGTAAGAAATTTCAAACTAAAATTTACAAAAAAAAATAAAATAAAATAGGGACAATAACTAGTATAAAATACCAACACACACGTGACGCCCAAAAACAAAACGAAGACACTGTTATCACTAATTTGAATCTGTCCCCACAAGCTAATTTTCTTTTGTGAGTAAAACTATGATCAGTATACCTTCAACAGCTTCAACACCTCAGCACAAAGAATGATTCAGAGGCACAAAAAAGGTTCCAAACACTATTTCAATTTTGCTAGCATCCAAACCTCATAGAGTGAAAAACTGAAAATGAAATACTGAAATATGGATTTGGAAGTGGTTTAATCGGTTTCGGAATTCGAATAATTACCATTTATCAAGCACCGAAGCAAGAATCACACTATCAGGCAGAGGCAAAACCAAACAATAAACACTGTAAATACTGAAATTTCGTACCTATGACTTGTTTGGGAGTGAGGCCGTTGCTTCGGTTGCTTGAGTGCTTCGAATCAAAGGCTGCTAACCGAGTCGCGAGCCACCAATTTCTACTCCTTCGCCTCGCCGGTCGCCCCTGTCGTCTCCTCTCCAATCGCCCCCAAATCCCCAATTCAATTCGTTGTCGTAGAGATTATGGGTAATGGGTTATGGCCTATGGGTTATAAACCGAACTCGGCCAGCCATTCCAATTGGGCCTCTTTTAAATAAGGCCCAGATTTGTTAAGTTAAAAAAAAAAAAAAAAGGCCCAAAACTCTAACAATTCCAACAAATAGCCCGGCTGCCACTGTTCACTCTTCTTCCCAGCTGCACTGCCTGCACAGCCTGCACTCTGGCTTCTTGCTCCGGCGACCCGGCGGCCATCTAATTCCCTGAAGATTCCGGCGAATCCAGCACGAGCGGCCGCCCAAGCTCGCCTGGTGCTGGATTCGCCTCTGTTTTTACACCGTTCTCGTGGTGGGATATAAGCCTTTTAATGAAAAAATAATGACAAATGTCAACAACAAATGATTGTGTGCACAAGGGTTTAATAGTTTATACTTTTCATGCATAGAAATTTACAAAAGTAATTAAAATTGGTAGACTATAATTATACATTTTTTCATTTTTCTTGATGTTGATCACTTTTTCACTTTCACGATATCAAAAAGAGAAATGGAATTGAACATAATTTACTTGACAACAAGTAATGGCCCACAATGTCTACAAAGTCAAGTGTCATGAAATTTTCATAATCAATACAATTTTGATGAAAGAAACACGAAGTTTTTATTCGATTTGAGATATCCAAGTCTTTTACTTATTCAGTAGCAAAGACTCCAGCCTCAAAAGTTCATTAAGGTAATCAATAGATGAAATGAGTTTCCACCACAAAAGAACTATACATGCATAGTAATTTAAGTGATTTGTCGATTCAAATAATCATTCTTATGAAAGATCGATCGTGAACGAACTAAAATAAGTATGAATATTTATTTACTTTTGACAAATCACACAATCATTCTTCAAGAGTCAATTCACCTCTTTTTTCCACATGGAAGCAATTGATTTAATGCGAAAAATTTCAAAATGACGAGTAATAGATACATAGACTCACGATTCAATGTTACTCTATATTGATAAATTCTATGTAAAGATAAGCTCTTTGGGATCTTTGCTTCTTTGAAACGAAAGGAATAAAAGTAATCCAATTTATGAAGATTCTTATACAATAAATATAATGAAATTATGTTAGAGTGAACGATTTAGAAGATGGGCCTAACGAAACTTTAGGAATGCTAGCTAAGTTATTATTTTTTTGTTTATAGTACAAGAACTTATGTGAATTTCGAGAGGAAGTTAATCTTCTAAATAAGTCACTAACTTATTTTCAATTTTGACATGAAAAAAATATATATTTTAAAATTCATTTATTTATTCTCATAATGAAATATTTAAGCTTCACCGAACTTTCAATTTGGGTAATCTTTTTCTTCTTTCCAAGTTCCAACAATCGTTTTGGTAGACGAGGAAGGTGACTATAATTGTACAAAAGTTACTAAGAATTGTGATAAACAAACTTGACCTTTGGGATCTTTATTTTAAATAATCAAACTATATTTTAATATGCTACTAAAATTTGTCCTTATTACTAATAAGTAATTGCTAAAGTTACTACGTATTGAGGGAATAATTATGCATTAAAGAAAAATTAAATACATAACGCAATCACCAATTAATATAGTAATTAAAAATTATAACACAAAAAATAAAAATAAAATATTAGTAATACAAAATGTTGGAAAATTGGTTTTCACACGAGGGGATGGAGAAGAAACAAATAACAAGATGAAGAAACAGAAAGAATAATACTTAAACACGTGATCGTTGTCTTAAAACAATATTTGCTCCCTCTCGGATTGAATTTGATGTTTAAAGGGATTCATGGTAAATGGTTTACAGGATTTATCAAGGCTTGAAAATGAATAAACACTTGAAAAGTGAAATTCCTTCAAAACTCAAGAATACAAAGCAAGAATTTTTTAATATGAAAAGAGAAATGAGAATACTATTCCCCTGGAATGAAAATTTGATCTCATGTCTTGAGAATGTGTTTGATGTGATAATCTATCATATATTTATAGATTTCAATCAATCCCCATGAAAAAGTATCAAAATTACACGAAAAGTTGGATGACATCTCCCAAAAGCCATCAAAATTCAAATAAAAAGGGGCCAAAACAGCTAGTTTTGCTACTCTATGCAGCCGTGTAGGTTGTTCAATTGTAGGGCCTTTAGGCACTGCAAGTCTCTATGCAACCGAAAGCCATTATGACCTATGTGGTCGCGTAGATCAATACGACATCCTCCATTTTCACTTTTCATTCCACGCACATTTTATTAATTTTTTGAACAACAATATCCAATAATCTCATACTTGTTCAATATTCAATAAAATTTCATATTCAAAATATACAATACTCATGCATAAGGATTATATATCTTTCGATTTGAATTTAACCATAGTATAATTCCAATAGAGTAAAGTCGAAATTAAAGGTAGCTTGAAGTTTTGAACAAGTTATTCCATGTGACAATACCGTTAAGAGAATACACACAAGTATCAAACGTTTTTAAGTTCCTCAATCTCGTTGAGTGCTAATATAGCCATGCGCTCATCATTTTAAACCAACTTTTAAGAGATTAACTCTAACTCTTGTTGAGGCGGCATCACCTCGAAATTCATCTAGATGAAATTATTCCAGTATCTTTGCTACTTTTTAGAGACACTTGTACTTAGTACTGAACTTCATTAAGAGCTTAAAGCTCAACACTCATTTCAATAACAACCAACATTATTTAATTAGAATAGGGTTATCGTGGATATTTATAATGTTGAAACTATCTACATATTGAATGATTTGTTGTTACCCTTTGAACCTGTTAGTTACTTGTTAAGTAATGACAGTTAGGGTTGTCATCATTGGTGGACCTTTTAGTTCAAGAGTTTCAACCCCATCTTACTCGAAGTGATGTTACTAAATCTCTATTTAAATGTATAGTTAAAGAACCCGCTATGTTCTCGATTGACTTATCATAATTTAGGGAAATTATTCCATCCTTAATTAATTTCTTTAAGTAGTCATGTCTAAAATTCATATATCTAGACTTTTTGTTGTATACCTCGTTGTATGCTTTTTCTATCGTGGCTTGACTATCACACATGATCAGTATTGAAGATGTATTCTTCAATCCCAAAGGTATCACATAAAGTAGATCTTTAAGTCACTCAACTTCTTTCCCGATTTCTGAAAATGCTACAAATTCAGATTCTATGTTTAAGTGTGTTATATATGTCTATTTCTTCAATTTTCAAGAAACAACACCTCCTCCAAGAGTAAACGCCTAACTCGAAGTAGATTTACTTTCACATGTGCTAGATATTTAACTAGTATCGATAAATCCTTCTAATATAGTCAGAAATTTAGTATATCGTTGACCTAAGTTTTTGGTTTTCTTCAAATAGCCAAGAACTCTTCTAATGGCCTTCCAATGGTCCTTGCTCTGATTACTAGTAAACTTACTAAGTTTACTAATTGCAAATGTTATATTCGGTCTTGTACATTGAGTTACATACATAAGACTCCCTATAGCATTTGCATACTCCAATTAAGCAATTGCTCTTTCATCATTCTTTATCAGTTATAAAATTGATTCAAAAGGGGTACTAAATTCTTTTATGTTCAAATGTTTGAACTTATTCATCACATTCTCGATATAATGTAAATGACTTAAATTGTAACCCCTACTAGTTTTAGTAACTTTGATGCTTAAAATGGTATCAAATTGTTCAAGATCCTACATCTTGAATGTGAGAGATAGAAACATTTTCGTTTCTTTTATTTCATTCATGTGATTACTCATAATCAATATTTCATCAACATATAAGAAAATAAATGTAACATGATTTTCACATAATTTGGAGTACAAACATTTATCTACACTATTATGCTTGAAACCAAATGAAGCAATAGTTATGTCAAATTTCTCATGTCATTTCTTAAGTGATTGTTTTAAACCGTATAATGATTTCATTAACTCGCACAATGTTTATTTTTGGGTAGAGCAAATCTTTTGGGTTGTTCCATATAAACCTTCTCATTGAGATCCTCATTCAAGAATGTTGTCTTAACATTCATTTGATGAACATGTAAGTCATGTATGGAAGTCAATGCGAATAATATCCTAATTGATGTTATTCTAGCTACCCGCGCATAAGTATCAAAATAGTCCATTCCTTCTTTTTGTCGATAACATTTGGCTTTTAGTCTACCTTTAAAGTATTAAGAGAACCATCAACATTATATTTTCTCCTAAACATCCATTTACATCAAATATGTTTGGATCCTGGTGGTAAGTCGATAAGTTCTCATGTATTGTTTGACATAATTGAATCAATTTCATCTTTAATTGCATCTTTCCAAAATATGCTATCACCAGAAGCCAAAGCTCCATTGTACGTTTTGGAATCAATTTTCACTTGTAGAACAAAAGGAGCAGTTCTTACAACATTATTCTCATTTTCTTCTACTAGGTAAAAGGAAATAAGTTGAGGGTCAATTTCACCCGATCCTAAAGACTTCTCAATTCGAGTTCTTTTGTTTCTTCGTGGTTCACTAGATTCATTAACGTCTTTAGAAGATGTTTCATGTTGTGTTGTATTAGAGATTGTGATCTCTTTAAGAGTTTTCCTTAATACATTAATTGAAGATAGTGAATTCTCAAAGAACTCTACGTCATTGGATTCAACAATCACACTGGTCTCCAAATTTAACAATCTATATGACTTGCTATCATTAGCATAACTAGCAAAGACACGTTTAATGTCTCTTGGACCCAACTTGGTCATATTAGGGTTAGTGTTATTGCAATAAATAAGACATTCCCACACTTTGAAGTATCCAATGTTAGATTTTCTTCATTTCCACAATTCATAAGGAGAAATGTTTGTAAATTTAGAAGAAATCATATTTAATATTCTACATGCACTTAACTATATTTCACCACATAAATTAAATAACAACTTAGCGTAAGTTAACATGACATTTATCATTTTAACAAAAATTCTATTTTTTTTTCTTTCAATCAAACCATTTTGGTTGGATGTCCTAGGTGCAAAACATTGATGAATTATGTCTTATTTTCCACAAAATAAGTTAAAATCACTAGAAAAATATTCATCTCCTCTGTCACTTCTTAAAGTTTTTGTTTTATTACTTAAGTGATTTTCAATTTCATTCTTATATGTTTTAAACATAGCAAAGGTTTCAAATTTATATTTCATTAATTAAACATATGTACATGAAGAACAATCATCTATAAAGGTAATTAAATACCTATTTTTACATTTAGTTAACATACCATTTAATTCACATATATCCGCATGAATTAATTCTAAGTCTCATTTACACTTTGGTAAGGCTTCTTAGTCATCTTAGATTCTACGCATGTTATACATTTGAATGCATCATTTTCATTGTATGATATTAAGTCACATTTCAACAATTTTTATGGTACTCTTACATATATGACCTAAATAGCATGTCATAAAGTAAATGAATCAACAATATATGCAAAATTAACTTTATTATTAATCATCTTGTCAATTGTACAAAGTTTGACCATTCTTTCACAAGAATAGTCATTTTCGACAAATTTTCCATATAGGGATAGTACAAGTTTACCGGATCATAGACACTTTTTATACCCAATTTTCCTAAGAGATTAATACTAACTAAGTTCTTATTCATATCAGGAACATGTAGTGCATTTGTCAAGGTAACGGTCTTGCCAGAAGTGAAGATAATCTTTACATTTTCTTTCTCAACCACCTTGGAGCATACTTCGTTACCCATTTGAACAAAGACTAATATATTTTGAACGAAGACTTATCGTATGATACATGTTAAGTTGCACATATATCATACCACCATTCAGGAACTTTTCCTTTGATTGCATTAATCTCGCTTATGGTGCACACATTATTGTCTTTTTTTATGTAGTTCACATTTCTTTCGGATTTGTTTTGTTTTCGGTGTGAACTTTCCTTTGCATAATGTCCGAATTTTCCACATACAAAATAACCACTTTTGGACTACTTAAATTTGTTAAAATTATTTGAAAGCTTTCACTTGTTGGATCTGTTAAAAGGTTCGATCTTTTCCACAACATTGACCTTGAAAGTGCCTTCATAAAAAATGTCATTCTTATTTCTCACACTTGACTCTTCCTCAATTCGAATATGTTTATGCAATTGTTCCAAAGAGTAATCTTAGGAACTATGCATAATTTTCTTCCAATTGATCGCATTCAACTTGTTGATAAGGACTTATAATTCATGTACTTGGGAAAGAATGAGAATATTATCAAGGAATTTAAAATCAAAATACCTTAAAATTAAGAATTTCTTAGTACCTTTTTCTTTGACTTTGTACTTATTTTTCAAAGCGTTCCCTATTTTCTTTAGAGAAGATGTTTTGGTGTAGAGATCATACAATCGGTCAGATAGAGCGTTGAGAATATGACCACGGCATATAAGTTTATCTTTTTGACGCTTTTGTCTCTCGACTTTTACGAAATCGATTTCTCCATTTGTTGGTTCTAGTAGGGGTGCCAATTCTTGATCGTCAACGCCGTGAGAATGAACTTTAACTTGTTTTTCCATCTTCTGGAATTTGTCCAATCAAAACGGTCCAAATAAATGAGGTCTTGATTCATCAATTTGATCGTCGACATAGTAGTTTCATTCTCCATTGCAAAATATCATTTGAGATTGATAGAAAATTGATTTTCACACGAGGTGATGGAGAAGAAACAAATAACAAGATGAAGAAACAGAAAAAAAAAAAAAAAAAAAAAAAAAGAATGCTTAAACACTTGGTCGTTGTTTTCAAACGATATTTGTCCCCTCTCAGATTGAATTTGATGTTTAAAGGGATTCTTGGTAAATTGTTTGCAGGATTTATCAAAACTTGAAAAGAAATAAACACTTAAATACTTAGTGAAATTCCTTCTAAACTCAAGAACACGAAGCAATAAGTTTTGAATATGAAAGGAGAAATGAGAATACTATTCTTTTGGAATGAAATTTTGATCTCATGTGTTGAGAATGTGTTTGATGTGATAATCTATCATATATTTATAGACTTCAATCAACGCCCACAAAAAGTGTCCAAATTACTCGAAAAGTTGCATGACACCCTCTAGAGGCCACCAAAATTCAAATAAAAAGGAGCCAAAACTGTTAGTTTTGATACTTTATGTCACCACATAGAACAAACCTATGCATCCATATTGGTTGTTCAATGACAGGACTCTATGTGCGACTGTAAGTCATTATGGCTTATGCAATCGTACACATCAATATTTGAGCCTCCATCTCCACTTTTCATTCCAAACATATTTTATTGATTTTTTCAACAACAATATTCAACACAAATATCTATATCTAAAGCTAAGTCCTCATCTCTATGCGTGTAGTAAATCACGGTTTACCTGTATTTATAAATGTAATCATGCTACATGTACCATCTTTTTTACCTTTTTCTTTATCCGATTCCACCCTTCCCTCTCACATTTGAAGTGAGTGGGATATATTTGTCGAAAGTGAATTTCGACCCCATTTAAGAGCACCGATGAGTCGGTAACCCAAAGGGTAAGCCACAAATGGCTTAATCGTTATAAATATAAACACAAAAAAAGAAATATTTTTGTGGTACTCGAATGATGTCCATAAACACATGCCCCCTATTGGGGGCGCCTACGAGTAGCACGGCTGTAAATATAAACATCGTCAGATTTCAATCCAGGAAAAAGTTAAGAAATACAGAAAAATCAAGAGATATCTCTTCACCAAGCAAACGCAGAGAAATGGATTTGATGAAGCTGTAAATGAAATTTTGTAAATACATGTAATCATTTTAGCTGGGTTTTCTATGTTTATTTTTTGATATTTTTATTTCTGGATTGGTTTGTACTAGGATGATGAGCTATTATAAAGTGGAGATGATCAATGATGGGATGCAAGAATTCTATGTGGAATTTCATGGACCCAAAGATAGTAATAATTTCTAGTAAAACCCATCTTTTTCCCTCATTTTTAATCTATATGAAGTCTTATGCAAATATCTATGTTGGGTTTGGTTTATTTTTTCGTGGGTTTTCGTTTTTCTATTTTGTTATTGTAAAGATTATTTGGGTTTAGTTGTTTGAGCAGTGTTTGACTTGCGTAGTTTTGTGATTGAGCTGAAAACATCGTAGAGTAATAACAATCTATTGGTGAAGTAATAGCTTTTGCACTCATGTTTAATCTCGAATTGGAGTATCTTTGAACTTGGATTGCAGATTGTTCTTGAGTTAAATCTTGAATTTCATTAAATTCTGTGAAAGGTTTTGTACATTCTGGTTGTTCTAATTTATTTTGAGCGAGTTGATAGAATCATTTCTGAAAGGGTCTGAGATGGTTGATACTGTGTTAGGTTTGAATTGGCAGGATATATGTTCACTAATTTGTCTCAGACTCTCAATGAGTAACGAAGTCCTTTCATTGATGGCATATTTGGTTGTTTGAGCATTTGATGAAAAGGATATTTTTTTCCAATTCGATTGCATTTGCAGGCCCATATCAAGGTGGAGTGTGGAGGATAAGGGTGGAGCTTCCAGATGCTTATCCGTATAGATCTCCTTCCATCGGTTTTGTCAACAAGATATAACATCCAAATGTTGATGAAATGTGAGTTCACAGACTGTCTACCCCAGTGTTTAGCTTGTTTAAATGACGGTATTCACTTGTTCTTAATTTCGATGGTTGTAGGACTAAAGTTTTTCAAGTGCTACATTTTCATGTTTTGTCAACAGGTCAGGCTCAGTGTGTTTAGATGTCATCAATCAGACGTGGAGCCCTATGTTTGGTAAGTTGATTTTCTTAGCATTTTGTCAGATGAATGGACTTGGTAATTTAACCCAAATCACTGATATTCACTCTCGTGTATTTAGATAAAATGATAGATTCTTCAGCTTGATTGAGGTTTTTATTCATTTTCAGATCTGGTAAATGTGTTTGAAGTCTTTCTTCCGCAACTTCTTCTATACCCAAATCCATCAGATCCTCTGAATGGAGAGGCAGCAGCTCTAATGATGCAGGATATCAACGGTTATGACCAAAGAGTTAAAGGTAGAAACTTTTAAGTATTTTAGCACTCTGGTAAACGTTTCTTTTAAAATAACTGGACTATATTATGAAAATCTTCTCTTTACCTATTTGTATTATTGCCTATAGGATGCCAATGATAAAAATAGAAGTGAAATATTATTGCACATAACTACCAGTTAGTTGCATGGATTTACTTTTCAAAATATCTGTGCTTCTTCCCCTACGTCTCTTTCGACTTGAGTCTGTCACAAGTTTTGGGCCATTGAGACTTCCAACTCTGGATTGACAGAATCTGAATAGTAGTGTATGCAACTCTAATATTTCAGTTAATTAGCTCATTATGTTTTTTATTTTGGGTTACCTTTTTGTTAGGTAGAATCATTAGGCTGCCTGTATTGAGCTGTTTTTTACCACTAAAGAAGTTTGTGTTGAAGCCTCATCTGTTACTATTCCGTACTCAAATACGTAAAGAAACAATTTTGAATCATTCAACAGTGTCTAACTTAAACTTACCTGCTTACTCTATCCCAAAGTTTCATCTTTATAAAAATTGTCGTCACTTGGACTTGGTGGCTGTCCCTAACTGCTCCACTTCATTAATGACCCACCCTCCACGGCGCCACATACACTACCTCATGTATGTTTGTAGTTATTTCGGAACAAAATAGAGGATCTGCTATTAGTACAACTGGATTATTATCTGAGCTTTGGTAAGACACCTCTTTTGTTTGTTACGATGGGAACCATATATCCTTATATGCTGGATCAATACCTTATCTCAGCACGGCATTTGGAATGCTTTGTGTTCTTCATGCAATACTAGGCATTTATTGCAATATATAATCATGCAAATGATCACTCAATATGATTGAATCGATAAGCACATTAAGATTGAACTTAAAGTTTATTCGAAAATTAATTTGAAATATCTGAGCCGATTGTCTTCAGGATCTCTCTGACAATTTTGTTGTCATGGTGTCGAAGGCCTTCGAGCAATTGCCCCTTGGGATAGAAAGAGTTCGTTCCAAACGGAACTGGTGAACAGAATTTCTAATTTGTGACACAAACTTTGAACCGAAAAAAAATATAGAATTTTAGGAGAGAAATTTTGAGAAGATCTCAAAATTAGATAATTTTTTAAAGAAGCCCCATTTATAGCCTTTGGAAAGGTCATGGATTTCCAGAGTTGCAACTTTTAAATGAAAGGTGTGTGAATTGTTGGAAGAAAAGACATGAGAGATGAAAGGGTGCAACATTTTAAATGATTGGAAAAACTTCTTGGCCATAGTGTCTTTAGAACCAAAAGACAACATTTTCAGTCTTGTAAACTAATAGACACAACCCACACATAAATTTCGTTCTTCTTCCTTTCTAGAATGAAGGCAATTTCATCATTCAGTCTCTCATTTTTCCGACGGTCTTGTGCAACATTCAGTGAAAATGGTGTAGGAAATCAATTTGGGAGTTGCAATACGTGGATTGACTCAGGTTTGTAACTAATGGCAAGAAAGTGTGGCAACCAATATATGACTTCTCAATACTGGTTCAATTTAATCACGATATAGTATTTTTGAAGGTGAAATGGTTCCTGCCTAGAATTCCAATATCTGAGAATCTGACATATGTCCAGGATATATACATCAAAGTTTACTTGCATAAACTGGCTCATCTTGTCTAAGAGTACCTAGAATTTAATAACTCTGAAGTTAGGAATGATATGTCTATGACTCTATCCCCATTATTGAGTCCTTATTGAAAGGAAAATCCAATCAGTCAAGAGCACTTGGATGGTGGTTTCTGTAATTAATTAATCGACATTATTTATAAAATATAACATATTGAGCAGCAACTTTGACATGTATTAACTAAGAGCTTAGTTAGAGTAACTAGTTGCTTGCTCCATAATTCTCAATATAGTCCAAAAAAAAAAGAAAAAAATTGAGAGAAATTGAAAATAGTATTTCTCATAATGTCAGGAACTTCAATGTCACTTTATAGATGAAGGAACAGGAGGCAAAAGAGTTGAATTGATTATATGCTAACTATCAAATCATTAACCTTTGCTCACTTGGAATTCAAATTTTAATAGAGAGATTAAATTTGATCCGATTCATGTTAGGATATTTGAAATGAGAAGAAATTTTTTATACTTTTTTTGGCAAATGCAGTTTTTTTATGAATTTACGAGGACAATTATGATGAAGATCTGAAATTGTTGTTTGTTGGGATTTGGTCAATTAACAATTTCCACAGCTTGTCATATTTGTTATTACTTATTAGTATGAGTTTAGTTTACTATATAGAGTTTACTATATAAAGAGATGTTATGGTCATCTAAGAAAAAAATATAATTACTAGCTGTCTAATTGGGAACTATTGAATTCTCAAAAGAGGCTGTACTTAGGAGCTGAATATGCAACAGCAATCCAAGGTTGGAAAAAATGATATTCTTTGTCTAGGGCTTGAATTCAATTTACAAATTCGTTGTTTCAAACCTCCTTTCTTACCATTAGCAAGAACTTGTTTCAGTTGCTTATCATAAGGAATTCGAACAGGATCTATTTTAAATTCTAGGGGTCTTACTGTATCCGCTCCACTATTTTCAGGACATGAGCCCAACTTTACTTCGTAGATATTGACAACTAAAGAGCCTCGACAATGGCGTGTTAGCTGACCTGTTACACTCTGACAGTCAACTTAGGGGTCTTTTCTTGTGAGGTTTGAGAGCATATAATGGAAAATTCTTCAAAAGTATTGACAGTTATAGTATCTTGATACCTTATTGAGTAGGAATCTATTATTACTCGTGTGTTGAAACGATTTAGACAAACACTATCTATAGTTGTATCATTGCTAACACGGACGGAGTTGTTCCTGCTTATTGTAGAGCACTATCTCCTTTAGTGGAACTCATTTTAGCATGTGGTTGAAGGTGGAGTTCTTATATGCCCACATCTTCAGTTCTTGACTTTGCTAAAGTTTCCTTCTTTGGTACCCACCATCCTGCTTTCTGAGGTGATTTAGTGGGTTGATGTTGAACTGGTGTTCAACTAGTGGTGGGACTTGATCATCGAATCTTTGGAGGAATGCCAAGTGTTTAGTAACTTTGTCTGAGTCCCAAGTTGAGTTTTAGGAATGATTGTGCTTGGTCATGATTGAAAGAATTATGTTTTTTTCTGCACGCCCCATCTGTGCTAGGTGTTCAGCCTCATCTGGGTGTCATGTTTGGTTAGGTGGGACACTGACCAATCCGTTGGTTCAAATGGTCGTCTTAGGTTGCTCAGCAGTCCTCTATTTAAGAATGCTTCCTCATTTGATTAGTCTCCATGTCGGCCGTCTCTTCTGACTTGTCCTCCACTCTTTTGCCCGTTTTGAAAATACAAAAATAAAGTAAAAATTTGGACATATGTTGAGAGACTTCTTGACCAATATCGGTCAAGTGACCGTATGGTTTAGCATGAAGGTAGATTCAATAAAGAAATTTTTTTCCCACTTGAATTGAACTTATTCCATTCCAATTCCTCCCCCATACCTCCTAATGAAAATCAAATTGGATCCCTATTTGATGCATAAGCGGGAGTTTATTTATGCTGTTATTCTCTCTTCGAGTAGGAGTTCATTTGCTAAAAGGTTTGAACATTTGAACTTTGTTGGGTCCCTTCTCCGACTTAGGTTATGTTAAAAGGATATCTATTGATTTAGGTCATGTTAAAAGGATATCTATCTAATTCCAATCGATATTAGACGTAGTAAATTTAGATAAAAATGGAATCAGGAAACTGGCGTTGTTGGTTGAAAAGGGTGTATTTTGGTTCTGTACTTTAGTAGTCAAACAGTGAAAGAGTCATCATATGACATGCTCGTCGGCTTGACCTTGTGGATGAAAAAATAGCGAGGAAGTTCTCACCATCGAGAGCAACAGGCTCAAGGCAAGTGTTCGTCTTCATACACGAGGAAGACTGACATGGCTGAAGATTGTGCATCTGTTTTCATTTGTAGGGATCATTCAATCGAATATAGTATTCATGCTATAATTTAATGAGCTTGTAGAGGATGAAAGGTTATACCTTCCAAACCCATGGAAAAGTTTCTGTATTATACTAAAAAAAGCTACCAAGATCCATTGAAGTTGGTTCAGTTTATCGTTAACTTTCTCTATATGCTTTTATTAGCGTCATCATCTTGTTTTCGTTTCAGAATATTGCGAAAAATATGCCAAGCCTGAAGATGCCGGAGCTGCGCCTGAAGAAAAATCCAGCGACGAGGAGCTGAGTGAAGATGAGTATGCATCCAGTGATGAAGAAGTTGCCGGGAAAGTCGACCCCTAAGGTCTGAATTTGCATTTCAATTGGCTCTTATCTGTACATGATATGTTCCCTATGTTAGTAAATCTTAAATCCTACAAAGGATGGTTCATTTGCTTCGAAAAATATTCGACTCTTCTTTCTTTTATAACGTACTGTCACTGTTCATTTGCACTTTATTGGTTGGGTATAACATGTTAACATCGTGTGATGCTGTAGTTTTCAGCAAATAATGGGTTCTTGGTCTAAATATAATGTCACTCTCGACCACGATCCCCCCAACCGTGCCTACAACAATAATAAAAAATTAATTTTTTTTTTTTTTTTTTTTTTATGCGGTACTTCTTTTTTTATTAATCATCATGATATGTATTTTTCTTACCCTGCTGCAATGGCGTGGGGGCTAGATAGAATGGTACTAAACATCAATGAGGTTGAATAATATTGTTCAAATAGTGTAGGCCCTAATTTGTAATTGGCAAGTAATTTTGGCACAACAAATTGAAGGGCAACTTACAAAAATATACTTAAATTGGGATCTTTTGAAAAATCGTATGAAAAGTTTTTTCGAAAGTAAAAAGTATTGTGTAAAATTAAAAAGTGAGACAGTGTCATTTTTATATCAATTTTGTCACTTTTTAATAAAAAAAAAGTGACACATTGTTATTTTTAAAAGTTAATTGTCACTTTTTTTTTTTTTTTATTAAAATTACATATAATGTCACTTTTATTCATTTTAATTAATAAAAAGTTGTGTTTGTGATCGAAAAAAGTGACGAATGCTAAAAAAAAATGATAAAAATTCAAAAACAAAAGTGAAAAATAATAATAAAATGATAAAAATTAAAAAAAAAAGTAACAAATTAAAAAAAGTTACACATTGAAAAAAGTGTCAGAATAAGAATAAAAAAATGACGAACACTAAAAAATGACGAAGATTAAAAAAAAAGTGATAAATTATAAAAAATAATACAAATTCAAAAAAGGTGACAGAAAAAAAAGTGACAAACATAAAAAAAAGACTAAAAATAAAAAAATAAAAAATTCTAAAAAGTGATGTACTCTCAAAAAAGCGACGCAAATTCAAAACGAGTGACAATAAAATAAAAAAATCGACAAACATTAAAAAAATGTCAGCAAAATATAAAAAAAAAAGTGACAAATACTCAAAAAATTGACAGAAATTCAAAAAAAAAAGCGACACACACTCAAAAAGAGATAATTTTGTTTTTAAAAAAATGACGAATACTCAAAAAAGTGATACAAATTCAAAACAAGTGACAAAAAAAAAAAATTGTGACAAATACTAAAAAAGTTATAGAAATTAAAAAAAAAAAGTAACAAATATTCAAAAAAAGTTACATAAATTAAAAAAAGTGACACTATTTCAAAAAAAAAAAAAAAAAAAAACTAACTTTTTGACTTATTTAAGAGCTATGTTTCTTCACTCTTCAAGTGAGGTTTTTATTATCTTATCGAAATATTTGTGACAAGCTTTGAAATACATATTTCTAATTTTAAATTAGTACATTATTATTTAAAATTACAAATCGAAAATGACCACAAGAAATGAACTTAATAATTGTGGTTTAAACTTCATAAATTTTAACATTGATATCGATTAGGGAAAAAAATAAAAATAAAATTAATAAACATAGTTTTATGTTTAATAATTTATGGAAGATAATTTTTTATTTTTAAATATCGTCCACAACATATTTATCGTGATCGCATTGTAAGCTTCTAATTAGATTAGAGGAAAGGGTTTGTACGCCTGTGTTTCCAGATGAGTTTGAGCCTAGTTTATTAATGAGTTTTAGCATAGAGTAATTAATACTGTACTTAGAGATATAATTAAGTTTAAGCGTATTATTCTAATTTTTTTTTTTTTAAAAAAAGTAACGGACCTAATTATCCCCTAATTGAATAGGTAAAAGGCAGGTAACCCCTATAGTTAGGACAAACTAAATCTGGTGGATTGTTGTGGCAAAAGGGGAAGGTGGAAAAAATTCAACTTTACTTGAGGTTATCGCGTTAAGAGTTTAAATCCTGAAATATGGATTTGACTCTTGGATAAGTGCAAGTGTACAAGCAATTTTTCTATCATGTACCCTTGGAGGCACAATTTGCGATTTACCTTCTTCACCAAGGTCCAGGACAGGATACGTAGGGCATCAATAACGAGATGTAATTCAAAAAAAAAAAAAAAAAAAACCAGGTGGATTGCCTTGCCTTGCCTAGGTTTTCACATATTACTTGCACATTTTATGGGCTAGAAAAAACTAAAAAAGTCATAAGAGTTTGGTCCTAGTGCTTATCCACATGTCATTACATTAATATCCAAGAAGTTGCTTCAAAAGTTTGAACTTTCAACTCCCTTGGTCATTATTTCTAATTAGACTTTGAGCCGACAATAAAATAAAGGTATGTTTGGTAATTTTTGAAAAGTTAAAAATTGCTTCCAAAATTAAAAAAAAATTACTCTTGAACGTGTTTAAATAATTTCTGAAAGAACCTTGTCCAGCTAAAAATGCTTTTAAAGGAAACCGATTTAAAGTAATTTTTTCGTGAAGTTATTCTACAAGAAGCAGAAACAATAACAAATGCTTGCCTAATGGGCCCTAAAAAATACTCCCATGTAGGTGACGATTGTACATATAGTTTGTGATCATGAGAAGAGCCCACGATCAAATACCTGATAAATGTTTACTTTAATCGCAACGAATAAAATGCTTAAGTTATGATCCGTACACAAGGAGTAATGTTTATGTGTCAATAAAGAACTTTTATCTTCAGCATCCTCTAAAACTTATAGAAAAATGGTCGAATCTTCAATCGCCCTGAAAATGTGAGAGAAATACTTAATTCTAAAAGTTGTACACTACTTTACCTCTTTAACCTTTTTTTGGCCCCTTATTTCTATCTTTTTTTTTTCTCTCCCCTACTTTCGACTACATAATCTTTCATAAAATAATATTACACGTAAATCAAAAAATTTTCCTTATTTTTCAACTACACATTCTCTAAAACAACACTATTCTAAATATTAAATTGAAAAAAAAAAAGACCAAACAAAGGTTTAGGGGCATTCTTTTTGCTGTTTTCGGGCAGTTTTTCATTTTCGAATTTTCAAAATATTGAAAACGCGTTCTATTTTTCATTTTCGAAAACGAGTTTTTGAAAACGATTGAAAATTTTGGGAAGAAAACAGAAAACAATTTTTTTACGTTTTGACTGTTTTCTTTATAAATTTGCCAAAACTCAAAAAACATGGGTTGTAAAATATTTTTTCAAAACGAGAAAAAGAAAGAATTTTCAACAATTTTAAAATGACATCCAAAACATAAAATTGAAATACGAAGAGAATGACATCCTAAAAATTACTTTAAAAATCAAGTTATTTACTGTCTCTCGTTAGGACTAAGGAGGGCATGAAGAATTTTGGCCGCCAATTCAGAGAGGAGAAGCGACGGTGCAGAAGAGTTTAGGTGGCGGATAAAGGCGGAGAATTTTCGGGGTGGGCCCCAAACATACCGCGTGGAGAAATGGATGGGCACACGTGCACACGAAAGTTTGTATGATTACGAAAAGCTTTTCTCGGTAATTACTATAAAGTAAAAAGTTCACCCCAGCATTTAGCTAAAAAAAGAGTTTTTAACTTTATAGTTTAATCATTTAATTGTTTCTCACTTGCCCCCAAAGTACTAAAATGCCCTTGGAAGCTCTCCTCTCCAATTTGTGATTGATTACATAAAAACGAGTTTCATTGCTTTGGATATTTGTTGCGTTATCCACAAGTAGTAGTAGAAGAGTTGAATAAATATTTAGTGATTGCTTTTTCATATCTTTGTTAACTAGTATGGGATTTAACATCTGCGTCAAGATTCAAGTCAAATAAACTTTTACTTTCATAATATTGTAAATTGTAGAATCAAAATACGTTATTACTATGAGAGTTTGTACAAATACTGGAGAGATGTTCAGTACCGATTTTATAGTACTGTTTGAGGAGTCGAAAAGCCAATTCCTCTGAATATCTATAACAAAACTTTGTAAGAAAATATCTCAATAAATCTACGAAAATAAAATTAGGTCTCAACAAGTAAATTGGTGTTTTACTACCAATCACAAGTTTCATGTTGAACGCAATACATGAATGTAGACTTGCACTTCTAGGTTTAAATCCTTAAGAAGTTGGTTCAGAGTTAAAAATCACTAAGTGGTCAATCTTTTCGTTCAATTTGTCTTGTTGATCACGCAAAGCTTGTAGCTCAGCTAATCTACTTATCTTCTAAACCTTTGGCTCATGATGATAATTAGAAAATAACATTATTTTTCAGCTAAAAATTGTTGTATTGTATAAAAATTAGAATTATGCTATGTGTACACCTCAATGCATTACATTCTCTTCACATGAAGGGGGCCCATGAATATATTATTATGTGTGAGTCTTCCTCTATGTGAGGGGGTGTAAAACATTATATATACCATTGTGTACGCATAACTTTATCCTAAAAATTATAATACAATATTCCCCGCAAGGGAATTGGCTTTGTTGCAAGCGGGAGTTACCATTGGATTAATAGTCCTGGCCTATCCATAAGCTCTCCACCCTGGTTTCTTGGAGGCACATCCTGCGATTTACCTCCTCCACAATGGCTCAGGACAGGGTCGGTGGGGGCCCTCAAGGTTGGAGTTCAATCTTTTATTTTTTTTTTTTATAATACAATATTTCTCTATATATGCCAAACTACAAAGTAATAAAGTTTTCATTATTAATTTTTTCATACCAAACTTCAAATCAAATTGAAGTAAAAATCAATACCAATAAATTCACATAGAACTTCTTTTTGGCAAACTGTAATTGGGTGCAATCATTTCCACCAATAAGGCATGCCAACATCAAATGCACCAAGAACACGCACTTGCCAATTCCTCAAAAGCCCTTTTTGGTCATTTCACTTTCCTTAAACAATAATTAGTTGAACTAAATTATAATCAAGTAAATTAACTAGTGTTAATCACACGTGATAGACAAATCACATTCTAGTCATTGCCGTGTTTGACCTCCAAATCTATATACTATAGTTACAGGCTATACATATACACACATATTATGAACCTATACACGCAAAAAAAAGGAACGCAATTTTCTTCCGTTTCCTCTGAGTCGGTGTCACTGTCTCGCGGATATAAATTACTCAGTTGTATTCATTTGATTTGGTGGAGAAATTTGAGATGAATTTAAGTCTTTTGAATCGAAAATTTTGAGAGAATTTTTTTGATTGATTGGAGAACGATGAGTAGAGGAGTGAATGGAAACGATGCTCTGGAGACTATAAACGCTGCCGCAAGTTTGATCGTATCTGCTGAGAATCAGAATCGGTTTCCTCAAGTTTCGGTTAAGGTAAGAATTTTTTTTTTTTTTTGGGGAATTTCTGTTGATTCCGATAGATGTATTGCTGAATTTCGATAATTTAGTTTGAATTGTTAATTTGAGTTATAAATATTTTGCTTTTGATTTGAGTTTTCTTGAGTTTTGATTGTTTTAACTTAGCTCGAGCATCAAATGTCTGTTTATGTTAGTTTTCTGAGATTTGAAATCTGGTGATTGTATGATTTGATTTTTATAGATTGAATTTTCTTTTTCCATTTGGTGATTAGAATTTAATATGTTCTTTTGGCCTAAACATTTGATGAAGAAGCTGATCACTCGGGATTAAATCCCTCCATGGATTTAAAGGCTTTGGTGTATCAGAGAAAGTCAATAGGTCTAGTGAGATGAAAGGCACCAACAGGAATGATCAAGTGAGAGCAATTTGGAGTACTTTCATAAATGTTTAACAAAATTTTATTTGTGATTTTTTACCGAAGGTTGTTTTTGGTTTTTAAACTTTCCAGGTGATTGTCCTGGAAAGTTCCTTCATAGTAAGTTTTTAAATTCAGAAAGTTATTCAATCTACAAAAAGAACGGAAAAAGGAAATTTAAGTTTTTGGATTTGGATTTGGGAAGTTATTCGTTGTACTATAAACGAAAAGATTGTGGTTGGTAGTGACTTTGCTTCTTGTCTTAATGTAATGTTGTCATCAGTCTGTCGTGTTGCCCTTTTTTGGTAGCCCCTTTTGCAGACCTCATTTATTTATTAAATCAGCATTATTGAAGATTTTTGTAACTAATTACCTTTACTTAGAGCTGGTGTTAACAGAGCTTAGAGCCCTGCTGGTGTCGATGTCCACTTGAAAATTTGCGTATATTAATTCATATTGTTTTTCATATGATGGTGGAGGTGATGAGTACATCTTAGTAGTCAATTATCCGAGCAAAAACTTTCCTTGAGTTGAAAGATCCTCATATTAGTTAATGAGTTGTTGAGCTCCACAAACCAGCACTAACAGTAGCTTTGTAACCAGAATTAGAACGTGCATGTATTCTTTCCCTTAGTATATGAATCTTCAACCGGCTGAATCTCCAGGAGATGTATGCCACCCATCTATAGCTTGTGTGTTTCCCTTTTTATTACATTTGGGCACAATCAATATTTCCATCCCTATTAGATATTATGTCCATAGTATCAATGCATTGATGGAAGAATGAAAAAGCATAATTTTATTACATTGTCATTCTAACTTTTCTGGAGTTAATTTCTTCTCAGTTTTCTGTACTTCGTGGTATATGATTTGTATTTTTTGATTTTGATAATTTGGCGGAGACTGCAAAAATACTATCAGCCATGTATGCATCAAGGGAGAATCATTATCTGCAGATGGCACCACTATTATTAGATTTGAATGAGAAATTCGACATGTCATCCTGCCATGTCCCAAGTTTTCATGTTTATTCTAATTGACAAGCGGAATCTTATATTGATTTTTCGTTGTGTTTATTGTCTTCCGTGTGAGGAGTACAAATTTATTGTCGCAGTTTCTAATGAATCTTTCATCCCAAGAAATATTCTTTTGACGAGCCTCAAAAAGTGGGACACCGAACAGGATTGTCATTATTGTTTGCCAGAATTTTTTTCAGCTACTTGATATTAATAATCAGATGGGATTACAGAAAGTGCATTTTGATTAGCAAGTTAACATCCAGATTCTTTTCTTTTCTTTATCAATGCGATTGGTAATTGTGGGCTCGGTCATTTATTTATTTATTTTCTGGGTAAATACATCAAATAGCTGCTCAATGTAACCCGAGGAGCCATTACATGGGTCAATATCTTATAATCTCGGATTTTGAACTTGCTCCTTATTATTTAAAAATATGCTTATACTTGACCTGCTTGTGTAGAGTTGTCAAAGGGGACCTGCTGAGATGTGGTTTAAGAATTTTCTAAACCAGTATGTCAAATAATTTTGGCATGCTTCTTCTTGTGTTCTTCTATGAACTTCAAAGGAACTCATTTCTATGAGTTACTTTAATTTATATGTTTATGATGCTCGTATATATTTTTAGAACCTGTTCTTGTGTTAACATTTTTTTTACCCAAAAGATATCTTTCTGTGTGTCCAATTACAAAGTTTACATGCTTGTTATTTCTTATTTCACATGCAGGAAAAAAGATGGAAAAGCTACTGGAGACTCTTTTGGTGTTTTGGATCTCACAAAAACAAACACCGAATTGGACATGCTGCTCTTGTTCCTGAGACCCCAACCACTGGACCAGATGTTCCAACAGCTGAAAATTCATCCCAACCACTTTCCATAGAACTTCCTTTTGTTGCACCACCTTCCTCGCCTGCATCTTTCCTTCCGTCAGAACCTCCTTCAGCAGCCCAGTCACCAACTGGCCTTTTATCACTTGCCTCGATATCCACAAATATGTATTCTCCTGGGAACCGTTCCTCAATTTTTGCCATTGGTCCTTATGCTCATGAGACTCAGTTAGTCTCTCCGCCTGTATTCTCAACTTTTACCACTGAACCATCAACTGCCCCCTATACTCCTCCCCCCGAATCAGTTCACTTAACTACACCTTCCTCTCCTGAGGTGCCATTCGCACGACTACTTGGACCCAGCTTCCAAAGTGGTGAAGGTGGTCCGAGATACCCTCTATCTCAATATGAATTTCAGTCTTATCAGCTTCAGCCTGGAAGTCCGCTCAGCCATTTGATCTCACCTCGCTCGGGCATATCTGGTTCAGGCACCTCGTCACCTCTTCCTGACCTTGAGTGTGCTACTGGACATCCCCTCTTTGTCGAGTTCAGAAATGGCAACCATACTAAGTTCTTAAACCTTGACAAGATTGTGCTTCGTGAATGGGAATCATTCCACGGATCTGATGCATTACCTCCTGATGGTGTGAAGTCCAAATCTCATGATAGTTTCCTTCTAAATCGTCAATGTTCAGACATTATTCCACTTCCGGAAGAATGTAATGGATTGCGAAATGATGAGACTGTGCTTAATCACAGAGTTTCTTTCGAGATAACTACAGAGGAAGTTGTAAGATGCGTGGAAAAGAAACCAGCAGCCTTCCCGGAATTTGTGCCAGAGTCCGTTGAAAACATTGAACGTACTGGAGAGGAAAACCCAGGAGATATGAGAGATTTACATGAGAAACCTTCTGGAGTAACTTCTAACATCACATCTGATAAAGCTCCCACACAAGGTGAGGATGAAAGGAAGCACCAAAAGAACCGGACTATCACCCTTGGATCTTCTAAAGAATTCAACTTTGACAATATAGATGGAGAAAATTCGGATAAGCCTAACGTTGGTTCCAACTGGTGGTCCAATGAGAAGGTTCCTGGGGAGGATGGTGAACCATCTAAGATCTGGTCCTTTCCAGTGATGCAGACGAGTGTCAACTAGTTGTTACCTTCGTGTTGCTATTAGCAGAATTGAAATTAATAACTGGTTGGAACATTTAAAGCTGAGCATGCACCCAGTGACATCTCTGATATTGTGAAATTAAATGGTAGAGAAAAAGGGGTTCTTAGATCGTAGTCATGTTTTGCAGGCCTGACTCTGACATGAAGGCTGTTTTTTGAGCACTTCCTTACCTGAAAGAAATGATTGCCTGGAACTATTCTTAGGATAGTGAAAATACTTAGATTCTCAAGATAGAAATGTTTCATGATTAGCATCTTGATATTTGCCTTTTCCGAATGTAAGATAAATAATATAGCTAGAGCTTAATAGCAGCTAATGACAACGAAAAGGCTGTTCTAGATGATCATTTGACAAAAAATTGTAATAATTTTACCTAAGCTGATTATTTCACTGTTTTATTTTGAAGCATTAGAATCTGTTGTCCTGCCCAGGAAAATGCTGTTGGAAAAATATGTATTGTTCTGCAGTAAGCTAGAAAAGGAGTGCAGTTCAGCATATCCTATCATCTTTGCACTGGAAATTACCAGGTAAGTTTGATTCATGTTTAATATCTTCATATCAAAATTAGATAAATATGGTCATCTCAGAATGATAAAGCCTGTCTACTATTCCATGTTCTTAACTTAATGAAATAAAAACCTATACTAGTTTAAAATAAATAATGTGGAGTTTCTTTTGTGCATCATGCTTGGTATGAACTATGCTGCACATGACAGCATTGAACAGGACGATGGACAAGAATTGAACTTATTTTTGTTCCTTAATCCATTGTTGTTTAATCCTGCAAACCAAACGTGTCGTAAGTGTATAGAGATTTCTTGCTCAATGTTTGGTTTCCTCTTTATACTTGCTATGAAAATTGAGCGATTGAGTCTTTCTGTTAGGAATTGATATTTTGGGACCTCCGAATTCTTAGATTTATTAAAGTACCGTAAGGAAGCGTAGGTAGTCCGCTTTCCGGGCCACCAAACTGACCCTTTCTATAGCTGGCTACATTCTTATTCTTATATTTTCCCGAGTTTGATCGTACCACTCCTTTTATTGACAGAGACTTGAATTTTTTCTAGCCTAACTCTTCATCCTCAGAACGGGATGTCTAGGGTTTCTCACCAGTATGCCTTTTACAAACTGTGATGTTATTTTTAGATGGCTCTAAGATTGTGTTGATTTGTACTGTTGGTCATCGCATTTGGTTAAAAAGTCGATGACGCAAAGTTTACCGTGCTTTGAAGTGCACAAAATCCGGTGTATTATATGTTGTGATTGTCCTTTGATTTTGTTAAGTGTAACAAGCTACAAATAGAGTTTGTGCGGTGTAATGTAGGTGAGTTGTAGTCTGTAATTCAGTTTAAGAACGGGTTTTTAGCGGTATTTTCTTGTTAAAACACGCCATGGTGAGTTCACTTTACACCTCCGAATATGGGTTCCAGTTAATACGTTGTACAAGGAAAATGGGAATCAAAAATGAATGTCAAACATTGTTTGCAGCTCTTGCATGTGAAAAAGCACACATTTTTCCCACAAAAATTAAATTGAACAACTTATTCACATACGAAATTAATAGTGGGCCATCAAATACATTGTAGTATTCGCAAAATTAATGGACCGTGAAATGTTGATAACTTGGCCTATGTAATCAAACACCATCAATGCGTGAAACTAATCTTTCTATAACAGTGTGGCACGTTCATGAACGCTTCTTCATGTTGATTAAATTATCATGGAATTTAGCCCCTTTTTGAGTTTCGTTTTTTAAAAATATTTTTTCTCTAAATTCGACTTGGGCTTCCCAAGTCGAATTCGGTCTAGTTTTTTAATGTACCGACTCGTCTCCAATTTTTATACCACTGAAGCCATCATAGTTTATCTCGTGCCATCGTATGCTGATTAAGTTATTATGTTTTTTTGAAACTGTTGGTCACCTGACCTTAAACACAATCACGGGGCTACTTTCTAAGAGAGTATAAATAACTTAAAGCATAAGATTTCCAAAACCTTGAATGAAGGTTGGCCTATAAGCACACACTGTCAAATTGGACACTAGGTCACCGTCTCTAAGAAACATTCCAACTGAATGGGCGTCCCCTAATGATGCCAGTACCTCCCCAGCAACTACTCTAAAAAACACGCGTGGCACCTCTAACATTAGCAACGAATCATCCACCAATCAGACGAGAGTAACATGACATCATGATCTAGGCTACACATTCAAAGAGAAACGATGATTTGAACGATTGAACTCAATAGCCAATTCAAACACTTAAAATAGGGCGGTACCACACAAATCGATGTTGGACACTGTAGTAGGATATGATTTAAGGGCGGCAAACTCTTGTTGTTATGGCTATAAATAGGAATAATGATTCCATATGAGAGCCTTAGCCAAGTGATCTCTTGAAAACATTACACGAATACTTCATATTGATAACTACTCTTTCCTTATAATACGTCGGTAATTAACTCTACTAAGTTTTTCTTAAGTTAATTTATAATTGCCACGTCAATTTTAGTCATCAATAGAAACTATTATTTATCCCGAGATGTAAAAGACATTAAATATTATAGCCAATTTTTCTGCTTCTTTAATCTTGACAAACTATTTGTGTACCATTCAAAGGATTGTGAAAGATTTTGACATTTTGTACAACTTATATGGAATAATTAAACCAGCATTTATTCCACCGTAATTAAACAGGTAGAAAAAGAAAATCAGAAATAGCGGCCATTGATTACTTTTCCTACAGACAAAGAAATTTTGGTTTCATTTTTCAATCATTTTGATTGATTAATTTAATTTTCAATAAATATCCTTTGACAGATAGCATTTTTCTAGATGAAATTAGGTATAAGATTTTTAATTTGGCAACAAGCATCTCATATGCAGATTTTTTTTTTCCTAATTTTATATCAATTTTGTATTTAAGATACATGCAGTCCCCTTAGAAAAGTCGGTACTAATTGGTCCCATTTTGGTACCAAAACTAGTTAATCAACACTTCAAGCACGTAACATGATTTGCTAAAGTTGTTAGAGTGACCAATCTGTTAACAATCATGCTACATGTACCCTCTTCTTTACCCGACCCCACCCTTCCCTCTCACATTTGGAGTGAGTGTGGCACATTTGTCGGAAGTGGGTCCCGATCTCATGTGAGAGCACCGGTGGGATCGGATACAAATGGCTTAATCCATCTGTTAATGCTAGTTATAATAAGATGGTTTGATCATATTGTACTAGTTGATTTAGACCTTATAATCTGTCGGTACATTCGATTGATTGTGTGTATACCGAGCGAAGTAACATATATAGATAGAATTTGTCAACACAAACAGATTATCGTATGAGGTTAAAAGAAATCTATTTTGAATAAGAGAAATTCATGCAACGTTGAAGGTTAAAGGCTTAAAGAACAAGACTCGAGAGAACTCGCGCAATCATTGACGTAGAGAGAGAAACGGCATGTGTGTGCAATGTAAGTTGAACGATCTAGTTTTATATAGGAGGAAGTTGAGTAAAAAAGAAAACTATATTGTGAGCTTTTTTGAGTTAATTGATTCTTCTTTTTCTTCTTCTTCTTTGTGAGTCGACGGTTTGTCAAACTACCTGTAACTTATATATTTTTATTTTTAATTTATTTTTTATATTTTGTCTGCAGCATTTTCTACCCATTCCAACACTAACCACCACTCTACCAAGAGTAAGCATGTTCCACCAAAAAGAGGAACTTCACTACCCCACACCATTTAGATAACATGTAGCCTATGTTTGGATAAATTCATAAGTTACTTCTAAGTTAATTATAATACAAAAAGCAGTAGTCTCACGAAATGTATGGATAATAGTTGTGAATGCGTAATTAATATTAAAGTTTGACTTTGATCAAAAATTATAAATTACTAATAAATTTATTTAAACATAATCACAATGTCCCATAAAAAGTGATGTCAACCACCCATATAACACAAATTTATAAACAATATCCAAGCACTCTCAAAATAAACTAAATTATTCGAAATACCCCTTTAATTTTCTTGATTTTCACTAGTTCGTCCATCTCTCTCTCTCTCTCTCTCTCTCTCTCTTTCTCTCTCTCTCTTTTTCCTCCTTTTTGTTACAAAATAAGAATGACGGAAAACACAAAAAACTAGTTACATGCAAGGCCTCTATTTGAGTTTGATTATTAGTAACTTTTGAGGAAGTGTTGAGGATCATAAAATATGTGGATAATAATTGCAGTTCTGAATGTGTAGTTAAAATTAATGTTTGACTTTAATTGAATAGTAAAAATAACTTTTAAGTTACAAATTATGTTATCCAAACAGAAGCAATATCTGAAAAAAAAAAAAAAAAAAAAAAAAAAAAAAAAAAAAAAAATCACTCAATCTTCTAGTAAAACTCCATTAGAATTTTATCGTATGTCTGCATGTTTTTATAAGGAAGTGACTTTGGTTGAATCCGTCTCGATCACACTATTTTTCCAACCCTCATCACCCTCAAAATTAATATGGCCTACAATTCGGTTGTAAATTTGATGTAAACCCCAATATTCCATGAAAACGAAAAAAATAAAATAAAATTTCCAAAAGAGTTATTTATGAGGCCATGTGTCATATATTAACTGGGAAACATATATAGTTGAATGCATTTATCGAAAGTTAATGTTATTCGCTATTGCTAATAATCGACAATGTGATCACTGTCATATCGTTAAAAGAATAAAAATACATCTCAATTTCATTGAACAGTTAGCCAATGACTCCATTGCGTTGTATTGTTAATAGCATTACTCTTTAACCAATAAGAAATGATCTCCTACTCATAATGTGTAGGGGTTATCTTGTCCACCGTTGACATGGTCATACTCATAGTGTAGGATTGATCGTTGACGTGAGCATGTTTTATCTACCCATCATGGATAAGAGATCATTTCTATCAAAATCGTTATCATACAGTCACATAGATCGACATTATATAGTATTATTCGTCTATATTTGATTATCAATTGTAATTTTATTATTTTAACTAATTCTAGACAATAAATTACTCTCCTACATAGATTGATTCTAAGCACTACTAGTACGAGGTAAAACATCCGTTTACGTAACACATAGGTGCCATTAAATGATAGATTTAGATAATACCGTCCACCATTCACAATTCCTTAAACTATGGGTTGTAATTATTAATTTCTAAATCGGTCTCTATTGCTAAATATTTCTATCCATATCCCGTCAAAAAAATAAAAAATAAAAAAATATCAATAGTATATTAGTACATAATATTAAACAGAACAAAATTGATAAAAAATAATAAATAAATAAAAAATTCTTGATATGCAATTATAGGTGACAAAAATTTTAACTAATAGAGGGGGTTACAAGTTACAACTTAAAAAGCATTGATGGGGTTGGTGGGTCGGCCACCGAACCCTAAATTTGTAAAAACAAATGCTCAACTTCTCATAAACCGTTTCATGGCTGATGACCAACTGTCATCTCTCCCACCCTACACATATGTATATGTGTATGTATATATCTTGCTCAACTAATAGCATTTAATTTTTCTCTACCATTTAATGCAGGAATTTAAGGAGGAGCTTCTTCCTGCAAAATTAGGTGAGTTTTTTTTTTTCAAAGATAAACATTTAAACACAATTTATCAAACAAAGATTATTCTCTGGAAAACCAAAAAAAAGTAAAAGAAATTGAAATTACCACGCATATAAGATTAATCCCATTAACTTATTCTCAAAATATGCATTTGTTTGCATTAAATGTTGCAGGTCTCAAAGCTGTTCATAAACAGACTTTTTAGGAAGAGATAGAGAGTGTGTTTATGAGAGAGATGATGATGGTTATAGGTATTTTGTATCTATATATTCAAAGCTCAACAACAGTTCAAACCCTACTATTTATTGCCTCTTTTCTTTCTCTATAAATCATTTTTATTTCTTCATCACTGTCACTCACAGTTCTCTCTTCTTGTTCTTCTTCATATTGTATATACATTTTTAACTATGTATTTTACATGGGATTTCACTTTTAAGTGTATATCAAGTCTCTAAGCTCCCTGAACAACAATTTTATACCAGTAAGTACATATAAAAACTCTTGCATTCTGGTTTTAGTTCTTTTCTAAAGTGGTTTTCCGGTGGGTTAATGCTATTGTGATAATCGCCACTTTAGGTGGTAGTGCACCACCCTGATTCCTTATCCAATGGAGTTTTGATGAATTGGACGATGAATCAAGGGCAACTGCCACGTAAATAAGTGATGATTAAAACTAATGATGAATAACATTATTCTTTCCGATGAACTACTGTCGTGGAATAATTTTTTTTTTTAACTGGTTTTTGAATTTTTGATTGTGGGATCAGATTTTTTTTACGATTTGGTGAAGAAATTGAAGTGGGCTCATGATGGATTTATCAACGGCTATGTTGATTTTGGGATTGGCGGCAGCATATTTTCTATGGTTCAGATGGATTTCAAGGTCACTGAAAGGGCCTGCAGGCCCCCGAATGTGGCCCGTTTTGGGAAGTTTACCGGGCTTAATTGAGAACAGCAACCGCATGCATGAGTGGATTGCCGAGAACCTCCGGGCCTGCGGCGGCACGTATCAGACGTGTATTTGTGCAATTCCATTTCTGGCCCGGAAGCAAGGGCTCGTGACAGTCACGTGCGATCCCAAGAATTTAGAGCACATTTTGAAGGTTAGGTTCGATAATTATCCTAAGGGCCCCACATGGCAAGCTGTGTTTCATGATCTCCTTGGGCACGGGATTTTCAACTCTGATGGTGACACGTGGCTGTTCCAACGTAAGACTGCTGCACTTGAATTCACCACCCGGACATTGAGGCAAGCCATGGCTCGATGGGTGAGCCGAGCCATTAAGAATCGGTTCTGCCCGATTCTTAAAACGGCTCAGCTTGAAGGTAAGCACGTTGATTTACAAGATTTATTACTACGGCTCACTTTTGACAACATATGTGGTTTGGCTTTCGGGAAGGACCCGCAAACTCTATCGCCTGGGCTACCTGACAATAGCTTCGCTTTGGCTTTTGATCGAGCCACTGAAGCGACTTTATATCGCTTTATTTTACCCGAGTTCGTTTGGAAATTGAAAAAGTGGCTTAGGCTTGGGATGGAAGTCAGCTTGAGCCAGAGCATTAAAGGCGTGGATGATTACATGACAAATGTCATCAATACACGTAAGCTCGA
Source organism: Osmanthus fragrans (assembly GCA_019395295.1). NCBI lineage: Eukaryota > Viridiplantae > Streptophyta > Magnoliopsida > Lamiales > Oleaceae > Osmanthus > Osmanthus fragrans. The sequence goes on along the minus strand of CM033359.1, from coordinate 22,862,841 downwards.
GTTGCTGAATCAGCAGAATGGTGGGTCCCATCATGATGATTTGTTATCTAGGTTCATGAAGAAAAATGAGTCGTACACTGACAAATTTCTTCAAGAAGTTGTGCTCAATTTTATTCTAGCTGGGCGTGACACCTCATCGGTCGCGCTCAGTTGGTTCTTCTGGCTGGTTAGCCTAAACCCTCGAGTCGAAGAAAAAATCTTGATTGAACTTTGCTCGATTCTGATTGAAACTCGTGGTGGCGACACTTCAAATTGGCTTGAAGAACCTTTAATATTCGAAGAAGTTGATCGATTGACATATCTTAAAGCAGCATTGTCAGAAACTCTAAGACTATACCCTTCGGTTCCAGAGGATTCCAAACATGTCATTGCCGATGATACACTGCCAGATGGAACATTTGTATCTGCAGGATCGAATATCACTTACTCAATATATTCAACTGGTCGAACGAAGTTCATATGGGGTGAAGACTGTCTAGAGTTTAAGCCAGAGCGATGGTTGTCCAGAGATGGAAAGAAATTTGAAGTTAAGGATCAATTTCAATTCGTAGCCTTCAATGCTGGTCCTAGGATTTGTTTGGGTAAGGATTTGGCATATTTGCAAATGAAATCAATAGCGGCGGCACTGCTGCTCCGCCACCAGCTCATGGTGGCACCGGGACACAAGGTGGAGCAAAAAATGTCATTGACATTGTTCATGAAGTATGGTCTCAAAGTCAACGTATATCCTAGGGATTTGACTCCCATAGTGGCTAAAATTGGCAAAGATTCCGACATGGTGGAGTCACGTGGAAAGGTGCGCCTAGTCGATAATATTTCAAGTAATTAATTGGGAGTTCGACTTGTGAATATTATGCGTATAGAAGTATAAAATTCAGTCTCTCTATCGATGTTTCTTTGTGGGAGAGATCTTAAGGACCAATTTAATCAGCTTTAAAGTAGCTGATTAATTTGGTTCGTAAGATTGATTAATTAGGGTGTCTCTTACAATGGAAAATGAACAAAGAATAAGCATTTTTATTTCCGGTTCTAAGAGCAGTAGTTCCATCGATCTATTCAGTTCTTTCAAATTGGATCATCAAATAATGTTTTAAATTTTTCAATCTAGTTTTATTTTTCGAAAGAGAGTATTATATATGTATTGTATTTGTACTGCTTCAGTTGACATGAAATAAATAAAATACCAATGTAATTTACCTGCATTGTCGGCTGATTAATTCCCGCATGTACTATAATATTTATTTAAGGTTTGGTGTGTTCAACTGTAAAAATAAACACGGCAAATAATTAATTATTATTTATTTTTATTTTTTTTTACTTTATGGCAGAGTGATATAGAGTACTGCTTCTTGGAAAATCCCCTGGACGCTGCAGGCGCCCACCAATACGGGGTTGCCAGACAATCTCCTGAATGTCCAGGGGATTGTTCAAGTGCTTTTACCCGGGTGATATATTAAACCCGTGACCCTCACACTAGTCAATGATTCAATTTCTAGTCCGAAAATTAGAGCATTTAGTCGAAAATCCTTTTGATTTGACCAAGAAGTCTCGTGTCTTCCAAATCGCTCAGCATAACCAAAAGAACATTAAGGGACGATTTGATTTTTGTCTTATATATCTTTTTTTTTTATAATAGATTGAGTTCACTTTATGTTAGTCTAATCAATTTATCGAATCTAATATCAATGTACATTCTATCTTTCTTAATCGTGTCAATTGATTCTTGATTAAGGTTCTTGACTAAAGAAAATTAAAAACATTTTCACATTTATTTAATCACTAGAAGACATGTAATTTATAAGCGTTCATGTTAAGATTCAAGTTTTGTAATATATTCTTCACACTTTAGGCTGATAGTCTGATGTATTTTAATTATATATGAAGCTTGTAAATTGAAAAAGTTGATAAAATATTTAATAAGCTTATCCTAAATATAAACAAGAGCTTTACTTTATTATTTACTTTCGTGCAAGTTATATGCATGTATATGATTTTTTTAATTGTAGTTTAATTTTAACTTAATTTTGAGTATTGGAATTTCGTTCCAAAAAGTTGACTTATTAGGCGGCTGTCGAATCCTCTTTATATAAACATTATTTACTTAATATCTAGTCAATTGGGAATTTTGTTAGCGTTTTCTTAACAAATCTTTGAGAAGAAGTAGCACAACATTTTGGGTCCTTTGAAGCAAATGATATGTTAAGGATAACTAACACAAAATATCATCATCGTTTGCACAAATTTAATATTAACACCCTCATTTCAACCTTTTCTTGCTGAGTAAGTCCTTTCAGTCTCATTCCGTCAATCCTGTTTGTCAAATATGGGTAATTAGTGCAAAATGTTTTAATCGTTTGCTTTAATTGCGCAAAACATCCTTATCATTTGCCTTCAATGCGCAAAAGATTCTTACAGTTTATTTTCTCCATTAAAGCATTATAAAATAATCAATTTACCCTCATCTTCAAATAAACGAATAGAAAAGAAATAAATAATATTAAAAAATATATAATTGCAATCAAAGTCCTAAAAATTTCAAATATTAAGAATGAGTTCCACTTAAAATAATTTAAATAATAATAATAATAATAGATCTTCCTCCAAAAAAATTAAAAAGATCACATATTGTAATGTGCCATGTTGTACTTAGGAGATCAAAATTTTGTGTGTGTGTGTGTGTGTGTGTGTGTGTGTGAGAGAGAGAGAGAGAGAGAGAGAGAGAGAGAGATCAGCAACAAGATGGGAACAAGAATTTGTTGAAAAACAAAATATATTGGAACACGAAATTCTTGGATGAAAATAGCCGCATGATGCCATGGGATGGGAAGACTGGGTGGTGGTAGTGGCGGCCGGTGGTGATAGGGTGCGGAATTGGACAGGGAAGAACCGTTTTTTTTTTCTATTTTTAATTATTTTCTTACTATTTTATATTTTTAATTCTCTTTTTAATTATTTTGATGATGGTGGAAGGTAGATGATGGGGTAGAGGTAGGTAGAGTTAATTGAAAAGATGAAATATTTTTCTTTTGTTAGTATATTTTAAATCATACTCAAGTAGTCTAAGCAGAGAAGATATTAGAATTTCAAAAAGTTGATGTTGATGAGAAACAGACATATTCTAAAGAATAAAGCCACCTGTCCAGTCTTGGGAGTAGGTTGTATTCTAAAACACCAGACACAAAATTCAAAGGTCTAATTTGATCTATTTAAATTCAGATTTCTGATTTATTTAATTCAAATTCAAAGCTGCTGTATTTTAGGACTTTTTTTTTTTAATTCAAAATTTCAAGAAGCTGCTGTTGCTTTAACTTTTTTATTTTTTAACTCGTGTTGTTGACTGAAATTTTTCCTTTTCTATTTGATAATTTAGATGGACTCTGATGTAGAGAAGTTAATTGTAGAAAAGCTTTGGTTAGGATTGTGATTATTGATGAAATTACCCATTTTCTTTGGAGAGGGTGAGAGAAACAAGGCATTTGTGCAAGAACGTTACCCAAAATTTGTGGTTCTTAGTCATAAAACTATTGCTGAAGATGCGCTTCATCTCTACCATGAAACAAAAGAGTCCTTAAAGAATAATTTATTCATAACAGACAAATGATATCTGTAACCACATATTGTTGGACCTCAATTCAAAATATCAATTACGTGATAATCACATCACAATTTATTGATAGAAATTAGAGATTACATAGGAGGATATTGAACTTTTTCATTGTTCCAAATCATAACGAAGAGACGATTAAAAAACTTATTGAGAATTGTTTTCCTAAATAGAGAATAGAGCATGTATGTAGTATTATTATGGACAATGCAAACACAAATGATGTTGCAATCATTTGTGTGAAAAATAAATTGGAAATTTGGAAACTTGATAATATGATTTTAGGTGGCTCTTGTTTGCATGTTCGTTGTTCTGCACACAGTCAACTTAATTGTTAATGTTGAATACTACATTGAAATTTGAGAAAGTGTTTGATTGAATGGAGGAAGATGATGAATTTTATTATAAATATTTTGATGAGCGTAAAGATGGAAAGGAAAGAAAGGCCACAACAACTTATGATTGAGATAGAGTTAGAAAACTTGCTAAATTTTTATGAACATTTTATGAAGTTACTTTGAAATTTAGTGATTCATTGAATTTTGACTTTCAATATTTACTTCAATGAAGTCTGTAAAATTGAATAGCTTTTGAAGAGAATGAGTGACAAATAGGATTGTGTGCTAAGTAATATGGCAAGCAGCATCAATGGTAAGTTTGACAAGTATTGAGAGAATATTGATTAGATGAACAAATTTTTTATTGTAGCAGATGTGTTTGTCATAAATATAAATTGGAGTTTATAGTAGATTGTATTGCATCTTGTATGACTCCAACTGGGTTGAAGTCACAAAAAATTAAGTCGCTATATTATTGTATGCTTTGTATAACTAGCACAAGGGATTGGAAAACACTAATGATGGAGCGAAGATCGATGATGAAACTTAGCATGACGTGGTGCTCAATTCTCTTTGTAACAACTAGAATGGGCATCTATGATCAAACCATTATGTCATTTGTATTGTACCCTTTGAAAAGCCAGTATCAATCTTACCCTCATAAATTTCTATTACATCATCGAAAATTCAAACTTTAAGAAATCTACCTTATAGAGAACTTAAATTGAATCTTCATATCAATGGACACTAATACATCATTCCATCTTTACAAACTTCATCTCTAACAGCTTAAACTTCTAAATGCATTAACCTAAACACGTAGCACTCCAAGAAGAATCTACTATAGTGCCTTTTGATACTTATGGACCCAAACATTCATGATCCATCCATGATCATGATAAAGTTTTGTAAAATTGGAGGTCCAAACCAATTTGTGTTAAAAGCATCCACATATAAGTTGTAACCAAAGCTTTAAAGATTCATAAATTGCTGCATATGCTTGCTTATCTGGTCACAAATCAAGCGACTTGTACTTATCACTTCATTTTTAAAATCATAGTACAAGTAAATACAAAACCACCACACCTACATGGGACTAACTCGGAGAAAATTTTGTCAAAACAATAAAATCACGAGTGCATCGGGACAAAGAAAAATCCTTACGATCACACATAAGCCAAGCATAAACACGATGGCAACGTAGATAAAATTTATAACTTGCAAACCAAAAATCGGTTTAATGCAAGTGTAATCTACATTCCGCTGTCAAAATCTTAAAATAGATCTTACATGATGTGAATATTACAACATGCAACAGAGGAAATCAGTATCTCCAGCATTAAAGCCCTTTCAATATTTTGTCATCGCAAAGAAAAGGTGGAACTCTATATAATTATAATCACCTCGATATATTCTAGGCATTTTACCAGCTGCTCATTTGCTTTTGGACCTTTGATTTGTAAGAGGATCTTCCGCCTTTATCTGAGTACTTGGTTCTCGACGTAGAACTCTTCTTTCTCCCACGGGCTGCTTGAATGGCTCGCTGTCTCTGTTTAGTCAGACGCTTCATAAGTTCAGGGTCCTCAATTTGCTCATTGGCTTCGGAATCATGATCACACCCAGCTTGTGAAGATTCGTCAAGATTATCCTCACGCTCAATGTGTCTATCTTCTTCCACAGCTTGGTGCTCAATCTGTCCATCTTCACAATCAGGAATATTATCTTCTTCCTGCAAGTACAAATTGTTATTTCATAATGCAGCATAAGATTTATAGAAAATAGTATTCTCACCGGAATAATATATCATATTGAAATTTTTTACTTTCAACCTGTCCTAATTTCACCTTTTCAACCTCCTAGTTTGGACCAGAGTCGATCTCCATTACGACAATGCATTAATGAGCTTCAAATAGTTGAAAATATAAAGATGAAAATTAATGGTAAGCCATAGTTCTTGTCATTTTTATCAAAGCTTAGGGACCACACAAACATCTGATTGGAAGTCAGCCTCACCATCATCTCCAAGTTATACACTCAAGATAAATGACAATACGGGTGTGTTTGATTGGCTTTATTTTCTAAGGAAAATGTTATTTTTCCACCCAAATTCCTTGATCGACAATTTTTTCCATGGAAAACATTTTTCAAAAGTTGGTCCTATGACCATATTTTCCTCAAAAAACAAGGAAAACAATTTCTTTAGGGAGTAGTAGATTTTTATTTCCCAGGCAATTCACTCTCCCTCTCATCTACCCCCATTTCTATCATCTGTCCACCAATAAAAGCTTGGCTAGTATAAAATTTTCTATATTGAAGATTAACCCGATCAAACACATTTAATTAATAATTTTCATGCAAATAAGTTCTAGGCAAATACATCCTAATCGCTTTAGTTCTAACAAACCTATAAAGTACAAATAAAAATGAAGATAATCGTGATTAAAAACTTCAAATTTAAGCAATAGGCAAAAAACATTAATATGTGAAGAAATTACCTTCTTCAGCGAGCACACGGAATCAAAATCCTTAATGTTTGACTCATTTGTGCTGGCATTGCTCTCTTCGTCTTCTGTTCCTTCAGCATCAGAATCTGAATCTTCTTCAACATCCTCTACAATGAACTGCATATATAAAGCATAAACTTGAGAACAGTAATCAACATCGGAAATAATGGAAGCATTGGGCATCAACAACTACAAAGTAATAAATTGAAAAGAACATTAGTCACAGAAGTATCCAAAACAGAAGAAACTATCAGATTTTCTCAGTGTAAATTAATCTAGAGAAACTATTGGTACCAATGACCGTCAACCGTTACAAACTATTAAAATCTTTACTTTTTAAAAATAAAGCTATGAGCCTAAGATATGATCTTTATTAAGCCACAGACAAAAGATGAATTGAAATAAAATATGGATGACCTGGAAGTACCAGAAAAGGAGACCGAGGGTGCATATTTACCATAACCAAGATTGTATATTTCCAGAACAGTTGTTAAGCTGTCATGGAAATCAAGAAACACAAGGACCGTGGGAAAAAAATTCAGCATTACTTGCCTCACAAATAAGTATCTTGTCCAGTAAGCAAAGATTTTACAGAATATGCAACACGTTTACAAAGGCTAATTGACTATAAACCATCTATAGCTATCTAAAAAGTCAAGAAAATAACAATGTTGATATACTTCTGATAGATCAACAAAAAAAATTGTTTAAATAAATCCATAAGGTACTTATGATGTGCTAGACTACATAATGTAACCATTTGATCAAATATCTAAAGCACCCATCTGCTAGCAGATACAGGAAAATTAACTCCTTATCAGTAAGGTGTTGCTTCACAAGTTCACCTCAGGCACAATCTATAATAAATAAACTGTACAGTAATAATACAGTGTCACTAGATGCATCGAGGTATAACCTATATCACCTTGTCGAAAATACTGACAGAATCAATTGCCAACATTCCACTTGATATTGAACATTTCGCACAACACAGTTGAGTTATAGATTATTTATGTAGAAAAAAAAATATCTAGACATTCAGCAATCAAGATGTTGAACTAAAATTTTAAGTGAAATATTTGCTGATTTTTGGTATATGTTCATATAAATCATATTCCTAAAGACGGAGTTACATATCTCTTTTAGAATTAGTTGACCACAAAGAAAAAGCACATTCATTCTGAGTACATCTAAAAATCAATCTAAAGGCAATTTAATTGGAAGCGAATGTTACACAAAAAAAAAAATGTACTATCTTATCTTGAGATGATTCTTTTATATGAATATGAGATCATTCTGACTGGTGTCAATTTCACAAAATTATTAAGTTAGACCCAGTAAAAGATGCTACACAATTTGATGTCCAGGAATGTGCAACAAATCAGACCAAAAGGTCAAAAGTCAGATTGTAAATCAAAGGACCCATACGCTTTATTACGGTTGCATAACAAAAACATGTCAATTAGGTAACAGTGGACAATTGTTGGTATGGAAAAAAAAAAACAAATATCATAAAAATTCTAGCCTACTCCCAAGTGCAGAAAATAAGTTATACCCGTTCAATGTCTTCTTGATCCTTTCCAGTAAAACCACTTGCTGCAAGTTCCTTGTCCAGGAAACCGGAAACTTTCTTTATCTCAGAAAACCGAGGCCGACATACTTCATCTGAATCTACATCTACATCTGAATCATCAGATTCATTCATCTTCATTTTCTTGAAAAGCCAGGTTGTACCTGATAGAAGATAACCGAAAATTTAAGACAAAGTGAATATATGTAGGATGAGGAGACATGATAGAGAGGGAAAGAAATGAACACTATAAACATAATGGCAGATTTCTTAGCAATATTTAGCTATTTATGTTAAATGTGTCCATATCCATTAAATACTTGAACAGCAAGCAAATTAAACAGTGTACTTAATTTCTTTCTCCTTTGTCCTACATCAATGATGGGTGCACATGGTACAACTATACATAGTGTGAGTGGGATGAAGGGAAAATCTATTTTTAAATTTAAAACATTCTCACCATGAATCGTGTACATGGAGTTAAAAAAAAAAAAAAAAATATGAGACATTATGGTCTCTATTCCAATAACCTATATGGATTGAAGAGAAAAATGGTTGAAGCTTGTCTTAAGTGTGAAACTGTACTACTGTGCATGGTAGTGTAGGTCATAATTGTTCCGATTTATCCTTCAATTGTCGTGGACTCCGTACAACTTATCCAGTTGATTCGGCTTCTCTAGCAAGATATTTAGACCCACAAGTGAGCAAGTACGTGCTTTTCGGTGTTGGTACAACACATTGCAATGTCTAAAAGTTCAAAAGCTTCTTTCCAGTATAGATTATCAACATATTATTTTAGAGAATCACCTTAGCAAGAAAACCTGATAGTAGGACACAAAATTAAACTAATGAGTTTTGTCCACAAAGAAAGAAAGGGGATAGTTAATTGTCAATAAAATAAAATAATATTGTTAGTTATGAAAGTCAACGAAGTCATCTAGTGCTATAATGCAATGCAAGAGCAGAAGCAGAATGACAAAGCTAGAAAAGCCAATAAATCATTTACAATTTTACGTTCACGCAACATATATCATTCGACAAAAAGCAAAGTGTTTTTCGTTATTGGGTAGGATAAAAGCACTTTATTTTCAATGTTGGTAGCATGATCAGACGCACAAAAAGAGATCCTTTCTAATCCATTCCCAAACCAATCATAGATACACCCTTGGCAATTCAGGTGTTTTTGAGGAAGTATTTGTGAAATTCTCTTAATCTAGATTACAGGGAACCAGTCTACTCTAGATTATTACTTTTTAAGGAATTATTCCAACCTGTTGAAATCCCCAAAACCGTCCAAATAATGGAAATGAAAAGGGAGAGAAAAACGATTAAACATAAACCCTTCACCCATAGCGGCAAATGTTACCTTTTTAAACCACTACTTTCATACTACGTTCCCAAACCAATTGTAAGCTAGGTTGCTTTGACTCAGGAGTAGGTGTCCCACACAGTTACATATCTAGGAGCCTGATCATTATCTTGCTAAAATCTATGATATGGGGAAAAGTTTAAAGAAGATCCAAAGTTTAGACATATACCTATTAAGTCTTGTAAATTTAAAATTAATTCCGAGATGCATATTCAAGGGTATATAATGCCCCTATTTGGTTAGATAAAAAAATCTTGTGAGTCTCATGAAATGGTGGTCAAAATTAATTGTTGACTTTGAATTGGAATTTCATCCACTTTTTTAGTGGAACCAAACATGGGTAATATATATATATATATATATATATATATATATATATATATATTTAAATGTAAATCTATAACAAATTAAATTGCAAATTATTATACTTCTTTTCAAATCTATAAATGTGAAATACAAAATAAAATATCATTTTAAATACAATACCAAATAACAAAATTGATATAAATTATCCTCTTTTGTTTAAAGGATCAGCGAAGGATCCCATACTTTATCTTTGTCATGGTTGTCCGACATGTGTACTACCACTAATATGGATAGTCCGAGCAACATAGATAGTAAAAACATGCCTTAGAACTCCAAGACAAGCCTCAATCATGATGCAATCATTATCTCAAGAAACTCATTTTTCTTTATGCAGTAATGTCAACGTCATAAAAGATGCATCAATTTGATAGTCTCAAAAAATTTCATATACAAGCAAAATCAAAGCAATATGAATCACTTGCTAACCAAAGCCATCCCTGAAAATGCCTAGAACAGCCAAGCACACTCCCCAATAAAACAAAGGCCGTGTTATAAGTAATGATCAAAAACTTGAGAAGCTGAGTATTTTTATTAAATAGCTTAACACCTCCACACGGTGGTTAACCCAGAACGTCAGCAGCACCATCCACATAAATGTAAAGGATCTACAGCTATCTCTGAAAGTCTTAACCATTAGGAACAAAAATATTACATTTGATTATCTGTTCATTATGCTTAATGTAAAAGAGTAAAAGACTACACAGCGATGGAGGTCATTATTTTCTTGAAAGCCTAAAAGGCAATCTAAAATAAGAAATTATGGACATACCCATTTTTCTAAGTCAAACTTCAGAGCTTTCAGAAAATAAGACACTAACCTCTTTCTGAAGAACTTAAAAATGCACTCGACGTCACGGTCAAAGTACCTGAAAATTGGGAACTTATTGTTAATTGAAAATATAAGTGCTCAATAAAGTGTCATATAGAATTATATTAAATCAAATAACTGGGCAAGTACAGCTGGTACTCATGATGGAAAAACTATCATACATCTTGGCATTACGATGAGATACCGAGACCATTTGTGGGAAATCAATCATTGTGATCTTCTCATCATCATCAATCTACATAGCCAATAAATTCAGAAAAAGGAATTACCTGAACTGAAATATGTAACTAGAATACAATTCACTTATCACTAGCGCCAATAGAATTTTTTTAGGAAAAGTAAACAATATATCAAGTCACAAGTTCAGTTAAAGCAAGGTGCACATTTAATGGTAAGCCTACTATGTGAGAATGTGTCAAGGGACAATAATGCACTTTGAAAGAACTACTGTAGCATACCATAATGTTAAATTCATTGAAATCACAATGAATGAGACCATGTTCTGCCATACGAACAACAAGACTAAGTATTGTTTCAAAAACCACATCTGGATTTTGCAATTGCTTAACCTGCACACTGCAACAATATGGTGATGAAAATAGTGCAACACAAAGAATTATCACGGAGTTCAAAGTTAGGAAACTTGACAATAGCCTCATGGAACTAGCTATTTATATATCAAACAATACGAATAAAGTACACATCTTCTAACTTAATTATTAAACAAAGATTTCCTTTCGTAATTCAATCTTTTTCATGGGCTCCAGCTTTATTCACGGCCAATGTTTAAAAAGGAATAATAAAATATTGAGGCATTTTATCTCCATGAGGCGAGGTGTAAGCCTCAAGGTGCTTTGAAGCGTAAGCCTCAAAATAAATAGTAAAAGAATACAAAAAAATATTAAAATATGCTTGTAATATACCATGAAACCTTTTTAAGAGAGTGTTTGGTGGGGATTAAAATTAGATTTTTTAGTAGATTGTAATAGAAAAATTTGAAATGTGTGGTTGAAAATTGTGGGATCCATGAAAGATATGGTTAATATTGATTCTTCGACTTTGACTCAGATTAAAATCAGATTTTAATCCAACCCAAACATGCCATAAGTTTATAATAAAACTAATTAACAAAATTAAAGTCTAATTTACAAATATACGAAAAAATACATCAAGAAAATCAAATAGAAAATAATAAGTTCAATGAAATAAAATAGTTTCCTTCTTGAAACTACATAGACTTTTCTTTTTCTTGTACTCTTTAAATTGTTCTATTATGACTTTTGAAGATTATTTATGATTTATTATAAGCTTATTTTACATTTTAATAATTTTAGGACATTTTTAGGTTTATAACGAGGCTTATGCCTCAAAATGTCTCGAAGCCTATGCCTCACCTCATGTTGGAAACATACCACAGTACCCTATTACATCTTTTCAAACATGGAAACCAAGCACTTCATGAAGGACTGTGTCTAAAAGCTCAAGGTAATGGATAGGATAATAATTATTTACTTAAATATACATCTTTGACGTGCCTCCTCGTGTTCAGTTAGAATTCTTTTTGGTCGTTCTATCTGAAATTCATGAATTGATGAAGGAAAATCTTTAGTGAACTCTGATACCATGTTTAAGTGAACACCTCATCTAAAAGTTTAAAAGATTAAATTGTTAACAACGTGCAACTTATTTCTATCATGTATTATTATTTCTCTTCATCATTTAGAATTTTCAATCAGCTTATTGACCGCTCATAATTCATTGACTATAAAATCTAATAATTTATTGATCAGTTCTTGAATACCCGAGCTTCACTTTCCAGTGGTCATCTTCCACTCTGCAACAGCATCTCCAGACATATATAGGTAGATTATTCTTATGTAGAAATGTTGGTAATGCATTTTTCATATTTCTTCAGTTTTAAAGCAAAAAAATCAAGAACAAAAAAAGTACAAGCATATTGTAATAAAATGCATCTTCAGGCATGCCAATACATATTCAAAAAGTTTATTTTTGAGAACAATTCGAGCAACATGCACAGCATTTGGAACAAACTAAACACTCACAGTGGATATCCGCAGACAAGTGACATAATAACACAATGCCGATTGCAATCAACAGCATTTGGAACAGGAAAACCATGTTCTTCCAGGGCCTGCACAAGAAAAAATAAACAACTCAGCAATAAGGTAACTACCATTCTGGAACTTTAACCACCTCCGTCCACAAAATGCAAATGAAAGCGAAGAAAAAAACAACGTTAAGCATTATTGAACCTTCATAAAGGCGAATTCCTTAAGAGCAGCAAGCCTCGACAAGTACAGCCAGTTATAGCTACTGCGATGCCTCAGATAATCACGTTTAGACTTGACTGCTCTAAAAGAAACTCTACCAAGCCTGTGAAGCTTCATCGCAAGAACAGTACCATCTTCCTTCACAACCTCAAATATGTCTTCAAACCAGAAACAATAATTAAAAAACATTCTGCCATGCAACAAACGCAATAAAACAATACACTTAATTAATTAATGTTTATGATGGTATAATACCGGACTCCTTTCCGACGCCAATTTGACGACCAACACCAGTAAAAATTCCACGATTGACCATTGTCTTTATAGCGAGAAAATCATAACCAAGGTAAGTGAGCCGAAAGCCATCATCTGCATAATGATATGCCATGAAAATAAGTTTTTATTTGGTGCAGAAAAAGTATACAAGCAGTAGTAGAGAGCAATACATAAGCTAAAGTGTTATATACGCTCTCAACAAAGTCCATCTGTGCATCCACACAATAAGGGATGGAATTTGGGACCAAATCACTACATGAAGGCAAAAGCACTTCAGTTTCAAGATAAGATTCACCACTCGTACAAACTCTCTACCGTCCCTCTCCCTCCATGCCAATCCACATAAAACAATGTGGTGCCATCAACCAAGTTTTGTTCCTGGACAAACTGGAAACCTTTATCCTCCAACAGAAAAGCAGCTCCATCAACATGGTAGGCATGATGAACACTTCATAACCCGGAAGCACAGGCAATGCAACATTGAATGAAGCACATTGATCCGAAAATGAGCAATCAAGAATATTTAATAACAAAAACAATGAGAACAGAATGAAGCACTAACATTTGGAAGAGTCGTGGTGCAAGAGCTTGTGCTTAAGCAAATTCTTTAACACTTTATAAGTACCCCCATGCCTATATCATATGCAGAAATACAAAAATTAATCACAACCATGCATAAATTAATCTATGATATAAACAAAATATATACAAATACAAAATAAGTAAAAGAGTACTCACTTGAGAGATGCAATTCGGTCTATTAACTCCGATGGTACAATTTCATGCTGATCCCAACAAATAATGAAAAAAGGAAATCAACTACTAACAACTATAGATAAATGTCAGGGTATAAATATTGTCAGTATAATAGGTTAAAAGGGAGAGAAAGAATGAGAGAAAACATACATTGCGCATGCCCATTTCGACAGCCGTGAGAACCCTGAAGTCATCTTTCGAGAGATAACGAAGAACGTCAACATCCAACTTCATCTTTTACTATAGTTCTGCACAGCCACCGACAGCCTATTAGTTTACAGCATACCATATCTATTAGGTATATAAATCACCAAGTCTGAAAGAAGTTAAACTATTCAGCTACAAAACGGAAGGAAAAAAACGAGCCACATACCAGAGAAGCAGAACCGGCGGGCGTCAACAAGGAGTCAGAGAGAATTTTGGTCGGCTTTAGAAGCAGAGGCAGAGGCAGGGGCTTGAACGCTGCAGAAGCTTCGACGTCTAGGTTAATGTCGTGAAATCTGGTTTTTGATTGAGGATTTTTTGGGCTGGTCGGGTCGGTTTGAGATTGAGCTGGGTTCATTAAATGGGATGGGTAAATTAATATGGGCTAAAGTTAACAATTTGCTTGGATTTGATTGATTTTTATTGGGGCTAATTAAAGTTTGGGTTGGGATTTATTATAACGGGCTTTGCACGTTACATACCCTTTAAATCGGAATCTTTTTAAAAAGGGAAATTTTCATAAGTAATAGTCTAACTTTGACCCATTTTCATGATAAGAAAATAAGTTTCAATTTTCAAAAATTAGATTTTTATTTATTTTTATTTATAATTTAATTAATTAAATATATATTTAATTAATTAAATATATTAAGGTCACATATTTATATAATTTGATCACAAATTCACAATTTGTTAGTAACATATTATTTTCGATCACAAATCAAAATTCTTAAATATCAAAAATTATTTTACGTCACAATTCAAAAAATTTATAGGTCACAATTTGTTCATCGGTTATAGATTCACAATTTAATTAGTCACATATTATTTTTCGGTCACAAATCAAAATTTTTAAATATCACAAATTTTTTTACGGTCACAATTCAAAAATTTTAAAGGTCACAATTTTTTCCGTGGTTACATGTGAAAAATTTATAAATCACAATTTCTTTATTGATCACAGATGACGAACATTATAAGTCAAAAATTCACAAATTTTTAGGTCACACATTATTTTTTAGTCACAGTTCATATTTTTTATTAGTCACATATTGTTTACTGGTCACAAATTAGGTCACACATTATTTTTTAATCACAGTTCATATTTTTCATTAGTTACATATTGTTTACTGGTCACATATTAGGTCACACATTATTTCTTAGTCACAGTTGATATTTTTCATTAGTCACATATTTTTACTGGTCACAGATTAACCAATTTAATGATCACAGTCAACCAAATAATTTGTGACCACCACCAGACAACCATCTCCACCATACCGCACCATCATGACCAATCGAAAAATTCCTAAAACTACCATCGCCACCACCATCACCGTCACCAATCACCGCACCACCGTCATCGTCGCCGCCTAAACCACCACCACCTCCTGACAACAACACCGCCACCAAACAAAACTCCATAGATACACTTCTCATTTGAATATTGACCGCACTATCGCCACCATAGTCACCACCGCAACACCGTCACCCCACTACAACCCCAACCCTAACCCCATCACCATCACCATCACCAACCTACACCACAACCACAACCACCACCACCAACCTACACCATCACCACTGCACCACCAACCTCAACCCCGCCAAGACTTGCATCACCACCACTTGCAACAACGACAGAACAGATCGGAAGAAAAACACAAAAAAACCATAAAAATCATTTTAAAATCGCAGCATCACCACCACACAAAAACCCCCCACCAAATTCGCCATCGCCGTTGCTTCCTTACAATCTGAAAAACATCACAAACAACAAATCACAGATCATGGTAGTGGCTACTCACACGCGGCGACATAGCCCCTTTTGCAATGGTTTTGAGCGGTCACCCTCGCATTATCGACGAAGGATGGGAGATCTGCTCGCCGCTGCGGAGCTGCTTCGAGAGAGGACAGTGGCATTGCTAGAAGAGATGGGCGCATCGCATCGCATCGTCGCACCTTAATTTCGCTGCTCAGGGATGGTTTTGCTCCCCCAACGTCGCACCTCAACTCCACCGGCAGAGTAACTTGGGCGAAGCAGCAGAACTGTACATCCATTGAGATGAAGTGGCGATTGAGCCTCCGATGCAAGGGTTGTATTGCCGAGGGAGGATTAATGTAGAGAGAGAATGGAGAAATGTAGTGAGTTGGGAATTAATTAGGGTTTAGTAAAAATTTTTATTTTATAAAAATATTAAATAAAATAAAACATCTGATTTTTGTACAAGTAAACCTGCCACCTTATTTTTGAAATTGGATTTTAAAAGGTAGGGTAATGTGTAATTTTCACTTTTAAAAAAGCATAACAAAAGTTTTCTGAAATTAAAAAATATTGTTTAATATTAAAATGACACGATTTCATTTTTTATAAACATTGAAAAGTGATACAATGTCACTTTTCAAAATTAAGTGTCACTTTTTTATTAAAAATGACATATAATGTCACTTTTATTAAGATATTTGTCATTAAAAAAAGGGGTTAATTTCACAAACGATCTTTGAATTTACGTCAAAATTACAAAACGGTCACTAAATTTTAAAACTTGCACAAACAATCATTGAATTATGGAGCGGTTTCACTAATGGTTACTAAAGGACTTTTATGAGTTGAATTCAAACATAAAAAATCATAACACGTGAACATAGAACATTAAGGACCAAACCATCAAAACTTGACAAAATAAGATTTTTACCTCTAAGTTTGGGCGAGTTTTGAGGTAAATTTTCGTCAACTTCCGACCACCAAGACCGTCGGATTTGGATACCGTTGGAAAGCCTACAACGTCTTCTTCAATTACCACCCAAAATATCCCTATAACTCTAAGGGATTCGACCGGAATAAGCTCACAAAATCAGCTACCCGAATCTGGGCAGAAAATTCATATTTTTGGGCGAGTTTTGAGGCACATTTTCGAAAATTTTCGACCACCGATACTACCGAAATTTGATACCATTGGAAAGATCACAATGTTCTCTTCAATTACAATCCAAAATATCCCCATAACTCCAAGGGATTCGGTCGAAATAAACTCACAAAGTCAGCATCTCGGAAAGACGAAAATCTGGGCAAATTTCTACATGCTCATTTTGTGGGTTTATTCCGGCCGAATCCCTTGGAGTTATGAGGATATTTTAGGTGGTAATTGAAGATGACATTGTGGGCTTTCCAATGGTATCAAAATTCGGCAGTATTGGTGGTCGGAAGATGCTGAAAAGTTGCCTCAAATCTCGCCCAAAAATTTGAATTTTCTGTCCATATTCTCCATTTTCGGGTAGCTGACTTTGTGAGTTTATTCCGGCAAAATCTCTTGGAGTTATGGAGAGATTTTGGGTGGTAATTGAAGAGGACATTGTGAGCTTTCCAATGTATCCAAATTCGGCAATATTGGTGGTCGGAGATGCTGAAAATTTGCCTCAAATCTCGCCCAAAAAATCTGCCCCGATTTTCCCTTTCCGAGATGCTGACTTTGTGAGTTTATTCAGGTCGAATCCCTTGGAGGTATGGGGAGATTTTGTATTGTAATTAAAGAGGACATTGTGGGTTTTCCAATGGTATCAAAATTCGGCAATATAGGTGGTCGGAAATTTCTGGAAAATTACCTCAAAACTCGCCTAAAATTCTGAATTTTCTGCCCATATTTTCTCTTTTCGGGTAGCTGACTTTGTAAGCTTATTCCGGCCTAATCCTTTGGAATTATGGGGAGATTTTGGGTGGTAATTGAAAAAGGATATTGTGGACTTTCCAAATGTATCCAAAATTCGACGGTCTTAGTAGTCGAAAGTTGCCAAATATTTGCCTCAAAACTCACCAAAACTTGGACAGAAAAAATTTATTTTGTCAAGTTTTGGTGGTTTGGTCATCAATGTTCTATGTTCACGTGTTTTAGTCTTTTAAGTTTGAATCCTTTAGTGAAAAGTGAAATCATAATTCAGTCACTTTTTTGCAATTTTTAAAAAAAGACAGTGACCGTTTTGTGATTTTGACGTAAATTGAGTAATCGTTTGTGAAATTACCCCCTAAAAAAGTGATAGAAATCAAGGTGGTAATTGAATCAAAATGACAAATATTTTTAAAAAAAAATTGACAAAAATTCAAAAAATAAAATGAAAAAAATTCAAAAAAAGCTAATAGAAATTTTAAAAAATGACGAATTCAAAAATATGACACAAATTTTTTTTTTTTTAAAAAAAAGACACGGATTAAAAAAAAGACAAAAATTTAAAAAAAAAAAGTTACAGGAATTCAAAAAAAGTGACATTTTTATAAAACAATATTACTCGTTTTTTCTTCTTCTATAATTTATAAACATTTACCAAATATGTTTCAAGTAATTAACATTTTTTCGCTGATTTTACATCCCGGAGCTTGATTGACGGCACATTTTTTCAGTGTATGGCACGCTTCTATTATGAGCTTGACCGTCTCTTGTCGCACGAGGCCACTTGATGGTTTGATTCTCCCTTTTAACCTTCATTGTTAAGCCAGTTTACCAATATGAATTTGCTACTAGCTTTAATGAACTATTGTTTGTCTTTATTGTGGATTCTCCACTTGTACTTGCATTTCCTTAGGTCTCTTTCACTTTTAAACACCTTTTAGAGACATTTCTTGAGACTAATAGAAGACTATATGCTCTATTATTTAATTTAAAATTAATTTTTTAATAGATTTCGATAATATGTGATTGAAAATTGCAAAAAGTTAAAAGATTTTCTCGATAAATGAAAGACTTGAGATATTTTGGATATGACTTGATTGAAAAGTTATCGTATCTTGTCAAAAAGATTTCCTAAAAACTGAAGTAGCGAAAGAATATAAAAAATAACATCATTTTAATACTAAAAATGTCTACAATAGTTGATGACGGGACATCTTCAGAATGCATATGGGGACAAAAATAAAAGTAATTTAGAGTTTGATAATGAATTTTTGTGCATAGATGAATAACGCAAAAAAAGAACATATCTCGTGCAAAAAAACTCGATCAAATCGAATGGATGATTGAGTAGGTATTCTTTACAAGTACACTTGAATTATTTTTCATGTAGACCATATCACAATTCATGCAAAATAGATTCTTTTTAGTTTTTTTTGGTCTTTGGAAGGTGAAAGAGGAAAGCAAAGTTTGATGAATATATGCATAGTGGAGTTAATTATAAACTATTGCAGTAAAGGAGGACTGGCTGAGCAAATCATACAAAGTTTGACTTCACTTGATGCTCCAATTGAACCTCCAAAAGCTAGCCTTGCAAAGCACCAAAAGCTAATTTATGCTTGTTTCTTTTGAGAATGTAACTTTGTCCTGTTTATGAGTGTATTTGATAGAGATTATTAGAGAAAAAAATATATTTTAAATAGTGATATGATGAAAAATGTGTGGTTGAAAAAGAAGGAAAAGTTATAGAAGTGATGAAAAATATTATTTTATTGAAAAATGTGTGGTTCAAAATGAGTAGAAGAATGAGAATAGGCCCCGGGCTCTATTTGATTAAAAGATTGCTCAAAATTAAAATTAAAATCAACAATTAATTATAATCAAATATTTTTAGGGAACCAAAACTTGTCAACCACATCAAATTTTAGTAAAAAAAAACTAATTTTAATCACCACCAAACTGAGGCTTAATTCTATTTCTTTTTAAACTTATTTTCAAACATGTATTCTTTCAATAAAATAATTTTGTATGTGAATTTATAGTTTTTTCAATTTTTTAATCACAAATTCTTCAAAAAATTACTTTTCATAAAATCGATTCTAAGAATCAAATACTAAACAGGTCTTAAGTTTTGAAGGTCTATTTTGGCCCATATTTGGTTTAGCTAAAAAAGTTTATAAAATTAAGTCAAAATCAACAATTAATTTATTTCATATAGAAATATGCTGTAGGAATTGAGGAAAAGTGCACAAGCTCAATAGAGGGGAACATGTGCATTTACCCTGTGAAATTTCCCCCTCTACGTGGGGGCAATTTCGTTTTATATAATCTACATTTTTTATTAACTTTTCATTCACATGTTCAAATTTTATTGTGTAAATGGGAGCTTAAAATGTCAATTCTTTAAAGAGGTATAGATTGTGTAATTCTACTGGCTTTAGCTAGACAAAGATATTGAATTTTTAGTTTCTATTTTAAAAGTTCAAATTTATTAAAATATTTATTTTATTTAATTGATGAGAAATCTTAGGGTGTGTTTTCTTTATTGTTTTCGGATCATTTTTTGTTTTCGATTTTTCAAAACATTGAAAACGCGTTTTCTTTTCCATTTTCGAAAACGAGTTTTTGAAAACGGCTAAAAATTTTGTGAAAAAAAACAGAAAATCAACTTTTTTACGTTTTAATTGTTTTTTTCACAAATTTGCCAAAACTTAAAAAATACGAGTTGAGAAATATTTTTTCAAAACGACAAAAAAAACTAGTTTTCAACAATCTCAAAATGAACACCCAAAACACAAAACACAAAACATAAAACGAATTCAAAATTTAAAATATAAAATTAAAATACGAAGAGAATGCCCCCTGTACCTTTTAGATATATAATGATATTAAAAAATTTCGTCAAACGTAAAACCCACTATCAAAAGAAGGTTGCGTAATGCACATAGCAAGAGAATATTTATATTTACATATTAGCTTAAAAGTTATGTCCACTTGTGCACACTCATTTCAAGTTTATGATGATGTTTTGACTGAAAATGTTTTGAACAACATGAAAATTTAACCCTAATCCTTCTTTTATAGATACAATTTATATTTTTGAACAAAATAGTTTATAGGTTAGAGAGTAAAATTTTAAAGGTATGAAGGCTTGAAATGGTCATGTTAACAAGATTTATGTTTTTAAAATGAAACCCTAATGTTCAATGCGGTATTTTCGATTCATCAAAAACCTATACGAATCATCATTTTATCAAGGAATGTGAAAAGTTTGAACTCCTATAATATGAAAGTAGAGCATATATGAGAAGTGTTTTTTTTTTTTTTAATAATTACTTTTGATCAACACACATTTTTTATTAATATATTTCCTAAAATCCAGAAGTACTACTAACTTATTGAGTAATGATATTTAGTTATATTGTGGTTACAATCTCAATTTAGGAAGCGTTAATGTGACATTAAATGATATGTGAAATTAAATAAGTCATTTAATTTTACTTTTCATTTAACTTATCGTATAGTTACAGCCCCACATAGCATTACTCTAACCTATTACTCTTACGTTCCGTAGGATCGAAATTTTAGCACCTATTTGATTTAGATTAAAATTAAATTTCTAGTAAATTTTGATAAAAGTTGATAAAATATATAGTTAAAAGCTATAATTAACTTTTTTAGTTGAATCAAAATTGAGATTAATAACTGCCCTCAGGGCACATCTCCAAGTGGTAAAAGGGGAAGGTGGAGAAATTCAGCTTTACTTGAGGTCGTCGCGTCAAGAGTTCGAATCCTGAAATATGGATTTGGCTCTTGGGTAAGTGCAAGTGTACAAGCAGTCTTCCACCTTTTATCCTTGGAGGCATAACCTGCTATTTACCTCATTCACCAAGCCCAAGACAGGATAGGTGAGAACGTAAGTAATGAGACGTAATAAAAAAAATAAAAAAATTGAGATTAATAACTTGAGTTGTGCTATTGGTACAAAAATTCAAAATTTTTGTACCTACAAATGAAGTCAAGTCTCATTCTTTATGTCTAAAAATTTAAATTTCTGTCCAAAATTTGTAGATAAAATCTGTACTTGCAGATTAATTCTAATAACTTTTCAAATATGCTCTTTGACCATTTATATTTGTTCAACAAGTTACATCACAAGATGCATCTTTCACTAGAAGACTTAAGAGAGATTCTTTGAGCAAAAGGACAAGGCCAAGAGACAAAGTTTGAAACTCACATTTTGGTTTCAACTTTCCCATCGATCTTATCACAATTGTTTAGAGGTACAATGATTGGATATTGAAGTACTACTTGCTCAAAAAAAATCATCAATTGGAATCCATGGCAGAGGGTTAATTTCATTATAGTCACTGAACTTTGAGTAAAATCTCTATTAGGCTACTCACTTTTAATTAGTCTCAATTATATCACTAAAACTTAATTTACTTTCAATTTTAGTCACTCCATAAGCCAGTGTTACCGCATTTAAATTCTTAGTCCTCCATTAGCTCCCGTCTCCAAGTATTATGTCACATAATCATGTCGTGACATTAAATCTTGAATTGAGAATAAATAGAGCTTTGAGTATGCTTGTTGGCTATTGATTTTTTTTTTTAATACACTTTACTTATAATCTCGACATAATTAGGTGTCATATTATTAAAAATAAAATATGAGTTGTAAATTATAAATTCTATACAAGTGTTATGTTTGATTGCGTGCCTTCACATGTAAAAGTGGCAATAACTTTTGAAAAAGGCATACCTTTAGGACTTCAGTTAAAATATGTCCACGTGTTAGCAAGAGACTGAAACTCAAAACTTTTGACAAGAAAATTGACCACTAGAGATTAAAATTCAATTTTAATTGAAAATATAGTCGTTATATTTGACTTTTATCTCACGCATGAAATTCACTAATAGCTATATTTTTAATTAAAATTGAATCTTAATCTCTACTGAATAATACTATGAATAAATATCTTATTTGTCTCACTTCTTAACGTTAAATTTAACTTATTTAGAGTTTTTTTTTCTAGAGGTTCTTTAAATTTGAGATGTTATTTATTTTAAAGATTCAATCTTAAGGTTGGGTTTTGATACTCAATAAATTCAGACGATAATGAAAAATAGATATCGAGAATTTTATCGACACTATAGATTTCGGTTAACTCGGAAACGACCTATACTTTTAGATGACTCAAGTTGGAGTTGGATTTGTTGTTGATAGATATGTGAGTTTTGGCCCAATTATTATTAAGTTTACTTTTATTTTTTTGGTAGCCCATTTACCTTATTGTTGGCCCAATTATTTGTGACATAATCCATTTATATATTCATCCATCCATGTAGCCGTTTTCTTCATGATGTGTGTGTGCGCGCAAGAAAGAACGAAAGAAAGAGAAAAAAGGGGGCCAGCCGACTTGGGGGAGAAGAGGGAGAAATTTTTCCACCATTGTTGCATCTTCTTCTTTCAACTCTTGCTAATACCACCAGCATACATTCCTCTTGTGTGGTTTGAGTGAAACTTGTAGCAATCGGTGTGGAGGTAAAGATTTGGGTCGAGCTTGAGTCAGGTAGTGTTCGCTTGGTTGATTTCTGAGTTTGGAATCAAGATTTCTCAAGGAATTGTCAAAGTACTTAAGTTTCAAGAACTTTTTAAATTAACATTTTTAATTTTTTATTGAGAAAAATAATATAATAATTTAGAGGAAAGTTGATGAAAATAAAAGATAAGAAAAAACAAAAAATATTTTTTGAAAGCAGTAAAAGTAAGTGTTAAATATAAAGAAATTGTTGAAATACTTAAAAATTTCTACTCTCTAAATTTATAGATGCTATTTAAATTGTAGAATATATTCTTTAAAGATGTCATCATTTTTTCGACAAAGAGCCTAAGGAGTCTGAATATGAATATTTTTATTAGTGACCCGAGAAAACGAGTTTCAAGAATAGTTCAACAATAATACAACAATACACATCATTTCAAAAGAGTATCGACACAATAATCCACATCAATGCTCCACTTCAAGCGAATAATCCAAGAAAAGCTTTCAAAAAGAGAAATAATGACTGCGATATAGGCTCGGTGATTTCAACTCAGAATCAAATTGGAAAAGTGATTAAGTTCTAAATCATCCATAAAATGCAAGATGTATCAGTTAAAAAAGAAACTATATAATCTTAATAAATTTCACAATATCAAGATCATGTGTCACGTATGGAACAGTTTGATAATTATGTTAGGGTTGAAATTGCACCAAGATTTTCTTTTCGTGAATTTAATAAAGAAATTTGCATAATCGAAAAATAACGAGTTAACCCTCCTCTCTTTAAACTTACATGGAAAAACATAGTGATTTTGAAAATTCTTTGACCCTTTTTGCAACATATTGTGCAACTTTCACAAGTATAGTTTTTTTTTAGTGTGCTTGATAAGTTGAATCGAGTAAGAAAGAAAAAAAAGAGTAAAATTAATACAACCGAGCTGTGCGTACAGCTTGGTTGACAGCCTCCATGATAGTCCCTTCACATTTGTGAGTAGAGCCCACTCTTTAAATCAGGTTGGCCCCACCCACCATTCTCTCACATTACAACAGGTGAATTGTACAAATGATTTTCTCTCAATTAATATGGACCCCACAATAAACTTTTTTGTTTTACAATGTCAAACTGTGTATACAAACAAGTGGATCTATGATTATTCATAATTACGGACCTCACGATTGTGTCTACAATGTCAAACTGTATGTACAAAAAAAGTGTACACACAACCTTATTCACTTAATATTATGCATGTTGTCATGTTGTACTTTATTTTTAGGATAAATCTATTTGTACATAATTGTTTATCTAATGTTTTATCGAGCTGTCCACCCAATAGGGGGCCGTCAAGTGTCAATTCGATAAAACATTAGGTAAATTCTTAGATACTTGTAGCATAATTCTTATTTTTATATGTCCAGTTAATTAATTCACATTTTACATTTGAAGAGTGGATTAGGTCTTGGT
The DNA here is from genome assembly GCA_019395295.1 of Osmanthus fragrans. Taxonomy (NCBI): domain Eukaryota; kingdom Viridiplantae; phylum Streptophyta; class Magnoliopsida; order Lamiales; family Oleaceae; genus Osmanthus; species Osmanthus fragrans. The sequence continues at coordinate 22,838,065 of CM033359.1, read as the reverse complement.
TCAAGTAGCATTTCGTACCTAATTCCTGCTCATCAACTAGTTTGTAAAAGTACCATATCCGTATAATTTTTAGTCACGTACACTGGGCCATCCATTCCAAGTTGAGAACTCTAAGTAATAATGTCCTAATCAAAGAGCTTGCTAATGGGATGCGCGGAATTGTACATGGTTCAACTAGCGAAGACTTTTGAAACTTAAAATTTAGCAGCAACATCATGATAGGATATGATGATAATGCTTCAAAAGAAACTTGAATTGTGGTACTACATACCTAATATATTCTGAGCGGTTCATATTTCAACACGTCGAATAAATAATTGAATTCCACACGAAATTTATGAGAATATAATACGAGAGCTACTTTTTTTTTGGTGATAAGTCAAAATTTAAAGAATATGAATGTTTTACTACTTAAAACCATCCTCCCCTCCCCCCCCCCCCCCCCACACACACACACACACAATAAGATAGCTTTCCAACTTTGAAAAGATTCAAAGTTGTACATGAAAAATTATGTGGATCAGCTGCAGTTTCATGCAAATGTCACTATAATTGAGCAATAACTAAGCAGTAAAATTTCTTGACATTGATCAGATTGGCATATATTCCACACAAGGAACCTAAAGACAGTCTACTGTTCATTTAAGGGCATCCAAATAGCTTTTGAGCAAGGTTTTGGCTTTCCTCGAACATCCCAGTTCTTACTACGCTAGATTGCGAACATTAGCTAATTAAAAGTCTGATTGGATGAATTCCTTTGAAGATCTAACTTACCAAATAAGCCAATCGTATCTAACTTTGAAAGGTTTATTAAGAAAATCCAAAGTTAGAGCAATATATTGTTGAAAATCCAAAAAAGAAGAAGCAAATTAATGGGCTCTAGAACATATGAGGCTTGAGTTCTTTTAACGAGATTGACATTTTAAGAAGAAACTCAAGTTTTAAGCCCCGTTTCATACACATTAGTTGTAAAATGAAAATGAAAAATATAGTCATTATGGGCCCGACACAAGAGATGTAAAGTAAAAAATGGTGATTGGATGTGATGGATAACAATCATATTTTTTATTTTTAAGGAGGAAAAATAGGAACCAAACGGGACCTTAATATTAGCTACTTTTCTCACTAACTATTTTCTTGATCTTTAGTCAACTCTATATGTTTAACAACGTACTTTTTGAAGTTTACACTTTCAACGTTGGCAGCCTGGAAAATTATTTTGCATTTTAACAAAATGAGTCGAATAAAGATATTGATAGTTGTAAACTTCGAAGTCTAGATATAAGAGGCACTATTGTGTTCCATGGACTTGACTTATGATAGTTTCGACTTTTCTCCATTGCCTATATTCGGAGAACGATATAGCCACAAAGATTTCTAAACCAATCTTGGTCAATAACTTGATTTTGAGCCAATGACATCGCTTTTTCAAGTAGAAATGTACTTCTAAGCTAAACTCACAAAAAAGCGTACAAGTTTTCGTGATTTAGACACATCCCATTAATATTTTTCCCAAAACAAAAAATATATATTTTTGTTAAATGTCATATATCCAAGAGTTTGAATGTCGAAATAAAATCAAAGCATTCCCAATTTTTTTGTTCAAAGTCTCGTTATTCTTTGTGAATCAAATAGTTTTTTATTTTTTTATTTTTTCACAGGTACAGTTCATTAGCACAGTTTTAGTTCATAAGCCAGATTATGTTATATATACTAAACGAATTGACAAAAGGTCAACCATTTTTTTCCATTTTTATTGATTGATTGCAAATTGATATATACAGATTGAAATATGATAAAAAAAAAAAAAAAAAAAAAAAAAAAAAAAGGGGGAAACTAAAATGACAACAAAGTGCACATGGCACTATGACTAAACATTTCTTACAAAAACAACAGATGCTGTTGCTACCTATGACATGGAAATTTAGGGATGTTAAACCTCAGCTAATCACCTAACAACAACCTGTTGATACTCTATCGTCATATCTAATACTGTGTACCATACATGCACTATTTCTTTAAAAATAAGCTTTCTTCTCCATATCTATTAAACATTGATGCTTTGTGAGTCTCTCGTGCTTCATTGTTTCGTGCAAATCTTCCACGTATTCTTTGCCGATTGTGGGCCAGCGACTTACGGCATGCGTACTTGTAACATCACAAGAACATAATCACAAGCACAATTTTAGTTCAACCTTAAATCCCTACAATGTTTTTCTCTAAACATAAGTAATTCGTGAAAATTTGATTTGTTCAAGTCAAATAATGTTACCTTAATTGTCCTGTTGAAGTTTCTTTGTGTTCTCTTTGCTCTGTATCTATCAATCCTTTCTTTCCTCTCTTCTGCATTATACCTCTCTGCTTTAACATTTGCTTCCTCAACGAAGGATTTTACAGTAGATAATGGACTTGAAGACGATATATTTCTTGTTTGCATTTTTGCTTTCATCTTCTGGAAACAGAAAATTTTGAACATAGTCAGATTTTAATCGAAAAAATAGTGCGATATTTTAAGCTTTTAAATAAAGTGGTTTAACATGATATTCAAGAAGAGTCCCATATTTATGAGAAATTCTGCAACTGAAGCAAACTGACATGTAAATCTTCAGTAATGCAAACCCTTCTCATTTGACCAGAAAAGAAACTGCTATCTGGGGAATTCAGCATTTCATTTTGCAAATTTGGAGACTCTGAAGGATTATCAAATCGACGCTGAAACAGAAAATTCGGTTTATTTTCGAAAGAATTGCTGCTATAACACCTCTGCATGTATTTCACTGCAGATTTAGCAGCACCATCATGAATCTCAGGCAGAATTGAATTTCCATAATCCCAAAAACAATCAAAAGGGAATTGATCTTCCTTTGTTTTAACTTCTAAAACAAAGTCCTCAGCATTTACTGAATGGGATAAGGACAGATTCTCAAACTGGGAAGACGCAATTTCGTCCAAAGAATTGATTTCATCAAATGGGTTTTTTTCTTGAATCAAATTCAAACTATTTTTGCTATTTTCTTGAGTTCTGTGGAAAATATCATGAAATGGGTCAACCAGAGAATCAGAAAATGATGAAAATGGATCAGAAAAAACTGGGTTTTCAAATACAAATAAATCAGAAGACATTGACAAGAATTGATCTCCAATAACAAGAACAATCTTCACTTTTCTTGTGTGTGTAAAAAAATGCAGTTAATGCAAATTGGAGAAGAAAAAGCAAAACATTGAAAAAAAAAAAAAAAAACACCAAATGGGGACAATATAAAGATGCTGAATTCTTTAATAAGAACCCTTCTCCATGGCTGAGCTTGATGACAAGAACTCAATATTCTCTCTCTAATTTTTTTGTCACTTTCTTTCTCACACAGACACTCAGCAGACAGAAGGAGCAATCAGTTTTTAAAAAAAATAAGTTGGCCGCCCCCTTAGCCCTGAGTCTGAACTCTGAAAGCTCAACACTTGGGTTACGGTATAAAAAGACATGGAGACTTTGTGAGAAGTACCTCAACTATTCCTTTTCTTTCAAATCATCCCCAAAACTTTATAATTAACTCGCAGTAGTAACTATATTAATATTAAATAAAAGATTTGGTTGAAACCCGACGTAGACATGGCCAGTTTTAATTCGTGTTGATTCGGAAAAATGCTAAAAAATAGATAAAATACTTGATTCGCTGGAAATTAAGAAGACTTGTATTTTTATTTTAATAGACAATTATTGGTCTTTGCTAATGGGTTTATTTAAATAATTTAGAAACTAAAAATAATAAATAAATTCTCAAAATGGAATGTTGAATTAAAAATTAACAAAAAAATCATTCTAATGCATTCTTTTAGATTTATAAAAAAATAAAAGCCTAACTCAAGGTAGATAAAATAATTTATGAATAAATAACTCTAGGGTAGCATGCTAAATCATAAATATTGTGAAAATAAAATTACAAAAGATACTTTTTAAAATTAATGGAGCCCAAACAAGGGCTTAATTAGGGTTGGGCATATCTCCCGAACCGAACTGAATCGAACTCGAACCGAATCGAATCGAGCGATTCTTCGTAACTGAAATACCCGAACGAGTATCTGAATCGAAAATCAACGGGTTCGGTTCGGTTCGGTTCGGTTCTCGGTTCTAGACTCAGAACCGAAGAATCGAATAAGAACCAAATTTTTTTAAATTTTTTAATTTTTATATATGAGAAAAATTAAATTATTTTAACTTTTTAAAAATAAATTAGTAAAGATAGAGTTTGCATTGAAGACACTGAATTCTATGAGAGCATTGAGACATGTAATAAAATATATATTATATTTTTTCTTATTAAATCTTATTAGTTGAACAATTTTTAGTTTATTTATGTTAGTTAATTGTGATTTTTTAATTTTTCTTTTAGAGTTTCTTGATATCTAGTATGATAAGTCAAACAATTAATGGTTAAATCAAATAGTTGGTAAGTACTACTGTATTAGTAATATTTTAAAATATCTTATCTCTATGAGTCTATGACTTCTAATTTATATGGATCACCGATATTTTAGTATTACTAATTTACTATCTAGTTTTTGTTATTTGTATACATTGATAAATTAATTTTATTGGACAACTTGTTATTTATATGTTATTAAATTGGAATACGTTAATTTGTAAAAGTTAAGATTAAACATGTCAGAATATAGTGCTGTTATAAATGTTAAAAAAATTAATTAGAGAATGAAATCGAACCGAACCGAACCGAACCCGAACGGTTCCAAAATTACATTTGGACTCGATAATCCCGTTTACTAACTATCCGAAAATTTTCGGTTCGGTTCGGTTCTCTCCAAACCGAACCGAACCGAACCGCACAGTGCCTAGATCTAGGCTTAATAAGAAAGTGATTGTTTTGGCAAGTTAAAACCAACCACAGCACCAACACAAAATGTAAATATTAAGACAACCGATAACGTAACAATAAAAGGTGTATTGTTCAAAATTAAGCAAGGGCTCAATACCAATGTACAATCACATATTCATAAAACTGCGAATTGTCGAAACTCTCTTCCAACTTATCCTGTAATGTTGTCACCGAACTCCAAGAACTAAAATTCGTCCTAAAATTAAGACTTGTGAACACGCCAAACCTCACTTCCTCAGATATTGATACCTAATCATGTCCTCATTTCGTTTCTTATTACTTGCAACGCCACCGAAGATTATTTTGTGTTTTAAAGCTGAATTTATTAAGTTTCTCTTACTCTTTTCTTTCTTCCAATTATCAAAGTTTGAATAATCATTGAATCAAGAAAGAAGTGTCTCAACCCATCCATGAGAAGTTCTCACCAATAGCGACCATGCAGCCTCATCCTAGAAGACTTTGCACATAATGATGACGTTGATGCTATAATACAATATTTTTGAATGCAACATGTTGGCCTTTGTGATTATTTAAGTTTGCTATTCATGTTGTAACCACACTAAAAAAACAAACAACTTAAAATGATATGAAAAGGACGTGATCGTTCATCTAGCACCTGTTTGGTTTAACTAATATCAGATTTCTATTACATTTTGAATAAAATTAATGAAATTTTTATTGAAAAATTGATGAAAGTTGTAAATTTTGTGAAATATATGGTTTTTAAATGAATATAAAAAATTTGGATTAGTCTACAAGTACAAAAGGGGTTACAAAATGGGTTACAAAATTGACAAGTGGCGGCCCCCTATTTGGGTAAAAAAGTTTGTACATATAGAATTTTCCAAAAAATTTAGTTTTAACAAAGGGTGCCTAATTGAAACTTTACTTTTGTTTCAACACGTTGTAATTAAAATTAAAATTATTTAACATAAATTAAGCTTACAAAATCATGTATTTTCAAAATACAAGTCAAAAAATTATTATTCAAATAAAAATTAGAAGATAAGATCGGCCGCCAATACCCAACTATTCAACTATTCTTCAACTTGACCTTTTTTTAGCGTAACTCTTCTTCTTCTTCATTTTGAGAATCTTAGGCTCAGATCTTATTTCTACTGTTAATCTTTGCGAGGAAGAAGCGAAATGCCGAATCAAAAGTATAAGGATAAGTTGCAGCACCGACAGAACTATCGTAACCTATGGCACAGCGATCTGATGCGCACAATGCAAAATGATCCTCCCTGTAAACTCATTTTTTCTCTTAATTTTTGTGCAAAAACTGTTTTACATATAAGAAAATGAAATTAAGTTGTTTTTCGTGGACTTGGTTTGATTTTCGGTTGTTCTGTTGTTTGCAGATTGTTGTTTGGCGTTTTGGTGGTAAGTAGATGTGATCGGCTTTTAAGTTATGTTGTTTTGCTTGATTAGATCCGAATTTTCAAGTTATTGGTTGTGGATGGTGTTTATAGTTTGATGTATCTGTTTGAGAAGTGAGGTTGCGTATTTTTTGGGGTCGAATTTGGTACTGTGTGGACTAGGATTGACTTTGAGAATTTAGAAATTATTAGTACATTGAATGTTTTGGTGAGTTTTGGTTAGAGGGACTACACCAACAAGGAGTAGCCAAAATTATCATGATCCAAGTAAAATCGAAATTATTGCTGTTTTCTTCTTTGTATTTAACTCTGATTTTATATAGTCATAAAAATAAAATGAGTGGGACTTGCATTACTTGGGGGGTGGGATGAATGTTGAGCATTAAACAAATAGACATTTTATACCTCTCTACTTTCTAAGTTCTCAAGACTTAGAATTTATAAAGACAATCCCGGATTGCAGTCGACATCCCTACTGCTAGGGTCAATTTTTCACATTTTCAACACCACTTGGCTGAAAACTGCCCTCCAACTCCAACACATGCATAACTCCTTGTAATCGTCCGTCACATGCCACCCCTATGTCTATTTTGAACACTGAATTCGTAGACTGAACTCAGCTGTATAGCAAGGTCTTAATGTTGTCGAACGCTTGTCGTCCGCATCAACCCATTGATCAATGCTAAACCCGACATGCATCACGAATTCTGTCCTGCGATGCCGATATCAAGTAAATAAGCATCCTCATGCCTCGATTACTGGCACATTGGAAAATGAACCCAAATGTGGGCATTATTAGGACATCACGCAAGCCTTCGACCATGACAAGACATGGTCATGACATCACATGTGCCTTTGCCTTTTTCTCGGTCAAGGTCCTCACAGTATCCCCTTAGCAATGTATGTGTAGCATATGTCAGAAGGTGTTGCATTCAATTTATTTAACAAGTTTGGAGGAGACTTATTTTATTTGCCCTTTAGGTAAGTCATTGAGATACTTGTAGTAAATTTAAGGCTTTGAAAACCTTAGGTTTGCTGCTTAGTAAGATCCTCTAGGAGATGATGTTGAACTTTCAGTTACAAATGTTTTCACTCTTGTACTGATTTCAAAGGACAAAGGACAAAAGAAAAAGGAAATTAAAATGACTGCATGGATGGAGAAGACAAAACTGTCTTTTCCTGTGAGATTAATGCTAAGAAAGGAAAGGCCTTTTACCGTACCATTCACTCTTTGAATGCAACTTCAATTTTTATCAATAGTTCCACTTATTTGTTTGTGGATAAGCTACTTATGATCTGTATCTAAATGTGTAATGATTTCAATTTATAGTGGACCCTGTGTATCATATAGGCTGCGCAAACGAGCTATTTACAATGACATGTCTAGGTAATTGTAGTTTTCTCTTCTCGTTAAGCTTTCAATACATATCTCTAGGCTTTATAAACATTTCTGGTGCTTGCCACAGGTATGTCTGCTGTGCTGGTAATATGTCCTGCAGCGGACGGTGTGGAGAAAGCCGTTGCCCCAAATTTTGCCTTGCCACTGAGGTAAATAAGAGATTGATTTTGGTGGTGACTGTTGTTTTTGTAGTCATTGTTTTCTTCTACTACTCCGGAGTTATATCGAAACTATTATTGTTTAAACTAATGCTGCTTGGTTTCAAGAGAAGCTTTTTTATGAAATGGTAAATGTTGAATTCATTAAAGCGTGGAATAAATTCTCAAAAAAACTTGCGTTGGACAGTTCATATTAATTTGGCCTCTGTTTTTGGTATTTTTTTTTTCTCTGTAGAATATTTATATCATATGATTTATGATTTAGGGAAAGTGTGAAGATACAGTTACGAACTTATTATCTTTCTACCTTGTGTAGAAGTAACCTATTATAATGTATCGTTTTGTTAATTTCAGCAGGAAGTTTTCTGTAATTGGTAGTAGATTTCTAAATTCTCATGTTGGAGATGATTCTCACTTCATAAATCATATGTAGGCTATAATTGTTTGTTTCCTTTCGGAGTGTTGACTAGTCTTTCTGCTATAGCAGCATAATGTGATGCAGTTGCTGGTTGATGCAAATTTTTTTAACGTCATTTTGAACTCCACACAGTTTTCTTTGAGTCAAAAAGTACATAAAGTGTTGGGGGTGGAACGAGGTTATATGGCACGATATGAAGTATTGATCACAATAACAAGAAATAAAAATTTAATTGGTAGAGGAATTGAAAATTTTATTCAACTATAATGAAGAGAAAAATTACAATAATGTTGTGTTCCTACACAATTCTAACTTGCAATAATGAAATAACTTGTAAAGAAGAGTCTACTAATTATAGGGGTATATTTCAAACTCTACTAATAGCTCTAAAAATGGAAACTATGTCAAAAAATGCGTGAAATAAACACTGTCGGAGCTCGAGCGCTAGGCCGGCAGTAGTTGGGCTGCAGGTCTGTTGAAAACTTCGTCCTGTCGCTCGAGTGTCCAGCTAGCGCCATCAATCCCTTTTTCCTCCTTGGATCCCATTTAGACATAGTCAAGGCCCAACGCAGCAAACCATGTGTGCCCTAATTGGATTTGGGTAACAAAACAACGTAACGTATAATGACTGAACAGGGGACCATGTTTTGATAAATCCTCCCTCGAAATTGGAGGAATTAGTTTTTTTTTTTTTTTTTTTCATTATCAGGTTCAAATTCCAAATGTTGTTCCGTTCTAGCCTTTCTGGAATGATTCTGGATTATTTTTTCCTTGCAACAAACATGAGAGAAGAAGCCAAGCTTATTGAAAAGCCCATTCTTGCGTTACGAACTTGTATACAAATATCAACCATCTGATGAAAACACTGTAACTTTCAAAGTAAATAAATTAGTGAGGAATGAGTCTGGTTTAAGTGGATATGCTCACAATCTTCCAATGAAACAATTTTGCATGTGGACCATAGTTTTAGCCTACTTTTTAACTACACATTCCCCCCCCCCTCCCAAAAAAAAGACAAAAAACACTTTTTATCAAAATCACTTAAAAAAAAAATCAAATAAGGACTTCCTATGTTTCTTCAGACGTTTCTATAAATTGCATGTATAGTAGACTAACATCTCTCTCTTTTTTTTTGTTATTGTTTTTTCCATTCCTTTGCTTGCTGATTTCTGTCTTCCCACGTGAAAAATTGAAATCTCAGGTCTTCTTGTGCTTTGGGAATTCAGTTGCCTCAACCCGATTTTTATTGCGAGATGAATTCGACATACAGACAACACAATGCGACAATTGCATGTAAGTATTTTTTTGAAGTGCCTGTATCTAATTCAATTGATTTTGTTTGTTTCAAATATCAAGGGTTTCATGTTCTGCCTCCAACAAGTTGCTTGCATTTTTTCCATTGTCGGAATGATTGTTGGAAGTGAAGAAATTTCAGAGGCTTCTCATCTACTGTCTTCCTTAGCTGACATGGTCTATTGCATGTAAGAAACTTTACATTCCCTAGTCATTCCGCAAATATCTATTGATGTATCTAAAAATTCCTCCTTGTATCACTCTGTGATTTTGGTTTTGCAGGGTTTGTACTTGTATGCAGGTAAGCTAGAATTTATCAATTTGAACTTTGAAAAGCAAATTGTCTAAAGTTTGGATAAAATGGCGCTAATGTTATCATTCAAGATTATATACCGATCTCTTCTTTTATTATCCATTCTCCAATTCATCCTTTTTGGATGGTTTCTGTTTATGTCTGTGTACTTCAGACACAACACAAGATTGAAATGGACAAACGGGATGGTAAATTTGGCCCACAACCAACGGCAGTGCCTCCAGCCCAGCAAATGTCACGCCTTGATCAGCCATATCACCCCACCGCTGGATGTCCTTCACCTGCAAACGGGCAATCTTATTATCCACCACCTCCACAGGCTCAAGGTTATCCTCCTCAAGCTTCGGGGTACCCTCCTCCTGGCTACCTCCCTGTTGGTTACCCTCAGAAGTGATCTTTCTTGAGTTTGATGTGAAAATTGCTATTAGTGTGCACCATTGGATAGTCGTTGATGGCATTTCTTCTATCTGAGATTGTAAGTACATGACGAGAGTTGTGATATAATCGCTTGTTGGTGAAGTTCCTCTATGTAGACTAAAATTTTTAAAGCATGTGTAGCGTCTATGTTGTTGAAGTTTTAAATGTGTATCTGTGCATTTTTATACCTAAATTCATGGTTCAACTTAAGGTATTGAGTCGACATTCATGTATTGTACTCTTAAAGAAGGCGAAAGCTTGGGTATTGTTTACTATGCGTAATGAAGTTTTTCATTTTCTTCATATATTTCTCTACATGTTCGAAGTGTCGTATTGTACTTTTAACCATTTGAATCCGACTTAGAATACAATTTTTTCCCATACATCCACTGAGCCTCTCCACGACAACAAATGTAAATAGTCTTGTTTGGGATTTCTTTTCAAGCCCCAATTTTGTCAAAAATATTTTAGATATTTTGTAAACTTAAAAAAAATAAAAATAAAGAAAAGATAAACTAATTTTTTTGTTCAAATTGTCGTTAATATTTTTGAATCAACTAATTTTTTATTTCTAAAAATCTATTTTCACAAGTATAGTTTATTAGCACGGGTTCATTTCACAAGCCAGATAAGTATATACTAAAAGAATTGAAAAAGGGTCAACTCTTTTTTTTTCTTTAATTGATTGCAAATTGATATATATACAGATTGAAATATGATACAAAAGGAAAACTAAAAATACAACAAAGTGCACATGGCAATTCCTCTAAACATTTCTCACAAAAACACAGATGCTGCTGCTACCTATGACATGGAAATTTAGGGATGTTAATCCTCAGCTGATCACCTAACAACATGTTCGATACTCTATTGTTATGTCTAATACTGTGTACTAAACAAACGCCATCTCTTTAAAAATAAGCTTTCCGTCTTTGACTCTCTCTTTTTTCCCCAAAGGCTTCATAGTGGCCATTCTTCTTAAGTTTTCGAAGATTATGTCTTCACTCAACAGCAGTTATTCTGATACCGATGTAGCCGGGAGCTATCAAAGAATGATCTTCCGCATATAATCCCATAATCTTCTTCGTGAATACCATGGACCTACAATCACAACTAGATTTGTCTTAAGACAAATATAAGTTCATAAATGATCCGCTATAACATTTACTTGACGTCCAATTTAAGTCGGTTGTGTCTAATATTGAATTTATCCAAGAATTATGCTACATGTACAAAGAGATTGTAGGTGTAGTATTACAGGGAGACAAGTGGCATTAATTCATTAGATCTGGGACTAAAAACAATTTTTATCCCAACAAATCCTTATCTGCCACCCGTCCTCCCGTCAATCTCCCTATACAAGGAGATTAATCCTTTTATGATGTAGGTCGGCTGTGCACGGCGGTTTTGGCTGCCACCCTCAAAATCTTTTTCTCATTATAATACATGAATTTAGAAGAATATTCAATTTAATATGATTGTAAGTTCATAGACGGAGTTAAAAACGAACTCTCAAGAAAATTTCCGATTCTGTCATTTCAAACTTGAATTTAGAACCACAAAAACAGCTCCAGATAAAAATTTGTTTCAACTCATGCTTTCTGCAAAGGCTATGTCAATTTCACACATGAAGATCGATTATAGAGTGCCATAAAGCAGATAAATGTAAAACTTTATCATGATTTATATAATACAAAGTAGGGAAAGAGAAATATTACCCAAAGATCATCATCTTCTCAATATCTATTAAACATTGATGCTTTGCGAGTTTCTCATGCTTCATCGCTGTGTGCAAATCTTCCACGTATTCTTTGTCTATTGGCGGCCAGCGTCTTACGGCACACATACTTTTAACATCACAAGAACATAATCACAACCACAATTTTAGTTCAATCGTAAATCCCTACATTAAACATAATTAATTAATGAAAAAATTGATTTGATCAATTCAAATGATATTACTTTAATTGTCTTGTTGAAGTTTCTTCGAATTCTCTTTGCCCTGTACCTACCAATCCTTTCTTTCCTCTCTTCTTGCACTATACCTCCCTGCCAATGTCGGATCCAGATAGTGACGAGCTAGAGCGGCCGCTCTAGCTGGATCCGCCGAAAGTTTGAGCTCCTGTGGAGCGCCTGTCGGGACTGATGGAAGGAGACCTGAGAAGACTGGTTTTATGGAACTGGGAAGTTGGGAAGAAGGTAGAAATGTTTCTGGTGTTGGTTGTTAGGCCCTTTTTTTAAAAAAAAAAAAAAAAAAAATAAATTAGCCCAAATCATTTGGGTCCATTCCATGTGATGAGTCCAGGTTCAGGTCCAGCCTCTAGTTACTAAGTTAAGTGGCCCAATTCCAAATCCAATTTCATTCCCCCCACAATTCTAACCCACAGCCACACCCACACGAGGAGAAGGAGAGGAGAGATCGAGATTCTTCCCAAGCCCTTACTCCCAAATTTCAATTTCCATTTGAAATTTTCAGACTTCCAATCGAAAGCCTCGAAGGTAGAAACAAAAATTGGCATTGGTGGGAGACTTGGAGTTTACTAATTGAGGAGCTTCGTCACTGGCTGTCTGGCTGCGCCTGCGTGCGGCTGTGTTCGCACTTCGCTACTTCGACTTCGATAAGTTCGGTTTCTTTCTGTGACCCTGTCTTCACTCTTCAACGTTAACTTCAGTTTTTAGTTGATTGATTCTATTCACTTGTGACTTGTGAACCTTGTGACTACTGTGCTTGTCATGTGATTTGTGAATCACTTGTGAGTTGTGACTGTGCAATCTTGTCTTGTGCCATGTGGTGTGTCATGTGTGTGACTGTAGTCTGTGTTTGTGTATCTATGTGACTGTGTTGATGTCTTGATGGTTGATGCTTGTGCCTTGGGCGGGTTGATGCTTGTGCCTTGTGGGTGACTTAAGAGTTTTAAGTTGATTTTGTGGTGAATTTGGAGAGTATTTGATTTTGATTGTTAGGTTTTGGAATTGACTTTGTAAGTTAGAAAGTAATTTTTTGGATTTTGTGATTTTGATAACTTGTGATGTAGTTATTTTTGAGCTTACTTATTTTGATAATTGGAATTGATTTTGTAAGTCTGGAAAAAATGGGGCATGTATTGAACGATTTTTTCAACCGAAATGTATATATAATTTTATAGTTTAATTACAGTTTGTTTCTAGTCCAGCACATACTTATTGTATTAATATATTTTTATTTTATATATTATTTAATATTCAATAATTTTTTATATTATTTAATCAAATTTTAATCAACGACCGGCCGGATCAAGCTATTACGATCGTTGACTGTCGACGGTCAATGATCAAAGTCAATTTCCGCTCTACCTGAACATTTATGCTGTATTCGCCGCTACTCCTTGCTTTAACATTTGCTTCCTCGGTGAGGGATTTTATAGTAGATAATGGACTTGAAGATAATATATTTCTTGTTTGCATTTTTGTTTTCATTTTTTGGAAACAGAAATTCTAAACATAATCAGATTTTAATCGAAAAACTAATGTGACCTTTTAGGTTTTTAAATGAAGTGGTTTAACATGAAATCCGAGCAGAGTCGCCATGTTTATGAAAAATTCTGCACTGAAGTAAACTGACCTGTAAATCTCCAGCACTGCAAACCCTTCTCATTTGACCAGAGAGAAACAGCTTTATGGGGAATTCAGCATTTCATTTTGCAAATTTTTTGACTCAAAAGGATTATCAAATCGAGGCTAAAACAAAAAATTCGGTTTATTTTCGAAAGAATTGCTGCTATAACTCCTCTACATGAAACTTCACTGCAGATTCAACAGCCCCATCATGAACCTCAGGCAGAATTGAGTTTCCAAAATCCGAAAAACTGTGAAAAGGGAATTGATCTTCCTTTGTTTTAACTTCTAAAACAAAATTCTCAGCATTTGTTAAATGGGATGAGGAAGATTCTCAAAGTAAGAAGACGCAATTGGTTCAAAGAATTGATTTCATCAAATGGGCTTTTTTCTTGAATCAAATTCAAACTATTTTTGCTATTTTCTTGAATTTCGTGGAAAATATCATGAAAAAGGGTCAACCGGAGAATCAGAAAGTGATGAAAATGGATCAGAAAAAACTGGGTTTTCAAATACAATTAAATCAGAAAACATTGACAATAATTAATCTCCAAGAACAAGAAGTATCTTCACTTTTGTAGTGCGTGTTAAAAAGAATGCAGTTAATGCATATTGGTGAAGAAAAAACAATAAATTGAAAAAAAAAAAAAAACAAGCGGGGACAATTTAAAGAGGTTGAATTCTTAATAAGAACCCTTCTCCATAGCTGAGCTTGACTAGGTATCCGAGCTTCGTCCAATTAATTTTTAGGAGTGTCGGCCTTTCCCCCGATTTACCACTCAAGTAAATTCGGATACAATTATAGCTTATACATATTTAATTCGAACATTCGAGATATGATTTTTCTCCCAGTAGAACTCCTTTTACGACGTGTGAACAGAATCTCGAATGGATGACAAAGCGTATCGTAACTTTGCCTTCCAACATAAATGTTGCCTTATAATTGCAGCGAAAATTTTAACCTTCGACGCCATACCCCTCGGGCAGAAAAAGGGCAATCTGTTTGGATAATGTTAGTTGGCCGCTCCTTTGAACTGAAAGCTCAAAATTTGTGCAACGTATAAAAAGACAAGGAGCCTTCGAATCAAACTCAACACTTTACAATGATACTTGTTGTATTAAATAAAGGATTTAAATAAAACTTGACGTAGACATGGTCAATTTTATAATTTGTGTTTATTCGTAAAAGTGCTAAAAAATAGATAAAATACTTAATTCGCTTGAAATTAAAAAAGAATTGTAATTTTTATTTTAATAGACAATTATTTGGTCTTTGCTAATGGGATTATTTAAATAATTTAGAAACTAACAATAATATAATTCTCAAAATTTAGAATTAAAAAATTAACAAAAAATCCTTTTAATGAATTATTTTGATTTATATATATATAAAAAAAAATCCTAACTCAGGGTAGATAAAATAAATTATGAAGACATAACTCTAAGGTTGCACTCTAAATCATAATATCATCAAAATAAACTATAAGCGCTAATTGAATTACCATAGTTTTTCTTTGTTCCAATTGTTGAAGTTTGAATATTTGTATCGACAAATAAATGTCTAAACCCATCCGCGAGAAGTTCTCACCGGTAGCGACATTGAAACCTCTATCGAGAAGTATTTACACACGATGATGACGTTGCTGTTATAGTACTATATTTTTTTTAATGAAATTGGACTCAATTATGCCCCTGTTTGCATGCTTTACAATTTTAAATTGTTTGGTACAATATTATTCTTCACGAAAATTATTGGTATATGTGTAATATTATTTTATAAAAGATTATGTAGTTGAAAATAAGAGTAAAAAATTATGATTGGAAATAATGGAGGCCAAATGAGACTACAGAGAGAGAGAGAGAGAGAGAGAGAGAGAGAGAGAGTTTAAAAGCAAAACCACAGGCCTAGCTATAACGATGGGCCTTTGTATAGATAGGATGAAATATCACATGATAGATTCCCTCACAAGAGGGGGGGGCCGGTCCAATAAAAGAATTGTGGCCCCCTTATCGTGAGGGATCTGTCATCCCGGGTGTACTTATAGTAAAATCGAACTTCCTCTCAGGACAAATGATTTATAGCTAAACAGATTCAAAAAATTTCTTAATTTTAAAAATAGCTTTTGAATTTTTAAATTCATGCCAAACCGATTTAACTTTTAGAGACTAATTTAGAGATCAACAATTTCAATATTTGATTCAACTAACTAGTTCAAAAACCATTTTTGTCAATTCATTTCGTCCGAGAGAAACGTCAATGCCTTTGTAATTACTAGTTATTGCCCATACGATGTACGGGTTAGATTATTTTGTAGGAAGTATTAGCATGTTAAATACGTGAAATTATGTTTTATTTTAAGGTGTGAGATAAGATAGAAAAATTGTTTTCAACATATAAATACATTTTTGAATTCATTTCTGTTAAAGCAGTAGGAAAATAATGTGTTATTTATAGAATGAGTGAAAAAATAATTTGTCAATGTGAATAGCTACATATTTGTACTTTATGTATATAATAAGAAAAACAACTACATATTATAACTGTATTTTGTGACTCAATCAATAGACAAATATGTTGTAGAATTGAAATATACAAAATATAAAAAAAAAAATTAAGATTTCAATGAATATGAAGCCAACGGTTTTGAAATATTATAATTGGGTAGAGGTTCACTTTTCCTCTTATAACTATATTCAAATGAAAATGATTAAACATGATAAAGGGGAAATTTTTTTTTGAATGTTTATGACTCATTACGGAATATCAAACGAAGTCGAAATATTACATTTTTAATATCATTTTCAAGTACTCATGGCCTATTATTTCACGACATTGATGGTGTGCGAAACGGTCAATCGTAACAAATGTTACGGTGCTTCAAAGTACGTCGTTTGAAACTAATATTTCAAAAATAATATTTCGATAATTTTGATAACAATCTAACTTTTAAAAATTCAAACGAAGTCGAAATATTATATTTTAAATATCAAATGAAGTCTAAATGATATAGAAGATTTATCGATTCGACCAGCGTACAATAATTTAGGAATTTTTTAAAGTTAGCTTGTTATCAAAATTCTCGAAATATTAGTTCTACTTTGACGCGCCGTAATATTTGCTACGATTGACCATTTCGCACACCATCAACGTCGTGAAATAATAGACCGTGAGTACTTCAAAATAATATTAAGAATGTAATATTTCGACTTCGTTTGATGTTCCGTAATGAGCCTGACAATGAAGACAAAAATATAAGTAATATATTAAAAAACGAGTTATACGTCTCAACTTTTTTAACACACGCGTTTGACGTCCGTTTTTAACTATTTTCGATATTCATTTACATCATTCGATATATCTGCGATATAGTTCTCGAAATGAGTTTCGAGAGGATATAAAAGATTTATAGATTCGGCTAGCGTAGAATAGTCGAAGAATTTGTAAAGTTAGTTTGTTATCGAAATATTAGTTTGGAACAGCATACTTTGACGTAACGTAACTTTCGCTAAGATTGACAGTTTCACACACCATCAACGTCGTGAAATATTAGGCCGTGAGTTCTTCAAAATGATATTAAGAATGTAATATTTCGATTTCGTTTGATATCCCGAATTAAGACTCAAATAAAGGCGAAAACATAAGTTTCTGATAAAAAAAAAAAAAAAAAAGCAAAAAAAATGAAAAAGGCATGTCTCGCACTGTGCGAGGCAAATTTTTTTTTAATTTTTTGTTTTTTTTTTAACAAAAATATCTAGTTATTTTTTTTAAGTGTATAGAGCAAAAAAAAAATTAAATAACAACTTTTTTTTTTTTTTTTTTAAGTAATATATAGCAAAAAATCACAAAAAAATTAAAAAAAATACAAAAAATCACACGGTAAAAAGACAAAAACGACCGCCGTTTTTAACGAGAGTTTCTACAGTAAAACCACAGGCTTCACTCTTTCTCGCACAATGCATGTCTCGCACAGTGCGAGACATGCACTCGCACTATGCGAGGGGGGGGGGGGGGGCCGTTAATTTTTGTGGTTTTTTTTTTTTTAAACCCTCATCATTTTTATTTTTTTTTTTCGAACAAAAATATCTAGTTATTTTTTTTAGTGTATAGAGAGAAAAAAAAAAAATAAAATAAAAAATTTTTTTTTTTTTTTTTGCCAAAACCGAATTAATAGCAAATAGAAACTAATTTAGAAAAAAAAAAAAAATCACAAAAATCACACGGTAAAAACGACGCCGTTTTTAACGAGAGTTTTGTCAGTAATTTTTTCTTCGCTCTTTTAATATATATGGGATTTAAGTTTGAAACTTATGTAGAAAATTACTCTCTCTCTCTCTCTCTCTTTATTTTATTCAATGTTTATCTAGAAGATTAAAAATTTTGACGAAGTGATACATTAAACTAGGGTCCCGTTTGATTTTCATTTTTCTTTCAAAAAAATGAAAAATATGATCGTTATCAATCATATTTAACCACTATTTTTTACTTTCTATCTAGGGCTGAACAAAAATCCCGAACCGAACTGAACTAGAACCGAACGGTTATTGGTAAGTGAAATACCAAATGGGTATCTGAATCGAAAATCGACGGGTTCGGTTCGATTCTCGATTTTAGACCCAGAACCGAAGAATCGAATAAGAACCGAATTTTTTAAATTTATATATATGAGATAAATCAAATTATTTTAATTATTTTAAAATAAATTAGCAAAGATAGAGTTTGTATTGAAAAAACTGAATTCTATGAAGATATTGAGACAAATAATAAAATATATATTATATTTTTTATTATTAAATCTTACTAGTTGAACAATTTTTAGTTTATTTATGTTTGTTAATTGTGATTTTTCAATTTTTCTTGTACAGTTTTTTAGTATCTAATATGACAAGTCAAGTAATTGATAGTTGAATCAAATAGTTGGTAAGTATTACTGTATTAACAATACTTTCAAATATTTTATCTCTATGAATCTATGACTTCTAATTTATATAGATCATCGATATTTTAGTACTATTAATTTACTATCTACTTTTTGTTATTTGTATACATTGGTAAATTAATTTTATTGGACAATTTGTTATTTATATATTATTAAATTGGAATACGTTAATTTGTAAAAGTTAATATTGAACATGTCAGATTGTAGTGTTGTTATAAATGTTAAAAAATCTAATTATAGTATGGAATCGAATGAAATCGAACCTGAGCGGTTCCAAAATTATATTTGGACCCGATAATTACGTTTACTAACTATCCGAAAATTTTCGATTCGGTTCAATTTTCTTAAGAATCGGACCTCTTATGTGGGGTCATGACCACTATATTTTTCATTCTTATTCTATAAATAATGTGGATAAAATGGATCCTAGAAGAGTTTTAGAAGAATTTAACTTTCTTAAAAAATTCTTTAACAAGAAGTAGAAGCGGCTTACAACAAAAAGTCTTAAGTACGTACATATGTTTTTATAAATGAAGAACAACAACTAAAGTATTGTAAAACGTTTACGCAAAACAACCGTATAACTTAAATGATATGAAAATGACATGATCTTTCATCTGACCCGTTTGATTTAGCTAAAATCTGATTTTTCATAAATTTTGATAAAAATTAATAAAAAATTAATTGAAAAGTTGATAAAAATTTTAAATTCAGTAAATCGTGTTTTTTAAAAATTCTGAACAGAGACTTCATTTTTGCTTTGACACTTTTAAATCAAAATTAAAATTATTTAAAACAAAACAAGTTTTCAAAATCATCTATTTTCAACAACATAATCAAAGATAAAAATATAAAATATTTTCGAGAAATTTGTCACCATTAGCACACAAAACCATTTTGTTTAATTAATTTTCCGAATAAACAAAGAATAATTTTATTCCTTAACGCGTAAACTGTAAACAAATTCGAAAATTCCATAATTATAAGTCAAAATTAGATGATAAGAAAAGTCGCCTTAGCCATTCCCCATCCGTTCTTCAACTTGACCTTTTTTAGGGTAACTCTTCTTCTTCTTCCTCCTCTTCATTTTGAGAATATTAGGCTCAGATCTTATTTCTTCTGTTAATCTTTGGGAGAAATGCCGAATCAAGAGTACATGGGCAAGTTGCAGCACCGACAGACCTATCGTAACCTATGGCACACCGATCTGATGCGCACAATGCAAAACGATCCTCCCTGTAAACTCTTTTTTCTCTTAATTTTTGTGCAAAAACTGTTTTATGTATAAGAAAATGAAATTAAGTTTTTTTTCGTGGACTTAGATTGATTTTTGGTGGTTTTGTGGTTTGCAGATTGTTGCTTGGCGTTTTGGTGGTAAGTAAATGTGATCGGCTTTTAAGTTATGTTGTTTTGTTTGATTAGGTCCGAATTTTTAAGTTCTTGGGTGTGGATGGTGTTTATAGTTTGATGTGTCTGATTTGAGAAGTGAGGTTGCGAATTGTTTGGTGTCGAATTTGGTATTCTGTAGACTTAGTGAGACTAGGGTTGACTTTGAGAATTTAGTTTGATTTCATGAAATTAAATAGTGCATTGAATTGTTTTTGATGAGTTTTGGTTAAAGGGACTATACCAACAAGGAGTAGCAAAAATTATCATGATCTAAGTTAAAATGAAAATTATTGTTGTTTTCGTTGTATTTAGCTCTGATTTTATGTATTCATGAAAATAAAATGCGTGGGACTTGCATTAGTTGGGGTGGGATGAATGGCAAGCATTAAACATTTTATACACATTGTACTCCTGGAAATGAATCTGATCTTTTGAATCAGTTTTGCTTGACTGGTGACATGACATGAAAAAGCATTTGGAATCAGAATGACTGCTACAAAAATTGAAGATGGTGCTATTTTTATGATGTATATATGGCAGTTTATGTGCATCTGCACCTCCTTTTCATCTTACGATAAAAAAAAAAATGAAAAACAGAGAGAGAAGCTCCTCTTCTGTGCTACACTTTTTGGATGGAAAGTAAGATAACAGGAAAGGGAAAAACCACAATGTGAAAATTTAGAGATGTTGTGTTTCTGTTACCTGCTAATTTAGCATGGCACAACTCGTACACTCATCATTGGTTTAGTTCTGGTCAGATGTGGAACTTAAATTTCCTGTTAAACAATGGTGGAGATTTTCAGGCTTCAACAAGCTTATAATTTTTCAATTTATGTGATAAAAAAAAAAAAGGCTTTAAGAAGTTCCTTTAGCCCACAAGTTTGCAGCTGTTTGGTCTCTTAGTGGTCAACAAAAATTGTGATTTGAGGGGCACCAACTGTTTGAACAAATTTGCCTCTTATGAATGAGTTGGCTAATTGCTTAGTATGCTACTTGAGTATGAGATAGATATGCCATTCTATGGGTGTGTTCAAAATATGATGCTGGTAGCTGCAAGAATTAGAATTCTTAGAACAAATTTAGATGGTTATATAAACAAGTAGAATTGGACCTAGTCCAGTAACTCCAACTGAGATTTGCTATGAAATTCAAAGGGCTCAGCCTTCAAATTAGAAGTTTATAAAACTATTGGACCTGTTCAAACCAAACAATGACTTTGAAACTTGATATAGATGTTATCTAAAAATTTGGGCTCATAATTTATGGAACGTTCACTTGTTGCTAATAAATATTTTGAGCAAGTTTTTTGAGCAAGATTTATTTATGCATTCTATCTGCAAACTTCACATGTGGTATCTCCTACTCAATATAAGTGTAGCATGAGTGTCAGAAACTGTTGCATTCTTCTGCATTACTTCAACCTTGGTATCCCTTAGCAAAGTATGTGTAGCATATGTCAGAAGGCTTTGCGTTCAATTTATTTAACATGTATGGAGGAGACTCATTTTATTTGCCCTTTAAGTGAGTCATCGAGATACTTGCAGTAAATTTAAGGTTTTGAAAATCTTTGTTTTACTGCTTAGTAAGATTCTCTAGGAGATGATGTTGATCTTTCAGTTACAAATGTTTTGATTATTGTTCTGATCTCGGAGGGTAAAAGAGAAAGGAAATTAAAATGACTGCAGATGGAGATGACAAAACTGTCTTTTCTTGGGGGATCAATGCTAAGAAAGGAAAGGCTTTTTATTGTGCCATTCACTCTGTGAATGCAACTCCAATTTTTATCAATATTTATACTTATTTGTCTGTGGATAAGCTATTTATGATCTATATCTAAACTTGTAATGATTTCAAATTACAGTGGACCCTGTGTATCATATATGCTGCGCAAACGAGCTCTTTACAACGACATGTCCAGGTAATTGAAGTTCTTGTTAAGCTCTCAATTGGACCTATCTCTAGGTTTTAAAACATTTCTGGTGCTCCCCACAGGTATGTCTGTTGTGCTGGTTATCTGCCTTGTAGTGGACGGTGTGGAGAAAGTCGTTGCCCCGAATTTTGCCTTGCCACAGAGGTAAATAAGAGATTGATTTTGGTGGTGACTATTGTTTTTGTTGTCATCGTTGTTCTTCTACTACTTCTACCAAGTCATATTGATATTATTATCGTTTAAACTAATGTTGCTTGGTTCATGAGAAGCTTTTTTTTTTTTTTTTTTTTTTTTTGTTTTGTGAAATGGTAAATGTTGAATTCATTAAAACATGGAATAAATTGTCAAAAAAATTTGTCTTGCACAGTTCATATTACTTTGGCCTTTTTTTTTTTGCTCTGTAGAATATTTATATCATATGATTTAGGGAAGATATGCAGTCACATATAGGAATAGGAACTTATTATCTTTCAACC
Source organism: Osmanthus fragrans (assembly GCA_019395295.1). Classification (NCBI taxonomy): domain Eukaryota; kingdom Viridiplantae; phylum Streptophyta; class Magnoliopsida; order Lamiales; family Oleaceae; genus Osmanthus; species Osmanthus fragrans. The sequence goes on along the minus strand of CM033359.1, from coordinate 22,815,473 downwards.
TTGTGTAGAAGTAACTTATCACAAGGTATCGTTTTGTCAATTTCGGCTGGAAGTAGACGTCTCAATTCTCATGTTGGAGATAATTCTCAGTTCTCACTTCATGTATCATATGTAGGCTGTAATTGTTTGTTCCTTTAAGAGTGTTGACTAGACTTTCTGCTATAGCAGCATAATGTAATGCGGTTGCTGGTTGATGCAAAATTGTTTTTACATCACTCTGAACTCCACACACTACTCTTTGAGTCAAAAAGTACATAATGTATAATGACTGAGAACAGAGGACCAACTTTTGATAGGTCTTCCTCGAAAATCATAGGAATTAGTTTTTTTTTCCGGTCAGGTTCAAATTGCAAATGGTGTTCCATATTAGCCTTTCTGGAAGATGTAGGATTATTTTTTCCTTGCAGCAAACATGAGAGCAAAGGCAAGCTTACTGAAAAGCCCGTTCTTGCATTACTAACTTGTATAAAATATCAGCCATGTGAAGAGAACACTGTAACTTTGATTCTAAAAGTAAATAAATAAGGAACAAGTCTAGTTTAAGTGGATATGCTCACAATCGTCCAATAAATTTATTTTGCACGTGGACCCATTGTTTTGACCTACTTTGTAACCACAGAGTTTTCCTAAAAAAATCACTTCTCAAAAAATAAAAATCAAATAAGGACGTCCTGTGTTTCTTCAGACGTTTCTATAAAATGTATGTAGAGGAGTCTTAACATCTTTCTACTCTCTTCCTGTTTTTGTTTTTCCATTCCTTTGCTTGCTGATTTCGTCTTCCCACATGAAAAATTGAAATTTCAGGTCTTCTTGTGCTTTGGGAATTCAGTTGCCTCAACCCGATTTTTGTTGCAAGATGAATTCAACATACAGACAACACAATGCGACAATTGCATCATTGTACTCTCTCCCCCCTATCCTTTCTCACTCTCCATGTCCACACTTAGAGACAACATTGCGTAAGTATTATTTTGAAGTGCCTGTATCTAATTCAATTGTTTTTGTTTGTTCAAAATATCAAGGGTTTCATGTTCTGCCTACAACAAGTTGCTTGCATTTTTTCCATTGTCGCAATGATTGTTGGAAGTGATGAAATTTCAGAGGCTTCTCAGATATTGTCTTGCTTAGCTGACATGGTCTATTGCACGTGAGAAACTTTACATTCACTCTTCATTCAGCAAACCTCTGTTGATGTATCTAAGAACCTCCTCCTCATATCGTTGTACAATTTTGGTTTTGCAGGGTTTGTGCTTGTATGCAGGTAAGCAAGAATTTATCAATTTAAACTTTGAAATCAAATGTATAAAGTTTGGATAAAATGCTGCTAATGTTATCATTCGAGATTACATACCTATCTCTTTTGCATCATCTATTCTCCGATTCATCCTTTTTGCATGGTTTCTGTTTTTGTCTGTGTACTTTAGACACAACACAAGATTGAAATGGACAAACGGGATGGTAAATTTGGCTCACAACCAATGGCAGTGCCTCCAGCCCAGCAAATGTCACGCCTTGATCAGCCATATCCTCCCACCGCTGGATATCCTCCCACTGCTGGATATCCTCAACCTGCATACGGGCAATCGTATTATCCGCCACCTTCACAGCCTCTAGGTTATCCTCCTCAAGCTTCGGGGTATCCTCCACCTGCTGGCTACCCTCCTGCTGGTTACCCTCAGAGGTGATCTTTCTTGAGTTTAGTGTGCACCATTGGATAGCCGTTGCTGGCATTTCTTGTATCTGAGATTGCAAGTCATGATGAGAGTTGTGATATAATCGCTTGTTTGTGAAGTTCCTCTATTCAGACTAAAATTGTTTAATGCATATGTGCAGCGTCTATATTCTTGAAGTCTCGTGTATTTGTGCATTTTTATACCTAAATTTCCTGGTTTAAACTTACAGTATTGAGTCGACATTGGCGACATGTACTCTTCAACAAGGCAAAAGCTTGGATATTGTTTACTTGTGCGTAATGAAGTTTTTCATTTTCTTTGTATATTTCTTGACATGTACTCTTTAACCATTTGAATTCGACCTAGAATACTTTTTTTTAAATTTTATTTTTTATTAACGACATTGCATGCACTAAGCCTCCCCAACAATTCCCAAGATTTCGAAAACAAAGAAAAGTAGTCTTTTTTGGGATTGCTTTTAAAGACCCAATTTTATCAAAATTATTTTAGATATTTAACTTGAAGAAATAAAGAAAAGATTGTGGAAGTTGAAGGTTCCATGCCACCTGGTAGCAAATTTTACGAAGTACAAAATAGTAGCTTCTGAGATTTTGCTGTTAACTTCATCATCCATTATTAAAATGTCAATATTTACTATTCATAAATAAAATTATACCCCTTTTTTTTTTTAAGTTGGTATTCTACGTTTATTAACAATCCTTTCTCTTGTATTTATTTTTTTTTAATTGACCATTAAGGTATAACCATTTTAATTGAACATTAAGGTATAACCATCTTTCGAATGAAAATTTTATGTTCTATTTGTGCCCCGTTTGACGTAGGCTGAAATAAGATTGTTAGTGGATTTTAAAAAAAAATTGATGTAATGTGACGTTGAAAAATTGCGCCGTTAAAATGTATTATTAACTTTGACTTGAGATTTTTAGTAGATTTTAACCTACGTCATAGTGGCATAACTTAGGCCAGAAAGTATTAATATTTAAAAATGCAAAAAAAAAAAAAAAAAAAAAAAAAAAAAAAGGTCTGCACTCCTCAAAAAGTTACATGTGTGGTCACGTGCCTTCATCCTTCGAAGGTGAAGTTCTCAACCTCCAACCTATTTAATTCAATGAATTTAAGTCCCCAACGACCGAAAATGTCAAAGTTGACACTAAAATCGAATGCTACTTGCACTTGAATTAGAAAAACATTAAATAGTTTGACAATTTTACTCTCCAACTTCAAGTCATGTGAAAGTCGTGCGTGATTTTTTTATCGTCCATGTTAACAATTTTGATTACGTGGAAACCAAAATTCATACAATCATGCTATTTATACAATCTTTTTTGTACAATCATGGATGATAACCTTTGTTGACATCATCATATACATCCATTTTTTTAAATTTTCAAAAACTATTTTTAAAATAATTAGTCCAGATTTCGCCACTCCAACACTGTCAGCAATGTTTGTCAATAACTTAATTCTGAATACAATAGACATGTCTGCATGCGTTTACAAATTGCACTTCAAGTCAATGTTTACTCCAATTTGATGCTACATGTGTCTCTTTTCTTTGGATAAAGAAAGTTGTACAGAGCCACATGGGCCCTGTAGATGTACCCTAGCAGGATTCCTTTTCTTTTACAAGAAATATGGATAAATCGTACTAGGAGGATTCAACAATCCAAGCCACCACAAAACTTCCTTATTTAGGAAATTGCATCCATGGAATATAATTCTAAATTTAAATTAATTTTGGATAGTTAAAAAAAAAAAAAAAAAATTTATTGGTCTCAAAAAACCACCTTTAGAGAATTAAATTCTTAGTCCTTGTTTGATTCTGATTTTTTAAATTTATTTTCAATTACAGATTCTTTTAATAAGATAAGATAATTTTGCATGTGAGCCCATAACTTTATTTTTTTTTTTTTAATTACATATTCTCAAAAATATCATTTTTACAAAATTTAGTCTAAAAAATCTACATCAAACAAGCTCTTATTCAGTACTTAATATCCCAAAAGTCATTTTCTATAAAGATAAACTTATTTTCTTTTTTATTTGTCTACTTTCCTAATTGAGAGTATATATAGTTAATATTCTAGTTTTCTAATATGTATTTATTTAAAAGCGTGTACAAATGATGTATCAACAAATCTCAAATCTATTCGTTTTATTTAAAGATAAACTTATATTTCTTTTTTGAATTTACTATGAAAAATGATAAGTCAAATTTTATATTTTTAAAGAATTTATTATGAAAAATGTAAGTTTTTTTATATTTTTAGTTAAAAAATAGAAATAAATCTTTTAAAATTTGTTTGGAAATAGATATAAATCTTTCTTTCTAGGACGGATTGAGTATTTTATAACTTATACGAATTCAATGATTATGAAATTTTGGATCTTTATTGACACTTGCACAATAATTACCATTAATGCAATATGAACAAAAATAATAAAGAAAATATTCCATTCAAAAGAAATACAAAACAATAAAAATTACAATCACTTAATCCCAAATATCATGCAATCAAGTTACACATTCATGTTCAAATTCAAATGGAATACGTGTTGACGCATGATTGGACAGTTTGAAAAATAAAAATAAAAACACCCAATTATTTTATGATATATCAATCCGTCTCTTCACTACCTATATTTCAATCTATCTAAGTGGCTTTATTCAATATCATTTGATATTCACAGTATCAAATCACCTAATGATCAAATGTATGAAGATGTGATTTTTTGATGAAATTTTGAGATGAAATATTGACAGTTGGATTGCGGCTGGCTGCCAAATCGTCTGTGCATGCAGTGGATTTTAGACTGTTTGATACAACTAATTTGCCATGGAACGAAAAATCATTTCTACTGGCTGTTTGATTAGCCAAATTTGCCCTGGAAAATATTTGCCACCAATTTCTAATGTACAATCCCTGAAGCACAAAAGTAGGAAAATTGGTGAATGATTTTGGTGGGAAATTATTTTCCACCTTGTGGGTTATTTTTTTTTCACTTTTTTTTTTTTTTTTTTTTTTTTTTTATTTACTTTTTGGCAAGGGAAACATATAAATTCAATGGTAAAAAAAATTTATCCATTTTTGTACACTTTGCATGAAAAACATAAAACAAACAAAAAATTTTATGAAAATTTTTTTTAAAATTTTTTTTTTTTTACTTTTTGACAATCCAAATTTTAATACAGATTGTAAAAAAATTATTGACCCAAAAAGTAACCATTTGCATGAAAAACAAAAGCCAAAGGATGGTGGAAAATTTCTCAAACACCATTTCAATTCCCTTTTAAACAAATTCTAGGCAAATCACTTCCCTGCCAAATATTTTATTTGCCATTCATTTTTCATCTTTCTATCAAACACATCCTAAGAGAGACAAGGGAGCAAGTAATATTCAGCCACATGCAATTCCTTGCTTCTAACTTTTAAGCCATGTTTGGTTTTGCTTAATCAATTTTTTTTTTTTTTTTTAAGATTTTAATAAAAGTTGATGAAATATGTGATTGAAAAATTAGTAAAAACATTGATAAAAGTTATGAGTTTCATCAAATGTGTAAATTAATTATTGACTTTATCTTAAACTTTTATCAATTTTTTTTAACTAAATCAAATAGGAGGTAAAGCTTGAACCAAACTCTCATGCCATGCTTCCTCCTACTTTAGCTTCGAAAAAACTAATCTCGACTTCAATAACTTAAATCATCGTGAACATTTCGGTTGTTTGAAATATTAAATACAATATACCACATACTGATAATTGAACCAAAAATACACACTTGTCAAGCCTCACAACTCACAAGATAGAGCTACAATATCAAATAAAATAGACACATTATGAGCTAAACTAAGATAAAAATTTTATTGCGTTTATTTTTGACTCGAGAATTCATCTCAAACATTATTTGTTTTGATATGTACTTCGAGATATCTATTACGTAATAGAATCACTCTCATATGTTCAGTAACGCTCTGCATCATTATTGAGATTATTCGATCCTACACATCAAATCAGACAAGTTACCAAATTACACACAGACTATGTGAAAAAAAACAACTAAAGAACATAATTTTAACAAAAATTATTCAATCCTACACACCAAATCAAACAAGTATCAAATTACACATGGACTAAGTTGACATATTTTATCAACCACAAGAAGGTTTGATTAAGAATAGAAGACAAGATCCGACTTAACGGGTAATGCTCCAACACCACCAAACTATCTCTACATTTGGTAGGCCCTAATAACATTTCATATCAATTTGAAATAAATTGTAAATGAATCAAGGAAAAATTTCCAAAGAAAATCCCATTACTCATTTATATTATCTAATGTATTTATTTATTATTGACATAATTTATATTACATAAAAAGGCTCAAGAATCTTTGGATGAGGATGGCGCCCTTGTGCGATATCCCCTCAATAACGATAAAATTTTCATAATTTCATTACCCACTGCAATCAAGTATCTATCACTTTATAAAAGTGTCTTCATCGAATAAAGTTTTTTCGCACTAGGCAATCGCTCTCAATATATCGTTAAAATTGACGGAGGTACTTTCAATAATTTGATACTCGACTTAAGGTTATCGTGTCCCACCGTCGCATGCACACAGGTAGTCGCGGTGATTTGATGGCCTAGAGTGAAATAAATCTTGCCATTAATGAATTTGCACAATAATTTTCAATTAAGAGGAAAATCCATAGGTAAAATTTTTAGAAAGAGCCTCCAAATACAAAATTCATTAAAAACATAATCCTATATATTTTTCCTCTTCATTTTCATTTTCATTATCATAATTTTCTTTTCGGTGTAATATTTACATTTCCCATATCAACCCAAAAAGAAGAGAATAAAGAGTACTACAAACCCGTAGTAATCGGTGAATTCTCGCCGTAGAAACCCGAAATTCCGGCGGCGGCCCACAGCTTCTCATTGAACGCCTCCTGCATTTCCTCAGGTATAAACTGCGTCCGGCAGAGTGGACACGTCTTCTGATCGTGGTCCATCCAACGGTCCAGGCAGCTCCGGTGGAATATATGTCGGCAATTCGTCAGCCGTCGGATGTCATCATCGCCGTTAAACTCGTACAAGCAAACCGCACAGTTTTCAGGTGGATCCAATTCGAGCAAGTCGGAGAACTTCACCACTGGCAGAAGCTCTCGGATCAGCACAGCTGAAACGGACCGGGGCTCCGGCTCAGAATCCGTCCGGGTTGGGTACGACATTTCGGGCTCCTGGAAATCGCCGAGGTCCAGTAGAGAAAACACTGAACAAATTGATTTTTGAATGAATCCCACGATTGTTAGCAGGTAAACCAACACTTTTGGTAGAAAGATGTCAGTGTATCCCACCGGAAATCCCATTTAAATCTCCTACTGAGCTTGTATTTGTGTGGATATTGGTGTTTAGTAGTACTGTTAGTGCGTGTACTGTGTGTAAAATGGGGGAGAGAATCGTGAAGCTCTGATACAGAGAGAGGGGAGAAATGCAGAGAGAGACGGGGTGGATTATATAGAAAGTTATAAAAGTATTAAATTACGAAAATAGGTCTGAGAATAGATAAAATTGCATTTTGTATTTCTATAATAAAAAACTCTTATTTTATTTCGTGGAATTAAATATTCTTTTAAAAAAAATTATGTTCGAGTAAGTACAAATATGTGATGATTACGGGAATCTACCCATAGCTTATAGGCTTTAAGAAAATTGTAATATAACTGGTGAAGTTAAGTGGAAACTTAACCGATCAACTAAAATAATATGTAATATATAATTTCTTCATAAATTCTATAGTACTATTTATTTTCAATTTCAATTATAAATCAAGAATTTATTATTACAAGTAAAGTAGCCTATCCAAGAATTTTCACGTCGTTTATGTGGTATCTGAATAACAAATTTAGGGATTGTTTGACAAAGTTTTTGATAAAAAAAAAAGAAGAAGTAAATTTTAATAAAAGTTGATAAAAATTATGGTCCATTAAATATAGAATTAAAATTGAAGTTCGATGAAGCGAAAACTTATAAAAATTTTAAAAAAATTTCTCTCAAGTAAGTGTTATGGATATTTGTACGAAAATAAGGATCAATGAATCTTGCTTGACCGACCCCTTTGAATTCCATATTCGAAGTGGCGACATGATCAATTCATTAAAAGAATCCATTCGATACACTTCTCATATACAAATAGGCAATATATTGGATTTTAATCACATTTTGAATAATCTATATTGATTTACTAACTTCATTATGTTGTGGCTAGTAAATATAATTATTTGTGCCATGATCATCCAAGTTATTTCTTTTGAAAATAATTTTTTTTTTGTTAAAATTCATTCTTTTTGTAAATAATTAGAAAGAGACATACTGAAGATTTATACCTAATTTATGTACATGAATAAAGCTATGTGTACACCATGAGGTGTACACAATAATTTACACTCCTCTCACATGGAGAAGGGCCCACGAATATTTTATTGTGTGTGGGCCCTCCTCCATATGAGAGGGGTGTAATGCATTTGGTGATACATTATGTACATGTAGTATGATTGTATGTACATACATATACATAATGTATAATAGGAACACCATTGAAAGAAGAGGAAAAAGAAAAAGCAAAAAAGTAAAAAAAGAGTTGGTGAATGATTGTGAAGGATCTATGATTATGCATAGGGACCCAAAACAGTAAAGCCATCAAGAATAGCGTTGTCCTAATTGCATCAAGTGGGGACATTGAAGACCACGAACCTAAGGAAATGTCACCTAATCATCCTCAAGAAACTCAAAACAACAAGACATTGAACAAAAAACTGCAATTTATTAGAAGGAAGAAACAATGGTTTTGGAAACAAGGCTAGTGGGTCGACTTTTGTATCTTATGAAAGTGACACTAGCATCTTATTTGTCAACTTTATACAAGAGACATTTGAATTTGAATGTTCTTGTACATTCGAAATTAGCAGGTAAAAGTGCATCGAAACGTTCAAACACATGCATAGGGACTTGTTAGTATTCATGTACCAAATTTTAGCTTACGCTGGTGTGTAAGTAGCACGGTATAAGATAAGTTCTACTATACAAGCGCTAAAAAATCTCTAATTTTCATCTTATTGCTTCATAGAAAAAGAAACTTCAAGTATGATTTTATAAGTTACTTAAAAAATAAGTTCTCACTAATAAACATTCGCTAGATACACGATATCATCACTTTTGTCTAGCACCGAGCAAAATTGAGTTGTAGCTTTGTATTATTCCTATAATGGAGTTAAAACAAGTCTGAAAAAAAAATGCAAAAAAAAAAATCCATGTCTAAAGAAAATGTGACTTGTGATGCCAGGCCAACCAGCCAACAAAGATGGGAAGGATTATGAGTGAAAGGGTTGGCTGCTTGAGAGCCAAACTGGGCGGGTAGGGTGGTGGTGTGCTCAGCCCCTCACCCCACGCCACCCCACCACTACACACATACGCCATCTTCTAGCTAGCCAATCTAAAATGTGTTGCAATAGGCCAAAACACAATGGCCCATCACAATGGATGGATCAATGGAACAATTAGATTATCATTTCATAACAAATTTTACTAGGTACAAACTCGAGTTGATAACTTTTGGGTGGCTCGAAGTCAATAATTTTTGGGAGACATATGATGCTCTTAAAGATCGATTTTAATGATAAAGAATTCAGAATATAAACTTGAGGTCAAATGTCACATAAAATAAATTTAGGCGATTGCATTGCTTAGTAACCCAATGAAATATGAACCCGAGGCCTTGCCTTAGCTTGAAGTGCAACTGAGCTCACGCATAGAAAAGTCATGATATCAAACGTCGGAGTGCTATCAAAATGATCTTGTCCTTATCAGTAAAGTTGTCTATACTATATGAGACTCGTAAATTCTCACTATCTTGTCAAACAATCATGAAGTTACCACCCAATAAATGAAGAGAGATTCACTCACCATGACGCAATACCAGCAAACGACTCAACTAACTTTAATCCTATCCCTTTCTTCGATGTCTAAGAATTTGAGGTATCTTGTAAGTGACGGTCATTATACTTCGTTACTATCAATACATTTTCCCCCCTTCAACAAGCATCGAAATTACAACATAGGAACGTCATACGCCCTTTTAGGTACAACATTGGAAGAATACATAAAAACACTACGCGATAAGATTTTAACTTTATTTTTCTTATCTAGTATGTAGGGGTGTACAAGATTCGATTTTAGACAGATTTTCAAACCAAACTGTTTAAACCGATTTGAGAAAAATTCAAATCCAAACCAAACCATTTTGAACAGTTTGAAAAAAAAACTCAAACCTAAACCTAATGGTTTGGTTCGATTTTAAACAGTCGATTTCGTCGTATATTTTTTTGTCTGTCTACTTTTATGCCATTTAAACTAAACCTAAGGGTCCGTTTGATTGCAAGGGTGAAAAATGGGTGGAAAGAAAATGAATGATAGAGAATTGAATTGAATAGAATTTGTTTTAGAGAGAATTGTAATTAATGGTGTTTAATTGGTATAATTTTTCACCTAATCCGTTTGACTTTATTTTTCATGCAAATTGTTACATTTCGGGATAAATTTTTTCACAATCTGTATTAAAATTTGTTTGGATTGCAAAAAAGTAAAAAATTAAAAAAAAAAAATTTTGAATTTTTTTTTGTGTTCGTTTGACTTTATTTTTCATGCAAATTGTCAATTAAATAGATAAATTTTTTTATCATTGGATTTAAAATATGTTTCCATTACCAAAAAGTAAAAAAAATAAAAAAAAAGGATGGAAAACATTTTTCCACCATACCCATAGGAAAATAAAAGATGAAAAATGTGCTTTAAATGGTTGTACCTAGAAAATGGGTGAAAATGAATTCCATAGAAAAGTTATGCAATCAAACACCAAATTTAAAGGTGGAAAAGGAAAACATTTTTCTTTTCCACCCAATTCCATCACAATCAAACGGGGCCTAAATGATTTTAAAGATGAATAGTTGACCGGCGGCTCGAACCTTGAATTGAAGGAGAAGACGTCTGTTGTTGAGATTACAGAGTTCAGACCTTGAGAATACTCACGGGAGGAGGAGGCGCCGGGACTAGGTGGGCGAAGGCGAGGTTGCGTAGCGTGAAAATGAGAGTCGCATCACGTATGAGGAAGAGACGCTGGTAGAAGTCTGGAACCGTGAAAACTAGAATGGAATGACAAGAAGGGAATGATTAGATTTTGGGTTTGATAATTGATTCTTTGATTTTCAATTGAAATAAGAAATGTATGGGTTAAGAGTTATGTCGTTATGAGTTGCGGCCGTTGGACAGTTGGGCTGACAGTTGAGCTAGAAAATTACATATTCTAACTGGATTGAAAAATAGAAAATTGAGATTATTATAATTTATATGTAAAATATAAATTAGAATTATTAAATAATAATAATAATTATAATATATATATATGTATTAGAAAATTAGAAATTAACAAAAATACCTACAAAAAACAAAACTATTGAATTTTACATATTTGAAATTTTGGATGAATTTTCAAAAAAATTCATTTTTTATTTTTAGTTTTATATTTTTTTCGCCGATCCGATTTGGTTTTAAACCGTAATTAAAATTTTCAAATCTAAACCAAACCGTCTTTAATTGGTTTGGTTTGGTTCAAAACCATTTCGTTGACAGGTCCACGTGACACCAAACCGACGGTTTCGATTCAATTTTTTGGTTTGACAGTTTTTACTTACAGTCCTAGTATGTGTGCACACGTACGTATTTTAAAGAATAAAAGTGTATGTTAAAACCAAAGGTCCGTGGGGCCACCTTCTTCTCCACGTGACTTAGGACTTGCATATTACCTGATTTATGTGCAGGGTTGCATGGGACAGCGGCTCCCCACCCCGACCATTTGGAGGGGAGTTCCCTCTCACCGGTCACCACTCTCCCCTCATCTTTGCTCCCTTCTTTGTTTCTTCTTTTGTCTTTGTTTGATAGTTGTACATGCAACACATGTGGGCTCTTGCATCAATTGTAAATCAACATGTTTCGCAACAAGCACGTTTTGCTATAAGTTTAGAAATACACCAAACTTATTTCTAAATACTACTTTCAAAATAAGTAAATTACATGTTTTAACTTTCATGCTAAAATTTACATATATCATTGCTACAACTCTTCAAATCTTGTTTGATCATATAAATGTCCTTGAAACGATCAAACGAGTGAGTTCATTCTATCTCTATTCTCTTTTCGAGTTTTGACGATGAACTGGTCGATCATAACATCTTTAATTTAGAAGCTGGATGTTACTCATTTGTACGTTGTAGTGCACTGTTCTGTATCTCACATGTTATGAAAAAGGAAAAATAAAAATTGTAGGCAATTAACTCCAGAGATTTTGCGATTCTTTATAAATACGCTATCGGAATCTGTCCATTTGTTTAACAAAGGATCAAATTTGTCAGAAATTGTCTGTTCAATGAAGAATGGAAGGTTAATTAAAATAATTTTTCTACTTGTAGCATGGTTGTAATTAAAATAAGAATAGTGCTCATTGAACAGGGCCAATGTTAGGGATGGAGTTAACAGGGTGATGTGACAGATTAGGTGTTGTGGATTTTTTATTATTTTAAATTGTCTAACCATATATTGATACATGTCCTCTTTATCATTGAACTTGTCACCGTAGCTTTAGCAAGATTGTTAAAATAATGAGATTCTAATTTAACAACTTGCAGATTAAAAAAATAATTAGGAAAATTGTTAAAATAATGAGATACTAAAACTATGTTTGATCCCCATTAAATTAAATTTCATTACATTCAATTTTTCTCTATTCTATTTTCAATTACACAATCTTCCATAAAATTATTATATTACACATAAATCGAAAAAAAATTCTTCATTTTCAATTACTCATTTAAAAAAAAAAAAAAACTATTTCTCCAATTTTCATTCCAAAAAATGGGGGCCCAACGGAGGCTAATTTAACAACAACTTGCAGATTAAAAAAATAATTAGGAAGAACATTTGATCATTGCAGAAGAAAAGGCTATAAGCTTATGTGGAGTTCTTTTTATGTCATATTATGAAGGACATATACATTTTGCTTTATGTAGGTCTTTTTTTTTTTTTTAAATAAATTTTATGAAAAAGTGTTTTTTTTTTTTGAAATATGTAATTAAAAAACATGAAAATATTTTGAATCCACATACAAAATTAATTATTGAGAAAATGTGTGATTGAAAATAATTTTAGAATTTTTTTTTTTTTTTTTAAAGAATATGTACCAAGCATATACATATAGTCCATGTTTGAGCCACATTATTTTTTTCATTATCATTAATCTATTCAATTTCAATCACACATTTTTCAATAAAATAATATTTTTTATCACATTAATAACTTTTCCTTATTTTTCAACCACACATTTCTCATCACATCAACAGTAAAAATACATTATTTCTCAAATAATGTGGCTCAAATAGAGGTGTTGTGAACTATAATAATCTTACAAACTTAAGAGGAAGACATTCAACCAAACCTTCCATTAACGAAAGTACAATACGGAGAGCCTCTCATTAGGTGATCGAGTTGGTGGAGTAGGTGAGTGCAGATGCGTTTGATCACGAGTTCGATTCCCCCTACTAACATTATCTCGGTTGAGCCTATCGCATCAGGATTGTCTAGTGTGGTTAATTTGACTAGTGTGATTTGCAGACTATTGCGTTAGTCCGAAAGTTTATTCAATGCGCTTTCGAAAAGTAGTGATTGTAGGTTTCTCCGTCAACAAAAAAAAAAAAAAAAAAAAAAAATGTACAATATGAAAATATTTACACGTTCATGGATGTAGTAGATAAAGTATCTTAATACATGGCATCATCACGTGTCATAAATTTTGGCTGCTTTTCACATCCATCTTCATTGTCCTCCTCAGGGATCATTTCATCCCTCGTAAGAATTTTCGTCTATAACAATTATAAATAGTAATACATAAATCATAAATTTTTGAAATAATATTGAAGTTTGTATTCTATAAATTCTTCTTCTTCTAATAATAATAATAATAATAATAATAATTCATGAGAGTATCTTTCTAACACAATTTTGAGAATTGAGACATATCTTAGGATTCGATAAATAAAGATGGGATTGTAGGTTAAAATGTCATTATTGAGACAATATAAAACACTATCTTGATTAATGTGAATTTGTGATCTTCTTTTTGACTCTTGATTTGAGCCAACATGATCCAACCACCCCACCCCAGCTATGAATATTTAGATACATATTATTTGATTAATGTTCTTTTCCACATATTGATTGTGATGCATAAAAGAATTTTCTAATAAAATTGTTCGTTGGACATTAATCTACCACTCTCATAGTACGCCAGTATTCAATTTTCAAACGTAATCAAGTATATCTCTAACTTTTAATTATAGTTGCACAAAAATGTTACGCAAACCATATGGAAATACATCCCATTTAAAATTTTTGAATGTTCGTCGAAGTTGAAAAACAAAATCCGATCTTTATAAAGTTGGACGGTATTTGTTATTAAAAATTGATTACACAACTACAATGAAAAGTGAAGACCAATTTACTACTATAACAATTGTACAATAACATTGCAATTCTCCATATATTTAAATCAAAATCCTACTTTAGTCTAAAATAGTATTAACAAATGCTATGCACAAGAGAAATATTTCAATGACATACATTTTTGTAAATTACTTGTAACAATTTTCTTGTACAACTCTTAAAGGAAAAAGGATGAAGCTTGAAAGAAAAAGTTTTCAACAAATGTCTTTATGCTGACAAAATTTCTTCATCTAATGTATCTGTATATGGAAAATATTTTGAAAACGATGACAAATATCATGATTCTTTTATAAAAACGTCAAAAAGAGTAAACAAACATCGATTATTCTTCTAGAAATTCAAGGGAGGGGACATAGACGTTATAGAATAATCTTGAATGTTAGGCTTTTTCAAAGCACTTGATTGTGAGATTTCCTGTGACGAGATTAGATAACGATATTAGCAGAGACATGAGCGACGAGGAGTGGGGGTCAATACGGCATGTGGGCTGCTGCTGTTTTTTATGCTGTTGTACCTAACACTAAAGTCCCTTTGTAAAAGTACATGTAAAAATCTTATAAATTTGATGCCACCCACGCACCCCACCCACCAGACCCGACCCGCCCCATCCCATCCCGTAGAGCTCTTGTCCTTCCATTATCCCGGGCAAAAATAGATAAATGAGTCGAGTCGAGTCAAGTCGAATCGTTAGCTGAGTTCGACTCTATATAGAATGTGTTAATTTTCACATTTTCTAAATATTACGATCTTATACGTAGTTAATAGTGATGTTCAAGTGATCCAACATAGTATAATACAAATTGTACATGAGCATATGAGATGTGGATAATATTGAGTTTATATATAATATGGTACTATAAGTAGGTCTGACCGTCGAGTTTAGATGTCAGTAAGATGAGAGTAACCTCATCTTCATGTATTCATCCATCATCTACCGATGAGAATCATAATGTGTTGAGAAAAAAATCTCAAACACGCAACGATAAAAAGAGAAATAAAATAAAAATGAAATTAACGCGGTTTGATCTACGTCAAAGGGAAGAGGAAGAGTCAATTCAGTAATCGAACTATTAGTGTTCAAACCTCAATCACTTTCTCAACCTTTTTCTATACAAATTTAAAACGTTTAGCGTGCTATGTTTTCTTTCCTTTTCTCTTTTTACCTTTCTTGCCTTTTATTTTAAAATTCCCAACATGTTTACATGTACACCACCTAAAACAAGAAAAAAATTAAATTCACCTCGAGATGTGAATCACGCTATCTACGGCTATTCGTAAATCATAAATTAATTTTAATTGGATTATTATAAAATTATTGTCAAAGCCTAATCACTAAAAAAGAAAAAAGAAAAATCTAATCTTAATTACATTAAATGTGAAAAATGTGGTATTAGCATGATATAAATGAATTAATTCAATAATTTAATTAAATTACACATAATAATAAGTAAACTACACGTGGGCTCTCGTGTATAATAAAGTGTAATAAATGCATTGGTGCAAACTACAGAATATTTTTGCACATTTTTTTTAGTGTCATCATTAAATTATAGGCATGAATAATATTTAGATGAAGAGATTTTATACCGAATAATGCTTAGTTTCCCACAACGAAGGAATGAAGTATTTGCTCTTTCGATCCCCTCAAGTCGAGAATTGTAACATGACAAGATATAGCAGTATATTTCTAATCGAGACGGATCCTATTACTCATAAATTTGACACACTTATTTGACAAATAATCGTGACATTTAATTTTAGTCAATCCAACGCTCAATATCTTATGAATCTCATGTAATTATAACCAAGCATTACATGATCTTAGTGAAATACTTACTGAACGTTGGATTGACTTAAATTAAATGTCACGATTATTTATCAAATAAGTGTGTCAAATTTATGTGTAGGAGGGCCCGCCCCGATTTCTAATAACATAGCTTTTGATTTACTTTTGACGTTGCTAAAAATTAAGATTTCGAGTAGAGTGAAAATCTCGAGTATGATTAAGATGATCTCAATGTGGGTTTTGCAATCGGAATCTAAAAATATAAACTCATAATAAATATATAAACATGTTTTGCCATATTGAGTGCTATTTATGTCATCCCAACGTGAGTTTACATATGCAAAGTTGGGCCTCGTCTTGAGTTGGATCGCGTGTCATATCTTGAATAGATTCTATGAAAGCCCTATACAACCATTTGAGAACATAACCATATAATGTTTCAACTGGCGACAATTATAGCTGTGACGGTGAAAATACGTGACAAAATGTGTGTAATACATAGAAGTGCTAAATGGGACAAGTCGAGTTGCTCGGCTTGTAAATATATATATATTTTAAATTTTTGCATTTTCAATTATTATGACATGTCGTGCGAGCGGCTCGAATGAGTGGTTCGCTGTTCGGTTCGCGTTTGCAATTCTTCATAATTCACAACTTGTTTTGAGGAGATTTAAAAGCAAGATTTTAAGATTGGCTACCTTTAGCTAAAAGAACTTTTGTCATTGTACCCAAGCAATCATCATTGGTATAAGCCATCATCGTCGATATGGTTTTCCTTCTCAAACTATTCTTGCATGACCTCTAACAGCTCAACAGTGTGATTTTATTTTCACATGACAAGTCCTCTTGGTTATGCCTTGACTCCCTTAATAAATAATATGCAAATTTTACCATTAATTCTATGTAGAGAATTGACTTTCTTGCCTTTAACTACTATCATAAACCCTTTCGTGATCTTCCGTTGCCTAATTTTTCCATTTGTTGAACTTTTTCAATTCTTTGTCCAAAGAATATCCTCGCAGTCCAGACAACAGAGGAAATCCTCCATTCGCGACTTCCAAATTGAATAATTTGTAGCCTTGAGTTTTATCTTGGCCGTCATATCGTTTTCCAAATCCTCCATTTGATTAACACAAACATATCCCAATAAACTTTGACGTTGAAATACCACTTATTGAGAAAATGCTAATACCTCAAAAACTCAAATTATTATAAATAATCTTATTTTCTTGTCTTCCTGTAATTACATAGGCACAACAAAATAACCAACAATTATCTAACACAAAACTAAGCAAACAATATAAACAAGAAATAATTCCTTCACTCTCTCAATAATGGGACATTCGTGTCGAGTACCACTGGGGGATCCATCCATGTACTCTTCATCGATAAGGTAGCTATCAACAGTAATAACTAGTCATTGACAAGATAGTTAACTTGAAATTCACCAAACTCTTTATATATGTACTAATCTTGGAATCTTTGTACATATTTGAGTCTTATAGTTAGATCAAATTACTCGTTCGAATTTGATGAACCCTAATACTATATCAATACTTGGAGTTTCATTTTAAATGTCAATTTTGTCAAAAAGGGTAGTCTGAATTGTTAAAAAGGAGAATTAGAGGAAGAGAATTCTTTTATTGAATTGAATCGTTACATATTGAATACACACTTAAGTAGTTGTGTAGTAAGCTATTTAAGGAAAACTAATACAGAAGGAAATAAAATAATGTAGTCCTAAAATATAAGTTAATTACAAAATTGTGCAAGTCTTGATTTGACAGGAAATATGTCAATACTCCCCCTCAAGTTGGCGCATGGAGATCCGTAATGCCAAACTTGCGTAAAAAATGATGGAAAAGGTCATGTCCCAAAGCTTTGGTGAAGATATCCGCAAGTTGCTCATTTGAAGAAGTATGGACAGCCCTGAGGAGGCCCGAACGAATCTTGTCGCGGATGATATGACAATCAATTTCAATGTGTTTGGTACGCTCATGAAACACAGAGTTGTGTTCAATGTACAAAGCAGATTGATTGTCACAACGAAGAGTAAAAGGCTTGGGATGAGGGACGCCAAGATCAGAGAAAAGTTGTTTCAACCAAGTGAGTTCGCAGGTGATGACGAACATATTACGATATTCAGCCTCAGCGGAAGAACGATAGACTATACTTTGTTTCTTGGTGCGCCATGAGGTCGGACTAATGCCTAACTGAATAAAATATCCAGTGGTAGAGCGGCGGGTGGTGGGGTAGCTGGCCCAATCAGAATTTGTATAAGCTGAAACATGACCACTATTGCATGAAGAGAAAAAAATGCCTTGGCCTGGACATCCTTTGATGTAGCGAAGAACTCTGGTAGTAGCAGTCATGTGGGGAACTCGAGGAGCATGCATGAATTGGCTGAGAGTGTTGACTGCATAAACGATATCTGGTCGAGTAATGGTCAAGTAGATGAGGCGTCCAACAAGGCGACGATAGAGATTAGGATTAGAGAGGAAATCACCATCTTGAGTGCTAAGTTTCAAATGTTGCTCCATAGGAAAAGGAGCAGTTCGTGCACCAAGTTGTCCACTGTCAGAGAGAATGTCGAAGGCATACTTGCGTTGATTAAGAAAGATGCCTGTAGGGGAGCGAGTAACTTCGAGTCCAAGAAAGTACTTCATGGAACCAAGGTCCTTAGTCTTGAAGTGAGTAGAGAGAGTTTTCTTGAAAAGTTCAATCTGAGAGAGGTCGTTACCAACAACCAGGATGTCATCAACGTACACAAGAATGAGAACAATGCTGGTGGAAGTGGTGAGAGTAAACAAAGAATGATCTGCCTGAGATGAGAGAAAACCTGCATCAAGAAGCACAGAGCTTAGTTTAAAAAATCAATTACGGGAAGCCTATTTTAGGCCATAGAGAGACTTGCGGAGACGACAAACATGGTCTCTCCCTTAGGGCAATAACCGGGGGTGGGGTCATGTAGACTTCTGCATCAAGGTCGCCGTGTAAGAATGCATTATTGACATCGAGCTGATGGATAATCCAATTTTTGATGGCCGCGACTGCTAATAAACAGCGGACAGTAGTCATTTTGGCGACCGGAGCAAAAGTCTCATGGTAGTCAAGGCCTTCAACCTGAGAGTAACCTTTGGCAACAAGGTGAGCTTTGTGACGCTCGATGGAACCATTAGCTTTAAGTTTGGTTTTGAAAACTCATTTACACCCAATGGCTCTCTTTCCAGGAGGAAGGGGTTTCAAGAGTCCAAGTGAAATTATCCTCTAAAGCACGAAGCTCAGCGGTCATGACGTCACACTAGTGAGAGTGGCGGATAGCATGAGTATAGCAAGAATGTTCAGTACAAGATGTAAGAGCATTTGAATAAGTAAGATGTAAGGGAGAAAAGCGGGAATAGGAAAGAAAAGCAAACAAAGGGTGAATAGTACCTGAAGTCGGTGGAGCAGGTGTAGATACCGTGGACTCCGCATGTAAGGTAGGACAAGCATAATCCCGAAGATAAGCAGGTCGGGTAACAGTGCGACGAGGGCGAGGACCTGGCGGAGAGGAAGAGAATTCTTTTATTGAATTGAATTGTTACATATTGAATACACACTTAAGTAGTTGTGTAGTAAGCTATTTAAGAAAAACTAATACAGAAGGAAATAAAATAATGTAGTCCTAAATATAAGTTAATTACAAAATTGTGCAAGTCTTGATTTGGCAGGAAATATGTCAATAGAATGTTGATTAATTTTTCATTTTTACTTTTCATAATCGAAGTTCAACATTTATCGGTGATAACATCGTTATGTATTATAATAAGACTTTTCTTTTTTTGGGTATAAGACTATAAAAATATCTGAACATATCTTAACTATCCCAATTAAAGCATGCTAGGAAAGTGTTTATAAATAATTTAAATTATAAATAAATAAAAATGAGTAGTGCATATTAATTATAGATTCCTTGAAATGTGACTAGAATGTTTATAAATAATTTATAAACATGAACCAAACACAGATTTAATCTTCTCACAAGCTGCACTCAATTATCCACCAATTCGAGATTTCACTCTTATCCGTTAAGAATTTGAAAAAGTAGTTCGAATCATCACTTGATACCCAGATGATACAGGTATTGAATAAAGTAAAAGAGAATACACTATTTTTTTTTTTTTTAATATTTCGAACCCTTAAAATATTTCAATTTTAAAATGTGCATTCCGAAAATAATATTAAATATTGTGTACTAAAATACCTGAATTTGTATATTGTTCTTGGTTGTCTCCTAGGTTGCTTAGAATAAAATACAATTGGATGGTACTTAGAATGAATAAATTGTGATTATTCATGTCTTGCCCATATTGAATTAATCTTTGGATTCCTCCCAAATTGTTTTTGTTTTTGTTTTTTTATTTTGTCAAATTATATATTGTAATGTCGATTCTTTAAAATAGTTTCCTTCTTGTAAAGTACTCATTTCGGTACTCAAGGTAGATTGATAACCATTAAAGTACTGTGTTAGACCAACATTGACTCTGAGAGACTAAAGTTAGGGGAGTAAATGAGATTAGAAACCCTAGTAATCCTAATCATAAACGTTGGATACTAGGTGTTGTACTTATCGACCCACTTTTTAATTTTTTTTTCTCTAATTTACTTAAATTAATTACATATAAAATAGTGAAAATAAAATTTGGAGCATCATAGAGGTTATGTTGTGCTTGCAATTGACTTTCATAGGCAAAGTGTCCAATTCACTCAAAGTTGAAGACACCACAAGGACAGGTAAATGGTGTTGGGGAAAATTGGAGAATCAAGATAAAACAAATCAAAACCGAAGGCTCGTGTTCACACGGTTTCCTTAAATCGAATTCGCCGCCTCACCGGGTGCAAGAGGTTTTGATTGGTGTTCGATTCCCAGGATACAATCGGTTGTCGGTTCACGCTGCACAACGTTACCGACCTACGAACTAGCTATGTCTTTCTCTCAAGGAACTTTAGCAAAGAAAAAAAAATTGGAACTTGGGCTGCTGGAATGGAAGAGGAGAAACGAGTTTTTTTTTTTTTGTTGTGTGTTTTTCTCTGTTGTCTTTCCAGCCAAGAGAGATCCTCTATTTATACCAATATAGGAGGAGCTTGCTCATAAATACATTGAATAAGGAGTTACAACATTGATGTGATGAAACGGATGAATGATTGTGATGAAACGGATGAATGAACGGGTGGAAGATAGCATTCAAAATGTATACAAACTGATGCACTGATGTTTTGAATAACTGATGAAACTGATGCAATGATGTTTCCATTCAAAATGTAACTTTTCATTCATATCATTTTCCAACAAATGGTGGTGAATTACTTCAATTATCAAGTCCTCCCCATAGTCCCCGTTCCAAAAAATAAAAATAAAAATTATTAGACAGTTCAATCCTATACTAAAATCCGAAAATTCAATCTTTAATAAAAAAAAATGTACACATGGCGAATGAATTAATTAAAAATAATCAATTGCATCCCTCACTGCAAGAAGTTGAGAGAACTTTTGAACAAATCCCAAAGTGCTCAACTTAACTGTCAAGGCTTTAACACCAAAAGCAAAAAAGAAAGAGTTGGGATAAGGCTCTATAATTTTGAGTTCTTAAAGCACCTTAGGATAAGGCATTTGGGGCATACTTGTAATCCATGTATAAATATAGTCAAGGACAAGACGTGTCGGCTATTGTATCATTCGGATTCAAGACTACTTGACGCTTAAATGCACGTGCCTAGTCATTCCATTTCCTTTCTTGCTTTTCAAAATTGGTTTGTTACCTTTTTTCACATGGACACCGCGTGCAAGTCACAATAGAATCAAACGGATGTGTACTTTGTTCCTCCTTATTGTATTTTATTTTGTCCGAAAATGTCCAGTGTACTTGTAAAGGCACTTGACTTTGATTTGGTTATCCGGGAATGCCCACGTATTTGTATATGATTTTGATTAATATAATTTACATTTACTGATAAAAAAAGAAGAAGCATGTGCACTTATATTCGTACTTGATCTTTGATTGCCTGGATATACCCGGTGTACTTGTACATGATTTTTGATCAATATATTACTCATTTACTGATAAAAAAATGAAAAAGAAAGCATGTGTCACATAGCCTTTTTGGTGTTTGTTGATAAAAAGTACTAACAAAATAAAACAAGAATCAATGAATTGATAACAAATGATCAGATAATTAAAAGGTCTAAAAATATCCTTGATCTAAGTTTTTCTATACATACTACAGGCATGTTGTTTTCGTTCCATCCATCGGTAATGGGGTTACACATCTATTTGGACCAATGAATCTTGATTTTTGACATTAAACGTTGTTGTGATATGACCCAAATTTAATGTGATTTGGTGTTTGGTTGATAAAAACAGTTTAAAGAGTTTTGGTTTTGGAAGTCCTAATTAATAAAGATTAAATTTCATCAAGGATTGAGAATTTGATTGGGAAAAAGGACTTTAAGATGAAGAAAAATATCTTAGAGACATAGTTATAGAAAGTGGACGTTGCAGAAAAGAAGTCAATGAGCCCATAGCTGCTTGGGGAGCCAGCTCCCCTATTAAGTAAGGAATAATAGGTTCAAAGCTTTTATGCTACCTAAGATTTCGATGATTACTTTGTGAGATTTATACTAAGGTTGGATTCAAATAAAAAAATATCCTTACTCTATGCATAAGTATTGTTAAACTTAAGTTTGAACTCATTTTACATTTGAACAAGTGGGAGATTGTTGGAATATTGTTCAATGACAATGAGGAATGATTTTGGAAGTGATGGAAAGTGACTAACCATGAGAAAAATAAGCGAAAACGAAATGAGAACAAAAAATGGTAATGGCCGAAAAATGGTCTGGGAGACCGCCCAAGCTTAAGGTCCGGCGGCTGCTCGGCCTTGTGTTGCAATTATAGTGGTCATTTTACTGAACTGGGTGAGCGGCTACCAAGTACAAAAAATCTAATAGTTGGCGATTTAAATTTTGGTGTCGTTTTGAAATATTTCACTCTTTTGACTTGATTTTTGCACCTTTTTGTGCATGGTGATTGTAATTCTATATATGTGAGTGGTTTTTATGTTGAAAAATATATCATAAATATCAAATTCATTCGTCAACATCCAAAATCAAATATCAAACCAGTCTTTACAATTTTGTTCTTTAGTTCATTTTTCCAAGTTTTGATTGCTAGATTCATACTTGGATTAAGATTTGTTTACTCCTACAAATTATTTGTCATTGAAGCCTTAAGCACTTATCCTGGTGGCGGAAAATATATTGTTAGAGGACAGCGATTCATAATCGTGTTCAAACCTTCCATTTAGGTGATTTCTTATTACTGGTTTTATTTTCGTTCTTCATCAATTTGTTCAACACTTGTACCTGTCTATATCTATCTGTCGTTTTTTGTGTGGGGAAAGGGGTACTGATTACATGGAATTAAGACAAAAATGTATAAATATGAATGCCAAAGATGTGATTTTTGATAGTTACTAATATATGCATTCAAGATTAACTGTACACAGAAATGCAAGAGATAAAGTGATTTGATAACTGAGATGCAGTAGCTTATGAGACCTTGGAACTGAATGAGAGTCTTGTGTGGTCTGCCATGGTGCATGAGACACAAATGTGAATTGTTAAGCACTGAAATGGATTATATTGCTTGGGTAATCTGATATAGATTATGATATTAGTGTCTTTTAAGGAGTTTTAAATGATACAAGGGGATCTTGACTATTAGAATATGTTATCTATTCAAGTTGAAATGATGATGATGTTGGAGTGACGCAGATCATCACATGTCAATTTTTTTATTTTTTTTTTTAATTTTAGTTATGCATTTCAACTATTTTTCCTTGCAAAGATTGATGATATGCTATGAACAAAAATAATTTCAACAGTTATAAGTCAAAGCTAATTAATAATTCATCACGATACCACCTTACCATTTCACCTTCCTTTATTGTTTCAACATTAGTGCATTATTTTGTAGCCATGAGTCTGAGAATGAGAATTAAATTTAAGCATGACCATAGATTTTTTTATTATTCTGTTGTGTAGTGTTGAATTGATTGATATAGGATATAGCATGGCTTGACTGAAAATTGTGTTAAAATTTTTTGATTTTATAGCAATGTACGTGGAGAAACATTTCGAAGTACGTCATACTGGTGAGGGTTTGTTAAAAATTTGAGGGTCTCCCATTTAGAGCATTGACAGGTAAATTTGCGTTTAAGGTCAAAAGAGCTGTCATAACAAAAGTCAATTTCAAACTTTGTAAGAGCCAGGACTGGAAGATTTGCTAGCTAACCAATCAAACACCATTAATTACAATTGCTGGATCAATCGTAAGAATATTTTTTTTGCTGGAAAAATAGATAAAATATTTATATTATATATCTGCCATTTCTTTTTATACAAAGAACTTTTGTAGCTCAGCTGGTTTTCATCTTTTTAATACCCAAGGTTCCACGTTCGAAACTTAGGTGTGTTTTTTTTTTTTTGGAATTTCAACATGATTTATCAAAATGGGTGCAGGCGCAGAAGATGACTATTAGTACGTGAAGTATGTTTTATTAAATTGCAAGAACTCCAAGTTCAAGCTTTCATTTTGCTGTAATTAAATGATGCCATGTAATGGAAGTGAACGCATCTAGGCATTAATTTAATTCAATTTTGCAACGTTTTTTTTAATTAATTTTGAGTTCGACTTGTTATGTTCATTTAATTCCTAAGAGGCTAAGACAGTTGGAAAAATACATATGATTTCTTGACTATAGTACGGGAAGCATGTTCATATATCCATACAGTTAGTTCGTTGAGGCCTTAGTTATAACAGGTGACACAATCAATATACCAAACATGTGAAATGGGCAACATGTTCGTGGCAAACGCCTCGAGACAACCTTTTTGCTTGTTTACATCTATTTGGTCTCAACTCAATAAAATTTATCTACACACGAAAAGAACACACATTAAGCATCTTGATACATGACTGATTGTCTAATTTCCTTCACTTTTATTGTTTCAACAAGTGGGTAATGTCCTCTGCATGTATTTCTTCTTGTTTAGCCACGAGTCCTCAAAGCATGAAAAATTAACATATGTCATATCATGAGCCTGCAGATCCTTTTTCTAAATTAAATAGTTTGTTGTGTGGGGGAACGTGACTTGAATTGGAATTTACTCTATTTTGTTTCAATGGAAGCATCATCAACTATGGCTAAAAATATGTTAAAGTTTTCGAATTCAAATCTTCCCTAAAGGATGTTAATAGCTTTACCATTATGACAAACATTTATTTCTAATACGAACAAAATAATTCTATATTCATTTTATCAGTTTTAATGCATATTAAAACATAATTGGTAATTTGTATTTTCTTGATTTTCTCTCTCTAATAAATGGTGAGAGTTTGGTCAAAGTGTCATAACTCCAACAAAACTTGAGAAAGTTCAACTCACATCGCCCGCACCACATAAAAATTGATATAAGCATTGTGGTTTAGTAAACTGAAAATTGACATTTTGTTAAATATATTACATGTTTGATTGAAAAATAAATTAGTATCAGATTAGGAATAATTTTTTTCATCCGAAATGAAAGTTGGTACCTCATTTTAGTTCTAGTTCTAGTTTTTAGTTCTAATTCTAGTGTTGTATCTAATTTCTAACTTTTTTGAAGAGCCAATGAAATCAATAAATAACATCGTTATCACACTTGACCGTTGCAATAACATTCAATGTTCGCGATCTCTACCAAGTCATTCGCTACCTCACTCCTATCCTTTGCACTACTGAGCTATGCCCAGGGGGGCTCTAATGAGGGTTTGTTACTGCCATTTACAGTGATGTCATGACCGTGAAGTTGATGGCGAGTTATCGCTTTTTTTTGTAATGCAATACTTAATTTTGGCAATACTTAAAAGTTGCATATCAAATCTTCACTATTATTACAGCTACAAGTTACAAATTGTATGCTCATGTGTGATTACCTACCACATTTTGGTCTAACGTATAATGTATCTTGTGTGTTGATAAACATATACAGTACTTAGATATATGAAAGCAGCGAACAGTTGAATAAATGTTTTGGTACATTAAGCTATTATCCACGGTTAGAGTTATTGAACTCTGGTTAATGGTCCTGATCTAGGTTTCTTCAGCAATTGGGTTTGATGCGGGCGTGTTGTCTTGTTTGGAGTACTTGGAGGATGTTTCATGGGCCGAAAATGAGGAAGAGAAGGCACTGTTATCAGAGCTTTTGCTCGAAAGGATTGGAGCAGGAGAAGTTCCGGGATTTGATGGAACTTCCGGGATAGTAATCGCTCGGCTCCGCTCTTGTTGCATATTCACATCATCTCCATTATTTACAGCAGCACCGGATTCATACATCAACTTTGTGTTCTATATGTAATCCAGTCATGTATTTTTTGAGGTTCGAGTGAACATAGTATGTTAGGAGTATTAGGCTTCAAAAATGGTGGAAGTCGAGAGAGTTTATCACAGCCTCCTATTGGATCTTGGCAAAGAAGTTTCTTCACATCCTTGTTTATCTTTTCTTTTCCTTAATGAACATATCCTGTTTCTTGATGTTATTTATTTTCTATGAATAGTGATATTATTCTATAGGCTTATTGAAGTGTCAATTTTTCAGCCTAAAATACTTGGTTATAGCGGAAGTGCTTTAGTTTGACTCATTAAGGGCTCGTTTGGTATGACTTGAAAAGCTAGAAGTTACTTCTGATATTAAGAATTTGCTTTTGAATATATTTGATAATTATTTGGACGTGCTTTGTCTTGATAGAATAGCTAGTTTCTTCACAAATCCTTTTTACAAGAGGCATAAGTCCTGCTAGACGAGTCCTAAATATGCGATATCTTTCTAGTAAGTTCCGTGTTGTTGGTTGAATGTTTGCTGTAGTATCTCGTGATAATTACCCATGGCTAGTTTTCTTTACCATAATTTACTACGTTTAGTATTTGTTGCCTGTCAGATATCATTAGTGGTGGCAAAATGGACTAGGCTGTTTGAGCTCGTAAAATCTCCAACTCGGGCCATGGGCTTGCCTGCCTAGATGCTCGGGTCAATGTCTGGCCCGTCTGGGGCCTAGCCCATTTGACACCGTTGACACAAAAGACCAATAATCGTAGTAAATGTGTCTGAGTCATACTATTCGACTAGGCGTCGGCAGTAAACGTTATAACATATATTAATTCCTTTGAAAAAATTAATGCTAAAATATCAATTTTTTATTATTAATAAAGTATTCTTTTCATGAAATTGAATATACAAATTGGCTGAGCTGCAAATTGGACCACTTTGATGTCATTTGTGGTTGAAGCATGTTAATATTTAAGATGATATAGTTTAATTCATTTTTGGTCACCAAACTTCATTGAGTCCTTTAACTTTAATTTATCTCAATCAGATCATTGATCTTCAATTTTAGTCACTTTGTTAGCTCTTTGTTAATGTTCAATCCTCCATTAACTCCCCTCTTTTTATGCAAATATGTTGATTAATCATGTTGTTATAGTAAATTCTTAATAGTAGGGATGATAATGGGTAGAGTCGAGTTGGCTCGGTCCATCTACCCACTAGCTCGACTCGTTAAATTGACAAGCCGAGCTCGAGCTCGTGTTCAAGGGACGAGCTCGATTGGGCCCATGAGCTCATGAGTCATGAACCGAGTTCACGAACTTTTTTTTTCTACATTTTTTTTCAAATTTTTTACAAGTCCACGAGCCGAGCTGGTTCGGCTCGTCAAACGAGCCGGCCTGCTCGGCTAGGGCTCGTCATTTGACAAGTCGACGAGTTTCTCGACCCATTTAACATCCCTACTTAATAATGAATGAGTTACTTTCGATTTTTAACATCGTGTATTTTTTTTTTTTTTTTTACAGATACAAAACGATTTGAAGATGGATATACAAATTCTAGATTTAATAAGACTTTATATATATATATATACTATTTAAAAATAAGACAGCCACGCTTTCAAAATCCCCCCTGGATGAAAATTGAGAATCCAAATTTTAAATTAACCTGTGGTACAACCCGACAAAGCGGATGTCGTGTCGATTATTTAGAGGATTGGTGCATAAAAAAGTACAAATGATTGAACCTGTAGTACAACCCGACAAAGGGTATGCTGATTAGGAGAGTTTGGGATATACATTTTTAATTAGTTTTTTTAAGCAAAATTTATAGTAGTTTATAAAGTTATTATTGGGATTTGGACAAGAATCTTGGATCTATTATTAATGACACTGCATCTAAGGGGTGTATTGAATTGAAATTTTTAAAAACTTTTGGTGGACTTTTTTTAAGTGATGATTTTCTTGAATTTCGTGGATTTTTCATAGATTTGCATAGAATTAGCGAAATTTTTTCGTAAACTTTCATTTGAAATTTTTTGTAGACTTCTGTAGAATTCAAAAGACTTTTTAAAAACTTTCATTTGAAATAGAATTCACATGAATCCAATGCAATAATGTGAAATAATCACATATGAGATTATAGTTCCCACAATATTTCTTCTACTTTTCCTCCTCATATAATTAAAAAAATATTTTAAAAAGAATAAAAATTTAAGATCTTAATTAAATAAATAATAATAAAAAGTATACATATATATGATAAAAAAATAAATTTAATATTCAATATTATTAATATAATATACTTTTAAAAATAAATAAAAATCAATATATTTACATTTAATTATAAATTTGTCATATAAAAATTTATAATTTAATAAAATTTTTCAAAAAAAAAAAAAAAATTTGAATGAAAAAAAGTTACAAAAATTCAATTTAATTTTTCATAGAAAATGAAGATAAATAATAAGAGAGAGAGAGAGAGAGAGAGAGAGAAAGAGAGAAAATTAATAGAAAAAATTAATTTTAATCATACATCTAATATTCGTAGAAGAAAAAAGGAAAGAAATATTGAAAAAAAATAAGCCTTTTTTTTTTTTTTTTTTTTTTTTGTAAAAGTCTCCCAAAATCTCGTGATTAACGAGAGACAAATTTTGAGATTTTATATGAATACTTTCTACTTAAAAGTTAGTACTCTGAAGACTTTTATAAAAGTCTCAAAAAGTAATTAAAATTTGAATACCCCAAAACTTATAGAGACTTCTAAAAAGTTTTAATTGAATACACCATAACTTTTAGATAATCTCTAAAAGTCTATATTGAATACACCTAAACTTTTTAAATCCCAAAAAGTCATTAAAAGTTTCAATTGAATACACCCCCTAAAGCTTGAGATATTATTTCTTAATTATTGAAAGATTCAAGACTTTCTTAAAATTTCATTATTTTGTTCTTTGTTTTTGGATTTGCAGACGTTATCGTGTCGAGATTTAGTTGACACACGACTACACGATGACACGTCTCTAAGCTCTACAAAAAGTTTACAAACAAAAGATGTGAAAAGTAGGGCTGAAATGGTCCAGTTTGGTTCTGAAGAGAATTGAATCGAACCAAAAATTTTCAGATATTCAGTAAATGGAACCGTCGGATCCACATATAATAATGGACCCGTTCGGTTTGATTCCGTACCATTATTAAATTTTTTAACATTTATAATAAAAATAACTAATAACACGTTCAATCTTAATTTTACAAATTGACATAGTTCAATTTAATAATATATAAATAACAAGTTGTACAATAAGATTAATTTACAAATGTATACAAATACCAAAAAATATATACTAATACTAAAATATCGGTAATCCATTTCATATCAATAATTCATTTGTTTCAAACATTTAAATCTAATAAAATAAAAAAATATAAATTAGAAGTCATAGAGATAAAAATACTTTAAAGTATTGTTAATACTTACCAACTATTTGTTAATTGAAAATAATTTGCTAATTTATTTAGAAAAAGTTAAATAATTTGATTTATATAATATAAAAAAATAAAAAATTTGAAAACATTCAGTTCTTCGGTTCTTGGTCTAGAACCGAGAACCGAACCAAAACTTTCGAATCTAGATTCGGGTATCCGTTCGCGTATTTAATTTCAGAAGAACCGCTCGATTCGGATAAATTCGGTTCGGTTCGGAACTTTTATCCAGCCCTAGTGAAAAAGAATACAAACTCGATGGTAGTTTGTTTTATTTAGGGTCCATTTGGTAAGACGTTTAAGAAATTAAAATTTGTTTTCGAGATTTAAAAATGCCTTAAAATTTGTTTGGATACTTTTTTGAAAATATCTTGTCTGACTATAAAATTTTTTAGAAAAAATTGGCTTAACAAAAAGCAAAGATAAAAGTAAAATCCCACAAAACGGGCTCTTACTCTTAGTATTACTAAATGAAGACCAACCATTTACACAAATAGGACAATGTTTGATAATTAATTAAACCTAAGAAAGATACATTATTGTCATGTCACACAATTTTTATTTTTTTTTTTTATTTTATCATCATTCAATAAAAAATGCTGGAGAAATTTCTTAGAAACTCATGACTCAATCAACTTCCAAGAATTCTAGAGTCCAATTAAATCAATATATCTTTCAAGGGTCAGCTAATTAATTAGCAGAGTGAACGCCAAGAAGGATCGAAGAAAATTGAATGTAGTTAGGTGACAAAAGGCCAAGCGCGTTGTTTCAAGATAACGCTAATGACATTAAAAATAAAAATAAATAAATAAAGGATTCATTTGTGACATATGAGTAATCCTGAGGGGTAGTTCGATTGATCAGACATTGAATTTACTCCCCAATGGTCATCAGTTCGAATCCCTTCAGGGCCACTGAGATGAGTATTTGACTGTAAATTTCAAGATTTTATGGGATTAGTTGAGGTGTGCGTAAACTGTTCCGAACATCCACGGGTCATATAAAAAAATAAAATTTGCGACTTAGGAGTAGGTGGATAATTGATACCAATAGGGTCGTCTGATAAGTGTATTTTATACACTTATTTGGACATAAAACATAGACATTTAATAGTTCTTTTAAATAATTATAGTCTAATTTATTGTATATTTTGTTTATTAGGTAAAAATCGATTAGTGAAAGTGAAATAGAAAGAAAGAAGCGAGAAATGAAGAAAAAATACAAAGTTTGAGAATCAAATTGCAAAAATTCAATGGTTGATTCGGACCACTAAACAAGCAATTAATTTTAACTCAGTCAAACACATAGTTCTCATGAGTTCGACTCTCTATTCACTACTTTATTACTTATTCACGATCTCACCCACTTGCGAGAAATCAAACGATCATTGTCCAACTTGTCTTTTTTTTTTTTTTTTTAATCTTGGAATATTCAACTTCATAGACAGTTGTCTCGATGGATTTGTTCTTCTGGTTTATGACGTATTAAATTCATGTAGACGTGGTTTAATATGATCTTCATATTGAGTATAGGAATTCATTTTTAAAAGGAATAGTCAAAATTCTCATATGTTGATAATTGTTTTCGTATGTAAATTATATGAGATTTTACCATTAACATGCATGATGGTGGTTGGTTTAAAATACCAATCTTGAAAAAATCGACTATTCGTATGAGCTAGCTTTGAATGGATCGAAAGTCCATTTGAATTTTTTGGGTTCCGATGCCATATTGAGTTTTCAAATTTCGTCATAAAAGGTGAAAATAAACAGTTAAAAAGGATTGCCATCCTAAATTTTCACGTGTTTACACCTACGGCCTTTGTTTAGGTTGACAAAATTGTACTAAATTTTCAAATACTATTTGAAGAGTCAATTTATAAACATATTCGATAATGTCTGGAAATGTATATCATGAACATCGAGATAAAGGTTGACGGTTAAGCCCATCGAACGAAGTGGATGCTTAAGTCAATCAAGTTTATATAAACTATAAAACGGTAAGAGTGTAAAACGAGTTTTTATTGTATCGTGTGACGGTGAAATCGCAGACCTTATGATAAAAATTAATGAAAGTGTGGTAGAAAAGTTGATAAAAATTATGGGTCACATAAAATGCGTAATTAAATTTAATTGCTGCATTTAAATTAAATTTTTATCAACTTTTTTCTAACTAAACCAAACGATGGCTTAATAGAAATCTCTTCTTACAAGAATGAAAAAACATATATATAACCATAAAAATCAATTCTAAGTTTCGTGCGTTAAAGATATTGAAAGATTGTCATAGTATAATATTTTAGGGTCTTGATCAAAGTGAGCTATTTTCTATATTAGAAATCTATTCTTTCACCATCACTAATACTTTTCTAACAAGTGCATAAACATTTTTAAGGGTAACCAAAGCCTTATATGTGGATCAACGTTTTGACATTTAAACCAATATGAAATTGATCCCTTAAAACTTATCGAGTAATGCTCCCTGTCCCGGCTTGGGGACACAGGTTAAAAACAGCCCCCCAACCCTGTCCCCAAGTTCGGACAGTGAGCTTTATTGAAACTTATCAATTAAGATCCTAGGATAAAGTTTTGTAACTACTCGACATCCAGCTCTTTGATGAAAAAAAAAATAGTCATCCTAGATTTTCAAGCAGGGACGGATCTATGATTGAATTTGAGATCGGACTACAAAATTTCAAGCTGGACTACCATGCAAAAAAAAAAAAAAAAAAAATCCACATGAAAAGACAGTTTAAAAAAAAAAAAAAAAAAATTATAAAAAACCTTTAAAAAAATTTGTTGGGCCTAAGTGGGGGGACTACAGCCCAACCAGCCCCCACTAAATTCGTCCATGTTTTCAAGTGTTAACGCATACTGCGCCCATTGTTCAAGTTAACAAGATATAGAGTTTTGTTTGATTTCTTTGATATAAGATCTGAAATATTGAAGTATCATAGTAAACCATGGAGTGCCAAAGTACAATTTTCAAAGCCACGAGATATCTTTATTAAGCTTAGGGGTTAAATGATCGCATAACGACAATTCAAAGGAACTCTCGAACAAGTTGGGTTTTGGTAAGTCCACGAAAGTGATGACCATATAAATCAACTTAATAGGACTGAATTTTCTATGCTATTTGGAGGGTCAATTTTGGAAAAGAGAAAATGACAGGCCTTCAATAAAAGAGTCACACCAACCCTTAGTGCCAAAAGATTTTTTCATAAACATAGTTGATGTTAATATATCATGAATATCGAGATAAAGGTTGACGCTTGAGCCCCTCAAACAAAGCAGATGCTTAAGTCAATAAAGGTTATATAAACTAAAAAACGATAAAGAGTGTAAAGCGATTTTTTATCATACCTCGTTGAAATCGCAGGCCTTATATAATCGATAATAAAGCATAAAAAAAAGTAGATAATCCATATTATAAAATATACTGATAAAAAAGTTACTTATAATTTAACATCTTTCATTTGGAGGCAAAAGAGAAAAAATATGGCACTAGACATAGAGGTACCTCCAAGAACTTTTGCTGTTGAGTCTCCCCACATTGAAGCTACCCACCGGCCACCACCCCACTACAATACAATTTATTTGAATGGTTGCATTAAATTAAATTGATGAAACTTTGTAATGATTTGTGTTTGTTAGTTGCTATTAGAGTAATATAGAACATACAATCAAACAAACACGAAGAAATATAAAAATATAGAGAGAACGAATTATATGATTTAATTCGAATACATCGTTTCTTTTCTTTAATTATATATTTAGGCTAAAAATTAATGATTTACATATTTGATTTGATTATTCAAAATTGATTGTTTATAATTTTGAAATGAAAATTTTACTTTTCCAAATTAATTTTCAACTTGTAGTAAAAAATAATTTCTTAGAAATAATTTAAGCTTAAAATAAATTCAATAAACCTAGAGCCAATAATTGTAAATATTAAAAGTTTATTATCATTTTTTTTCTTTTCTTTATCTAATTCTCACCTTATTTCACTCGAAAAGTTAGATACTTAGCCTCTGATTAGTTTTGTTAAAAATCAAATTTTTAGTAAATTTTGATAAAAGTTGACGAAATAGATGGTAAAAAAGTTGATAAAATTGGGGGTTTTATAAAATGTGTGATTAAAATTAATTATTGAATTTAATTTAAATTTTTATTGACTTTTTAGCTAAACCAAACAATGACTTAATAGAAATCTCATCTCACAAAATGAAAAATGAAAAAAAAACAAAAAAAAACATATATAACCCAAAAACCTCAATTCCAAGTTTAGTTAAGCGCGTTAAAGATATTGAAAGGTTGTCATAGTATTAGGGTCTTGATCAAAGTGAGCTATTTTCTATATGCTTACATTACAAGACTTTTTAGAAATAAATTCTTTCACCATCACTAATACTTTTCTAACAAGAGCATAAACTTATTTTTTGACTGATTAAAAGTCTTGTAAGCATATATAATATAGCACAATAGATCAAGACCCTTTGATTATATTCCATTATGAATTAGTTGAAGTATGAAAGCATCAATGGGATCTTGACAGTCCATTCAAGAACCAAATAGAGTTGTAAAGCTTTATTTGTTACTTTAAACATTTTTAGAGATGATAAAAGTTGGTTTATAAATGATAGAAGCAAATTAAAATGATGACATAGATGAAAGCTTAAACAAGAACGAACATCGTTCTCAAAATACTTATTCATGCACACACAAAAAAAAAAAGCTCTGGATTGTAAAGTTTCGAAGAGCGATTATTTTGTTTTATAAATTTATAAAAAGTTCAACCAACCCTAAAAGGGCTTACAAAAATGTGTTTAAATTCCAACCAAAATAATAAAAACCTAAGATAAAGCAATTGACCAAAACGTTCTAGACATAATAAAATTAATGTACACTTTATGATTATATTAATGCTGCAAAAAAAAGCTTAGAGAAATAATCGTCAAGATATTTCTCCATCCGTAAGCACATCCTAGAACGTACTAACTCTGATGTCAGTCGAGCACATCCATATAGGGCAACTCCATATCCTACATTGCATAACCGTCAAGATATTTCTCCATCCGTAAGAACATCTCGGAACGTACTCACTCCGATGTAAATTGAGCACATCCATATAGGGCAACTCCATATCCCGCATTGCATCAAATGTTCTCATCTAAATTTACAAATCACACGTTTACAACACAAGAGAACAAATTATTATTGTACGTATCATTCAACTTAACACATCTATTATCAATTACAAAATCATTTAGGGTCCTAGCAAAACTTTTAAAAAGTCAAAATCTACTTTTGAGACTAGGAAACTATTTTTAAACACGTTTAAATAATTTTCTGGAACTATTTTATTTTGCAAAAAAAACTTCAGGAGAAGTTTAGTTGATTGTATATCTTTCTCAGGAAACTACTATCCAAGACGTATAAGTAGAAGAAGCAGCCTTGCCTTAGAACATTCAGTAGGCAATTAATTAGTCCTAACCATAACATTATAATTTGCACAACTGAATCATTGGAAATTCATTCGATTCCATAGATGCATGCAAGCCAATTAATAATTACAATAAAAAAAGCTGAGATCCTAAAAGGCCAGTCCCTGCAGGTTTGCAGGGTTCTTGTTTTAGTTACTGAAATTTGAGGTTGTAGGATGGTCCACACAAGAAAATGAAGCACCCTACGCCTATAGTCTTTTAGACCCTATGGCTGCTTAACCAACTGGTATCTACAAGTTTCAATGTACTTGAAATTGACAAACCACTTCTTTTTGCCCCTGAAATTTCTGCACATCTATATAATTATACCATTTCACTTTTACCATAATTGCAACTCTCTCTCTCTCTCTCTCTCTCTCTCTCTCTGTATAAATGTATGCTCGTATATATGTATTACATGCCAACAAACACCAAACAACTTCAATAATTCCCTGGGAATTACTCGGGAATTATTGACAGGATTTTTACAGGTGTTGTGTTGACAGCACCTTTATGATATTTTTTTTTCATCTTTCAATGAAATTGTGCCATGTATTATCCGTTAAAAAAATCTGTAAAAATTTCTTGTACTTATAGCATTGTTCAAACAACTATTAAGAACATAACAAACAAATGCTTAAATATACAAAGAAATAATTAATTCAACAAAGACCTAGATGGACTAGAGATAGGTAAGGTCTAATTTTCAAAACACATGATAATATTCAACTTTTTTCTTTTTAAGTCAAGAAGTATATATTCTTTATAAACGTACCAAAAAAAATAAAAAATAAAAAATTCAAATTGGGTTGGTCTTGACTTGACTTTAGTCCTTTCAGACATGTAAGTGTTGGAAAATTAGCTAGAAGTGTATGTGAAATGCATTACAATTGAATTTACCCACTACGACTAGAAAATTCAATAAATAAAGAAAAATTGTTCGATTCCCATTTAGATGAATCCATTTTTATTTTATTTTTTTAAATTTCTAGGGAATTTGATCAAACTTGTCGAATGGATCCCAATTTGGTCCAATTCGTCTGGTCCCAAATTTTGCTATCCACCCCTAACTGGGACACCTCAAACGGATTTTATTTCATTTGCACTTCGCAGTTTGCCTCAATTTACGGTAAAATGAAAATTTTAAGCGACAAAAGTCCAAATAAATTTGTGTGCATTGTATGTATAGAGGACCACATGCCCTTTAGGAGACAAAATTAAAGTTGTATGGATTCAAAGGTCCACACGTGATTTGCGCGTGACTACATCACCACCAATCCATGTCATAAGCATAAGAGGAGATTCTATATCCTGCAACCAGTCCTAATGGTTGAGTGAGTGGTGTAGTTCAACACACGCTCTTGCTTTAGAATCGAGGATTGGATCAGTCATATTGGAACGCGTTTTTAGTTTCCAATTCAACGGTTTTGATTTGTGAATAACTTTTAAGATTGGACAAACATATTGTTAGAGTATCAAAACTAAGCAAAGCATCTATGTCATATTAGACGGTAGAATGGATTATTATTGAGCTAAAAGTATGCAACATCCGGAATCCAACCACAACCGCTCTAGTCGGTGAACCTGTCGTAGCCCACCCTCTTCGTGCGTTTGCCTTTTGTTAATCAATTTTGAGTGAATAGATTAATTTTAATTGAACGAAGGTCGATATGATTGAGTTAATAACGATTCATACTAGTTTGGAAACAAGACCATTTTGGTCCTACTTGAAAGCATGTTTAGGTGCTTATTTTGACACTAAACAGACGCATAATATCAAAGAAGTCGACAAAATATGCTTTTAAACAGGGTTAAACACGTAAGTGACAAGAATTTTAAACTATTTTACTTAAAAATAAATCTTTAGAAGTTATTTCACTTTGCACATTGTCATTTTTAAAATTTTGGGTAGGGGATCAAATGGGTCAAGAACATCCCAGCTGGCTCGCTTCATCGAAGTGTGGTTCGATTCACAAGTGGGGCGAATTGCTCGCCCCACCTCTTCTCACTCCTAATTTTGGGGTGGGAGGTTTGGGCCTTTTGGCAGTGTGTGGAGAAAATTTGAAAAAAGAAGCAGATGGTCCCATTTTTGGTGGAGGGCTTTAATAATGGTAGATTTAATTAAAATTAGATAGAAATATTGGACCACCTCATCTCAACCCTAAGCAAATTTTGGCATCTAATTCTCACACACAAGACACACATTCTCTCCTTCCCAAATCTCTCTGTGCGAAAGCAAATATCATCAGAATATATCAGCTGGGACCACACTACTTTTACATAGTTAAAACCCATCTGAAAAAGCCTGCAAAAAACTAGTTTAACTCTAGATCTGGGGATTCTCACCCTATCAGTACATACAGATATTTGTTTTGTATCTATCATTCTTTAAAGCATCTGTTTTTTCTTTCAATGATTTATTATGAAAACCATACATTGAGTTTTTAAATTCTTGGATGGTTCTAAGAAATAAATATTATATTTTAATGGGTGGGAGCATGTAATAATTGAATAGATTTGTAGGAAGTGTATTTTGTATGTATTTTACATTGACCTACATGAGAGAGAGAGAGAGAGAGAGAGAGAGAGAGAGAGAGAGAGGAGATCAAATCAAATGATTAAAATATGGGTCATCATCATCAACCTCTATTTGTGCATCTTCCTTCCTAAGTTGGCTTCATGGCATGCCATCTCTTATTGGGTTATTAAGGGCACAAGTCTAGCATGTTTCCGGAAACTTATAAGTAAATTTCAAAGTAATTTTTTTAGTTCGTTCAAACGTGAGTAAGAAAATCGGGTCTTTTATGTAAGAAAGTTGGAGATGGGACTTGGACGATGTCTCAAATAGGTTGGCATCTCTTTAGCATCATCATTATATAATTTATCCATCTCGACGTTTTATTAATAATGTTAATAGAAAGTACATCAAAGTAAAAAGTGCATAAAATGATCAACATAACCTATAACTAGGTCAAGAAAGGTAAATATATAAATAAAATTTGGAGCTACCATCACGGAGTAGGAAAGACGATGCTTGGAAATTGTTACTTTTAAAAGTATATCAACCCCCCCCCCCCCCCCCCCCAACCTCATCCACATATGGTTAACATAAACATCTCAACATAGTCTTCTCTCTCTCTCTCTCTCTCTCTCTCTCTCTCTCTCTCACACACACACACGCACATGGA
This sequence comes from Osmanthus fragrans, assembly GCA_019395295.1. Classification (NCBI taxonomy): domain Eukaryota; kingdom Viridiplantae; phylum Streptophyta; class Magnoliopsida; order Lamiales; family Oleaceae; genus Osmanthus; species Osmanthus fragrans. Next base: position 22,776,824 of record CM033359.1, on the reverse strand, counting down.
CACTTTTTTGTTTGAGAGATAGATAGAACTTTGGCTAAGAAGATTGTTTTTCTGATTTATTGGGTGTGTCTTTCTTGATTTTCAGTAACAAAATCAAGAAAATCTAGATAAAGAAGAAGGAAACAAAACCGGAGATTTAAGGTCTATATGTATGGCGGATCAAAGCGGTGAAGAGAAAAGAAGGGAAATGGTTGCATCTACTGGATATGGCTATACTGATCATGATTCTTCAACTGGAAATCAAAATATTCAGACTCATCTGGTGAGCCAGTTGCAGCAATTTGAGCATAGTTCAGAGATCTACAACTTGACTGCTGGCATGGAAATGATAGGATTTCCACCAAAGAATCTGCATCAACACAATGAAAACACCTCAGTTTTGTGGAAGGAGTTCTTCAACAAGCCTGGTAGAGGTGCGTCGTCGTCCAAGCCCACATCAACAGGTGAATATTATAGCCATGATTTAACAGGTATATCTGATACAACAAATGAGAACTTCATGGATTCTTCATCAGCTTGGAATAATCAGAACAGATTGATGGTGGATGATCCATCTTTGAGGTGTGTTTTTCCTGGTGAAGGAAATGAAAGGTGCCTTTCACTCTCTTTGAATTCATCAAATCCTGGGACTACTGGGATTCATCAGTCTTTTGATCTTGGACAACAAGATGATTTAAGGTTTGGTCCATCAAGTTCTAGGTCTGGAGTGAATATTCAAAGACAGCAACAAATGATGCAACACCACTTTCAAATAAGGAACTCAAAGTACTTGGCTCCTGCTCAAGACCTTCTTAATGAGTTCTGTAATCTTGGTTCCAAGCACTCTGAGAATACATCAAAGCAAAAGATTCAAAAGAACAATGAATGGGATGATGAAAATATCATAAAGACAATCTTTGTATTCCCTTGATCTTCTTGGATTGCAGAAAAGAAAAACCAAGTTGCTTCAACTCCTAGAAGAGGTATATTTCTTTACTTAATTCTCACTATCTTCTTCTGTTAAATATAATTGAGACGCAGCACCGACGATGAATTACAAAGATGAAAGTGGGTGTGTGTTTTTTTCTTTTTCTTTTTAACAATCTTAACTGTCCAGGGTGGTTGATTCACCTAGTTTATCAGGCTCTTCCATTAATGCTTCCAGCAGTTCCATTTAATTTGGAACCCTCTATTCTTTACTTACAAAAAATTGTACAATTACTACTCGATTTTATACATATTGTATGCTATAATTTACAATCTTCTATCACTGTTTTTTCAATGTTATATAAATTTGTATGTAAAGGTGGATAGAAGGTACAAGAACTACTGTGACCAGATGAAGGCTGTAGTATCATCATTTGAAGCAGTGGCTGGAAATGGGGCTGCGACAGTGTATTCTGCGCTAGCTTCAAAAGCCATGTCAAGGCACTTTAGGTGTTTAAAAGATGGAATTGTTGGGCAGATTAAGGCCACCATGAAAGCAATGGGGGCAAAGGATACTGCTGCTCCCGGCTCGACGAGAGGAGAGACACCAAGACTTAGACTTCTTGATCAAACTTTAAGGCAACAAAGGGCATTCCAGCAAATGAACATGATGGAAAGCCATCCATGGAGACCTCAACGAGGGTTGCCTGAAAGATCGGTTACTACTCTTCGTGCTTGGCTTTTCGAGCACTTCCTCCACCCGTAAATTCCTTAACTCTACCTTCAATTCTCGGGTAGCTCCTCAGGGCTCCTATCTAATACTGTATACCAAATGCACACAAAGTGTTAACATTGCACACATGTGAGTTTTAGTACAAACTAGATATCTCGAAAAGAATCAAGTTTTTCTTCAAACAAAAAAGAAACATCCCACTTGCTGTTCTATTTACTAAGGTTCTTGCATGTTTGTCTCAATCATTAGTTTTCAAAACAAGCCAATATTTGTTAGTTTCTCCCCACCACCATTAAGATTCCAATGTTCATTGCCTACAACTGTATATATTTTATTTTTATTTTTTTCTGGAAATTTCTTGACACGTTTTGTTATATTTGTGTGGCTTTGATTCAGCTACAATTTCCATAGGGCCCATCTCGTTTTCTGTACACTCTGTCATCCATTCAAAACGTTTAAAGTTTTAATTTTTTTAATTTTTATTTGTTTCATTCTGATCACAAGAAGTATGAAGTACATATTGAGTTTTAATGAAACCTGCAGGTATCCAAGCGATGTAGATAAACACATTTTAGCCCGCCAAACAGGTCTCTCAAGAAGCCAGGCAAGTCCCTTTCTTCTAAACATTATTTAAATCAAAACCCATGAATTAATTTATGTAATCAAGAACATATCTTCTTAAAAAACATCTATGGTATTAAAATATTAAGAATATTTTAATCATGGTATTGTTTTCTTGTCATGTAAGATAAATGAGTTTGTTTGTTGTGCAGGTGTCTAATTGGTTCATCAATGCTAGGGTGAGGCTATGGAAACCAATGGTGGAACAAATGTATTTAGAAGAACTAAAGGAAAAAGAAGGCTTGAATGATGATTCTACCACCAATCTTGATGAGAACAGTGATCAGCTAAATTCCTCAAGAAACGTAGACGAAAAACCTAACCATGATCAACTTATGAGAATCGATTCCGAATGTCTCTCTTCAATCGTGAACAATCCGGAGAAAAATGATGGAAAAAAGAGTAAAACCCTTCAAAATGATCAGCATAATCAGCAGTACCATAGTTTTGGTAGGGTGGGGGACTCATCATTTGGTGCTATGGAATTAAACTTTTCATCATACAATCATCATTCCGCTGGTGGGGCCGGCGCGGCTCCCAATTATGTCGGCGGCAGCAGCGGTGGCGGTGGCGGTGGCGGTGGTGGTGTATCTTTGACATTGGGATTACACCATGCAAGTGTTGGGGTGAGCTTAGCATATTCTTCAGCCTCACAAAACTCACTTTTCTACCCTAGAGACCACATTGAAGATTGCCAAACAGTTCAATACTCACTCTTGGACAGTGAAAGCCAGAATTTGCCATACAGGAATTTGATGGGTGCACAATTGCTGCATGATTTTGCTGGATAGTCTTGGATTTGGACGACCTACATTTTGTTGTATCGAAGGAATATCTATCTAATTCGACCAAAAACAAGAAACTACTCTATGGTAAAAGGAAAAAGATTTTGTGTGGGTTATTAAAAAATTCTGGATTAGGAAAATTTATCTACAATTTGGGTTAGGTTTAGAATCAAAGTAATGCTTCAATGGCTGGTAATTAGTATTTGGATTGTTTTTTGTTTCTTAGTTAATTAGAACAATGTTTTTATTACAAGGGGATGTTGGTTCAATGTCATTTTTTTTTCACTATTTTCTCATAGGCATGACGCTTTCATTTCACCACGAAATATGTTAAGACTTGCGGTTTGTTTGACAAGACTTTTGAAAAGTCAAAAACTATTTTTGAGATTAAGAAACTACATTTGAATCCGTTTGAATAATTTTCTGAAAATGATATGTTTAACTAAAAGGGTTTTTACAGGAAGTTGACCTTAAGACAACTTTATGAGGAAGCTCATATACAAGAAATAGAAATCCAGTCAAATGGGTTCTTGTTATCAATGCATGTCTCCAGTGAACCATATATATCTTTTAAAAGCTCAAATTATTAAATTGGAACACATTTATTTTATTTATATTTAATTTTCAACATGCCCTTCACATACATATAATATTACTCTTTCAAAAATAGTTTGATATGTATACGATTTTCATAAATAGGCGATAACAAAAATTCCTCAGTTTCATTATGAACAGTTTTTTTTCCCTTCTTAAATTAATTATTATTAGAGCTATCTGTATTTTCTTGTGAAAAGTTTAAGTTATTATATGAGTGTGTTTGATAGAGATTATTGTGGAAGAATGAATTTTGAAATAGTGATATGATGGGAAATGTGTGGTTGAAAAAGAAGGAAAAAGTTATTGATATGATGAAAAATATTATTTTATTGAAGAATGTGTAGTTAAAAATGAGTAGAAGAATGAGAATGAAATGAAAAAAATGAGAATGTGGGTCAAACGGGGCCTATAATAGTGTCCGGCTAAATCTAATAAAAAGGAAGCAAATTAAGTTTCTAAAATGTAAATATATATACATAATTGGATGACAAAACATTCATTATGTTTCTCCATTTTTTGTTCAATTAAGATCTTAAATTGCAAATGGTTTTAAGAAAAAATCAATAAAGATTTTTTATTATTATTTAGAAAAATAAAAATCCTTCTTGAGAATCAAAATATGGTAAACCAACATGTTAACTAATCGACTACAATAAATTGGATCAAACTTTGCATTTTTCTTTTCTTCTACAATACCTAGATGTGACATGAGCATAAAACTACGATATTTTTATACTCGGCTAAAAATTCTTAAAAGAAACATAGAAAAATATTTTATAATATCAAAGTGTATCCAGGGGCGAATTTAGGGCCGAGCTGGGCTGGCTACAGCCCGGCCCTCCAGCCTTTAGTATTAAAAAAAAAAATTTAAAAATTTATGTGTAATTTTTTTTTTCCGTATTAGCCCGTACTAAATTTTTTCCTGGATCCGCCCCTGAGTGTATCTATTAAGAGTGGCCAAGAGATTCTTCATTTGATATCACAAGCTAACTGAAAATTGTATTTATGGTTGTAATTTGAACAAAGGCTCAACAATTTTGTTAGGACACAAAGGATTTTGTTTGGTTTCTCATAAAGACAATTACATTTATTTGCAAATTCTGGTAGATTTTCAATTTTAGATTAGGACTCTTCATGTACAAATTACAAAAATATCATCCACCATCATTTCCCAAATGTGGTCCTTCAATAAAAGATAAATTTTTTCACGCCCCAAAGAATTTTTGCTTGGCTTTTCGCTAGTCAACAATGGAATTGTTTTTGCTACCACTTTCCACAATCTAAAGGTCCCTTCATTAGCTTTTGTGAATCAAGCATAAACATTGACGCAAAAGTTTTCGTCAATGTGCTGATCTCGTCACAAAGTGTCTTACGCCAATGGCAACCTAATTGCATTAGGTGTAAGAATTGTGAACGTGTCAAGTATTTGATATGAATATTTTCTGCAAGTGACGTAACGCATCTTTCTCCAACAACTTAAACACTCTATTTTAATCTCGTGTTTAAGAGAGCTATGTCTCAATATTTAAATATCTAAGATTTAAAAGATACAAATCACATATGAAGTATTTTAATGTCGTCTTGTTTGTTACACATTCTTCTAAAATATTTTCCAAATTCATTTTCAACCCTAATTTTTTTCAATAAAATAATTTTACATGTGGATTTATAACTTTTTAATCATACATTCTCCAAAAATATAAAAATAAAAAATTCTACGTTAAATATGCCCTAAGTTTCCATGTGTACTTTCAAATTGAATCAGACAATGACCATTTGAATTAATTAAATCATGAATTGAAGGAAATAATATATACAAAAAGGAAAAAAAAAAAAGAAAAAAAAAAAAAAGAAAGAAAAAAAAGAGTGCTAGAAAATCATTAGCTGACCCTTTATGTTGTTTACGCATACATTTATTAGGCGCACTACGTAGATGTAGTTAATGTTGAATTATTGCATAACATGTTAGAGTAATGCTAAAACTAAAAAAGTGCTCCCTTAATTAGATCATTGTCCGTTCAGGAAATGTTTTCAAATATTTATATTAATAATAGATAAATAATAAGTTCTTTCTTAATGGACTTTTTCACTTGCTAATGCTCATCAGGTGCATGGATGGAGCTAGCGCCCGATGAGCCCAACGGTCGTCCTTGTTTGCTCTCCCAATTTTTATTTTTTCTTAGCTTATATTGGGCTGCTACTCGAGCAACAGTTTAGTAGCCATCCGTACTCATTTGAATTCCTGGATCCACCACTTATCAGGTGTGATGTTATGTGATCTCTCAATTCAATGCTGTTAACTTTTGTCCGATATGGACTTTTACCAAATGCTTGTTGCGCCTCTATGAATTCAGCAAAAATATAAGTTCGATTCTGAAAGTTTAATTTGGATGAATAAAGGTCCGAGGGGCTGTAGAAAGTAGAAACTCTTGTAAGTGCCTTTAACTCCCATCGAAAATGCGAAAGGACTGAAAATTGATGTTCAACCAGCTTTACTGAATAGTGATTTGCTCTCTAGAGAAGCTGAAAACATCTCTCTTCCTCTAAGTCTGAATAGTGTCTATGTACAGCTAATTCAGTTCCTTGGTGTTAACTCCAAATTGTAATTGACAATTTCCTAAGTCAAAATCAAGTCTTAATTGAATTGTATTAGGTGCTTATCGAGTTATAATAAAAGTCAAAATAGTTAAAAATTAATAGTATAGGTGTTGAAGGAATTCAAAATGTCAACGATATTCAAGAAGATCAAATATGATCAAGGAAATGCAATTAGAAGTCTAAAGGGTATCAAAAAGTCGCACAAGTTATGCTCCAAATTCTTAGTAACAACTTCCAAAGCATTTGTCAAATAGAAAACTTTCAAATTTGGAAAAACTATTTCTAGAAGACTTGTAGTCCTTTGAATCAGCTTCCCAACACATTTTAAATCAACTCAATCCGTTATCGAGAAAAAACGTTATGATGACAATATTGACAATTGTTCAGCTGCCGCTCGTCTGTCGCTAGCCCAACTCTCGAGCGACGAGACGACGTCCAAAATTCTGTTTTGCTTCAAATACTGATTTTTCAATTGCTTTTCATTCCAAACACTTTCTTCTATACATATTATTCCCTATGAATGTCCCAAAGGGTGTTGAACCACTTTCATTGATTTTATAATTCAATCACCAAATTATTTGATTCATAAATCATCCAAACTTAAATTTGTTGATCGAGCTATAAAACTTCATATAAAACCACATATTAAAACACACAAAATCATTGATCAAACATCAAACCTATCTTCGCCAATTAGCCTTCAAGGTTTTTGGAATTTTAAGAAGAGGCACTAGGAATTCCCGCGACTGCGGATCAAGGTTCGTTCTTAGAGATCCACAGGAGATATACGATAACAAAGGTTGGGAGCTGCTATGAAGAGCATGCAATCCAGAAGGGTCAATGTGATTACAGGAAGAAGGTTAGAAGAGACTAAAAGTTAGTCGGGTCTGAACCATACTGTAAGTCTCATCGTTTGTAGTGGATTGTTGACTAGCAACATACCAGGAGTTTTTACCCAGTTGAAGTTTCTCAATGATCGTGTCGGTGTTAGTTACTGCTTTCTATTTACAAAGTGTAGTATTCAAATTTAAGTGACTTGTTACTTTTAATTGTGTAATTCCGCACGTTGAGTTTAAATCAACTGGCTAATTAGAACTTTTACTTGGCAGTCGAACGAGGATTTCTATGTGCGATATTAACACTTCAAAATTTGACGGCCCTTCCTTCAACTTGTCAAAATATTTAAAAATATTTTTTAAAAATAAGTTTTTATTTTTTTAAGTAGCATTTTTTAAATAAGTTTTTATTTTAATTAATTGTTTTAAGGAACTTTTTTTTAAAAAAAATAACTTGTTATTTTATTTTAGATTTATAAGTAATTTTTGAAAAATAAGTTTTTATTTTTTTCTTAAGTAATTTTTTTAATTAAATTTTAGTTTTATTTTATTTTTAAAAAAAGTTTTTATTTTATTTTATTTTTTAATTTATTTTTATCTATAATGTAAAGTTACTGTTTTACCTTTTTAAAAATTAGTGAAAATGGTAAAAAGAAGTTGGGGTGATCATGGTGAAACGTTATATGATATTTTTGGTGGCCGTGGTGAAATAAAATCAAATTAGGTAACCATAGTGATACCAATTATAAAATTGGGTGACTATGGTAAAACAAAATTAAATTAGGCGTGCGTTTGAAACTCATTTTAATGAGTTTTTTTTTTCTCCCAGAACTCATTTTTCTACAGTACTCGTCAGAAAGCCTGTCAATCACGTGGCAGAGATTTATAACAAATAGATAATGTCGTTGAATTTTTGCTGCCCAATTTGCCCTCATATGAACTTGGGAATTACGCATATTATCAAAGTCAACAAAGTATTAATGGAAGGGCAAAAATGGAAGATAAAGATTGAAAATTTTTAATTTCAGAAAAAGGTACGTATGTCAGGTTTCTTGTCAGTCAATTTTTCCTTGTTGTTTGACAGTGGGCCCAATTGTTTTGAAATTGGATGAATTTTTTTTTGGCCAAAATGGGGGCCAAACATATTCTAGGTAGACATGATGACACTAAGTATAAAATTGGATGGTCATTGATGGATTTAACCTATTTTATCCCTAATGTCGAGGCTGTAAGGTAGAAGTAGGGGACAAAGCTCAGAAGGAGAGCAAAGTTGAATTCAATGATTTGCTTGTTTTAGGCAAGAGCTAATAGAGTTGGGGAGGATGCAGATAAATTGCTGCAAGGTATTTCAAAAGAAACGAGACTTTGCGAAGACGATGGGAGAAGTTCTTTTTCTCTTTTTTGGTTCATAGATATCTCATTTGTAATTCTTGTACAATGTTGCCACTTGCCATTGTTTAGTTTGCTGCTGTACGTGGTTCAATTTGGTTTTTCGAATCTTGATATAGAACCGAGAATCAAACCAAATTCGTTGATTTTCTATTCAGATATCCGTTCGAGTATTTAATTTAAGAATAACTGCTCGATTTGATTCGGTTCAGTTTGTGTCCAATCCGATTCGATTCTGGAGGTTTTGTCCAACCCTAGCAACAACACTTCTTGTATGCACATTGAACAACTTCATATTTCCTTTACACAACTTGAATATTTATATCATCATTCAAAGATACAGGGGTTAAATATCCTGACACTTAACTTTTACTAATATTTTTCAATTTTCATCGAACTTTAAAAGTTTTTAGAGTTGTCATTATATTTACAAAGTTGTTATTCCTTTCACGACTTGCCATTTTAAAAGTTAATGGACGCGATGAACTTACTAAAATGTTATCCATTTGTTTTTACGTACATCTTGTTATCAAGTCTGTTACTGTTTAAAATAACGAGTGATAACATAGCAGATGAGATAATATTTTTGCAAGTTCAATGCTAACTCGAAAAACTTTTAACGTTTATTGATAACAAAAAATATTTGGAAATGTTAAATGGCAACAGGAAAAACCTTTAGACTATGCTTGATAGCCTAGAAAAGCATAGCCTAGAAAATGGTGGAAAAAGAAAATCAATTCCAATTTTATGCTTAATTTTGGTGTTTGATAGTCAAATAATTCCATGGAATTCATTTATACCCAAATTCTAGGTACAACCATTTAAAATACATTTTTCACATTTTATTTTCTCATGATTTTGGTGAGAAAGTAATTTTCCATTTTTTTTTAAAAAAATTTTGGCAATGGAAACATATTCTAAATCCAATTGTAAAAAAATTTATCTATTTAATTGACAATTTGTAAGAAAAACAAAGTCAAACGACACAAAAAAAAAATTTATTTTTCTTTTTGGCAATCCAAACAAATTTTAATACAGATTGTAAAAAAATTATCCCAAAAAGTAACAATTTGCATGAAAAATAAAGTCAAACGAATTAGGTGAAAAATTATACCAATCAAACACCATTAATTACAATCCCTCTAAAACAAATTCTAAATAATTCAATTCCCTACAATTTATTTTCTTTCCATCCAAATTCCACCATTACAATCAAACGTACCCTTAAAGTTCAATTATTATTAGAAAACGTTGAGAAAGTTCGTAGCAACTGAGATATTTAACCCTGAGATAGGCTACATTGCACACTGTTAATTGTCTAAGGATTGACGACCTGCTAATTTAATAACTCACTAAGTCTTATTTGGCTCTCATTTTTTTAATTTATTTTTTTAAATTTATTTTAACCACATATTTCATGAGATTCATAATTTTAGTCAACTTTTCAATCACAAGTTTCATCAAATTTTATAAATATATACTAAAATTTTAAGTTCTAGTTAAATTAAGACAATGTTTGATAGAGATTAGATTATATTATCAAATTAAAGTCAACAATTAATTTTAACCACATTTTACAAGATTCACAACTTTTCAACTACACATTTAACCAACTTTTATAATAATAAAAAAAAAAAAATTAATCTACACCAAACAAGGGTCAAATACAAACTAAGCCATGGTTTTATTCAACTATAAAATCGGATTAAAATCTAAGTCAAAGTTAACAATTAATTTTATCACACATTTTATGGGACATACAAATTTTTAACCACATATTTTATCAAATTTTTCGCATGTTTGACAACCTTTATTTTCAATCTCTTTTTTCTACATATTTTCAATTACATATTCACACAATAAAATATTCTGCAAATAAACTCAAATTTTTTTCCTACTTGGATTATGATAGAAAGTGATTGACAGTGTGAGTGACATAATGTTAGTTGGTAAGATGTAGTTAAATGAAAAGTCAATTGTTTTTAAAAAAGTCTAGTAATGAAGTGTCATGTGATATTATGTCAACTATTATGTTAATGATTATGTCCAGTGGCGGAACCATGATGTTAGAGTTAGGGGGTCTTAAAATGGAAGATATTGAGGTGAAGGAGGGGAGGAGCACGGGCTGCCCCCGAATTGCTGAGGGTATAACACAAACGTTCATAATAATTAAAGAACCTGTACAATTTGTGCATTTCATAAGCACTACAAAACATTCAAAAAAAATTAAACAGATAGATGCAAGAAAAGATTTTTACAAAATCAATCTGGCACAATTTATAAGCCTTAATCTTGATGATGTAATGCAATATAAATAAACTAAGTGTAACTCAAAGATAAGAATGGAAATAATAAGAGAACTCAATATATGAATGTCTCAAACTTGCCAAAAAAATTAAATTAAGAGATACTTTATTTGAGAACAATACACAAAACCTACATATAAGAATCACTTTTCAAAACTAACAAACTTGTTAAATTATTTCAAAAATTAGGTAGTAAATAAGTCTATTAAATATTAAATTATAATATAATATTCATTAATTATTTTCATCTCATGTCATCTTACTCATCCCATCCTATTACTCCACTACACCACCTTCCCTCCACCTCTCCATCGGTTCAGGCGACCACTCCGACTGTACTCCGGCAACTGCTCCAGCAATTTTTTTTTTAATTTTAAATATGAGCTTCATTTCAAAAGCCTGGAAAAGTAAAAACGGCAAAGACACACATCATCATTTCAGATTTATAATTGTGTTATCCGTGAACATACCTGTATTATAGGTAACCAATTCACTGACTTGGTTTTCATGACCAATTTTGTCTTCGTTGTGACTAACTGTGACTAATTGTGACCAAATGTGTATTCAGTGTGACCATCTGTGACTAGGTCAATCTTAAGTCACAATCGGTCACAATTAACACAAAATTGGTCATAAATAGTCACAACAAGCACATATTCGATCGCATAGGATCACCACAAACAAATATGTACACCGCATACAAGTATTGCAATTCACTACCACCATCAACACAATCACCTCCACCACCGTCGTCGTTAAAACCACTACCACCTCCCGATGACAGGACCACCACCTCACACAAAATAGATATTAGGGCTACCTAAACCCTAACAGATTTCCAATCACCCAATCCCGTTCAATTATTCTACAGCATTTTTCCACTTCAGGCGTCCCCTGCCCCTCTCATCCACACATAGCACACAACCAAGAAAAAAGAAAGAAAACCTCATACAATTAACATAAGCTAAAAGATCAATATAAATTATCCAATTTTCTACCCGAACATAAAAAGGATTCAACATCGTGTAACAATTGAAACGATCCCATATAAAGAAAATCAAGTTCAGATCCAAAAATACAAAAATTGCACGAGGCAAAAGGTTCCCAGGAAGTACCAAAATAAGTTACCTTGGAACCATAGAACAACACCATTGGACCGATCTGCATCACAAACACCGGCGGTCACCATCACAAACACCGACGGCCTCAATCACCATCACAACCCTCGTCCGGCACTGCATAACACAGATATGCGACTCAATTTTGCACTATTCCTTACTGCTGTATATGTTAATCATCTGAAGAACCCTAGTGAATAGCATATCTGTGTCACCACAGCCAACACTTTCCAACCAACACCACATCATCACCGATCTGCACCACAAAACACCGTCGGTCACCATCACAAACACCGACTGTCACCATCACCGGCGTTGCAAATCACTTTCTGGCAGATGATTCGCCCAGGTCGACGACTCCAGATCCATCACACAAAGCCGTCGCCGTTGCCGCCACTACCACACAAAATCGCCACCCAAATCTTTGTTGCACCGTCGCGCAGCAAGGGCGGCGACTGTTGCAACAAAATAGAGAGAGAGGGAGACGAAATATGGAGAGAGAGAGAGAGAGAGAGAGAGAGAGAGAGAGAGAGAGAGAGAGAGAGAGAGAGAGAAATGCGAGTGATTGACTGTGGGTGCTGAGTTTGGGATAAATGATAAATCGGTGTGTGGGGGAGAGGGGGTTATTATCTGAATTAATGTTTAATTTAAAATTTTATTAATTAAAATTAATAATCCTATTTATCACCTGAATTTTGAATTGTAAACTTTATCCCCTTATTTTTTAATTGTAATCTTGAAAAGAAGGGTTTTAGGTAATTTTCTCATTTTATTTTTAAAAACTTGAGCTGGAGGGTCCATCAAAGTTCATCAACTTAAGAATTAAGGAATCCACCTAAGACAATTTTTGTAATTTCACCAAAAAAATATGAAAAAACTGGAGGGTCCCAGGACCCTGCGGGACCCCCTAGGTACGCCAGTGATTATGTCGTTGTAACATGATTTTCATACTTTTTAATCACACATTCTCCTATAAATCACTATCCAAAATTTTATTTTTCCCAATAATGATTGTAAAATAGGAGCTTTATCAACATTTACTAAAAATTTAATTTTACTTTTTTTTTTTTTTTTTATTATCTAAAACAAGCATAGACTAAATATATGCTACTCCCAAATAGTAGTGGGGGTGGTGTTAGAGGTAGTTTTCATCAAGTCCAAATTGTTAGTGCCATATAGAAATCAATTTTGCTATAATTACAGGGAAGTTTCATAGAATTTTTTTGTCAAATATCAAGTGTCAACATTGCATTGGTCTTTTTTAATCTATTATTTTCATCATTCAATCCAATGACGTCTCCTCTCCCCCGCAAAACTTTCCTGTGAAACATCCATGTACTTGTGGCTTCTTTCTACAAAAATTGAGAGATGGTGTTGTATAGCCTTTGTCTGACCGCATTATAAGTAGAAATTTTGGTGAAATGTATTATAAAATAACATTTTTTGAAAGAGTGTATTGTTAAAAAATAAAAAAAATAATTTACATGTAATATTATTTTATTAAAAAGTGTACTTAAAAAGAAAAATATATTAAAATTTTAATGGGTGGCAAACAAGGCTTAATTGCTTTGAAAATTGATAATGAGATGCATAGGTCCTACATATCATGTCATAAACAGTTATTTGTCACTAATTAATGGGTTTTGACAAATTTAGTTATTTAACCATAAATTGATCAATCATAATTGTTGCAGGCCATAATCTTCTCCTTGGTTGATTGAAATTCAATCTGTTCACGATACTACAAAAAATAATTTATTGGAAAATATTGAAAATGCAAACAAAAAGAGTATGAACAAGATTTGACCTACCACCATAATTTGAGGTCACCCGGGTCTCATTTTGATAGAGATATGGCATTCTTCCACTACTTCTTTATTTATTATATTTCAGAAATAAAGTCAGAAAATTGTCAAAATAACCAAATCAAGACACCTAACATGTTTATATACTTCAAGTAAATAACAAAATCAATAAGTAAAAATGCACTTAACTAATTAAAGTGTAATTGCCCGATTGAATAAAATTTAAAATATAACTAATTAAAGTGTAGAGAAGTATCAGCCTGTCTCGAGGGACTACACAACTCGATTGAGCACTCGTATGCTTTTCCGAGGTGTGAGTGTGTGCGTGCGTGCGATATTGACATTAGGTAAAATAAGCAAACTACAAGAAAGCAAGGTGTATATATGCTTGTATAAACAAGTACATCAAACGTACAAACCAAGCATTTATAACATTTCAATAATATGGTATTGATGCTCAACCAGTCCAAACCCAATATTAAACCAGTCTCAGCAACAATGCATTTTTATTTATTCTTCATCGACGTCATCCTCGGTAAAAGTAATCCAATGGGAAACTTAAATAAACCAAATCGACACTTCTTCGTATTTCCAAGAACATTTTACTCAATATAGTAAGCAGCTACAAACATAATTTCAAGCAACATTAGAATCTAAGCTCTCTCACATGCCACCATTTAAGGAACACAAGAATCTTCTGCAAGAAATTCTTGTTTTACGCATATGCATGAACTAATAATAAAAATATAAGATTTAAGATTACAAAATTTCGAAAACTACAGCCTCAATTGTCAATGTAAGTACACGATTACGATTTTTTACATTACTTCTATTCATCCTCGTACCAATGCTTTGTCAGAAAACACGATACCACCACTTCCGAGCAGATTTTAACTTAATAAATCAAGGAATACCGCTAAGAAACAAAGGAAGGGTCATAAAAATGAATGAGCTTACATTTAGGCCTTCATTGTTAATATTTCACTGATTTCACCTTCCCTACATACGCCCACATCTATAACCATGCCTTTACTCTTTGATTCCAAGACTCGGCAACAATTTCTCCTTGGAGACTGCCCAAAAACAATACAAAACCAGGGTCATAATAAAGATCAAGCAAATTCGATTTTCAAAATTAATCTGCTCCGCAGAATTAAAAGAAATAAGCTGTCAAATTAAAAGTAACTCTCAACTTGACTTTCAAATCTTATTGCAAGAATTTTCTTTATATTAGGTGCAATAGTAGTCTTAGCATGCATTTCCATCCAACACAGAACTAGATAGTAGACAAGAGTCAATTATGAGATATGAGAATACGCATACCCTATTCCAAAGCAATGGGTCGGGTTTCTTGAGAACCTCCACTTTATCAACTTCAGCCGGGTTAGCCATCTTCCATCTGCATTTAGGATGAGGAACTATATGGCGAGTGTATTCGCTCACCGTTATATTTGTAGGATAATTCATTCTTGCTTTTGACATGTAAAACACGAATGGCTTTTGACACGGGTTTCTCATAACTGGCCTTGTGTTGAATGCATATGCTTTGTAATCACCTCTTTTGTACCAATTCAAGAAAGTCCTTGACGGCATTTCCATCTCCCGGGGCGATAGCACCCCACGAAATATTTGAACAGCAAACCCCCAAGAAACGGAAACTGTCCAACCATTCGTTTTGTCATAGCAAATGGATTGTTGCATCAAACCGGCTGAATCAAGACTCATCGGAATTTTCAAACGCTGAAGAGCTTGGACTCGAGTCACATTGGGAAATATCGGCTCCACCACATCAAGGTGGTGCAAAGACACCAATGGTGTGACAGGGTGTGCTGCTAAAAGACCAAACAGGTTCCCATACACGTCATACTGAATAGCCATAGAACAAGAAGAGTCAACATTAGAATTAGTGACAACCTTCCAATACTAATATAATAAAATTTACCGAATCAACCATAAACTCAATCATTAACCACAAAACCTACTACGTTCCACTACTAATCTTTTTATCACAAAGCACTGGTCAAACTATGATGTTTAAATCAAACTAAAGAATTCAAATTGCCAATTAAAATTTTAAGAACAATAATCAACCCTGCTTAACCACACCATCTTTAATAGCACTGCTATCTTCTTTACTAACCATTTTTATTACACCTAGACGAGTAATCACTACTGATTTGAATGGACGATCCTACCAGCCAATCTTAGAATGAACGGACTCACATTTACAAGCACAAGACATAAAACAGTGAAAGGGCAAAGAGGAAATCAAGAACATAACTCACCTGGTGAAAACCGAGTTCTTTAGTGAGTGGTACACCGAGTTCAGCCATACAAGCCTGCATTCTATCATCAGAGCCATATAATCCAGGGTACCTCTGAATGCACCTATCTTGCATTTTCTCAAGAGCTTTAGCCAAAGGGTAGCTTATAGCAAAACCCCCACCCCCATAAGCCATTCCATAAGAAAAATAAATGTTCTGCAAATGACTTTCACTCGAACTCCCAATGTAATAATACTGATTGTGATCATATTTGTTCAAAATCCTCACCAAATTATCTGTTACAAACACTGTATCATCATCTCCCATTACAAACCATCTTACATTCTCCATCCCCAACCTTAGAGTCTCCGATACTATACGAGAAATCCGAATCGCGGACCGGTGTCCCTGCTTGTTCTTGTAAGAGAATCTCGATGTGTTCCCTGATATCCTCAATTGTGGGAGGCTCCCTGATTCATTTCTGTAAGTTTTTACATGGCTATCGAGCCAAACAATACCCCTCATTTTCCTTTCAGGCTTCCACCATAACTTTATGTACTCCTTTCGCTTTTGCCACAGCTTGGCCGATGCTGCAATGCCAAAAACTATGTGTTTCAAACCCGTTTTCTCGTCGTTTTCTTCACCCAATTGGAGAGGGGATATCTTCGATGATGTTATCGCAGCCGTGTCGTTTTTCTGAAGGAGAATGCTATTGCCGCGAGCGAGAAAAATATCTTCATCGCAACTCGGAGAAGATGAAAGGAGCTTTAATGTGTACACTACATAAGTGGCAGAAACAACGAACAAAATCAGCCACACCATAAGCTTGGGCAAGGATTTACCCTGCGAGCCCGACATGATCATGGGTGCCCCGGATGTAATTCTAATCGGATCCCAGAAAATTTTCTCCGAATTATTCTGGGCCACTTTCATTGTTTTTATCAAAAACCCAGAACAAAAACAACTCAAAAAGCGAAAAAGGAATCAAGAACAGAAATCAATTCCCCTTTATTAATAAGTAAAACAATTTTTTCGAATTATTCTTGGAGAAAAAATGGCTAATGCCGTTCGATTTTTGAGGCGGATTTTGAAGGGGAAAAATATACAGATCTGGGAAAAGAAAGATGGGATTTCACCTCTTTAAGAACAATTAATGGACAATGACATTTCGACACTCTTTTTTGTACATGATTATTGACCTTACAAGTGCTGTCGAGAATTGATGAGCGAAAAAACTGTCAAAATTCTAAACTGTTCAAGGATATTATCATTTGGTAAAGTATAACGTTGCTCAGCTATTTTGGCCCCATAATCATTGTAAAAGTATATAATACTGTATAAATATAATAATCTGATGTTTGAGGACGTAGATACTTACATATGTATGTATAGGAGTGGGGTGGGGTGATATGTTGTTGGGGGTAGATATCTTTTTTAGATGTCTCCGTAATCGTAAGTAATCTGACCATGGTCGGTTTCTTAGATCAAACTAGTATATTATAAACCATTTGATAAAATCACTTATAATTCAATTTTTAAGCAAAAAATTATCAGTTCGGCTTCAGGCACCGTGCACAGTCGCCTCATATTCAGGGGTGGGGTCCGCGATTAAAAAAATCGCCGATCCCACCGGCTCAGTCAGTGCTGTGCAAAAATGCTGTACAAACAGCATTTTTGAAAATTTATTTTGTCCTAATTTAATGTGAATTCAGATATATTAAAAAAAAAAAAAGTTACTGTTTGGAACATAAATTTTAGTTCCCAATTTTTCTTTCATAATTTAATGTATTCAATCAAATGTCGACACTACGTATAACTCAATTACACTCGATCTTATTCATAATTTCTTTCTATTTTTAGGTTGGAAAAAATTCTTAATTTTATCTTGCTTACTAAATTCGGGAAATGTTGTGTGAAATACGCGAGTAACGATTTAAATTCTTCATTATGGTCTGTACAAACATATCAGTAGTGATATAGATGAATTCGCGAAAGCATTTTAGAATTATTTTGATACGTACGAACTAATTACGATGTGATTTAGACAAGAAAAAAAAACTTGAACAAAAAATGTAGAAATGATTTTCCATTATCAATAAGCACTTTAATTAAAATTAGCTTCTAATGAAATCATAATTTCAAAACAAGACCTTAATTTTCATATGATATTAGGCCAATCCAATAGGTAAGAGTAATGATATGTAGTTCAATCAGCTATAAACACCTATAAGTGTCAATAAGTGGTTGTACATCTTAAATTAAAAGAGCGACAAATATACAAATTTAATTATAAAATAACTATTTTCTTATAAAATCTTAGAAAATTCTAATTAAAATTTGATTCTTTTTCAAAGAAAAATGGTAGGAAAAATGAATAATAAAAGAGAGAAATATTATAAGATTTTTGCAATATAAAAAAATGAAAAAATTATGAAAACAATAGAGAGAAGAAAAGGAAATGGGAATACTAATAAAAGCTATGAATATTTGATTATTTTACTTCTTTTTATTAAAATCTTGTATTACGACTCTTGGGATTTGTAGAATAAAATGAAAAGTTATGGATATTTTCATTAATTATTATTTTAAGTACACTATTTTTTGACACTTTCTTTGGCATTGTACTCACAATGCATCAGGTTCACCATTATTTTAATTGTGGGCTCCACCCTTTGATTATGAGTAGAGTGTCAAATTTAATGTTAAAAAAAGTGTACTTATAGCAAAACTCTATTTTCATTTGTTCTTTTTTGGGTGAAAATCTTTCAAAATCTTTGGATCAGTGAGAGATAAATTTCAAGATTTTGTATTTTTCGTTTCTTTTTAAAAGTTAGTATAAATATATAAGGCATTAAAAATCTAAAAACAAGACAGGACAGAGTGATGCGAGACGGGATAGGGACGCGACGTGACGTAATCAGAATTAAATTATCGTTATTTCTCATTCAATCGGGTCCTTATCCCAATTCTTCAATAGAATAGGATATTTTTACAATATTCAAGATAGGGCAGCGTGACGCAGGACGATACATTTTATCATCCCTAGTTGTATCTAATGACAAATATCAAATTCAAGCAGCATAGGTACATTGAACAAACAGATGAGATTAATTGAGCACAATGTATGAATGTAAAATTGTATAATTAAAGTTAATTAATGGAGTTTAACTTTATATAATCACATGGTAAATCAAGGATGATTACGACTTGGATTCCTTTATGTTTGGGTAAGGATTTACAGAAGATTATAGGAAATGACATTAAATTGTATTTAATTATATAAATAAAGAAATTGCTAAGGCAATGTATGTAAATAAATAAATGTACTTGACCTATTGGGAATTTAAAGGTATTTTCGAGCGTGCAATAATTATTTTATTTATTCTCCCTTTTTGTACCTTTTTTTTCATATGTTTCGTATTTTAAAGACAGCAATATCCAAATAAGGAAGTGAATTTTGACTAGTGTAAATGGAGAAAGACAAGGAAAAAAAAAATCGAATAATTGAAGAAAAATTATAATTTTTCCTCTCATAGAGTGATCTAGGGATGTCAATGAGTCAAATCTAGTCGATTCATGAGTCAAAACTCGAGGTTCGGGCTCGACTTGAATAAAATGGTGCGAATTTTTTTTTTCGAACTGAGCCTAATTGAACTTTTGTTCGACCACAAAATCAAGGCTCGACTCAAGCTTAAGGCCCGAGCCGAGTCGGGGTGACTCTTTTTTTTTTTTTTTTTTGCCTTTTAAGGCATCAAGTTGTTGGTCTGTGAGGCTCACGAGCTGACTCGAGCTCGGCCCGTACCCCAAAATGAAGTTCAGTCCTACTAAACTTCGAGTCGAGCCGACGAGCAAATTTATTATCTATAGAGTGACCTAGGACACTCAAAAAGTCATTGTTAAAGCCTAAAAGTATCTAGATACGATTGTTGATAAGGAAGGAAATACTGTAGAGGACGAAATGCCAGGAATTAGAGGAAAGAAATTTTATGTGATAAAGTAAATTTTTTCCTGTTAAGGTTTAAAGGCGAGTTCTACAGAACAATGATTAGATTCCCTTTGAGTGTTTGACTATCAAAGTTGGATTAATCTACTTTGTCCTCAACCTCGACCCCATCACTCCCCTCACATGGGGGACAAAAATATTAAATTTAATGCGGTGGGACCCGACCCCCATGGGAGGGGAGTGATGGGGTCGAGGTCAAATTTGAGGGTAAGGTAGCATGATTGATCAAAGTTTAAGAGATTCATAAGATAAATAGTAAAAATAAGAATACCAAGATGAAAGGTAGATAAAACTCGGACTAAGATGTAGTCTAACAAGTGAAACCGATAACTGATTGAAGATAACTAAGGAAATAAAGGCTTGAGTAGTTGTGTCACATTTAGAATTGACTTAAAGAGACGTTTTTCATATGAATGATGCTCATAGATTATCAACTAGGGACAGATCCAGAGTTGGTTCTGGTGGGTCACGTGACCCAGAGTGGGTCCAAGTTTGGATTTTTTAAAAAAATTATTATTATTATTATAAATATGAATTGGAATCAGAGTCCATTACATACCAAACAACAATTAAAATTTGAGAAGAAAAACCAACCGTCCGAGTGTGTCTCACCGTCTACCCTCCTTCCCTGATCCCCTCTCGATTTGAGTGCTGCCGACGATTTATGTGAGCGGCGAGCCTGCAAAGTGCGGCCGATTTAATCGAGATGAGAGATGAGAGAGATTTTGCAAGAGCTGCCACTGTTGCCATCCGCTTCCCTCCTTAGCCACAGACGCTTGCCTCTCGTCAATGCCACAGTCGTCTGCTTCCCAAGGTTAGTACAAACTTTAGTCCTTAAATGATTTTGTGTTTTGATTTTACTTACGTCTCCTGATCTTTGGTCAATTAGTTATGGTGAAAAGTGAAATCTGAATATATGATTTATGATTTGGGAATCTCGGTGAATTTGTTGAATTAGACATGTAAATGTTAGGAATTGAATTTGCCTGGAGCAAATCTTAATATATGATTTGTGATTTTTGAATCTCTTTGAATTTGTTAAACTAGGTCTGTAAATGTTAGGGATTGAATGTAGTCATTGTTTGAATTTGTTTGGGAACTGGGAATTTCATCAAACATAAAAAAATAAAGACAACATTATTAGGCAACTGTGAGACCGTTATGCTTAAACCGTCAGGCAATTATGAGATTTATTTTGTGATTATTGATGGAATGATTATTTTTCATTTGAATTGATTGTTATGTTTCATTGATTGTTTGTATCAGTTATGGAAAAACACTTTAAACATAAATCTGCATGTTCTTGTGATGAGTAAAATGTGAATGAAAGGAATATTAAAATTTTTTCATCACCTTTTGGCAAGTTTGAATGTGCCTCAGTAACTTAAAATGTCTCTGTCCGCCACTATTCTCAACCTATTATGTTGGCTGCTGCGGTCCCAAACTTTTAATTCTTGAAGCAGTCAAGTCTCTAATGGACAATTTTATCCTTCTCTCTGGTAGCAGAGGAGATATGCTCGTACTTGAGGGCCTCGGAAATGCTTATACGACATTTTACGTAGCCGAAAATCTTGTGATCTGCTACACAGGTAGATGAGTAACCAAAAAATTAATACATTGCATATTTTCTTTATTAAATACCATGAATTGAAATCTAAGATATAATTCAGTTAACTTTCATCAACTTAATCTGTAAAATAAGATTTCAATTAGTCAGTTCGCGCTATACAAATGTTGAATTAGTTAATATGGTGATGGATGAGACACCAATGTTTTAGGTAAATAATTTTACTTTTTTTTTTTACAAATATTCCAACAGAAATTTTACTTATTGTGTTCAGGGATATAATCCCACATCGATTAAAGATGTAAACATAGGCCAATTTATAAGGCATTGAGCTACTCCTCTTAACAAGGTTGACCTTTTAAGATAGAACCTTAAATCTTAACATGGTATCAGAACCCATTAAGCTCCAACGAGCAATTCGATCCTTGTAAGACTAAAAAATATGAGTATATGAATTTCAATATTGGTCTGCTCAAACGAGCCACCATCTTGTGGAGACATGTTAAGGGATATAATCTCACATCGATTAAAGATGTAAACATAAGTCAATTTATAAGGTCTTGGACTACTCCTCTTATTAAGGTTGATCTTTTAAGATGGAATCTCAAGTCTTAACATATTGTCCTAAAGATTGCATAGGTTGTGTGACTTCTTCGTTTTCATAGAATTTCGTCAGATCTCGATCACTCTTTTTTTTTTTTTTTTTTTAATGACACTTTAATGGAAACCGTCCCCTAATTCTTCTTCCAAGTTCCAAGTTAACTGACGAGCCCATAACCAACCCACTCGAGCCCTTTGTTTGATGGTCAAACTCGACTTATTTGATACCGCTAAGTTTTAGTACATGGCTCGATTCAAGAGGAATCCTCATACATGAAAGCTATTCAAACTTCATAGATAAAGGCTCGTCAATCTAGAAGTAGATGGGCATCTTTATTATCAGCTTGGGCTTGGAGCGACCAGTAAAATTTTCATGGGGATCGAGCTGGCCCCCCTGCCCCTAGAGTGGGCTGGTCTGGTTGGAGTGGGTCCAACTGGTGGAGTAACGGTGATGGGAAGTTGCTCTTTAAATCATGGAAACAATCGAATGAAAAGCAGTTGTGATATTAAATGCTATTCTCATCTTTATATGCCCTATCTTTTGGCAAGAACAATGCTATTTAACACCAATAATTTTAAAACACTGATTTATGTAGTATTAATGTGATATTAAATGAGAAGTATAATTAAATTAATCACTTAATTTTACATTTCACTTAGGCTATCACTTATCGTCACATAGACAGGTGTTGTAGTACCAATAACGCTAGATAATATTATTCCTTATATGTAGCACATGAATTTTCTAAACGGGACGGTATATATACAACATGTCCCCCTTTATATTTTACAATCCAAGCTGTGTATGTATAATCTAATATTTGTTATTTAGTGTTATGATTGTCTCGTCTTCTCATAATCGTCCATCTTGCTCACCCTAAAATCAACACCAGCCTCAAATTTACTCCCGTGGAATTTATTACAGTTGTCTAAAAATTAAAAGTTCAAACTGCTAGAAAGATCACATGTTAAAGAGAGCAAGACTTGACATCCATTAACATCGTTGCTCATCAGGACGAGATTTCTCATTTATCCTACTTCATTAATTAATTAATTTAAATTTTTATTTATAAATAGAATATAAGTTGTACTAAAATTGAATTTTTAACTAAAAGTCTTGTTATCAACATGTATGTTGCCCTCAAATTGAACTAACTGATACAAAAATCAAATCATTCATTATTTGATCCCTAATGATGAACACTTAAAGATATACCAATTGAAAAACCAGCCGCTTCAATAGAATCTTTCAAGCTCAAAACAATTTAGCTGGCATGCCTCCTCACTGCCCTGCTTAGGGAAGGAGCCTGCTGCTATTTGTGTATGCCAACAAATTCCTTCATTTCTCATCACCCACCCCACCCCAAAAAGTAAGTCATTCCAATCTATATATACACTTGCAATTTATGGAAATCAAAATCAGGCATTACAATCAAGAATATTGGAAAAAAACCGATTTTCGTGTAAATCTATTTGTAAAATGAGGACTAAAATATATGATGCTTCTTCTTCTGCATTCGACAAGAATTATAAGAGAAGAAGGTCAATTCCGAAGAGAGGGCAAATCAAAATGAGAATAGCAGCAAAGGCATTTCAATCTCTGGTTTATGTTATTTCAGCATCATCCATTTATTCGCCGAGGAAATTATAGTTATCAGGGCATTATAGGAAGCCCCTGTATCATTTTTCCACATCTTTTTATGTAAATCTAATTTATTTTGGGATCGATTTCCCTGAGGAATGAATCTTTATAATGCAACTGTTTTGGCCTGAACATTTTGTTGAATATCGAATTTAAATAAATAAATGTGACTCATAACTAACAACTTAAGCTTTCAAATCAAGCGTGCAATAGATAGCTAAAAGGTTTAAACCATTTTATGGCTTGATTCATACATAGGCTACCTCGATTTCCATGAGAAGTCGCTGTCTATGTACTATTGAGTACCAAGAATCAATTCTAGGAGTAGACGTCAAGAAAGAAATATGAGTACTTACAACTAAAAAGGTTAAAGAGACCATGAAGTAATGCTTTTTCCTTATGCCAAGGTTACTACATTCCTCAACTTCATATATGATCTGTGACATGAAATCATATAATCTAAAATCTTACTGTAATCCCTTCTAAAAATGGCTGCTATTACAGGATTTCCTATGGTTGCTACTGGGAAGACTCGTCTACGGACCAAAACAATGGCAAGGCACAGCCCTGGTGCCATGCCACTGAAAATAACCTGTCGATGTGAACAGGCAGAAATTAAAAAGCCTCAACGACTGATATTCAGAACGAAGGAGATCAAACAGAAACCATTAAAATTATTTGCAGCATCATCCAGTGATTCTTATATTGATATAGGTTTTGTTTCTCCAGCTTACATAATCATGGAGTTCTACTCTGCTATCAATGGAAAGAATCTGAAACAACTCGACAAGCTAATAGCTAACGACTGTTTCTTTGAGGACTACTCATTCCCTACACCGTTTAGAGGGAAAAAGGTTTCTCGGTTTTTTCTTTTAAAAACTCATATAATTATTCAACTTTGAGTACCAGTAATTTCTTCCTTGCATGCAACAGGAGGCCCTCCACTTTCTAGATCAGCTAATTGCCTGCATGGGTCGGAACATGAAGTTCAATGTAGAGCACATTTGGCAAGGGGATGACTCTACTGCTGGAGCAAATTGGCACTTAGGTTTTTGCTCCATATTCTTAAATGAATTCGACATTGCCTTTCCCATCTCGACTATTTTTGCACCCACATCGGTTCACACATATTATAACAGAGCACTTAAAACTTGCAAATGCAGATTGGAACAAGATAGCAGTCCCTTTCACCAGAGGGTGCAGCTATTACAAACTAGCAAGTCATGGTGATAGACTAGTCATCAAGTACGTAATAAGAAGCATTGCTCAGGAAATTAATCTTGCTTACCATGCTAGAGAAAACCATAACATACTTCACTAACCACATGCAGGGAAGCTCGAGTTCTTATTGAGTCCCCTATCAAACTAGGAGGTCTAGCACTGGTATTCGAAATATTCTTATCTCCATTTTTCTATTTCATTTTCTGTGAGGACTTGTGAACATGCTGAATCAACACTCAAACTTTAAGCAGGGGCTGATCAAATAAAATGTTTTAGGATACTTCCTTTTGATGTGTAGTTGATCAGTTTGACTCGTCATTTTTTCATTTTCCTATAGTTTGTCAATTTTTCATTTTCCTAATTTCTGAAAACTAGAGTTTGTTCAAGATGGTGACTTTTCTATTTGATGCATTCCCAGCGGCTACAGAGTGTACGTAGACTTCCCTCACATGTTAATGCTTCCTGATAACCTTATAAACTCTATCTAAAGAATATGATTTTCCACGCAGGGTTCTTGAAGAGTCCCCATGTCATCTTTCAACTATTATTAAAGAGTTACAAGATAGCTGTTCAACCCATAATAAGCCCATTACTGGAATGGTACATCAGACTACTCAATTTTGCAGCTTACATTCTCGCCTTCACACTCCAAATACTTCAGTACCTTGTAAAGATTTTTAACATCTAAAGGAAAGCTTTTATTGTAATCATAATTCCAAAGTTTGCATTTGATACATTGACTTAAGCTGTATGTTTTCTAGAAGATAGGATATAGACCAAGTTTATTCGTCAAGCCATAGTTCACAAACCGTTACCACTAACTAGAAGAAAAGGCTTAGAAGATAGGATATAGACCAAGTTTATTCGTCAAGCCATAGTCCACAAACCGTTACCACTAACTAGAAGAAAAGGCTTCAATGGGTTCAGCCATAGTTCAATCATCATTACTATCATGTTTAGTCCACGACTCAAGCATCGAGAGAGCAAACAATGGTCCCAGAAAAGGAGGCAGTGGTGGTGGTCTACTGAAAGCTGCAATGGGTTCAGCCTTCTCCTTTTCAATATGTGCTTCACCAGCATCATCATTTACTTGTTTCTTCGGGGTCATGGTGCCAACTGTTGTAAAGTTTGCAAATTATAAATTCTAATTGCAGTAAATATGTAAAATTCAAAGCGGGCAGCAAAAAGATAGGTACAATTACCTAAACTTGCTTCAGAAGAAAAGATGGGCTTAAATTTCCTCACTAAAGGTAGTGATGTAGCGATTCTGCGCATGTGACAACTAGTTCCTTTATTTATTCAACAAACTATGTATCTGCAGAACTAAACAAGTATCATCATTCAAGGAATGCACACAGCACACATATTTATGATAAAAAAAGGCAGCTTCTGATATTCTGTTGAATTTTTTCATATGGTACAGTTGTTTACACAAAACTGAATGCAGTGTCGAAAAAGGATTCATGTGTTGTTGGAGTTGTTTTTTGCATGAGTTGTTTACGCCTGCTGAGATTATGCAAGTTTACAACATAGGATAACATTTGGAATTAGAATCCAATTCACCTCCATGGAGCCAGCAAACTAAAATGTACACCATCTCATACATGATGAAGTTGAATGACACAAAATCAAGACAACAAGAAATTTGCATGGTTGAATTAATCGGGGTGATAAACGCAGCAACACTAACATTAATTGAATAAAATTCAATAAATCGAAAGGAGTTAATTGAAACCCATTGAAATTTTTTTCTCAAGAAATTCGTTTATTGGTACAAATTTCAGTATCTGATCATATCTTGCAATTCCTTGGACCTATTATGTTGAACTAGCTCATCTGGAAGCTTAAATAGATGACACACATACATGTGCACCTTTTTTATAAATGAGTAGCTATGTGACTTGAACTCAAAACCTTTACATGTTCTGATACAATATTGAATCACCCCATCTAGAAGCTTAAAATGTTAAAACGGCTCCCATTTCTATAAAACTTTTGTATTGAACATGTAGCTTCACATGTTTGACACACCTAATCGTCTAGCGCATGGACAATTGTCATAAATAAATGGCGACGATACACAAATTTATGACATCACCTCACTCCACTACAATGATGAACCACCACATCAGTAGAGATGTATCATCACACTCCTAGCCTTGCCAGACATATAGCCCCTTTTTGACATCCATTATTTTAAAATTCTTTATTCTAAGTACTCATTTTCAACTACACATTCACAGAATTAAACCTAAAATTTTTCTATACTTTTTAACCACAAATTCTCCAAAAAATTACTATTCAAGCTTTAAAGATGATGATCCAAGTTCTAACAAAAATAAAGCTCATTCTAATAAACTTCGACTATAAGGTGTAAACAAAATATTCTAATCATGCTAAATATGTTGAATTAACATCCAAGCCCCCATTTAACAGTCTATACTGTCATTCAATTGCATTTTCTCTGTTATTTTGCCAATTTAACTTTGAGACAATTTGGCATATTTTAGTATTATGGAAAATTGAATACATGGATACGTATTTACTTTCAAGAATCTAAGAAACGAAGAAGGTGAAAGCAAAGGGGTCTTCACGTACCTGAGATTGTTTGCCGTGGGCTAAGAGAGAGCATTCAAAGAGTGTCCGTTTTCTTTCACTTTAACAGAGGAGAAGAGAAAAGAAGATTCTTGAAACTTCAGGCGGGCCTTACGTATGGGCTACAAATATGGGCCCATTTAATTTTGTTCGAGCCTTATTCTTGTTGGATTATAAAGTAAGTAGCAAATAGGGAAGAATACATAAATAAGATTTTTAGTATGGTGAATTCAATAATAAGGTAAAAGGTTTCAATATTCAAAAATCAGGTTTCTATTAAATTTTATTTATAATTTAATTAATTAATTAATTAAATATGTAAAAGTCACAAATTTGTATAATTTTGGTCACAAATACATTTATTGATCACATATTATCAAATTAATTAATTACAAATTATTACGAGGTCACAAATCAAAATTTTTATTGATCGCTAATTATTTTCGAAGTCACGGATTGAAATTTTAATAGGTCACAATTTATTTCTGAGGTCACAGATCAAAATTTTAATAGGTTACAGATTGTTTCCGAGGTTACAAATCAAAATTTTAACAGGTCACATATTAATTTCTTAAGTCACAATTAATTTTCGTCACAATTCACGTACATATGAGTCACAATATTGTGACCGCCACCAAATTATAAGTGACCACAGATATGTGACCCACCCACCACACACGATACAGCCGCCAAGACCACTCCACCACCACCATTGCCAAGGTCCTTAGAGCCCAACCACCATCACCCTCACACCAAACTACCACTACCATCAGTCCCAATAGCTTCCACAAGACAGTGCAAATGTTCCAATTCACAGTCACAATATGTGACCCACCCACCACAGATATGTGACCCACCCACCACACACGATACAGCCACCACCATCGCCAAGGTCCTTAGAGCCCACTCACCGGAGATTGGAGGTTGAAGGTGATGGACCAAGTCACAAATCTGTGACAAACCACAAAACCACCATCACCTCACCACATAACTCCACCGCCGGAACTCACACAACTCCAGCACCACCACATAACTCTCATCTCCAATTTACAGAGAACACAGTATATGACCCAATTCCCGTCGCCAATTTACAGAGAACACAGATATGTGACCTAATTCCCGTCGCCAATTTACAGAGAAATCTCACCGGAGCTTGGCGGTTGAAGGTGATGGACCAAGTCACAAATCTGTGACAAACCACAAAACCACCATCACCTCACCACATACCTCCACCGCCGGAACTCACACAACTCCAGCACCACCACATAACTCCCGTCGCCAATTTACAGAGAACACATAAATGTAACCCAATCTGAAATCGCCATCGCCATCGCCACAGAAACGCACCACCCCCACCCCCACCATCCCACCACACTTCTCTAGAACCTGCATCCCCACCACACCAGAACCTGCATCACCACCGATCTACAGCAGCGGCAGGGACGAACCGATTTGTGACTTCACGTCGCGGCGCTGCGACACCGATGTGATGCAGTGGTGGCTATTGAGGAGAGGGAAGAGAGACTGAGAAGAGGCAAATCGGCGGCAGGCGGTGTGAGAAGGTGCGGCGGCGGGGCGGTGGTAGAGAGGGGGAGAGATCGTCGCCAGCGCCGGTGTAGATAGATAGAGAGAAGGCAGAGAGAAACTTGTAGAGAGAGAAGCCAGAGGCTGGTCGGTAGGGGAGAGAGAGAGAGAGGGTTGCTGGTGGATTGAATTAGGTTTAGCAAATAAATGAATGAATTAAAATTTATAATATTATTATTTAATATTAAAAAATTTTATAATATTATTATTAATACCTGATTTTTGTATAAATAAACCATATATGCTAATTTTGATTTTGAATCTTTAAATACCTTCCTAGATGTAATTTCCTCTAGCAAATACGTGAATAGAAAGGTAATTTGATTTTAATTCTCTCTCCTATAGGAGATTTGAACTCCTTATTTGATTTAATTAAAAAAGTCGATACAAATCTAAATCAATGTTAAAGTTTTAATTTTAACCATATGCTTTATGGGATTTATAATGTTTATCAACTTTTCAATTACAAATTCCCCCATATTTGATTTTACAAAAATATAGATTTTTAATAGATTTTGATAAAAGTTAATTCATATGTGATTGAAAAATTGTGGATCCTATTAAATGTTGTTAAAATGAATTTTTTTAAAAAAAAAAAAAGTTTAAAAAATGGGGATAACATGGCCTTAATCAATTTTTTTTTTTTTTTTATTATCAAAATTCAATAAAAATATAATTTTTAACAAAACCAAACCCAGGCTATAATTTGGCTCTATTTTTTTTTTTTTTTTTTTAAAATAATTGAGACTCGTATTTTAGGGTATGTTCTCTTTGCTGTTTTCTGTTTTCGATTTTTCAAAATATTGAAAACGCGTTCTCTTTCCCATTTTTGAAAACGAGTTTTTGAAAACGGCTGAAAATTTTGTGAAAAAAACAGAAAACAACTTTTTTACTTTTTGACTATTTTCTTTACAAATCTGCCAAAATTTAAAAATACAGGTTGAAAAATATTTTTTCAAAACTACAAAAAAAACGAGTTTTCAACAATCTCAAAATGGACACCCAAAATACAAAACACAAAACGAATTCAAAATTCAAAACACAAAACTGAAATACGAAGAGAACGCCCCCTTAACCTCTGTGACCTGAAATTTCAAGTCTATGTTGCGAGAATAGAACAAGGACCACATGAATGTAGCTCTAGTTAGTATAGCCTAAGGTCCTCCAAAAAAGTTGGGGAATCCAATTTGGCTATGATCTCAACCTAGTTAAAAATTTTCTTATAGATAATATTGGTTGGGCAATATAGTGTAAAAAATTGACCTAAAAATGATAGTATTTTGAGTTGTTGAGTAATTGTGATCTATAATTTTTTGTATGTGACCTTAGTTCTAACCTTTGATTCTCGGCTTCTGATGTAATATTTGGTACATAAAATTTGAGTGATTTAGTAAATGTAACTTATAGTTCCGAGAATGTGACCTTAGCTATGACTTTAATTTAATTGTCGATATATAGTTTTTTTTCCCTTTTTTTTTTTTGGGAGTAATTATGGCCATAAGGTCGATAATCGCTAACAATGATATGTTTCGATTAATGAAAAAGTCCATTTGAAATATGAAACTTAAAGAAGTACTTGGCCTAATTTTCTCGTTTGCATCATGTATCCTAACTGTTAGATTAACATAGTACCAAGTTGGAAGTACACAAAAGACTGTAAAAAGTTATTATTTTTTTGGCTCCAACAATTGTTATTTCTGATTCCAGCCTGAGTACATAGTCGAATATAAAACAATGTAATCACCTCTAGTGATTTATTTACTTGTTTCTCGTATAAATTGTTGACTCTAAAATATAATAATACTAAAAAGACAATAATGTTTGAAGCTCAAATAACTGAAAATGTCCCTCTTCTTGACGACGGATTATTCACATTTCATTTGATTGATAGTCGGGGATTGAAAGCTAAGAAATCTAAAGATTATTAGAGGGAAAAACAGAGATGATTCCATATTAATATTTTAATTTATATGTTAAAGTATGGATGTAATTTATCCAGAGAGTCGTTCAATTAGAGCAACAATAATTTATGGAAACGAGACAAAAGAATTATGCATAAAATACTTACTAGAGTACCGTCCACATTATGACTGAAACCTAATCTCGAGACTTTATAATTTTGAAATCTCAATTTTCAACATTGAATTATGCCTTGTTGAATGGTAATAATTTCAACACACTTGCAAGTTGACCCAAGTTTGAGGAAATTATGGCTTCAAGTTGCCTAATATTTTGGATAGAGTAATGTTATTTAGTTCCACTGGGGTTACAACCCCAATTTAGATGACATTAATGTGACGTTAAATGATTGGTGAAATTAAATAAGTCATTTAATTTCACCTTTCATCTAGTCTATCATTGAACGCCACCTAAATTGTAGTTGTAACCTCAGTGGGGCTACATAGCATTACTTTTTTGGATAACATATTAGAGCATTTTCAAGAAATTCTCTATGTTAAAAAAAAAAAAAAAACATATTCTATGATGATATAATTCAGGATGCGCTAGGAATTCTCAAGTTGAGGTCAAGATTCATGATCAAAATCTATCACGTTCAATTCTAGCATTTTTCCCCATCCACTAAGTATTTAGTGAAGTGTAAATTAGGAGGGGACGAAAGAATATCTAACATATGAAAAACAAATAACAACATAAATTTTAATTCATCTATGGATTGAGATCATAGATAATGGACTAAGAAAAATTGATATATCTAAAAATTGTTAAGTGCAAACTAAGTAATTTGAGTTATAAAGTTTTGTAGGATGGACATAATTAATTACTAATTTCAAAGTCTAAATCAACGACTTGAAGCTCAAATCATCAAACTTTTGAAAGATGGAAGTTTTGGTTATGGGATATGACAATCTTACTTGTATTGGAAACCTAATTATAAGCTAGTTTGACCCTAGTGATAGTAATGAACTAGTCTAGATATTCTATAATTGAATAGTTGATTCCACTTTGTGTATTAATTACCCAAAAACTTCAATCCAACTGCTAAAAGAGCAGCTACTAGTGCTAGGGTTTTGTGGGTCTCATGTCCGTTTGGATTTAGAATCCCAGAAAAAAAAACTAGAAAGGAAATTGATCCAAATGCATTTTGATTGAAATGAACTTCATATGACAATGTACATCATTTTTAAACACTGTTAAGATGTAATAGTCGATATGGTATCAGAGTACATGTGTTATAATATATAATTATGCATTGCTAAGGCTTTCACGGAAAAATGAATCAAGCCTACAAGTGAAAGTGCTGTTAAATACAAATTTAAATGAATAATCGTGTCCTTAATATAAGATTTTAAATGAGGTGTTTCAAGAGTACTAATGATGCCAAGTACAAAAATTATTCTCACCCCTTGTGATGATTCGCCAAAAATCCACGATCGTCACATCGGGTAACATAAGATTTTAAATGAGGTGCTTCAAGAGTTATATGATGCCAAATACGAAAAATTATTCTCACCCCTCGTGATGATTCGCCAAAAATCCATGATCATCACATCGGGTAACATAAGATTTTAAATGAGGTGCTTCAAGAGTACTAATGATGCCAAATACGAAAAATTATTCTCACCCCTCATGATGGTTCATAAAAAAATCCACGATCGTCACATCGAGTGAAAAGATAATATTTATTTTGATGTAGAATGATCATGCAGCGGCAAACCCCACTGTCAAATGGACCTTTAAGTTGTCTGTTGCTTTTGCTGGTACGTAACAGTTGTCAAATGTTTTCATTTCTTGTCAAAATGATCTAGTCAGATTGCATTTCTATGGTCTAAACATCTTTGAGAATCCCTCGTTGATCTCTCCTATTCCAGATCAATTGTGACTCTTTAAGATTTTCGAACAGAAACCCTAAACTTGTAACAAATGCTATTGTCTGAAAATTGGCAAACTTATTGCGATTTGCAAAACAAGTTCAATGGAAAGCTTAACCGTCGCATAAAGTTTCAATTTACACAGTTCAAGTGGCAGAATATTGAGGAGATTTAAAGGCATTAATCTCAATCAATGACCAAATAAAAATGAAAAATAGGATATGTATGAAAGATATAAAAAAAATACTTATATAAGTAACAGTCTAACAGACATCTCCTGACAGAAGAAAGAGCCTTTTCCCTACAAGCTCCCTTCCTACCGAACTATGCTTACCTGAAATAAACTTATAGTTTTTATTTGTGGAGCTTACTTTTTTTGTGGAATTCTTGCAAAGATTAATGTGGCCCAGCTGATGTGTATTCCAGATCAATCAAACTATATATTCTTGCCTTTTGATGTTTTTAAAGTAATGGCTTATCATGCTTAATCCCACTAACTAATCAACTTTTTCTGGCTCATAAATTAATTAATTTGTATTTAGACGTAAACCACAATAGCCATTTGTGATTGATGATTGTAGTTAATGATAGTACATCTTAATCAAGTTGGATTTCTTTCTTACGACGTTATCCCTATTATTATTATTATTATTATTATTATTATTATTATTATTATTATCATTATTATTATTCATCATCATCATCATCATCATCATCGTAAAAGGAATCTCGCCTGTCAATCCATTACTTGATGACGAAAAGAGCGGATGATTAAGATAGTGAAAATTATTTTAGGTGGAGTAAATAAATCTCTTTTCTTCTTTGTGTTATTAAATGAGTGCAATTGAACCATAAAATAGTAAAAATTTCCATGCTTATCTAGATCTCATTTTTTAACGTGAAAAACCCTCTAATATTTAATGAAATTCATCATTATACTAATAAATTAATGGTTAAAACAAATTTCTTCCCATTAGAACAAGATAATTACAATTAACAACTGAGTTGGCCATGCATGCATATGTGAAACATATAGTACAGTTTGTTATAATTTGGTGTTCAATGTATAATGATGAGTATATTGGAATGATAATACATTCATATAGGTGTGTAGAATAATACTGAAAACAAAATGAAAATAAAAAACGGAGGAGTTGAAATTTTGGCTTGGATGAGTGCCTAGGCTTAAAGTTGACACTTTCAATAACCCGAGGTCAAAACCTTGACCTGAGTTTTGTACTGGGCGATCGTCCATGCCAATTTATTGACCATTGGGTTTGAATTTTTCGATTCATTTTTTGGCACATTTTCATGAAAAAAATGCATGTTGTCATGAACTTTTGAGGCATTTTCATACTGTATGATTGAGAATACAGACACACACATTTATTACACCACTAACAATTGGAATCATTCCATTCGTAGAGAGTTTTTCATAAATCTCTTTACATATTCATAATTTTGAGCGCTCTTCAAGTTTTAAGGAGAAAATATAAGTGCTTAGTATATTCTTCTAAGACTTGTTAAATCTTACAAACCATTTGCCGTGAATCCTTTTAATGTTAAGCATAAAAGTAAAAATAAAAAATTTAGAGGGGGCAAATTTAGTTTGAAGACAGAGATGACGCGTTCAAATTAATTTTTGACATTTCTCTTTTCTTTGGTTTCTTTTTTCCAAGACCTTGCAAGGATAAAGTTTTTCCAACAATAAGCTATTTCCGGTGTTTGTTACTTGTGTTGGTTTTCTTCTCCATTTTCCTTAAAGGATTCAAGTTTTT
Source organism: Osmanthus fragrans (assembly GCA_019395295.1). NCBI lineage: Eukaryota > Viridiplantae > Streptophyta > Magnoliopsida > Lamiales > Oleaceae > Osmanthus > Osmanthus fragrans. Next base: position 22,742,046 of record CM033359.1, on the reverse strand, counting down.
CGGACATGTTTCTCATTTCGAAAATACGGAACTCATATTTGGATTAGAGTTCAAAATTTTTCGTTGTGTTTTTTCTTGTGACGTGTAATTAACATCACGATTCTTCAAGTTTTTGCTTTCATTTCTACTCGCCTCTTGATAACTAGCACCTGATTTTGTGCTATTAGGCATTGATTCTTTTTTCTCATATATTTATTCATTCAACATGTTTTCTCTTCCATTGTCAAAGTAAGAACACCTTTAGGCCATACTTACTAATTAGAGAAACTATTAAGTAACCAACTAATCAAACCATAATAGTAATTTTTAAACTGGATAATTTTGTAGTTATGAGCTTCATCACTATTATCTTTTTGTTGAATTCTCTGTTTAATCAACACAAGAAATAGAATTCGCATTTACAAAATTTTAATCTCAATTGTTAAAAAAGTATGAATAGGATATAACTGAGATAGAATGCTGAAAGAAATATGAGAATTTGATTCATTTTTCTTTCTATTTATTACAAAGAGAAATTCCTTATACAAATAACTAAAAGAAGAAAAGATACAATACTGATTATAAAATAAATAAATAAATTGTGTTGTGAATGTACATGGCCAATGCAAAGAGGCATATGAAAAGCTGTCCTTTCGTTGCTTCTCAAAATTTGATTTCACAATCAGTTTGTTTGTTCGTTTGTTTTTATTTTTTATTTAGCACATAAAATCTGTGATTGCTTCACAATTACAAATTGGGACTCGAAAACCAATCCCAAATGGAGCCTTAGCCTATAATTTTTCCAAGAAACATTAACTAAGGCTCTCTTTGCTACAAGCCCTTTTCCATGGAACTGACAATTGAAAAATATATTTTCAAATTGTTTGTGTTTGATACACCAAATTTTTCATGAAATTGAATTCCCACAATTTTCTAGGTACAACCCACCAATACACATTTTGCTTGGAAAAAATTATTAAACCCACTTTAGGTTAAATAAAAATCATATTTTTAGTAAATTTTGATCAAAGTTGATAAATAGTATCCAGTGAAATGTATTGTTAAAATTAATTATTAATTTAAATTATACTTTAATCAAATTTTTAGTTGACTCAAACAGGGACTAATTGTTGAATTTGCATCGATCAAACTAAAAACACCAATTTCTTTCCCCCTCTCTATATTCCTTCTTTTCCATGTGTCTTTACGAGGGATGAGACACCACCAATACCTAACCCAACAAAATTTTCCATTTATAATAAGTTTAATAATTGATACACATAGCCCCTGGGGCACATTCAAATTGACAAAGGATGGGCATTGCGGGGCTTGCAACCTCAGCGTGGGGAGTTCAATTCCTGGTTGGAGCAGCTGAGTGTTGTAATAACCATTATTGGTTGGAGCAGTTTGGTGATGTAATAATCATGGAGGAGGTTCCTTTGGGACCAGGAGTATAAATGGTACACGGACCCTGGTTAATTTGGGCATAACCCATGGTTTACTTCCGCCAGTTACTGAGGGGTCGGTGGCTGGTGGTCCAGGATATAGTTTGACGTAAGCTGGGAAACCTGGATATAAAAAAAAAAAATAATAAAAAAATAATAATAATTGATACACATACCACTAATAAGCTGTATTTCTAGATATTATCATATTACTGAGCTTTTCAATTTTTTGTAGGATTCTTTGATGGAAACAATTTACCCGACGAATGGTTAATGCGAACTATTGACACAATTTAGCAACCCTAAAAATTGAATTCTCATCTGTAGCTATATATGAAAGGAATGCTTGATAGAGCCACTGACTTGACATTTGAACAGCATAGTTTCATGTATTAAAGGTACCGGTTATGGAGATTTTTTAAATAACCAAATTCGACATATAAACAATATTGGTAAACGTGTATGTCACTCCTTACAATTCAGAGGTGTTTGGTGGGGATTAAAATTAGATTTTTCAGTAGATTGTGATAGAAATTTTTTAAATGTGTGGTTGAAAAGCTGTGGAACACATAAAAGATGTGGTTGATATTGATTGTTTGACTTTGACTTAGATTAAAATCAAATTTAAATTGAAACCAAACAGGCCTTGAGCTTTTACATAGTTAACTCAATGATTTTCTATTGTGTATGGACTGACTTTTAGACTAATTATTGTTGCTATGAATAAGCTCTTGCATGCCATCATTTTCTATTAAATTATAAGATCAATAAAAACGAATATAATTTTGGAGAGAATGATTTATTTGAAGAGGAATTTTTTTTCTTTTTTCTTTTTATCCAAGCTTTATTTCTGTTTAGCGTTGATTTGCAATACTTGTTTTAAAGATGGTACATTTTAGGATTGGGCAAAACTCTCAAACTGAATCAGACTGAACTGAACTGGACCAAATTGGGCGTTTTTTCTTAAGTTAAATACACGAACAAATATTTGAATCGAAAATTGACGAGTTCGGTTTAATTCTAGATCAAGAATCGAAAAATCAAAGAAGAACTTGAATCTCCCTAATTTTTCAAATTTATTTATTTTAAATAAACCAAGTTATTTTATTATTTTCTAAATAAATTTGTTAACCCAAAAATATGATTTTTCTATTTCTAATTTTCAGTCGAAACTTAACTTAATCAAATTGATCAAAGTTTTATCCAAATTCGTTATTCTACGCAGTGCCGTTTCTTCTGAAGAAATCGAATTGAAACTCGACAGCTCTTCTCTTAATTATTGTAAGCTTGTTATCGCCCTATTCCTGTGCTTTTTCACAATCAAGTCTATGAAGAATTTAACAAAGAGAAACGTAAAGGACACATAAGTTTGAATTACATTATTTTGTAAGAGTTGAGATTGTACATGTCATTAGTTGAATTAACGTAACTTTGTAAATATTAAAAAATTAATTATAGTACATAAACTGGGAACCGAATAGAACTGAACACGAAGGGTTCCATAATTAAATTTGGACCCTACGATTTCGTTTACTAAATACCCAAAAATTTCGGGTTAGAACCGAACTTAACCTAAATGTGCCAAGCCCTTGGAAGAATATTTAAAAAATGGCCAAAAACTCTTGATTTTTTGGGTTGAAAAATACAACCCAAATTACATTACACTAATTTTGGGTGGTAGTGTCCCAAAAATTAACAAGTATTGATTTTTTTCAACCTCTAATAAACAGTATCACCTTAAAAAAAAAAAAAAAAAAAATAAAACAGTGGAATAAACTGGCAAATAGTCCCTAAGCGTCAACTCGATCTTTGCAAGTTTTCAATGATTTGCAATATATTTTTCCAGACAGACAACCTTTTCTTTTTTGAAACAGAATGCGAACTTGATTAAATCATGTTGTTTCACATTATTGAGAAAAAAATTCCCATCAAAATGGGCAGTGTAAATAGAAATTGAAAACAGACGAGAAGGAGAAAAACACAACTTATCCGTGATTCAATATATCCACGACTACTATTGGAGAAGAAGAATCAATTAATTCAAAAAAACCTCCCAATACAATGTTTCTTCACTCTCTCAGTTCCTCTCCGTACAAAGCTAGAGTGCTTCATGTACATCGCACACATGTGCATATTGTTTTTTCTAGTTTCTCTCGACTCAATTTTCGGTCTCATTATTATGGGTCGTGATGCTTGGACTCTTCGAAATGGTCGGAGTATTCGTGTCAACATGATACTGGTGCGGGTATGGGTACTCCACCTTCCAGCTGTTACACAATTTTCATGATCTTAGTCAAAGGAGTTATTATTTTTATTGCTACTAATGTTTTTAGATTAATCAGGTTGACAAAAAAGTAATATTAACGAAATTTGAACCTTTTTAACCATGACCTCGTATTCGAAAATAAAATATTCGACACTTAGATATGTACATGTATTACATGATATCCATACCTGAGTCCAAGCATCATATATTGTGGGTGTGTGTCTCTACACTCAACAGTCTCTTTGTACTCTTTTTCGTGTGTAACCCTAATTCTAATGAAAAATAATACACTCAATGTGCGAGTACCGTCTCTCTCACTCCAAGAAAAGGTAAGTTTTCCTTTTACTCACCAACTCTAAATCCTTAAAACACTTCTAATTGTCAAAGGATTCATTTTCCTTAATTTCCTTTCAGCCGCCAAGTAGTGTCCGTGATTACCATAAATTAGTGCCTTTGTCCAATATTTATTTCTTTGGTCCTCTCTCTGTCCATTACCAGTACTTTGGAGCTTTTCAATTATTTATTTTCTAAATTTGTGTCAAACCCAACACACAGCATGCGAAATCGAAATAAGAATACAATTGAGACAATCCATACAGAATTATATGGAAAGACAAAATTTAGAAATCGAAGGATTTAATAACTAACATTTATATATGTAGCATAATTTATTCAAAGAAATATATTGTTAATTTAATCACATCTAAAATATATAAATATGAATTCTAGCCCACAATGGCATTGGATACTTCTTGTACTTCTATATTGGTGAAACTGTGCTTAAAATCCATTGGATGGACAATTTAATATGACCTTGCATCAGCATCTGAAGAGACAAAAAGTGAAAAACCCTACTTGCTTTCTTGAATTTTAGAGGTGACTTAATATCGAGTACACAGAAGTCATGAGTTCAATTATTATGTACTGCTATCTATTTATGAAAATTGTCAACATATGAAACTGAAAAACTGCTCTCTAAATGTTAAACGAAGAAAAAAATTAAATAAATGAACCCGTGTTGATGTGTAACATCCTAAGTCATTTTCATAATATATATACTTGAGGTCTCTCTTCATTTTCTCCTCCTTGTTCTTAGACTCCTGGTAAGAATTAGATCCCGAGGAGCAACCATGAAAAGAGGTGAAAGCTCTGGAGGTGGTCAGAGTTCCTTAGGCTACCTATTTGGTTCTGATGATAAGCAAAAAAACAATGCACCATTGGCATCACCTACTGCTTGTACACCGCCTTATGGAATCGATATCATCGACGAAAAGCCACCAGAAAGTCCTCCTCCTAAAGAACAAAAAGGAGTCTCCAACAATTACCAAAGGGTCCAGGGTCAGAATTCAGGAAATTTCATCACTGTGAGTTAATTATTAACCACAAAAGAAATCTTCTACTGTAGTTCTTTCTAGTTGAACCCTTGTTTCCCCCTTGGGTAGACTAAATGTTACACTAATTCTTTGATTTGGAGAGAGGGAGATCATACTCCCCAGTCCTTAAACAAAGTGGTCTCTTTTCATTAGACTAAGAAGCTTGAAGGAAAAAATGGGGTGCTCCAAGCTAACAGAAATTCATTCAAACTTTTTTCTTCTTAAATATTTCCATATTCTCTGTGATATTGCGAAATTCTGTATTTTTTGAGATTATTTCCATAATTGTATTATTTGAATTAACACGGATCATTGTGCCTGTGCTAGGGTCGTCCATCCACTAAAGTCAAGTCGGTACCAGGTGGAGATTCGTCACTCGGTTACCTGTTTGGAGATAAGTCATGAGATTTTTTCTTTGTGAATGTTCTGTCGTGGTTGGTCTGATTTCTGCTCCATGTAGAAGGGTGTGAAATGTTTGTGCTGTTTGAAATTAGGTTAGGGTTTGTAGGGTTTGCTCTTTGTTTGATTATTTACTTTCTAAACATCAGCTTCTGAAGTTTTAACCGCCTGATTAGGATTTTCTCTATTATAGTCTGCTCCTTTGGCAAGAATAAGAACTGTAAAATAAGCCCAATTTCGAGGCAGCTATATTTGATGTGGTGTGTGATTTGTTTATTTTCATGTAAAAAATTCTGCACTTGTGTTTATTTTTTTCGACACATATACATCCACAAACTTCAGTATATTGAAAACTAGAAATAAATTTATATATATAAAGATAAGATGGGAGGGGTATAAAGTTTCTTAAAATTATGTGTAAATCTTGGGAATTCTATTGATGTTTTCTCCTTCATTGGGGATTGTCCACTTTTTTTTGGTTAATTTTGAAGCGTGTTCAGTCTTATTCGAAGCTGTATAATTGTTATTATATTGCTACGATATTGCATAGATACAATAGTTGTCATCAAATACTTTGAACTTTAAAATTTTGAATTTTATGCATAAAATGCAAGGGGACAACACCAAAAATAAATATAAAGTTAAGTAAATCATGTAGGTTGTAGATGCTCTATGCTTTTTTTGCTCTAAGTTCAATATATTTAAGAAAATGTAGCAAAAGTAATTTTAATCTTGAAAATTACTTATCTAGCAGCTGTGATAGGTTCGTGTTCTGGAGAGTAATATAATTAAGTAAAAAACAACACATTTTTAATTAGTTCTTTAATTGTAAGCTCATCTGGAGTTTAATTCATTGGATCAATCTGCCAAATCTCACAAAGAAGACATCAGTTCTGTAGGCTAGCTATGGAACAATCCACTAACAATTGAATGATTAGCAAAACCTAAATGCTGCAATTGATAACCACAGCTACCATTTACCTTGATAAATAAAACTATACAGATAACTAGACAAATATTAGCAAAGTATTGTTATTTATAGTTAGCGAGTGCATTAATCATCCTTGTGTGATAACTTGTTATTTTGAAGCATTAGCTTGTTCAACATAATTACATAAAATTAATGTCTCAAATAACAAGCTGTAATACAAGAATGACTACTGCAGTCACTTATTATAAATAATATTATTTTAGACTTGATTGACTAAAAGAGCAACAACCACATCTATTTTGGGTTCGGTTAATTTTGTTAAGAGGAATAATTCATCAAACTCTTATATATTGATTATTAATTTTGTATTTAGGTGTAACATCTCATACCAAGGGGGTCACCTCGTTAGAGAAGAGTAATCTTGAAATTTTATACCCATTTAGAGTTTTTAACCGATCAAATTGTACATTTGACCTTTTTGAACTCTGTTATATATTGCTAATTTCATCTCAATGCTTAAGTAAATCGAGAAAGATTACACATATTTACTTAAATTCCATCTTCAACATATCATCTCATGTGTACAAGAGATTCATTTGTTTTTTGTTTTTTATCAAAAGGGTTAATAGAAGCACACGTTTTATAAATGACTGTGACAAGATTTTATTCAATTCTAACAAAATAGTGAAAATACAGCCTAAAAATCCTTAAATTTTGAAAATTTCAAATGGACATCAACGAAGGTAATTAAAAAGGTAAATAAAGTTAAAAATATATTCGAAGTTATTTTTAATATTGAGTACTAGACGTGTCTTTGAAGTCATGATCTAATTTCCCTTGTGAATATTTGCTGCAACATCTTCTCTTTGTCTCTTATTTATTGGTTAGTTCCTAGATAAAAACATTTTTATACTAGAAATGATTTGATCAAGTTAAGGATATCAGATCATTTCATCATTTTAGTTGTACAAATATATGCCAACTCTTTTCTACACCTTTGTCCAACAAAGGTACACATTATTATGTGACTTTTAATCACATCAATAGTAAAAAGTCTTTTGCAAATAGTATAGTTCTTGTTGCAAACACAATTTGTCAGCCTGGCAACCTGAATTTGCTCTTTGTATGACTAATTACTTCCTAAACATTAGCTTCTGAAGTTTGAACAGCCTGTTTAGGATTTTTTCTATAGTCTGCTCATTTGGCAAGAATAAAAACTGTAAAACAAGCCTAATTCGAGGTAGTTATACTTGATGTGTTGTGTGATTTGTTTATTTTCATGTAAAAATTTCTGCACTTGTGTTATTTTTGTGTACAAACATGTATTCACAAACTTCAATATATCGAAAACTAGAAATAGAACTTATATTTTGAAATAGAAGATGAGAAGGGGAGAAAATTGCTTTAAATTATGTGTAAATCTTGTAGAATCTCCTTCATTTGGTGATCATTTTATAAATGGAGTTTTGTGCTGTATAATTCATACAGTTGTCCACTTTTATTTTGGTTAATTTTGAAGCGTGTTGAGTCTTATTTGAAACTGCATAATTGTTATTACATTCCTACGATACTGCATAGATATAATAGATATCATCAAATACTTTGAACCCTAAAATTTTTAATTTTATGAATAAATGCAATGGGACAACACCAAATAAATATAAAGTTAAGTAAATCATGTTGGTTGTAGATGCTCTATGCTTCTATTTGCCATAAGTTCACATATATATAAGAAAATATGGCAATAAGTAATTTTAAGCTCGAAAATTACTTATCTAACAGCTAGGATTGGTTCGTGGGCAAGATGAGAGTAATATAATTAAGTAAAAAAACAAAGCATTTTTAATTAGTTCCTAAATTGTAAGCTCATCTGGAGTTTAATTTATTGTATCAATATGCCAAATCTCACAAAGTAGACATCTGTAGGCTAGCTATGGAACAATCCTCTAACAATTGAATGATTAGCAAAACTTAAATGCTGCAATTGATAAACACAGCTACCATTTACCTTGATAAATAAAACTATAGAGATAACTAGACAAATATTAGCAAGTTATTTATAGTTGGTGATTAAAGTAGTCATCTTTGTGTGATAACTTATTATTTGAGGCATTAACTTGTTCAATAAAATTACATAAAATTAATGTCTCAAATAACAATCTATCATATAAGAATGACTACTGCAGTCACTTATTATAAATAGTATTATTCTAGACTTCATTGACTAAAAGAGCAACAACCACATCTTTTTTGGGTTCGGTTAATTTTGTTAAGAGGAATAATTAATTCAAACTCTTATATTTTAATTATTAATTTTGTATTTAGGTGTAACATCTCATACCAAGGTGGTCAGCTCGTTAGAGAAGAGTAATCTTGAAATTTTATACCCATTTAGAGTTTTTAACCGATCAAATTGTACATTTGACCTTTTTGAACTCTGATAGTATATTGCTAATTTCATCTCAATGCTTAAGTTAATCGGAAAAGATTACACATATTTACTTAAATTCCATCTTCAACATATTATCTCATGTGTACAAGAGACTCATTTATTTATTTATTTATTTTTATCAAAAGGGTTAATAGAAGCACACGTTTTATGAATGACTGTGGCAAGATTTTATTCAATTCTAACAAAATAGTTAAAATACAGCTTAAAAGTCCTTAAATTTTGAAAATTTGAAATGGACACTAACGAAGGTAATTAAAAAGGTAAATAAAGTTAAAATTATATTCGAAGTTATTTTTAATATTTAGTACTAGACGTGTCTTTGAAGTCATGATCTAATTTCTCTTGTGAATATTTGCTGCAACATCTTTTCCTGGTCACTTATTTATTGGTTAGTTCCTAGAAAAAAAACATTTTGATACTAGAAATGATTTGATCAAGTTAAGGATATCAGATCATTTCATCGTTTTAGTTGTACAAATATAGGCCAACTCTTTTCTACATCTTTGGCCAACAAAGGTACACATTATCATGTGACTTTTAATCACATCAATAGTAAAATGTCTTTTGCAAATAGTATAGTTCTTGTTGCAAAGCACAATTTGTCAGCCTGGCAACCTGAATTTGCTCTTTGTGTGATTAATTACTTCCTAAACATTAGTTTCTGAAGTTTGAACAGACTGTTTAGGATTTTCTCTATAATATGCTCCTTTGACAAGAGCAAGTGTTCACGAAAATATTGTTTCGATTTAAAACTCCACTAGTGTACAGTTCATAACAAATAATAAAGTGGAGTTTAGAGTTCCGGATATTGTCTCACAGAGATTGAGTTAACTCAATTTTTACCTATCTTGGCCTTAGCTGAACCAAGTAGTTAAATGTGATAGTTGCAAGTTGATTAAACCTAAACTAGAAGATGTATGTAATTGTGAATGAATTAAATTAAATTAAATGCAAAATGACAATTGAACGCAAGTTTGATGAAATTAATAAAAGAGAGACGTACTAGAATTGCGAATCCCCATGCAATGAACTCTTTTAATCCTAGTTTTATAAATTGACCACAGTGAAGTTTGAAGAATCAATGTTCCTATTTTATCCAACAATCTTTCCCGAGTAATGTTGAGCCTACTTTCATGTACAACCTGACTATATCTCTATGACGGATGCAAGTATACAAGAATGCATGAATTTTTGTGAACACTTAGAGATTCATGCAGGGCATAACGGTATATATCTATCCCCTATGGACCCTACGATGATTTATACTTTGTCGAGCATATTTTTCTTCTCTCGAATGCATAAAAACGTCACCAGATTCACAGAATCACGTGCACATAATTGTGGAGGAAAATAACTACATATAAATCATTCAAATTCAAATAACGTATTTTATTGTCAATAATGTAAAACTAGAAATCAAAAGATTACATCACATGGTTCGTTGTTCTCCTAGTATAGATTTATCTAGCCTAATATGGGGAAAGTCATAGAACACAAAGAAAGTTGAAGAAGCAACATCACCAGTTTGATATTTTACTTGAATCTTCGTATAATATCATCGATCTTGTGATTCTCCTCGTGTTTATGGCTCCAAATCTTCCTCCAAATATATTAGAATGTGTTTTTAATGTCTCTAGACGCCTTCTCCTCTGTAATTTGACGGCCCTATGGTTTTATATCTCTTTCGCAACCTGTTTTCATAAGAGTTTGAAGTAGATAATGAAACTGAAAATCTCGTGAATAGTTTGTACCATGCAATCCCAAATCACCCTCTAGATTTTTTGTGGCCTCCCATGTGACCGCATGGTGTTTTCGTTTTTCCACATTCTTCAATTTTGTCCCTGAACTTCATTTTTTTAGTTCTTGACCTTTTTTTTGTTTTTTTTCCATTTCTTTGCCTTTTAGGCCCTCATGTCTTCAATAGATTGGCACATAGCTCATTCACATTCTCGCTTCTTCCTTCGGATCATCTTTTGACTATTTGTACTTTGGTCCCTGAACTTTCGTTTTGGTCGTTTCTCGTTTCTTTTCTCTTGAATTCTGCCATATCCATCAATATAGTTCTACAAAATGAACTTATATAGAACTAAGCCATATTCAAACGCTATTGTCAACACTTAGTCATGTTTTGTGGCATAATTAAGTGTGTAAAAATCCACGATCGTCACATCGAGTGAAAAGATAATATTTATTTTGATGTAGAATGATCATGCAGCGGCAAACCCCACTGTCAAATGGAGCTTTAAGTTGTCTGTTGCTTTTGCTGGTACGTAACAGTTGTCAAATGTTTTCATTTCTTGTCAAAATGATCTAGCCAGATTGCATTTCTATGGTCTAAACATCTTTGAGAATCCCTCGTTGATCTCTCCTATTCCAGATCAATTGTGACTCTTTAAGATTTTCGAACAGAAACCCTAAACTTGTAACAAATGCTATTGTCTGAAAATTGGCAAACTTATTGCGATTTGCAAAACAAGTTCAATGGAAAGTTTAACCGTCGCATAAAGTTTCAATTTACACAGTTCAAGTGGCAGAATATTGAGGAGATTTAAGGGCATTAATCTCAGTCAATGACCAAATAAAAATGAGAAATAGGATATGTATGAAAGATATAAAAAAAATACTTATATAAGTAACAGACATCTCCTGACAGAAGAAAGAGCCTTTTCCCTACAAGCTCCCTTCCTATCGATTACCGAACTACGCTTACCTGAAATAAACTTATAGTTTTTATTTGTGGAGCTTACTTTTTTTGTGGAATTCTTGCAAAGATTGATGTGGCCCAGCTGATGTGTGTACCAGATCAATCAAACTTTATATTCTTGCCTTTTGATATCTTTAAAGTAATGGCTTATCATGCTTAATCCCACTAACTAATCAACTTTTTCTGGCTCATAAATTAATTAATTTGTGTTTAGACGTAAACCACAATAGCCATTTGTGATTGATGATTGTAGTTAATGATAGTACATCTTAATCAAGTTGGATTTCTTTCTTACGATGTTATCCCTATTATTATTATTATCGTAAAAGGAATCTCGCCTGTCAATCCATTACTTGATGACGAAAAGAGCGGATAATTAAGATAGTCAAAATTATTTTAGGTGGAGTAAATAAATCTCTTCTCTTCTTTGTGCTATTAAATGGGTGCAATCGAACCATAAAATAGTAAAAATTTCCATACCGATCTAGATCTCATTTTTTAACGTGAAAAACCCTCTAATATTTAATGAAAAAAAATGCATATGTGAAAAGTTAATTACAATTAGCAACTGAATAGTACATGCATATGTTGTAATTTGGTACAGTTTGTTCAAGTGTTAAGTATAATGATGATTATATTGGAATGATAATACATCCATATAAGTGTATAGAGTAAGTACGAAATACTGAAAACAAAATGAAAATAAAAATAGAGGAGCTGAAATTTTGGACTAGATGAGTGCCTAGGTTTAAAGATAGGCAAGTGCTCAATGTCGCTTTCAATAATAACCCGATGTCAAAATCTTGACTTGAGTTTTGTACTGGGCGATTGCGCCATACCAATTTATTGACCGCTAGATTTGAAATTTTTGATTCATTTTTTGGCACATTTTCCTGAAAAAAATGCATGTTTTCATGAACATTTGAGGCCTTTTCATGCTGTATGATTGAGAATATATATTATATATATATATATATATATATATATATATATATATATAGAGAGAGAGAGAGAGAGAGAGAGAGAGAGAGAGAGACACTCACACACACACACACACACACTTATTACACCACCACCAATTGAAATCATTCCATTCATGGAGAGTGTCATAAATTTCTTTACATATTCATAATTTTGAGTGCTCTTCAAGTCTCAAGGAGAAAACATAAGGGGGCGTTCTCTTCGTATTTCAATTTTGTGTTTTGTGTTTTGAATTCGTTTTGTGTTTTGTGTTTTGGGTGTCCATTTTGAGATTGTTGAAAACTCGTTCTTTTTGTCGTTTTGAAAATATATTTCACAATCCGTGTTTTTTGAGTTTTAGCAGATTTGTGAAGAAAGCAGTTAAAACGTAAAAAAGTTGTTTTCTGTTTTTTTCACAAAATTTTCAGCCGTTTTCGAAAAGTCGTTTTCAAAAATGAAAAAGAGAACACATTTTCTATGTTTTGAAAAATCAAAAACAAAAAAGGGCCCGAAAACAACAAAGAGAACTCCCCCTAAGTGCCTAGTATCTTTATTCTTCTAAGACTTGTTAAATCTTACAAACCATTTGCCGTGAGTCCTTTTAATTTTAAGCATAAAAATAATTCTAGAGGGGGGCAAATTTACTTGTTCAAACAAATTTTCGGCGTTTCTCTTTTATTTGGTTTCTTTTTTCCAAGCCCTTGTTAGGATAAAGTTTTTCCAACAATAAGCTATTTTCCAGTGTTTGTTACTTCTATTGGTTTTCTTCTCCATTTTTCTTGAAGGATTCAAGTTTTTCCGACATGTTTCTCATTTCGAAAATACGGAATTTATATTTGCATTTGAGTTCAAAAAATTTCGTCGTGTTTTTTCGTGTGACGTGTAATTAACACCTGATTTAGTGCTATTAGGCATTGATTCTTTTTTTTTATTATATATTTATTCAGTCAACATGTTTTCTCTTCAATTGTCAAAGTAAGAACACCTTTAGGCCATACTTATTAATTAGAGAAACTATTAAGTAACCAACTAATCAAACCATAATAGTAATTTCTAAACTGGATAATTTTGTAGTTATGAGCTTCATCACTATATCTTTTTGTTGAATTCTCTGTTTAATCAACACAAGAAATTGAATTCACATTTACAAAATTATAATCTCAATTGTTAAAAAAGTATGAATAGGATATAACTGAGATAGAATGCTGAAAGAAATATGAGAATTTGATTCATTTTTCTTTCTATATATTACTAAGAGAAATTCCTTATACAAATAACTAAAAGAAGAAAAGATACAATACTGATTATAAAATAAATAAATTGTGTTGTGAATGTACATGGTCAATGCAAAGAGGAATATGAAAAGCTGTCCTTTCGTTGCTTCTCAAAATTTGATTTCACAATCAGTTTGTTTGTTTGTTTTTATTTTTTATTTAGCACATAAAATCTGTGATTGCTTGACAATTACAAATTGGGACTCGAAAACCAATCCCAAATGGAGCCTTAGCCTATAATTTTTCCAAGAAACATTAACTAAGGCTCTGTTTGCTACAAGCCATTTTCCATGGAACTGGCAATTGAAAGATACATTTTTCAAATTTTTTGCGTTTGATACACTAAATTTTCCATGGAATTGAATTCCCACATATTTTCTAGGTACAACCCACCAATGCACATTTTGCTTGAAAATATTTTCCCACCTATTAGGTGGTTTTTGATTTTTGATTTTTTTTTTTTTTGGCAATTGAAACAAATTCTAGACTCAATGGTAAAAAAAATTATTCATTTAATTGACATTTTGCATGAAAAACAAAGTCAAACGAACACAAAAAAATTTCAAAATAATTTTTTTAATTTTTTTTTTTAACTTTTTGGCAATCCAAACAAATTTTAATACATATTGTAAAAAAAATTATCTCAAAAAATAACAATTTATATGAAAAATAAAGCAAACGGATTAAGTGAAAATTATATCAATCAAACACAATTAATTGACAATTTCGGGTAAAACAATTCTAGGCAATTCAATTCCCTAGAATTCATTTCATTTCCACCCAAATTCCACTTTTGCAATCAAACGGACTCTAAAATTTCAAGACCACCATCGAAAAATTTATTAAGCGCACTTTAGGTTAAATAAAAATCATATTTTTAGTAAATTTTGATAAAAGTTGATAAAAAGTATCCAGTGAATGTATTGTTAAAATTAATTATTAATTATATTTTAATCATCTTTTTAGTTGACTCAAACAGGGACTAATTGTTGAATTTGCATCGATCAAACTAATTAAAACCCCAATTTCTTTCCCCCTCTCTATATTCCTTCTTTTCCTTGTGTCTTTACGAGGGATGAGACACCACCAATACCTAACCCAACAAAATTTTCCATTTATAATAAGTTTAATAATTGATACACATACCACTAATAACCTGTATTTCTAGTTATTATCATATTACTGAGCTTTTCAATTTTTTTGTAGGATTCTTTGATGGAAACAATTTACCCGACGAATGGTTAATGCGAACTATTGACACAATTTAGCAACCCTAAAAATTGAATTCTCATCTGCAGCTATATATGAAAGGAATGCTTGATAGAGCCACTGACTTGACATTTGAACAGCATAGTTTCATGTATTAAAGGTACCGGTTATGGAGATTTTTTAAATAACCAAACAATATTGGTAAACGTGTATGTCACTCCTTACAATTTAGAGGTGTTTGATGGGGATTAAAATTAGATTTTTCAGTAGATTGTGATAGAAGTTTTTTAAATGTGTGGTTGAAAAGTTGTGGAACACATAAAAAATGTGGTTGATATTGATTGTTTGACTTTGATTTAAATTAAAATCAGATTTAAATTGAAACCAAACAGGCCCTGAGCTTTTACATAGTTAACTCAATGATTTTCTATTGTGTATGGACTGACTTTTAGACTAATTATTGTTGCTATGAATAAGCTCTTGCATGCCATCATTTTCTATTAAATTATAAGATCAACAAAAACGAATATAATTTTGGAGAGAATGATTTATTTGAAGAGGATTTTTTTTTTTTTTTGCTTTTTATCCAAGCTTTATTTCTGTTTAGCGTTGATTTGCAATACTTGTTTTAAAGAGAGTACATTTTAGGGTTGGGCAAAATTCTCAAACCGAATCAGACTGAACTGGACCCGAACTGAACTGGACCAAATTAAGAGATTTTTCTTAAGTTAAAATACACAAACAAATATTTGAATCGAGAATCGACGGGTTCGGTTCAATTTTAGATCAAGAATCGAAAAATCAAAGAAGAACTGAATTTCCCTAATTTTTTAAATTTATTTATTTTAAATAAACCAAGTTATTTTATTATTTTCTAAATAAATTTGTTAACCCAAAAATATGATTTTTTTATTTCTAATTTTCAGTCGAAGCTTAACTTAATCAAATTGACCAAAGTTTTATCCAAATTCGTTATTCTATGTAGTGTCATTTCTTATGAAGAAATCGAATTGAAACTCGACAACTCTTCTCTTAATTATTGTAAACTTGCTATCGCCCTATTCCTGTGCTTTTTCACAATCAAGTCTATGAAGAATTTAACAAAGAGAAACGTAAAAGACACATAAGTTTGAATTACATTATTTTGTAAGAGTTGAGATTGTACATGTCATTAGTTGAATTAACGTAGTTTTGTAAATATTAAAAAATTAATTATAATACAGAAATTGGGAACCGAATAGAACTGAACACGAAGGGTTCCATAATTAAATTTGGACCCTACGATTCCATTTACTAAATACCCAAAAATTTCGGGTTAGAATCGAACTGAACCTAAATGTGCCAAGCCCTTGGAAGAATATTTTAAAAATGGCCAAAAACTCTTGATTTTTTGGGTTGAAAAATACAACCCAAATTACATTACGCTAATTTTGGGTGGTAGTGTCCAAAAATTAACAAGAACTGATTTTTTTCAACCTCTGATAAACAGTATCACCTTAAAAAAAAAAAAAAAAAAAAAACAGTGGAATAAACTGGCAAATAGTCCCTAAGCGTCAACTCGATCTTTGCAAGTTTTCAATGATTTGCAATATATTTTGCCAGACAGAGACAACCTTTTCTTTTTTGAAACAGAATGCGAACTTGATTAAATCATGTTGTTTCACATTATTGAGAAAAAAAATTCCCATCAAAATGGGCAGTGTAAATAGAAATTGAAAACAAACGAGAAGGAGAAAAACACTACTATTGGAGAAGAAGAATCAATTAATTCAAAAAAACCTCCCAATACAATGTTTCTTCACTCTCTCAATTCCTCTCCGTACAAAGCTAGAGTGCTTCATGTACATCGCACACATGTGCATATTGTTTTTTCTAGTTTCTCTCGACTCAATTTTCGGTCTCATTATTATGGGTCGTGATGCTTGGACTCTTCGAAATGGTCGGAGTATTCGTGTCAACATGATACGGGTACGGGTACGGGTACTCCACCTTCCAGCTGTTACACAATTTTCATGATCTTAGTCAAAAGAGTTATTATTTTTATTGCTACTAATGTTTTTAGATTAATCAGGTTGACAAAAAAGTAATATTAATGAAATTTGAACCTTTTTAACCATGACCTCGTATTCCACATTTTAGGAAATAAAATATTTGACACTTAGATACGTACATGTATTACATGATATCCATACTTGAGTCCAAACATCATATATCGTGGTGTGTGTCTCTACACTCAATAGTCTCTTTGTACTCTTTTTCATGTGTAACCCTAATTCTAATGAAAAATAATACACTCAATGTGCGAGTACCGTCTCTCTCACTCCAAGAAAAGGTAAGTTTTCCTTTTACTCACCAACTCTAAATCCTTAAAACACTTCTAATTGTCAAAGATTCATTTTCCTTAATTTCCTTTCAGCCGCCAACTAGTGTTCGTGATTACCATAAATTAGTGCCTTTGTCCAATATTTATTTCTTTGGTCCTCTCTCTGTCCATTACCAGTACTTTGGAGCTTTTCAATTATTTATTTTCTAAATTTGTATCAAACCCAACACACAGCATGCGAAATCGAAATAAGAATACAATCCATACAGAATATATGGAAAGACATAATTTAGAAATCGAAGGATTTAATAACTAACATTTATATATGTAGCATAATTTATTCAAAGAAATATATAGTTAATTTAACACATGATGTGATTACTTAAAACGGTTTAAATTGTTTGCATGACAAAAGCCCTAATTTGATTCCACACATTTCCATAGTGCAAGATTAGTACCTAATTCAATCACATCTAAAATATATAAATATGAATTCTACCCCACAATGGCATTGGATACTTCTTGTACTTCTATATTGGTGAAACTGTGTTTAAAATCCATTGGATGGACAATTTAATATGACCTTGCATCAGCATCTGAAGAGACAAAAAGTGAAAAACCCTACTTGCTTTCTTGAATTTTAGAGGTGACTTAATATCGAGTACATAGAAGTCACGAGTTCAATTATTATGTACCGCTATCTATTTATGAAAATTGTCAAAATATTAAACTGAAAAAATGCTCTCTAAACATTAAACGACGTGTTAAAGAAAAAAATTAAATAAATGAACCCCTGTTGATGTGTAACCTCCTAAGTCATTTTCATAATATATATAGTTGGGGTCTCTCTTCATTTTCTCCTCCTTGTTCTTAGACTCCTGGTTAAGAATTAGATCCCAAGGAGCAACCATGAAAAGAGGTGAAAGCTCTGGAGGTGGTCAGAGTTCCTTAGGCTACCTATTTGGTTCTGATGATAAGCAAAAAAACAATGCACCATTGGCATCACCTACTGCTTGTACACCGCCTTATGGAATCGATATCATCGACGAAAAGCCACCCGAAAGTCCTCCTCCTAAAGAACAAAAAGGAGTCTCCAACAATTACCAAAGGGTCCAGGGTCAGAATTCAGGAAATTTCATCACTGTGAGTTAATTATTAACCACACAAGAAATCTTTTACTGTAGTTCTTTCTAGTTGAACCCTTGTTTTTCCCCCTTGGGTAGACTAAATGTTACACTAATTCTTTGATTTGGAGAGAGGAGATCATACTCACCAATCCTTAAACAAAGTGGTCTCTTTTCATTAGACTAAGAAGCTTGAAGAAAAAAATGGGGTGCTCCAAGCCAACATAAATTCAATCAAACTTTTTTCTTCTTAAATATTTCCATATTCTCTGTGATATTGCGAAATTCTGTATTTTTAAGATTATTTCCATAATTGTATGATTTGAATTAACATGGATCATTGTGCGTGTGCTAGGATCGTCCATCCACTAAAGTCAAGTCGGTACCAGGTGGAGATTCGTCACTCGGTTACCTGTTTGGAGATAAGTCATGAGATTTTTTCTTTTTGAATGTCCTGTCGTGGTTGGTCTAATTTCTGCTCCATGTAGAAGGGTGTGAAATGTTTGTGCTGTTTGAAATTAGGTTAGGGTTTGTAGGGTTTGCTCTTTGTTTGATTATTTACTTCCTAAACATCAGCTTCTGAAGTTTGAACCGTCTGATTAGAATTTTCTCTATTATAGTCTGCTCCTTTGGCAAGAATAAGAACTGTAAAATAAGCCTAATTTCGAGGCAGCTATATTTGATGTGGTGTGTGATTTGTTTACTTTCATGTCAAGAATTCTGCACTTGTGTTTTTTTTCGACAGATATACATCCATGAACTTCAGTATATCAGTATATCGAAAACTAGAAATAAAACTTATATATAGAAAGATAAGATGGGAGGGGGAGAAAATCTCTTAAAATTATGTGTAAATCTCGGGAATTCTATTGATGTTTTCTCCTTCATTTGGGGACTGTCCACTTTTTTGGTTAATTTTGAAGTTTGTTCAGTCCTATTCAAAACTGTATAATTATTATTAAATTGCTACGATACTGCATAGACATAATAGATGTCATCAAATACTTTGGACAATAAAATTTTGAATTTTATGAATAAAATGCAAGGGGATAACACCAAAAATAAAAATAAAGTTAAGTAAATCATGTTCGTTGTAGATGCTCTATGCTTCTTCTTTTTTTTCTCTAAGTTCAGATATATTTAAGAAAATGTAGCAAAAGTAATTTTAATCTCGAAAATTACTTATCTAGCAGCTGTGATTGGTTCGTGTTCAGGAGAGTAATATAATTAAGTCAAAAACAACATATTTTTGATTAATTCTTAAATTGTAAGCTCATCTGGAGTTTAATCTATTGGATCAATCTGCCCAATCTCACAAAGAAGACACCAGTTCTGTAGGCTAGCTAAGGAACAATCCTCTAACAATTGAATGACTAGACAAATATTAGCAAAGTAATGCTATTTATAGTTAGCGACTGTAGTAGCCATCCTTGTATGATAGCTTGTTATTTGAGACATTAACTTGTTCAACAAAAAGTACATAGAATTAATGTCTCAAATAACAAGCTGTCATTTAAGAATGACTACTGCAGTCACTTACTATAAATAGTATTATTCTAGACTTGATTGACTAAAAGAGCAACAACCACATCTTTTTAGGGTTCGGTTAATTTTGTTAAGAGGAATAATTAATACAAGGATTATGCTACAAGTACAAAACTCTTGACAAAATCTTTGAACAAATAGAATAATCCTTAATGCAAACTCTTAAATATTGATTATTAATTTTGTATTTAGGCGTAACATCTCATACCATGGTAGTAAGCTCGTTAGAGAAGAGTAATCTTGAAATTTTACACTCATTTAGAGTTTCAAACTGATCAAATTGTACATTTGAACTCTGATAATATATTGCTAATTTCATCTCAAAGCTTAAATTAATAGAGAAAGATTACACATATTTACTTAAATTCTGTCTTCAACATATCATCTATGTGTACAAGAGATTCAAAATTTTTTTTTTTTTTTTTTTATCAAAAGGGTTTAGAAGCACACATTTTATAAATGACTTTGACAAGATTTTATTCAATTCTAACAAAATAGTTAAAATACAGCTTAAACCTCCTTAAACTTTGAAACTTTGAAATGGACATCAACGAAGGTAATTAGAAATGTAAATAAAGTTAAAAATATATTTGAAGTTATTTTTAATATTGAGTACTAGACGTGCCTTTGAAGTCATGATCTAATTTCCCTTGTGAATATTTGCTGCAACATCTTCTGTGTCACTTATTTATTGGTTAGTTCCTAGAAAAAACATTTTGATACTAGAAATGATTTGATCAAGTTAAGGATATCAGATCATTTCATCATTTTAGTTGTACAAATATAGGCCAACTCTTTTCTACACCTTGGCCAACAAAGGTAAACATTATTATGTGACTTTTAATCACATCAATAGTAAAAAGTCTTTTGCAAATAGTATAGTTCTTGTTGCAAAGCACAATTTGTCAGCCTGGCAACCTGAATTTGTTCTTTGTGTGATTAATTACTTCCTAAACATTAGCTTCTGAAGTTTGAACAGCCTGTATAGGATTTTCTCTATAGTCTGCTCCTTTGGCAAGAATAAAAACAGTAAAACAAGCCTAATTCGAGGCAGTTATACTTGATGTGTTGTGTGATTTGTTTATTTTCATGTAAAAATTTTCTGCACTTGTGTTTTTTTGTGTACAAACATGTATTCACAAACGTCAATATATCGAAAACTAGAAATAGAACTTATATACAGAAATAGAAGATGAGAGGAGGAGAAAATTGCTTTAAATTATGTGTAAATCTTGTAGAATCTCCTTTATTTGGTGGTCATTTTATAAATGGAATTTTGTGTTGTATAATTCATACAGTCGTCCACTTTTATTTTGGTTAATTTTGAAGCGTGCTGAGTCTTATTCGAAACTGCATAATTATTATTACATTCCTACGATACTAGATATAATAGATATCATCAAATACTTTGAACCCTAAAATTTTTAATTTTATGAATAAATGCAACGGGACAACACCAAAATAAATATAAAGTTAAGTAAATCATGTTGGTTGTAGATGCTCTATGCTTCTATTTGCCATAAGTTCACATATATATATATGAAAAAATGGCAATAAGTAATTTTAAGCTCGAAAATTACTTATCTAACAGCTAGGATTGGTTCGTGTTCGAGATGAGAGTAATATAATTAAGTAAAAAAACAAAGCATTTTTAATTAGTTTCTAAATTGTAAGCTCATCTGGAGTTTAATTTATTGGATCAATATGCCAAATCTCACAAAGTAGACATCTGTAGGCTAGCTATGGAACAATCCTCTAACAATTGAATGATTATTAAAACTTAAATGCTGCAATTGATAAACACAGCTACCATTTACCTTGATAAATAAAACTATAGAGATAACTAGACAAATATTAGCAAGTTATTTATAGTTGGCGATTAAAGTAGTCATCTTTGTGTGATAACTTGTTATTTGAGGCATTAACTTGTTCAACAAAATTACGTAAAATTAATGTCTCAAATAACAATCTGTCATATAAGAATGACTACTGGAGTCACTTATTATGAATAGTATTATTCTAGACTTCATTGACTAAAAGAGCAACAACCACATCTTTTTTGGGTTCGGTTAATTTTGTTAAGAGGAATAATTAATCCAAACTCTTATATATTGATTAATATATATATATATATATATATATATATATATATTTTTATTTATTTATTTATTTATTTAGGTGTAACATCTGATACCAAGGTGGTTTTTAACCGATCAAATTGTACATTTGACCATTTTGACCTCTGATAGTATATTGCTAATTTAATCTCAATGGTTAAGTTAATCGAGAAAGATTACACATATTTACTTAAATTCCATCTTCAACATATCATCTCATGTGTACAAGAGATTCAATTTTTTAATCAAAAGGGTTAATAGAAGCACACATTTTATAAATGACTGTGGCAAGAAATTATTCAATTCTAACAAAATAGTTAAAATACAGCTTAAAACTCCTTAAATTTTGAAAATTTGAAATGGACACCAACGAAGGTAATTAAAAAGGTAAATAAAGTTAAAATTATATTCGAAGTTATTTTTAATATTGAGTACTAGACGTGTCTTTGAAGTCATGATCTAATTTCCCTTGTGAATATTTGTTGCAACATCTTCTCCGTGTCACTTATTTATTGGTTAGTTCCTAGAAAAAAACATTTTAGTGCTAGAAATGATTTGATCAAGTTAAGGATATCAGATCATTTCATCATTTTAGTTGTACAAATATAGGCCAATTCTTTTCTACATCTTTGGCCAACAAAGGGACACATTATTATGTGACTTTTAATCACATCAATAGTAAAATGTCTTTTGCAAATAGTATAGTTCTTGTTGCAAAGCACAATTTGTCAGCCTGGCAACCTGAATTTGCTCTTTGTGTGATTAATTACTTCCTAAACATTAGCTTCTGAAGTTTGAACAGACTGTTTAGGATTTTCTCTATAATATGCTCCTTTGGCAAGAGCAAGTGTTCACGAAAATATTGTTTTGATTTAAAAGTCCACTAGTGTACAGTTCATAACAAATAATAAAATGAAATTTAAAGTTCCGGATATTGTCTCACAGAGATTGAGTTAACTCAATTTTTACCCATCTTGGCCATAACTGAACCAAGTAGTTAAATGTGATAGTTGCAAGTTGATTAAACCTAAACTAGAAGATGTATGCAATCGTGAATGAATTAAATTAAATTAAATTAAATGCAAAATGATAATTGAACGCAAGTTTGATGAAATTAATAAAAGAGAGACGTACTAGGATTGTGAATCCCCATGCAATGACCTCTTTTAATCCTAGTTTTACAAATTGACCACAGTGAAGTTTGAAGAATCAATGTTCCTATTTTATTCAACAATCTCTCCCAAGTAATGTTGAACCTACTCTCATGTACGACTTGACTATATCTCTATGACAGATGCAAGTATACAAGAATGTATGAAATTTTGTGAACACTTAGAGATTTACGCAGGGCATAGCGGTATATATCTATCTGCTATGGACCCTACGATGATTTATACTTTGTCAAGCATATTTTTCTTCTCTCGAATGCATAAAAACGCCACCAGATTCACAGAATCACGTGCACATAATTGTGGAGGAAAATAATTGCATATAAATCATTCAAATGCAAATAACGTGTTTTATTGTTAATAATGTAAAACTAGAAATCAAAAGATTGCATCACATGGTTCATTGTTCTCCTAGTACAGATTTATCTAGCCTAACATGAGGAAAGTTATAGAACACAAAGAAAGTTAAAAAACAACATCACCAGTTTGATATTTTACTTGAATCTTTGTATAATACCATCGATCTTGTGATTTTCCTTGTGTTTATGGCTCCAAATCTTCCTCCAAATATATTAGAATGTGTTTTTAATGTCTCTAGATGCCTTGTCCTCTGTTATTTGACGGCCCTATGATTTTATATCTCTCTCGCAACCTATTTCCATAAGAGTTTGAAGTAGATAATGAAACTGAAAATCTCGCGAATAGTTTGTACCATGCGACTGTATGGTTATCCCAAATCACCCTCTGGATTTTCTGTGGCCTCCCATGTGACCGCATGGTGTTTTCATTTCTCCTCATTCTTCATTTTTGTCCCTGGACTTCATTTTTTTAGTTCTTGACCTTTTTTTTTTTTTTTTTTTTTTTTTTTTTTTTCCATTTCTTTGCCTTTTAGGCCCTCATGTCTTCAATAGATTGGTACGTAGCTCATTCGCATTCTCGTTTCTTCCTTCGGCTCATCTTCTGGCTATTT
Source organism: Osmanthus fragrans (assembly GCA_019395295.1). Classification (NCBI taxonomy): domain Eukaryota; kingdom Viridiplantae; phylum Streptophyta; class Magnoliopsida; order Lamiales; family Oleaceae; genus Osmanthus; species Osmanthus fragrans. The sequence continues at coordinate 22,717,806 of CM033359.1, read as the reverse complement.
ACACTTTGGTCCCTGAACTTTCGTTTTGGTCTTTTCTCATTTTTTTTCTCTTGAATTCTTCCATATCCATCAATATAATTCTACAAAACGAACTTATACAGAACTGAGCCATATTCAAACGCTATTGTCAACACTTAGTCATGTTTTGTGGTATAATAAGTGTGTAAAACGTACTTATCATTAATAACTGTAAAACAAGCCTAATTTCGAGGTAGTTATACTTGATGTGGTCTGTGATTTGTTTATTTTCTTTTCAAAAATTCTGCACTTGTGTTTTTTCGTGTACCAGTACAAACATGCATTCACAAACTTCAATATATCGAAAACTAGAAATAGAAGATGGAAAGAGGAGAAAATTGCTTAAAATTATGTGTAAATCTTGGGAATTCTACACTTCTGTTGATGTTTTCTCCTTCATTTGGTGATCATTTTATAAATGGAATTTTGTGCTGTATAATTCGTAAAGTTGTCCACTTTTATTTTGGTTAATTTTGAAGCCTGTTGAGTCTTATTCGAAACTGCATAATTGTTTTTACATCCCTGCGATATTGCATAGATATAATAGATATCATCAAATACTTTGAACCCTAAAATTTTTAAGTTTATGAATAAATGCAATGGGACAACACCAAAATAAATATAAAGTTAAGTAAATCATGTTGGTTGTAGATGCTCTATGCTTCTATTTGCCATAAGTTCATATATATATAAGAAAATTTGGCAAAAGTAATTTTAAGCTTGAAAATTACTTATCTAACAACTAGGATTGGTTTGTGTTCGAGATGAGAGTAATATAATTAAGTCAAAAACACAGCATTTTTAATTAGTTCTTAAATTGTTAAGCTCACAAAGATGACATCAGTTCTGTAGGCTAGCTACGGAACAATCCTCTAACAATTGAATGATTAGCAAAACAAAAATGCTGCAATTGATAAGCACTACTTCCATTTACCTTGATAAATAAAACTATACAGACAACTAGACAAATATTAGCAAAGTATTGTTATTTATAGTTAGCGACTGTAGTAGTCATCCTTGTGTGATAACTTGTTATTTGAAGCATTAGCTTGTTCAACAAAATTACATAAAGTTAATGTTTCAAATAACAAACTGTAATTTAAGAATGACTACTGCAGTCACTTATTATAAATAATATTATTTTAGACTTGATTGACTGAAAAAGCAACAACCACATCTTTTTTGGGTTATGTTAATTTTGTTAAGAGGAATAATTAATCCAAACTCTTATATATTGATTATTAATTTTGTATTTAGGTGTAACATCTCATACCAAGGTGGTCAGCTCGTTAGAGAAGAGTAAACTTGAAATTTTATACCCATTTAGAGTTTTTAACCGATCAAATTGTACATTTGACCTTTTTGAACTCTGTTAATATATTGCTAATTTCATCTCAATGCTTAAGTTAATCGAGAAAGATTACACATATTTACTTAAATTCCATCTTCAACATATCATCTCATGTGTACAAGAGATTCATTTTTTTTAATCAAAAGGGTTAATAGTAGCACACGTGTTATAAATGACTGTGGCAAGATTTTATTCAATTCTAACAAAATAGTTAAAATACAGCTTAAAACTCCTTAAATTTTGAAAATTTGAAATGGACATCAACGAAGGTAATTAAAAAGGTAAATAAAGTTAAAAATATATTCGAAGTCATTTTTAATATTGAGTTCTAGACGTGTCTTTGAAATCACGATCTAATTTCCCTTGTGAATATTTGCTGCAACATCTTCTCTTTGTCACTTATTTATTGGTTAGTTCCTAGAAAATAACATTTTGATACTAGAAATGATTTGATCAAGTTAAGGATATCAGATCATTTCATCATTTTAGTTGTACAAATATAGGTCAACTCTTTTCTACACCTTTGGCCAACAAAGGTACACATTATTATGTGACTTTTAATCACATCAATAGTAAAAAAGTCTTTTGCAAATAGTATAGTTCTTGTTGCAAAGCACAATTTGTCAGCCTGGCAACCTGAATTTGCTCTTTGTGTGATTAATAGAACTATAAAGATAACTAGACAAATATAAGCAAGATTCTTATAAACTAGATTGAATAAAAAGAGCACAACCACATTTTTTTGGGTTCAATCGATCTTGTTAAGAGGAATAATTAATTCACACTCTTATATCTTGATTGTTGTTTTTGTATTTAGGCAATTTGAAAATTTAATTTTAACATCTCATAGCAAGATATTTAGATCATTAGAGAAGGGAAATCTTGAAATTTTACACTCAGTTGAGTTTTAGACCAATCAAATTGCACATTTGAACTTTTTGAACTCTGACATCTCATTTCAAAGCTCAAGTTAATTGAGAGATCACATGTATTTACTTAAATTTTATCTTCAACATATCATCTCATGTGTACAAGAGATTCAATTTTTTTTTTTAATTATTATTCAAAGGGTTAATAGAACCACAATTTTTATAAATGATCGTGGCAACATTTGATTCAATTCTAAAAAAATAGTTAAAATACATCTTAAAAGTTAAAACTCCTTAAACTTCGAAACTTTGAAATGGACGTGAATGAAGGTAACTTAAAAGGTAAATAAAGTTCAAATTATGTTCGAAGTTATTTTTAATATTGAGTACTAGGCGTGTCCTTAAAATCATGATCTAATTTCCTTTTAACATTCTAGCTTCTTCCCTTGAGAATATTTGCAGCAACATCTTTTCCTTGTCACTTATCTATTGGTTAGTTCCTAGATAAATACATTTTGATACAAGAAATGATTTGATCAAGTTAAGGATATCAGATCATTTCATCATTTTAGTTGTCCAAATACGGACCAACTCTTTTCTACATGTTTGGCCAACAAAAGTACACATTATTATGTGACCTTTGATCACATCAACAATAAAAAGTCTTTGCCCAAATAGTATAACTATCGTTGCAAAGCACAATTTGTCAGCTTGGCAACCTGAGTTTGCTCATGGTGAACTAATCAGACAGCCAAGGAAGATAAATACAAAGAAAGATTAATAATCATATTCTGCCCTTGTTTTGTTATAATAAAAATCAAATTTTTATTAAATTTTAATAAAAGTTGATGAAATTTACGCTTGAAAAGTTGATGAAAATCGTGAATCCCTTGAAACGTGATTAAAAATGAGTATTAAGAAATATAGATCAAATATGAGCTAGAATAATCACATAGTAGATAAAATTTTAGAATTTCTTCTTCTTTAATAACGTGTCCCGGTGATATCCAATTTGTTGATGAAACAATTAATAAGTAGTACTAAATAGAACTAAATACACACTTTTTTCTAATTAGCCTATATTTGGCTCATGTATATAAACTGTTTATTACCCACAAAACGTACAAGTATAATACCCACTTATTTATATCTATTTAAAATGTAAATAATTTATAATCACTTCCAAAACATGCTTTTAATGTGCTGGTGTCATATAATTTACTTTCATAAACAAATCATAAATGAAGAAGTAAACAAAAATGAAAAAATAATTCAATTAACACAACTTTAAAATCGGGTCATACAATGAGGCAACACTCTTTTATAGACTTTCAATTGTAGCGTCAATTTTTGTTAATCTCTCCAGTAAAGATTACATACTTTTATTGTCAAATGAACCGGTCAAGGTCTCAAATGTCATACAATTATGATCACAGTCACAAATCGTATAAAGTCACAATCACAAAGACACATATTGTGAGTCAAAATTATAAATTACCCATTTTATTAGTAATTATTATTTATTGATTACAAATTATCCATTTATTGGTCAAAAATGCTCTTCACCACTTCCACCGCCAACAACCATTATTTGCAAAACTTGATCTAAAATTGCAAACATGGGCTTTCAATTTCACAAATTACACTAGAAGCCACCGTCCCAAATACTCACCAAATCCTAACTTCCTCCCTTTCTCTACTGCACTAGTGTCTAGCCATAAACGATGCACCATCCTTAGGTGCACCTCTGGGTATGACGTTGTTACAATAGTAGCGTCCCGACATTGCTGTTACAATAGCAGCAGGATCCCTATGATGCTTACGTGGTGGCTGTAGGCGAGTCTTGATGTTGGCGTGGTGATGACGATGGGCGATAGTGATGAACAACAATTGTGGAGGTATGGGTGTGATTGTGACTTGGGGAATGAGTAAAAGAATAAATTAGGATTTGTGGTTGGTGAGTGGGTGAGCGGGAGTGAGATACACCTGATTTTTGAAATAAAAAGTCTTACACCTTATTTTTGAATTGATAAGTTTAAAAGTAGGTCAATTTTAACGTAGCATAATCTTGTTTGCCTTAATATAAGAATGTGGATCTTCTCTCCATCGAAAGAACTGAGATTATCGCGAAGGGATGTGGCATAACTTGGTAGCACGTTTGTTTTGGGTACAAAATGTCACTGGTTCAAATCCTTGCTAGTCATAGAATATTATTCTCGTCAAACTTAAATCTAAACTCAAATAAAATAGCAAGGGTTCGGGCAATTAGAGATCTTTTCTTAACATCAAGTGTGTTGAGACATGATAGAAATGAGAAATCCAACAATTTCTTTGTTTTCAACGCCACCTAATTTCCAAGGTGTTCTTCCTAAAAACTATTTCACTTAAACTTTTAACGATGCTTTTTCTAACTCAACTTGAAGCACACTCTTTGTACTTAAAAAGATACATATACTTATACTTTACGTTTATTAAGAAGTATTAATTAACGCAATTTTGATGATCTTCAACTTTGTCGCTTGATGATATGCTAAATTCTTGTCTTCATATATTTCATTATCACCCTCTATTTTTTCATGTTTCTCCTTATTTACATATTTATAAAAATTAGAAAATCGAACTCTCTCAATTCATTTCCTATAAAATTCATTCTATTTCCAAACATAAGTTTGAAGTAGCTCAAACCTAACTCGCTTTACCTCTCTAGAAAATATTTCATAATAAAAGAGTAAAATACTGACAAAACAAAAATTTTAAAAAGAAAAATTGTTACATTGTTACCACCAGTGGCGAATCTAGGAATCAAATCCAATTAGGGTAACTATTGACCGTCGATCGTCAATGATAGTAATAGTGAGATCATTTATCAAACACGATCGTACATATTACTATGTTTTCGATTTATTCTTGGAAATTGTTTCCACCATCAATTTTTTTTTTTTTTTTTTTGCAATAGTTACATGTAAAAAAATTGGAGTATATTTACAATTAGCCAATAACCAATTCCAAGTATAATGGACAATTTTTCAACCTTCATTCATTCTTAATAAACTGAAAATATAGATAGGGGAAAGTTCGAACAAAAGATTCCAAGATTCTAGACTCTTAAGGATAAGCTAAGTTTTGGATCCAATTTGAAACAAACAAAAATGAAGGCTAGGTTCCCTTTGAAAATTTTGAGTTCTAATAATTAGTAATGTATTTCATTTATGTTCAAAAGCTAGAAAATTTTGGGTCCAAAATTCCAAATTGTCCAATAGGAGGAATTTTTATTTTCTTAAGGAATTAACATAAAAAATCATGCATCAGAAATTTGGAATCCACCATAAACATAGAGTTTATTGTGAAATCATAACTCATAAATGATAAATCAAAAAATGAATTAGAAGAACAAAAACCCAAAAAGAAAAAAAGAAAAAGAAAAAGAAGAGAGTCAGAAGTTCACAACAAACGAGTCACTACGAAGATGGCAATCAACAAAAGGGCAGGGACGATGTGCTAGTGCTGAGTGTGCAGGGACAAGGCTACGGGAGGGAGGGAGGAAGCTCAGTCGTCGATTTGGAAATTGCAAATTAGAATAGCCAAATAGGTTGGATCATGGATTATGAGCTTAGGTATATGGATTTGTTATATGAAATTCCATTGAATCAGCTTGATTTTATTTGGGCCTAAACCTTTAAAAAAAAAAAAAACAAAAGATCCAAAAAAAAAAAAAAAGGCCCAAAAAACTAAATAGAAAAAAATGTCTCAATCATCTTTCTTCTTGACTCGTTCTAATTCCCCATGTGTCGATTCAAGCTTCTTCCTGGCTACATCGATGGAGATTGCAAATTTTGGCAAAACCAGAAAGTGTGATTGTGCCTCCTCATCGGGTGCTAGCTCCATCATTGGTCACCATATTCTATTGTCCATCATTCATTTTATGAAAAAGAGTTGATTTCACTAAAATTCCTCTACTCTTGTTTATTATTGTAATTGGTTCATAATTTTTTTTTTTTTTTTTTCAAAAACCTCAATCTATTGTTCATTAATAATTTTATATGGGGGCGGATGTGGATCATTGAGTTGGGTCGATTTAGGACTAACATGAAACCAAAACCAACTTGGGCTCCATTATTTACTAAGGCGCTGTCTGAGAAGGACTTTAAAAAAGCCAGAATCGATTTTCATATCAAATCACCAGGGCCCACTCGCTTTGGCTGTCAGATTTGAAACACCAAAATATAATGCAAATCACATTTTTACCCTCATTCTTTCACATGTGAGCTAAAATCTTTGACCATCCTATATGGTAGAAAAAAACGTGTGCTCCCACAATAATTTCACAAAATGGGCCCACCAATTGTGTCATGTAGCATTTTGTTGCCTAGGTGCGTCCACGATGAAAAGAAATAAATACCACACAAATATCAGGTGTCGTCATTCCCATTTCCATAATTAGCGCAATAATTTTTTTCCATTGTTCCAATTCGTTATCGCTTGCAACAATTTTTCATCAAACTACATTGAATTGAAAAATAGCCAACATTATTGTACCATAAAGACATTACGAAAAACACGCACAATCATTGACGTAAAAAAAACTACGCACGCTTATTGACTTTGAGCCAAGTAATCTCGAAAACGATCCCAATCATCGCGTTGCATTTCTGGTTCAATCATTTCAGCAACGGCTTCTTCTCTTTCGTCTGGAAGTTCTACCTCCGCCGCGTCAGGATTTGTCTCCACTCTTGTGAATGCCTCGTCGACAACTCCTGCTCGTCGAAGAAAGTTGTGTACACCCATAGTAGCTACCACAACAGCAATCTGCAATTCAAAATTGTAACTCGGCATACGATCGAGTATCTTCCATCGACTTTTCACACACAAAAATCACGCTCTATTACGTTTCTGCATGACGAGTGTCGAAAGTTAAATTTCTCACACTCTCATTTCGAAAGTTTCTTCTCCGGCCGGTCTGACCGTCGTCTGCTGAAAATGGTACAAAATATCTGACCCCTTATATGGGGCCATGTACCCAGGTCTATGGGCGAATCCTGAGTCGACGAGGTAATATTTTTGGTGCAGGATGAGAAAATCAATTTCGGGACTATGTATTGACCGAGCCAATATGCGTGCATCGTGTGCGGTCCCAGCCCAGCCTGCATGCACAAATGTGAAACATAAATTGAAATCACATGCAGCGAGAACATTTTGTGTTAGAATGCCCTTTCGTCCGATAAAGTTCACTCGCTCATCTCGCGGCAGGACAATCCACGACGTTTTTCCATCAATTGCACCGATGCAATTTTGGAATAACGGATGCTTGTTGATATTCGGTACATGATGCTCGGCGCCCCGATTATAGTTTGGATCAGGTTTTATAAGCCGGTTACTCAGCTCCACGACGGCTCCAAGTACAATCTTGAAGTAGTGTCCAATAGTTTCCAAATAATGATTGAACAGCGTTTGAACCTGCCTGTACCCTTTTCCATGCGCTAATATGCACAAAAACATCCCCACTTGTTCATAAATGTCTACTTGCTGGCCGCTTCTCAGTGCGTATTCGTCGCGCAGTATATGAGCGAAATTTCGCAAAGTTGCTGGATACATCCTGAATTCTGCATAGCATTTTTTTGGGCTATACTTCATCGCATCCAGCATGAACATGTGGCCATGACTAAAGCAAATGGGAATCTAGTAATTCTACTTCTCTGTTTGCTGTAGTATGACGCTACGTCGACATCTGCAATTTGACAGTAGCGAAACCATTCCAAAATGTCCTCTTGAAACTCATGCAAAATGTGCTCTTCATCGAACTCGACTTCATCATCAGAGCATGGCATGAAGTCACTATTCAAATGGAAATTGGCCATTCCAATTCGTAATGGGAATGGCAATGCCCTACCTTACTATGTTGATGGAGCGAACAATAACTTCTCCAAGAACTCTCACGTTTATATAGACATAAATCCCATGGAATATTTTCAGCAGTAGAAAATAAATATCTGCTCCATAACTTGAAACACTGAAAAATTGCACATGCACAACAAAAAAAGATTCTCCACAAATTGTCACAAAACTACACTATTCAGGCATCATAACTGGATACAGAATATTTGAAAATCAACACTAGTACTACAACATTGACATAAAGCATGCAGTCACATGAAGCAACAAACAAATACTCTTCTCGAAAGTACAGATTTTGATGCTAGAAAAATCTTAGGAGTTCCTATTTGCTATAGTTTTCACGAAAAAAGATAATATATGAAATTAAAATACTACAACCCATCTAATAAAAATACATTAATCGGTCCTCCATGTTTGTAAATGTCATTCAAATGGTAAAAACCTCATTCCTTGCGACCGTTCCTATACTCCTGCCAGCTCCATTCAATGTAGTCCAGTTTGTCGTTTGCGTCGTCCTGCGTATCAAGCATCTCCCTGTTAATCCTTTTGCTCATAAATGCTAACGTCCAGAAGTAAAGATCCGTTTTTTTTTTAGTCGGCCGGTAAGTTCCAACTCCGCCATAAGCGTCTTCGCATCCGTTGGAGCAGGACCAACCAAACTGTCGAGTTTGTCGGCAACGTGTTGACTGGCAGAGGCAGCTCGATCAACTGAATATGAGACTGACCTGGCGGAGATTTTTGTTCGCTTCTCTTTTTTTTTTCTTGCTAGCAGACGGTCGTTTGTCTCCACTTCGCGGCCTGGATACGTTCATGCTAGATCCGACCTGGGTGGATTTCTGACCCTCATCACTAGATCCGCTGCTCTCTTCGGCGACCGGCTCACTGTCACGCAGGTCTTCGTGTCCACTATCTTCGAACATAGCGAATCCGGTCCGGCACATTTGCGAAGGTGTGACCGCATACTTATCGCTGTCGAAAGCATCCCCGAACAACAGCTTGTAGCCGTATACCTCTCTACAGTCTCTATCATAAAATTCTTTGTAATCCTTGTTCTCCTGTTCGAAATCAGAATAAAAAAACAAATGAAACAACAAGCAAGTAATGGCGAATTTTTCTTGATTTGATTACAAAAGAATATAAAAGAAAATAATGAAATAGAATGAGGCAAAAAGAACGAACAGAAAATTGTTAAAGAAAAATATATTATTCATCTGTCTCTGGTCTTTGATCGGCATGCATTTCCCGCCTATACTATTCAGGCATCTTTTGGAAGAGGAGTTATCACACTTCAATTATAGGAGGAGGCAAGGGAATGTTTGGGGCTCTTAACGTTTTTTCCAAATCTCCAATTCCTTTTAAAGTTTATACCCTATTTATGTGCAAGGCTTGCTTCTGTTTTGGAATAATCGCAATAATTATGTGTTTTGCTGATTTATGTGTCTTGAAGTGCTTCATGTATTTTCCAAGAATCAACCCACCATATTCAAATAGGGTGATCAATTACGAAGAGAAAATAGTTCCTCCAATCTGCTTCTCTTGCCATTATTTTCTGATGGAGATTTCCCTTACTAGAAAATGCCCTTAAGGTTTCATTTTTTAAAGCCTATGTGGCACGACAAAGTATAATCCCTGAATTTCGGAGAGTATGACAATGAGCAGCAAGAGTTCAGGTTAAACACATCATCGCCCAAGAAATTAATTCAGAGGATTGATCAACAAGTGCATTTTGAATATTTGAACTAGCCAATTACCAGGTAAATAAAATATTGCGCCTCTGCATGACAACATATATAAAACATGGTTCTCTCCAAAAGCGTAAATTTGCATCCTTCTACTGAGTGCTATAAATTATAGTTTTGAAGAAAGCTGTTCCCTTCGAGAATTATCATTTGGAGTTCTGACAATCATCATTCTTAAATACAAAAAAAGACTTCAAATTCCTTTGGAGTTAATGTTAATCAAAATACAACATAGTTTTGTAAAACAAAATCATGTCAAAGGAAATCTCCCTATGGGACGAATGCTAGGCCATTAAATTTTGAAACACCAATTAACATCATTCCAATCCGATCCGTTCCGTTCCAGTATACCCTAAAAACTACCATGAAGAACCCAAAATTTGATGAAAACGGAAAGAGCAGAAATGATCAACCGATGTCAAAGAATGTAGGGGATTTCATGCTCTGACAATCCAACCGTCTACTGGAAATGGCCTGATTTTCCTTTTTATGAACTCCTAATTGTCCAAGGTTTATTTGACAGGAAAAACTATAAAAGGGGATTATAGGATGACATCCTAAATTCTAATCAGAAGCAATTTTCCGACTTGAGCTCATCGCCGGACCCTACCTTAAATCAATGTATTGCATGTATTGAGTAATCACAACATTTTTCTCCCACCAGTAATACTCGTTTCTTTCCATCAAGTTCACTTTCCCACATATATAAATTCAACCACTTAACTACCATCACACTGCCTTTAAGCTTAAATGGCACGTCACTATTTGTTCTTCCACACAATCAACTATCATACCCAAAAATACAGAATTAAAGCAGAAGCTAAAATGTTATTCGCATCATGTTCATAAATCATGAATGATGTGCATATTTGTGTTCTTCTTCCTATCACCCGTAACATGATAACTGAGGCGAGGGAGAACAGTGATCAAGCAACTACAATTTCACCCGTAAACAATTGGAAATGGTGATGTTGAAAACACGTTAGTTTACCTTAATCTTTCGCTCCCACCACTCGTTCGAGGCGGCAATTGTTCCCGTTGCGGAGATGTACTCGACACCAGAGCAGTTGATCAGCTCGTTGAGTCGTTTATGCTTTAGACGCAGAGCATCCCAATGATTTTTCAACTGTTGCTTGGTCCAGACGTGCCCGGACTTGGTGTTGAACAGGTGGATGAGTCGGTCCCAGCCGTGCTTCGTGAAGCACTTCCCGTTACGGTGACCTTCGGATATCACAATCTCACAAGCGGCCACAAAAATTGAGTTCTCACCTTTGCTCCAATGGGCGTTCTTTCGGGCGGGTGCTTGGGTCTTGCATGGAGGAGGGTCGACGGTGGATGAGGAACCGTTGTAACCGGTCTGCGATTTGAAACGACAAACATGAAAATAGGAAATTGGGCAGGAGTGTAGTATGCTCTGCCTTCCTTAAAAAAAACCCAAAAATCGCCAACCCTTACCGTAGGGAAACGTGGATCCATGGTGTGAGGGTAAAATAATAATCTTGGCCGGTGAAATTTGTGTGTTGGTGCAGTCGAGCTCTCCGTTCGACGACGCCTCCTCTTACGGCCGTAGATGTGGAGACTCCAACTATGTCCTCGAGGACCACAGAAAAACGAGGTTAGACCTTGGGGCGGATCTGGATTCTTACTTCAACGGCCGATTGCAACAAATTTCTCTGGCGGTGGCGAGGAAGGGGAAGGAGAAGGTAGTTGGGGGCTGGGTTGGTGAGCGTGTAATGAAGAGGGCAAATTGGTAAAGGGCATGGATAAATGTCTCAGACAGTACAATTATTCTGTCAGGATTTTTTTCAATAAAAAATTTCCAACGGTTCAATTTTTGATTTGCAACGGACCGAATTGTCATATTAAGCCGGCCCAGACAGCGCCTAAATATAATATTTTATAGGGAATATTTGAAAAATGTGTGGTGAAATGGTAGAAAAAAATTTATGTTTACGTATAAAATATTTTATTACGTGAACATATGATTGAAAATGAGTCACTATCTGACACAAATTAAAAGTCAAAATCAATAAATAATTTTAACCACATATTTTATGAAAATCACAATTTTTTAACTATATGTCGTTAACTTTTATTAAAATCTATTTAAAAAAAAAAAGGTTTTAGTTTTAAGGGGCCAAAGTGATCCAGTTTTTATTGAAATAAAATTAGTGAAGAGAAAATAGTAGAAAAACGTAGAAGCCACTAGAACCGCCAAAAATACAATTCCAGAAACGCCTCTTGAGCACAAAAATCCCACAATTTTCTAATATAAATAGTAAATACACTCTCCTTCTCTATCGATCTGCAATTCTGCAAAATCTCAAAAATCTGAACTTTCTAGGGAATTCTGTTCGTGCTTCTGCGGTAAGCGTTTTGTTCGAAGTTTCAAGAGTAGGCAAAAATGGCGGACGCTCACATGGGAGAAACGGAGACCTTCGCATTTCAAGCTGAAATCAACCAGCTTCTCAGTCTTATAATCAACACTTTTTACAGCAACAAGGAAATCTTCCTTCGAGAACTCATCAGCAATTCCTCCGATGTAAGTATTCTTATATGATTTTTCAATTTTGGTGTAAAATTTGAATTCCTGTTATTGAGGGGATACTGAGAGTTGTTCGTTGAGTTTTTGATGTAGGCGTTGGATAAGATTCGGTTTGAGAGCTTGACGGACAAGAGCAAGCTGGATTCACAGCCGGAGCTTTTCATTAGGATTGTCCCGGATAAGGTTAACAAGACTTTTACTATTATTGATAGCGGCATTGGCATGACTAAAGCAGGTATATTACAATTTCATTCGACATCGATCCTTATTTTTACACACACAGCTGTTGCTTTGGTGTTCAGATGTAATTGGAATGAAGCCTGATGAATTGTAATATCCGTTGCTGAACTATATTTTTTATGATTTTTTGATAATCAACTGTTAGGAGTACTACGAACGGAAAATCTGCATAGTGGGATTTAGGCTTTCAATTGAATTATTGAAATTTGGCAAAATGAAAAAAAGAAATCTTTCAATTGAACATGCTTCTACTTAAGATCCTGAAGTTTAGTCGTGTACAACAGGTAGTGGTTGAAAATTAAATATGGGTATGAGTATGAGGTGAGATTTTATGTACTCATAAATACATAGAACTATTTTCTAGTTTATGCATGATGAATATTGCAAGTGTCTTTAACCTAAGTAGTGCCCCGAGAAATAAGGGGATTCCTCCTATTTTGCCCATAATATGCTGTCTGAAAGCTATGTACATGAATTTTATTTTTTCTTCTCCTTTCTCCTTTACCCCATAGAGATAATGAGTAGGAAGATTTGCAGTATTTCATTTGTAATGGCATTTAGATAGGTACATTTTCGCAAGTTTACGAGCCGAGACTTTCCTTGGAGAACCCGCATGAGGAAACCTTTGCATATCTGCCACCTTCTGGAAGGCCCACGCTCCATATATAAACTTGATGGATCCTGGGGGTGTAATTGAAATTAATTTTTTTTTTGCATACAATAGCTAAAACTTGATCTTCAAATGCGTTAGTATTCCGTCATAAGAGTATGAGGTGAGATTTTATGTACTCATAAATACATAGAACTATTTTCTAGTTTATGCATGATGAATATTGCAAGTGTCTTTAACCTAAGTAGTGCCCCGAGAAATAAGGGGATTCCTCCTATTTTGCCCATAATATGCTGTCTGAAAGCTATGTACATGAATTTTATTTTTTCTTCTCCTTTCTCCTTTACCCCATAGAGATAATGAGTAGGAAGATTTGCAGTATTTCATTTGTAATGGCATTTAGATAGGTACATTTTCGCAAGTTTACGAGCCGAGACTTTCCTTGGAGAACCCGCATGAGGAAACCTTTGCATATCTGCCACCTTCTGGAAGGCCCACGCTCCATATATAAACTTGATGGATCCTGGGGGTGTAATTGAAATTAATTTTTTTTTTGCATACAATAGCTAAAACTTGATCTTCAAATGCGTTAGTATTCCGTCATAAGCTGCTCTATGTTTTTTACATATGCATCCCAATTCCACTTAATGGAAATACATGATATGGGATTCTGGGCTCTGATAGTGTACATCTGAATGTTAACAGATTTGGTTAACAATTTGGGGACAATTGCAAGGTCTGGGACAAAGGAATTTATGGAGGCATTGCAGGCTGGGGCTGATGTTAGTATGATTGGTCAGTTTGGTGTAGGTTTTTATTCTGCTTACCTCGTGGCCGAGAAGGTTATTGTGACAACCAAACACAATGATGATGAACAGTATGTCTGGGAGTCCCAGGCTGGAGGTTCTTTCACCGTAACAAGAGATGTTAGTGGTGAGCCTTTGGGAAGGGGTACTAAAATAACTCTCTTCCTCAAGGATGATCAGGTATTGTTGCAACTTGCAATCTATTTGGCATTAGGTATTTCTTATGTCAGACAGGTTTAATAATTGGAATATACTGTAACTTTAAGATTGAATTCCATCTAGATTCTAGGTGAGTATAAACGTTGGAACAATTTTTCCGTATGTTGATGTACGAGACATACTAGTATTCATAAACATTGTTACTCTTCTTAGATAATTTCATCTTCTAGAATTCATAAACTTTGTTGAGTTTTTAAAAAAATAATTTAATGCTTTTACCGCTTTATGAATTAATTTCATGTTTACGCATCTGATTATTCTAGTTGGAATACCTCGAAGAGAGAAGAATAAAGGATCTTGTTAAAAAGCATTCTGAGTTCATAAGCTACCCAATATATCTCTGGGTTGAGGAGACCACGGAGAAAGAGATCAGTGATGATGAAGATGAGGAGACAAAGAAGGAAGAGGAGGGTGATGTGGAGGAAGTTGACGAGGACAAAGAGAAGGACAAAAAGAAGAAGAAGAAAATAAAGGAAGTAACACATGAATGGCAGCAGATCAACAAACAGAAACCCATCTGGCTCCGCAAGCCCGAAGAGATTACGAAGGAAGAGTATGCTTCATTCTACAAGAGTTTAACAAATGACTGGGAGGAGCACCTTGCTGTGAAGCACTTCTCCGTTGAAGGGCAACTTGAGTTCAAGGCTATTCTCTTTGTGCCAAAGAGGGCTCCTTTTGATCTATTTGACACAAGGAAGAAGATGAACAACATTAAGCTGTATGTCAGGAGGGTCTTCATTATGGACAACTGTGAGGAGCTCATTCCTGAGTATCTTAGCTTTGTCAAAGGTGTGGTGGATTCTGACGATCTGCCACTTAACATTTCTAGAGAAACGCTTCAGCAGAACAAGATTCTCAAGGTCATTAGGAAAAATCTGGTGAAGAAGTGTATTGAGATGTTCTTTGAAATTGCAGAAAACAAAGAGGATTACACAAAATTCTATGAAGCCTTCTCCAAGAACATCAAGTTGGGAATTCATGAAGACAGCCAGAACAGGGGTAAGCTTGCTGATCTTCTTAGATACTACTCTACAAAAAGCGGTGATGAGATGACCAGCTTGAAGGACTATGTCACAAGGATGAAGGAGGGTCAGAAGGATATCTACTATATCACTGGTGAGAGTAAGAAAGCAGTTGAGAACTCTCCATTCTTAGAGAAGCTTAAGAGGAGGGGATACGAAGTGCTATTCATGGTCGATGCTATTGACGAATATGCTGTTGGTCAATTAAAAGAGTACGATGGAAAGAAGCTAGTGTCTGCAACCAAGGAAGGCTTGAAGCTTGATGACGAATCCGAGGAAGAGAAAAAGAAGAAGGAAGAAAAGAAGAAATCGTTCGAGAATCTCTGCAAAGTTATCAAGGACATTCTAGGGGATAGGGTGGAGAAAGTGGTTGTTTCTGATAGGATTGTGGACTCTCCATGCTGCTTGGTTACTGGGGAATATGGTTGGACAGCTAACATGGAAAGGATTATGAAAGCTCAGGCATTGAGGGACACCTCGATGGGTGCTTACATGTCAAGCAAAAAGACTATGGAGATTAACCCAGACAATGGTATCATGGAGGAGCTGCGAAAGAGGGCCGAGGTTGACAAAAATGACAAGTCAGTGAAGGACTTGGTGCTGCTTCTCTTCGAGACTGCTCTGTTGACTTCTGGATTCAGTCTCGATGACCCTAACACATTTGCTTCAAGAATTCACAGAATGTTGAAGTTGGGTCTAAGTATTGACGAGGATGAGACTGGTGTTGATGATACTGACATGCCTGCACTGGAAGAGGAGAACGAGGAAAGCAAGATGGAGGAAGTTGACTAAGGTGATTTTCCTTGTTTATACCTTGTAGGTCATGGTTATGGAGGTGGTTGTGGTTGTCTATAGAGTCCCGTGTATGAGTTCGTGTCTCTTTTTCCTGTGTCTTTTATTGTAATGTTAGGCTGGCTCCTGTTGTGTAATAGTTGCTACCTTCTGCCTTCTATCCTACGTTACACTGTTGTATAGGAATGTAACTTATACGAGAGAATAAGGTGGATTACAAAATCTTCCTGTTTTACGTCGACTCATGGTACTATATTACACTGTTTTGTTCGTTTTCTCATAATCAATGTCGTCTTACTAACATAAGATAGTGTAACTCTTGAAAGTAAACGAATTATGTGTACCAGCTTCTTTGAGTTGGACTGGAGGTCTTTCCACTAACCCTTGAATGTTTCTAGTTTGTGCATCCTGAGATGCTTCTTTGTGATAGAATTCCCATATTTAAAGGCCTCAACCAAAAACCTAACAAGGGTTTGGTTCAGCGAATGCTGGTATGCATCTTCTCAATATCCTTTCCACCATCCGAGTAGCTTTCTGCAGAATTTACCCTGGTCGGCTTTTGTGAACGCCTCTATCACAGGATTTACCAACTCTAGGTGATCGAGCTCATCAACTCCTCCCTTGGAAGAAGGAATGCTTTTGTGAAGAGGACACGAGGAAGAAACAGGAGACGATTTGCCACAAGCAAGCAGAGAGGAGGAGAACCTTTTCGGAGTTCGTGTTTCCAAGCCGGCAGCATTATACATCATCCCTCTAATATGGACAAGTGTATCTTAAACCATTTGCTGCTAATTGTTTCACTCTTGGCTTTATAGTAGAAACTAGGATGTCGCAGAAAACTGCCATCAAATTATGCTCGTTGATGATTCTGATGAATTGTGACGTGCCTTCTAGCTAAGTGTAGTAGAAGCTCTTCAATTATATTTGAGTTGGGAAAGGATGTTCTTCCATTGGTAGGACAGAAGTCTTAAGAGAAGAAACAATCCATCTTATAAAACTAGCTCCAAGAACTGTTTGCAGTTCATCATCTGAGAAAAAAATAATATTAGAAAGTATGCCAGCAGCATTGGATATCTCACTCTCCGTTGATTGATTGTAGAGTATTTTATCGTTTTAACAAGGAGAGGCTGTCAGAAACTCTAATTTTATTGGTGAGATCTTCAACCAGCCTCTCGGAGAGGACTCTTATAAGCCTGATAGCACGAGTCCTGTGATCAACTTCCGGGTGGAAAAGATATCATCGTTTTGATACCACTTCCTGATTATGTGTAGTAACTGATTCTGCAAATGGATACAGGTACGAGTGAACCAAGTGCATGCTTGGCAAAGCTTACAAGTGTTTGTAAGCTGGTCAACTTCGATTTTGTCTTTGGGAACACAACTTATAAATACTTAGAAGCTTAGCCAACAAGCACTATGGAAAAGTAAATTCAATAAGAAGGTCCAAGAAGATGTGATGTTCATACTTTTGGTTCTTATGTCTGCATTAATGCAAAATCCAAAAGAACCACAGATATATTCTCACTTAAATGTACATGTTTTTCATTTTATTTTATTATTATTATTATTTTTTTTTGTGGTGGGCAGTGAAGGAAGACATGAAAATATCTATTCTGACATTGATTTATTAATTAGCTTCTCTAACATTGATTTTCCTAATCTGGGCGAACGGATTAAACATATGCAAACCATTATAATCAGAGAACTTGGCATCCAACCACTAGAGTGTGCAGAATGGGTGCAGCTCAAGATCCAGATATCATTGCCTTGTACGACTCACTAAGTCGCTCCACAGTACTTGGAAGTCCCCAAAGAAATACCATGTGCTGAGACACCTCTCCATAGAGCTGCTTCTGAAGGCCGTACCAGCCTTGCTCTTGAAATATTGAAGCTAAAGCCTGCATTGGTGAAGAAGTTGAACCTCGATGAACTTAGCCCCTTGGGTCTTGCTTTGCATCATGGACACACCAACACAGTAAAAGGGCTCACCAGATATGATCCGGGCATCATTCGTTTCCAAGGGAGAGGAGGAATCACTCCTTTTATTTCTCGATCCAAAGCCACAGAAATACTCTGTTTGCTAAACTTAGTAAAATTTTCACACTCAGTCCTTATTCTGTATCTATAAAAGAATTGGGTTCTTGCGCATTAAGTTCTTGTGTCCTTGGGTTTTGTGTTTCAAATTGTGCATCATTCGCCTCAGTTTGAAAAAGATGTGCCCTCAAATTTTGCGAATATATTGAACCAATTTACTTGAAAAATTGTGTGCTGCAGGTGAATATAGGTGTTCAACCATATCTAGGAGAACAACTACTGCGTACAACATCGATACCATCTAGAATTGCATCATCCATGGCACTCAACGTATCTCTCTGATTTAGTCATCCCCATAAGCCACGTCCTGCATCATGAACTTTGTATTGCGCATATTACTTAGATCGCTTCTAGAAACTAGAAAGTCGTGTCGGGACGAATTAAGAAATTTAATATAAAAGAGAAAATACTAATAAATGAAAGGGTATCAGAATTTTATATTTGAAAGAAATAATTCGTAAAGAAATATTTCTGTGGGATTCGGTGTATTCTATAATTACTTACCGGGCCTCCGCTTGAGCCTCCAAAGATAAAGGTACGCAAACAGCATAGCCTGCAGAAAATGATCTTTAACAAGATTGCTGCTAATTTATTAGTACTTTACTTAAATCATTACCACACTCCAAAACTCTAATAAATGGAAAATTATCCGTGCGCTGATTAAATACTCGAAATGATTGAGATCCTGCAATGATTACCATTACCATGTGGATTCAGCAGTTCAGTCACTCTAC
The DNA here is from genome assembly GCA_019395295.1 of Osmanthus fragrans. NCBI lineage: Eukaryota > Viridiplantae > Streptophyta > Magnoliopsida > Lamiales > Oleaceae > Osmanthus > Osmanthus fragrans. Next base: position 22,698,875 of record CM033359.1, on the reverse strand, counting down.
CATTAGAGGAAACAGAGTTTCCTCAACTAATAACTGTGAAAGAGCCAATGAGAGATTGGGCAAATTTTTTCGTTGAATCATAGACCCTCGAATACTCTGAAAATAATCTCTCAATGCAATAAGAAAATCCACGAGCCTAGTCATATAAGAATATAAGTCTTGAATATATTTCTCTCATTGTTTTGCTGCTCTAATCTCTGTTTCAAGTTGAAAATGGCGAGCAAAATTTGATTGTTGATGCAAGTTCCCAAAATGCTCCCAATCATCTTTTTTCCAATTCAAATTTCGAGGTCAATTTGTTTTTCAATTTCAAAAAATCTATATCAGTAGACTTGGGTGCAGTTGCTGATCTATCAATAATATTTTTCAGTTCCTTGCCAGTTCCTTGCCCGTTAAAAACTTTTTTTTTATAGCAACTTATGTGAATAATACCCATTCAGACACACAAACAGTTTTCACATCATCATATGAGTACTGCCAATAATGCTATTTGTACAAGGGTGGGTTACATGGCTAATTGACAAAGTGACGTGTACAGTTGAAATGAAATGCCTTTGGACGTCTGTGATTTTAAAACAAAGGAAAGATAAATTAGGGTGCCAAAATGCTTTCAGAATACTTTGCGGCGGATCCCTATTTTCCCCAAAAAACTGTAGCGCCAAAATCCAGCACTCTAGCGTGTTACGTATAAGAACCCAGCATTTTCCCCAAAATAGTGTAGTGCAAAAATCCAACATTTAGGGTAGCGAGAAACCCAGCATTGCCGTGCCCGAGCTCGCACCTCCAATCCATCTTCTCCACTCCAGCCCACATTCTCTATATCCGGAACCATAGCTCGGTGTATGTTGGGATTTTTTTGTTTAAGTTGAGCTGAAATTTTTTCCAATTAGTACAATATCCTACATCTACTTACCTTAATCGAAGCATTAGAATTTAAGTTTTGGAAATCTTATTGGGTAATTGGATTTTTGCACCAATTAATTCAGTGATGAACTATCAAAAATTCTGAACACTATTGAAATTGATCTCTTTCTTGTTGAATTGTAAGATTTCCTTTTTAATTAGTTCATTCATTTGTTAATTTTATGAACCAAAAAAAAAAAAAAAAAACTGGATTTCTACCGTAATATATTCGATGATGAAGTATATGGAAGACCCGTACTCATATCCACTAAACTGAGCTACATTTTGACTCAAAGTTTAATATCAGTTTATGAAATATAGCATTTTTACTTCGTAAATATCGTATGAGTGTTTATGTTTTGCAGGAGAAGAAAATATGGAAGATGTTTTTTTTCGTTCAATCTAAAAATGAGAATGTGGAAGAGAATGTGAATGTCGTGGAAGAGAAAATGCAAGGAAGAGATGGTTTTACTATGCTTGAGGTTGGTATGTTGTTCAATGATGAAAAATATGTGCATGATTTTTTCGCAAGATATGCTTATGTCATAGGTTTTCCGACTAAGAAAAAGAGTTTGACGAAGGATGATGATGGTGTTTTGAGAGCGGTAATACAAGCACTTCTTTGATGCCACAACCAATTCAGACAATTATAAAGCTAGAATCTCTGCATCTTTAGATATCCATGATTATTGGAAAATTAACACAGTTCAACTTGACTTGTTTATAAGACAAGTCCTACTAAGTCCGGATTGTATCAATGCATCTGAGAATTAAGTGCACACATGAAACAGAAGCTTGAAGTGAATGATATGGCAAGAATATCATTGCATAAAACTTTTAACTTCGCAATTGTTGAAGCAGGTGGCTATGAGAATGTGAATCGAGTGGAAAAGGATTGTTGGAACTATATTGAACAAGTGAGATGATTAAGACTTGGTGAGGGTGATGCAACAGGAATACAATATTTCTTTTTTTGAAATGCAAGCACGGTACTCGGGATTTTAGTTTAGTATTAACTTGGATGACGATTCGCGCCTAAAGAATATTTTTTGGACAGAAAATTGTTGCAGGCAAGTATACGAGTTCAGGGATGTTGTCACATTTGATACCACCTACCTTACTAATAAGTGCAACATGCTGCTTGTCCCTTTTGTTGGTGTGAATCATCACGAACAATTAACATTTTTCAGTTGTAGTTTGGTATCGTGGATACATTTGTATGGTTGTTTAAGACAAAGCTTTAATGCATACATGGTCAAGCTCCACATATAATAATTACTAATCAAGACAGAGCCATGCAAAATAAAATTCAGATAGTATTTCTAAATACAAAGTATAGATGATTTTTGTGGCACATTTTAAAAAAGTTGCCAACAAAAGTTTTGATACCACGTGGATAAGTCTTCGATATTTTTGGGTATAAACGTATTGGTGTATGATTCACAAATTTTCGAAGAATTTGAGAATAGTTGGAAAATGATGATCGATACGTATGACTTTTATGATAACGATTGATTGTCGGGATTGTACAAAAAACAGAGGTCATTGGGTTCCATGTTTATTGGAAATAACTTTCTGAGATGGGACGTTAACAATGCAAAGAAGGGAGAGTGAGCAACTTCTTCAATGGTTATGTGCATTCGAAGACATCATTGAAGGAATTTTTCGAAAAATATGAATGGACACTGCAAAATAACGTTTAGAAGGAATTTCAGGCTGATTTCAAGTCTTTCTCTCAAATGGTACCGTGTGCAACAACGTACAAAACGGAAAAGCAATATCAGACAATGTACACCATTTCGAAGTTCAAGGAAATTCATAGTAAGTTTACAAGGAATGTTTATTGTGACCTCATATTTGCTTCAGATGGACATATAGAACAACATATGAGGTATGTAAGGACGTTTTATGTGATGATCGATGAAAGAAAAAAATATTTCTTGTCTCATCCAATAGAGAGAAATGTGAAATTATTTGCAGCTGTCACTTATTCGAGTTCCAAAGAATAGTATACAGGCACGCAATTGCAGTGTTAATACATAATAACGTAACTGTAATGTCGAATTTGTACATACTGCGGAGATGGAGAAGAGACATTAGCAGAGCATCCAAGGGTCGCATTTAACTACGATGGGTTGGTTAGTACTCATGGACAATTAAGTATGACGACATGTATCAGGCATTCGTCAAGGTGGTAGACCTTGCAGCTGATGATAAAGGGAGGTATCGCGCTATCATAGATTGGATAGAACTTCAAAATAAAGAGCTTAGTTTGAAAAAAGTTGAGTTCAGGTAGTAATACCATTTCACAGTGTATTGCATCTCAAAATCCTGAGAGCGAGACTGTCAAGCCAAAATTGTCGAAGACAAAGGATGCGCCAAAGACAAAACGGAGAAAATGCCCAATGGAGGCGAGCGATAAGAAATCAAAGGTATATTCTTATGTCATACTCTTTTATTCACTTCATATTTTATGATAAGTCATATTCATTATGGTGTACATACAGGTACGATCAAATCAAACCAAAGGAAAGAGACCAACACTGAGGCATAGTAGTATGGAAGATGGTGCACCCCAAGCTCCGCTACCTCTTCAACAACAATATTCCATGCCAATGCCGTTATTAACACCAACATATTGATATTGGGCGACGAGATGAGTGATGTGTTTACACAATAAGTGTTGTCTTCCGCTTTCAATTCACAAGGTACATAAATATTTAAATAACAACATTTGAATTTGAATACTTGATCTTCAATTATTAATTTTAATTTGCACGGTAGGTCATGCGATCCCATACAACTATCCATATTTATCGTATCATGGTGGCACCGTTTGGATTCAAGTGAATAGTTAAGCAAAGTGAATGCAGCCGCTTTCATACATTTAGATGTATGGATTGTTGGATGAGAGAAATGTGATTTATACTTTATAGGTTATTTAAATGAGTTGCAATCTGTCATGATTTTTAGGTAGAAAGGTCTTGTTATGGATCAAGCTGTTTTGTTATATAATTTTGGAGCACATGAAGTGGTTTTTCTTGTGTTCAAAATTTGATCTTGATGTGTGTTTGCTGACAGTTAGGTTGTATACATTTTCTTGTATGTAATTTTCTATTTCTAGGTTGAATTCTAAAGTTCAAGTTCTTCGTTAAAGAGTAATTTCTTTGACGATTATTTTAGTCTTTTTCAATTGCTAATGTACTGATAGGATTATTTCTCTCTCGTGAAAGCTTGATTTGGACACTTGACGTTTTATTAGTTTTGTTCATATTGTAATTGTATACTTTATAATTGTGGTACAACTTTTGTTCAACGATGCTTTGATGCGAACCCACATAGCAATAATAGTTACGAAACCCACATAAGATTGAATCGAACCCAAGAAAATCAAGAAAGAAAAGTTTTTAGTTTGACCCAAAAATAATGAACTAAGAAACCAATACAATCGTCGATAATATGTTGACCTCTTGATCACAAGATTCAAGAATATCATCCGAATTGTTTGAACGCCATAAAAAAATAATTCTTGAAGAACAACATTTGAAAGTGAAATATGTTCACAAAATTAATCTCTCAAATTGATATGAGTTAATGTTATTTTACAATGAAATAATGAATTCTATTTATAAGGAACCCCTAATACCCTAGTTAAAAACGAAATAAAGGTCTAAAGATTACAAAAGTTACCAAAAATTAGTGTTTTAACATAATTACGAAAACTCGCTAAATTAGAAAATTCGTGTGTTGGGAATGTACTATGCGGCTGTATAGTACATCCTCATGCGGTAGCATAGTTCAGTATTTTTTGCCTCTCTGAATTTCTGCCTCGCACTATGCAGTCGCATAGTAACCCTGGTTCACCTTCTTCATCCAACGCCCGGATTATGTGGATTCAACGTGGTTCTTCTTTCGAGCATAATGTAAAACTTGTTTCTTTTTCTTACATTGATTGATGTTTCGTTCATCGTGACTTGAACAAGTAATTACATCGCTTTTTTAACTCGCTTTGTTCTCAACTTGGTCACCGGCCTCTCTTCAACGATCAACAGATCTTTGTCCAAACTTGCCTTCATTGCATTCATTCCATGGATCACATCATCCCCCTCCTCCCTCCCTCTTTGAAAGAATTTGACCTCGAATCTGTAACTGTATCAAAGAGAGAAAGATCAGACACATTAAAAGTAGCTGAAACATTATACTCACCGGGAAGATCTAATTGTTAGTCATTGTCATTAATCCTTTCAGGGACTTGAAATTGACCATCTCCCCACTGTTGCAACTTTGATTTCTTTTGTTATGGAAATCGTTCATTTCTCAAGTGTATCCAAACTCAATCACCAGGTTCAAATGTAATGCTCTTCCAACCTTTATTTGCTTGCGATGTATAGTGTTTATTTTTCTTTTTCAATTTGCATTCTTACCTTTTCATGGAGTAATTTCACCAATTCGGTCTTCTTCTTTCCATCTAAAGATTCTAAACTATATCGTACATTAACAGACAAATGAATTAAATTCAAAGAAGTTAGTGGATTAAAACTATATACAATTTTAAAAGGTGAAAACAAAGTAGTAAAATGCGTGGTTCTATTATATGCAAACTCAATTAATGGTAAGCACTATTCCCAACTTTTCAAAATCTTATTAACAATACTGCGTAGTAACTGTGTCGTAGTCCTATTAACTATTTCAGTTTGTCCATCAGTTTGTGGGTGACAAGTTGTACAAAACAATAATTTTGTACCTACCTTATTCCACAAAACTCTCCAAAAGTGACTAAGAAATTTAACATCCCTATCCGATATTATGCTCCTAGGAGTTCCATTTAAACACACTACTTCCCTAAAGAATAGATTTGCAATGTTTGTAACATCATCAGTTTTATGACATGAAATTAAATGTGTCATTTTACTAAATCTATCTACTACCACAAATACAGAATATTTTCCCTTTTTAGTTCTAGGTAGACCGAATATGAAGTCCATAGAAATATCAACATAAGATTCACTAGGAATAAGTAGAGGTATATACAAGCTTGCTGGTAAAACATTAGACTTAGCATTTTTTCAAGTGATGCATCTACTACAAACCCATTCAACATCAATTTTCATCTTAGGCCAATAAAAATGTTTTCCTAACATCTCTAAGGTCTTCTTCACCCCCAAAATGACCTATTAAACCCTGACTATGTGCTTGTGCTTATCTTACCAACAACTCTCTCAATGAACATTTAGGAACAAATAATTTGTTTTCCCAAAATAAATATCTATCATGCCTAAAGAATCTATCCATAGCACTTTTATCACATGATTCGTATGTATTGAAAAAATATGGATCATTAGCATGCACGTCCTTAACATATTCAAATCCAAACATTTAAGCACGTAAAGAAGTTAAAAGATCATACATTCTCAATAATGTATCCGCTACTATATTTTCTTTACCTTGTTTATACCGGATGACATATAAAAATGTCTCAATGAATTCCATCCATCTTTCATGCCTCTTGTTTAGCTTACCTTGTCCTCTCAGATGCTTCAAAGACTCATGGTCATTGTGAATCATGAACTCCTTTGGCCATAAGTAGTGTTGTCATGTCTCCAAAGCTCTAACAAGTGCATCCAAGTCCTTGTCATATGTAGGATAATTGAGAGTTGCTCTACTTAACTTCTCATTGAAGTACACGATCGATTTTCTATCCTGCATTAAAACAGCTCCAATACCTATCCTTGAAGCATCACATTCAATCTTAAAAGTTTTGTCAAAGTTAGGAAGTGCTTAAACCGATGCCTTACACAACCTATATTTAATAGTATAAAATACATATTCTTGTTCAACGCCCCATTTAAATCCTACACTTTTCTTGACAACTTCTATGAGTGGTGTGGCAAAATGCTAAAGTTTTTAAGAAATCGTCTATAGAAACTAGCCAACCCTTGAAAGCTCCTTACCTCAGTTATGTTTTTAGGTATTGATCATTCCTTGATAGCCTTGATTTTCTCCTCGTCTACTTCTATCTCTTTTGTACTAACCACATACCCAAGAAAAATAACGTTTTCCATGCAAAATGTAAACTTTTTAAAATTGGCATAAATTTGTTCTTCTATTAAGACCACAAGTCCACAAGTACACATCTTAAATGTTCTATATACTCATTTAAGTCCTTACTATAAATCAGGATGCCATCGAAGTAAACTATTATGAATTTACCTATGAATCCACGCAATACATGATTCATCAATCGCATAAAAGTATTGGGTGCATTAATAAGTCCAAGTGGCATAACTAACCATTCATACAATTCATATTTAGTTTTAAAAGTAGATTTTCATTTATCTCATTTCCTCATTCTAATTTGATGATAACCACTTTTAAGATCAATTTTACTAAATATGTATGAGCCATATAATTCATCGAATATATCATCTAACATAGGTATGAGGTGACGATATTTTGCCGTTATATTGTTGATGACTCTGCAATCTACAAACATTCACCAGGTTCCATCTTTTTTTGGCACAAGTAGAATTGACATGGCACATTAACTTATTCTCTCCTTCACATACCTTTTGCTCATCAACTCTTCCACTTGCCTTTGGAGTTCCTTGGTCTATTTGGGATTACTGTGGTAAGCCGACCTGATACCAACTGTGAACCCACGTAGCAATAGTAGTTACAAAACCCAGACGAGATTGAATCAAACCCAAGAAAGCCAAGAAATCAAAGTTTTGAGTTTGACTAAAAAATAATAAACCAAGAAACCAACACAATCATCAACAATATGTTAAAATCTTGATCACAAGATACAAGAATCTCAGACCGAGTGTTTGAACGCCACAAGAAAATAATTTTTGATAAGTTCGAAATTTAGTTCAATGAAGAACAAGATTTGAAAGCAAAATATGCTCACAAAATTAATTTCTCAAATTGATATGAATGAATATTATTTTACAATGAAATAATGAGTTTTATTTATAAGGAACCCCTAAAACCCTAGTTAAAAACGGAATAAAGGTCTAAATATTACAAAAGTTACCAAAAATTAGAGTTTTAACATAATTAGGAAAAGTCGCGAAATCGAATAATTCGTGTGCCAGGAATGTACTATGTGGCTGCATAGTACATCCCCATGTGGCTGCATAGTTCAGTATTTTCTACCTCTCTGAATTTCTGCCTTACGCTATACGGTCACATAATAACTCGGTTCGCCTTCTTGGTCCAAGCCTGAATTATGTGGATCCAATATGATTCTTCTTCTGAGCCCAACATAAAACTTGTTTTTTTCTTGCCTTGATCGAAGTTTCGTTCACCATGGCTTGAAAAAATAATCAGATCGTTTCTTTAACTCGCTTTGCTCTCGACCTGGTCATTGGTCCCTTTTCAACTATCAACGGATCTTTGTCCGGACTTACCTTTGTTGCATTCGTTCCATGGATCACATCATGCTCCCAACATTGATGCTCTAAGGTGATATGCTATTTGCAATACGAGACCACTATTGATCTTTGAATATGGTTATTAACTTTTATCTCTAAGCTTTAAACATAGGTTAAAATCCATTGGAAATTTATGTAGCTCCATATTCAAGCAACTCATGTTAAGCTCCAAAGTGCATACCATATAATTTAACTAACATCCAATGTGCTAGCAAGGCACAAGGAACATAAATTAACACATCCAGGGATACCAAAATCAACCAACGTACTGCACTAAACTAGTTCACCAAATTGAGAATCACAACTTCAAGGAAATTCACACAACTATTTCACAAAAAAATCATACTTGTCTACCATCGAAGAGGATACAAAATGTCATGCATTATATACATAAATATACGAAAACCTATGTAGCCAGCCAAACATTAGCCACTAATCAAGCCGTCTTCGTCCCTTTCGTATTGCCTTGGACATGTGATTCTCCCCGGCTGACTGTCATATTCTCGTTCACAGAAATCAAGAGTTCTTCTTCATTATTTAGCTGAACTTGAGATTGGAACATTTGCGACATATCTTCAACTTCTTCGTGCGCCGCTGAAGGATTGAGAGATGAGGAATGTCAACCGATTATTTTGTGGTGGTCGAATTTCAAGACATGACGTCGGCTTAGATGGTTGTGAGTACACAACTGGAGATGAAGAGATTGCCGAAGGTGAGGAGATTGTTGGAGCTAAGCGACTGTCGGATGTGAAAGCTTTGGAGTTGAATATCTTGGGAGGAAATGGGAAGAGGAGGGAGTAGGTTTGATTTGTGGGAAATTTGGTAGAGAAAGTGAGACCAACATGACTTTTGATTTCCAGTTTTTCAGAATTTTTTTTTCCATGCCGCCTCACATTGTAACCCACCCGTGTCAACCCATTTTGTACTTGTAGCGGGACCGTTACATGGCTAGTTGACAAAAGTGATTTGCATGGTTCAAATGAAATGCCTTTGGACGGTTGTTATTTTAAAACAAAAAAAGAAAAAAAATTGAAAAGAAATCAGGACGCCAAAATGCTTTCAGAATACTTTGCAGCAGATCCTTATTTTCCCTAAAATAGTGTCGATAAAAAATCTAGCATTTTCCCGAAAATAATGTGGCGCAAAAATTCAGCACTCCGATATGTTTCGTATAGGAAACCCAACATTATTCCCAAAATAGTGTAGTGCAAAAATCGAGCATTTAAGGAAGCAAGAAACCCAGCATTGCCGTGTTCTAACACGTCCAATCCACCTTCTCCAATCCAGCCCATATTCTCCATCTTTGGAACCAAAGCTCGGTTATTACATAGGAAGGTATGATTGCTTTTCTCTTGTAGGTTGGAAATTTTTTGTTTGAGTTGAGCTGAAATTTTTTCTAGTCAGAACAATATCTTACATCTACTTACCATAATTGAAGGATTGAATTTTAATTTTTGGAAATCTTATTGGGTAATTGAATTTTTGCATCAATTAATTTAGTGATGAACTATAAGAAATTCTGAACATTGTTTTTCTCATACTCATTTTCAACCACACATTCATAAAATAAAATATTTTGCACGTAAACCCAAATTTTTTCCATATTTTTTAACAACACATTTTTCAAAAAAATTATTATTCAAAAACTCATTTTTCCTAAAAAAATTCTTTTTAATAATCACAACAATCTTGATTTAATCAATATGTGATTCCATAAATGACAAAGATTCAATCTATTTTAAGATCAGTCTTGTTATAGTTACTTCACTTCGACAATTTTTTTGATAGTGTGTGAGGTTTCACACATTTTTGTCATTGATTTCAACAACACTTAAAAAAATTAATGACACAGATTTCTACATTTCACACAATGTCAATATTAATGTACACTTTGAATGTACAAATAACATATTCCTTTTAAGATTTTCTTATATTTATTATCTTTGAAATGTCCATGCAAGATTTTTCAATAGCTTATCAAGGCTAGAAATGTGTTTTATAACCTCAATGATCATATCCTTATAAGTTATAATTGAGCCTCTATTTGAGAACCATTATTTTTAAATTCATTTTTCTACATATTTATTTTTAACCACATATTCATATAATAAAATATTCTGTACGTAAATCAATTTTTCTTACTTTTTAATCATACATTCTTATAAAAATACTATTTAAACAATCAATTCTACTGGGTGTACAGAACCAGTTGACAGAACCGGTTGACAGATAACTCACATTGGCGAGGTCCGCAGCAAATTTTTTTTTTTTAATACAGGTGGAGCCTACACTACAATGAGTGGTCTGTCAACCATTTCTGTCAAATGGTTCTTAACAACCAGATTTATTCTTAAACAATAAGCAATGTTAGTTTAACAACTAATCACCCTTGTTGACAAGACAACCTAGGGTCAAGGTCAGTCCATAGGTAATAATTACTTTGACATTCCATCCTACTGGCAGTCAGAATATTTTAATCATATTCAATCACTATTTTTTGACTTTTCATCTTTTGTGAAATTCATAACGACTATATTTTTCATTATCATTCTGCAAAATATGAGAATCAAACGGAGCTTATATAGCCCATGTTTGATTGGAATTAAAATTACATGTTTAGTAAATTTTGACCAAAGTTAATGAGATATATGATTGAAATGTTATAGATCCCATAAATATTTGATTAAAATTAATTATTGATTTTATCTTAAATTAAACCAAACTGGGGCATAAAGAAATCATTTCCAACTAGAAGGATCCGCAATCTTCAACTCTCTCTAATAAATAAATAAATAAATAAATCCGCGAGCTTGAATATGTTAACTTAAGCATCAAGGAATTTTTCTGGTTGTGCGCCCATATGATAAATTTTTATGTGATAAGATAATATTTTATTAAAATTAAATTGTAATTTTATTTATTTTTTATATTTATTTTTTATTGAGCATGTGAATTAAAATATCTATGATAACTCGATATAATATAAATTAGATACTTGCATTGAGAAACACAATGTGTCAACTTATGTTAAATTGTTTACAACCAATATATAATGGTAGGCACCTTGTGTTAAAAAATTGTAGTGTTGATCGATTCACTAGTCGAATTTGTGATTTGTCATGATCTCAAAAATAATTAAAAGTGTATTATACTTGGAATGTATTGAAAGGATCACGTGTAGAGTTTAAATCTATAGCATTACTGTACAAAGAATTCAATTCCACGTGATTTTCATGTATTTAATCTAAACCCTTAGCACAATTGTGTATATCTTTTTGTAATTATAATCAGGGATGGAGCCAGACGTTTGATGATGTGGGGTCAAAAATCGATAGGTTGGGACTTGGGCAGGACCGCAGGAGAGAATGATAATGCATTGCCATGTAATGTGATTTCTCTTCTTGGACTAATGTTAATGTACTTGGATAGTTGGATCAGGATTGGATGGAATTGGGCCTTATACACAGAAATTACAGAATTAAAAAAAAAAAAAGATAGAAAAAGGAAAAAATGTGGGATCATTTGACCCCACTTGACCCAGCGTGGGTCCGTCCCTGATTATAATGATTCTTTAATTAAACGATAATTTTTGTAAATTTGATAAGTCAAATATCTCGATAAATTGGGAAACTAAGAACGAGCTAAGTAGAGAACTTGATTTTGTGATGGGAACCATTGTTCTGAAAAATGGGTAAGTGATTACTTTAGTATTTCTGTTGAACGATTAAAATTTGAACTCAATGTTTAGCAATGATTAAATTTCGACATGTGTTATTGGTTCAGAGGACCATTGCAGTAAAATAGTACCTAAATTAGTGAGAATAATTAGAGGGGCAAAATAATCATTTATGTCCGTATCTAGTTATCGGATCTAGAACGAGAAAGAATACATGCAAGGAAGATTAGAGAAAAGTATTTATTGGTTTCTTTAATTATATATATTTATCTAATACAGTATATTCAAGGTTAGAGAAAAAACTAATGTTACTTGAAAAACAAAAAATAAACAAGGGCGTTATTTTTTCTCACAAACCCAATAAATTTAATATTTTCCTCACCTAACATAGTCAAACTCACTAGCATATTCAAGGTTAGAGAAAAGTACATAAAGTATATATTGGCCGGGTAATTCTACTTGGCCAAACTTGAAAAAGTATAAATTTATGGAAAAAAATAAAGAATAATTAATATTTTCCTCACCTAGCATAGTCAAACTCACTAGTATATTCAAGGTCTGAGAAAAGTACATATTGGCCACAATTGAAAAATGCGCTTGTTTAGAGAAAAGTATATATTGGCCACACTTGAAAAAGTATAAATTTATGAAAAAAGATAAAGAGTTTTCTGGGAGGACATGCGTCCCCTCTATTGACAAAGTGCCTGCCGTGAAAAGGGACTTGTCATTGGCCCAGTTTTTATAGCATAGTTCTAAATTTATTGGGTTAGTGAGAAAATAGAGCGCTTGTTTATTTTATGAGGAAATTATATTAGATGTCAAAAATATTATTTGTATCTATAAAAATGTCATTTTTAAAAAATGTTTACATGATCGTCATTTTTGGACATTTTTGTCCCTCATAGAAAATGTAAATACCCTACATGCCATTTATTAAATGAGATTTGACTAGAAGAAAAATTGTACAAAAAAATTGAAAAAAATGTCACATCAAATATCATGAATTGTTTTTTTTTTTTTTTGATACCCAGGTTTCCTAACTTACGCCAAACTATATCCTGGACCACTAGCCACTGATCCCTCAGTAACTGGCGGAAGTAAACCGCGAGTTATGCCCAAGTTGACCAGGGTCCATGCACCTTTTATACTCTTGACCCCAAAGGAATTTCCTCCATAATTATTACATCACCAAACTGCTCCAACCAAAAATAGTTATTATATCACTCAACTGCTCCAACCAGGAATCGAACTCCCCACACTGAGGTTGCAAGCCCAACAATGTCCGTCCTTTGCCAACTTGGATGCGTCCCGGGGGGCTAATTGTTTTTTTTTTATTTTTTTATTTTTTTATTTATGGATGTCATGAATTGTGAAAACAAAAACAAAAACAAAAAATATCAATTAAAGTATCATTCAAACACTCAACTCTAAACTCACTCCCCTCTCTCAACTTCGAATTCCTCTCTCTCAACTTCGAATCTACAGCTTCCGATTTTGAAATCTTTCACAGCTCAACAGTGACCACCGTGAATCTGTTGACCGCCAACCGCCAACGAAGACCACCGTTTTTTCCCACACGGTTTGCTTTTTTTTTTTTTTTTTGCATTTTTCTTTCCTTTTCGGTATTTTTTCGTGAAATCTATTTTTGTACTTTTCGTTAGAGGTGTTTTTGTACTTTTTTTTTTTTTTTTTTTTTTGTCAATGGCAATTTTTAGGCAAAAATTGGTCTTATCCAATTATATTGAAAATAAGTTTTAGATGGTGTTGATGATGGATTTTGGTGTAGGGATAGTTATGAATTTCTGAAATTTGGAATAGGTAGTGTAAAAATTTCAATCTTCATAAATTTGTAATTCGAAATTATTGGAAAGTTGACAATTAAAATTTGGTATAACAATATTATTTGGTGCTTCTTTCTCTTATATTATAACAATATTTTCTTGTAAGTTTTTTGGGTTTGACACGTTCTTATGGTTGTATGATATTTGTTAATACCATTTGGATTTTGTTTGTATGTGTGATTTAAGTTTTTGAGGGTGTTTTACTTCACTGGACAAACATCATCGCGGTGAACTGTTGTTCCCGATAGTTTGTCATAGTAATTCTTGATAGATGGGTGAATCCCGATAGATGAAATGTCATTCCCGACAGTTCACCGTAGCAATTCTCAACAGATGGGTGCATCCCATTGATTTTTTATTTTTTGTTGTACCTCGAGGTTATATATTGTTTCTTGTAGTACACAATTTTTGTATTATATGATGTTCGTATGATGTCGTTATATGATCTTCATATTATTTCGTTATATGATCTTTTCATGTATTATTCTGGATCATATGCAATTGAAACGTATTATTGTCAAAGTTCTAATGTGATCCATAAGCTCCGGATCACATGCAATTCAAATGTGTTATTGCTAAAGTGGACGATGAGGAATATGACATTGCGTGAATCAATTCAATTTCATTTTAACAAAATATGTACATTGGGCTTGCAGAAAATGTGAACTCTGTTGCATTTCTTCACTTTACTTTGTACTTCCTTTATCTTGGGGTTTATTTATGTCATTTATATGGACTTGAGCAGATTGAGAATCATGAACTTCTTTTAATGAGCGTGTTGCTGCTTACAGGTATAGAAAGGCTAGTAGGTAGAAGCAATCCAGAAGCATTGTCAAAGAAGGGAGGAATTTACAAAGGATCAGCATAAAAAATGAATAACAAGTGTAGATATTGATTCGTGCTTCGCACGGAACAACGAATATTTTAGTTAGTAAAATTTCTGTCGCATTCATATGGTAACTTGTTGACAATGTTATCCATGTCATTATTGCTGGGCTAGAGATTCTTAGTTTGAATGTTCAAAAGTCGGGAATATGTCCATGGTTGATGCATGATTTTTGTAAGTCATAGTTGTTTCACAAAGGTACTTCAATTTATGTTTGGAAATAATAATGTATCGTGTTTTGTCCCTTCTCCATTTTTATTCGTCATCCTCATGAACAAATTTTTCCCTATGCAACAAGATGAATCTCAAATAAGTACTCATACAAGAAATGTTGAGATTGCAACAACAAGAATTTCTCACAATTAATACATTTGGATTTAATAATATGAATGCGCAAATTTATAATATTTAAATCCATGCAGTAGCGATAAGGCGACATCAACGGTTTCAACAGTTTCAAGTGTCGAATTCGACAGTTAAATTGTCATTTCCGACAGTTTATAAATGTCGGGTTCGACATTTGAACAGTCAGAACTCGTCGGAGATAACATAAGGGTATGTTTGGGATCTTGAACGAATTTCATGGAAACATTAATAGTGATAATCAATTTTCAACTACAACATCTTCCCAACAATTAAAAAGTCAATGTGCTTCATTAAATATGGAAAGGTTAACATTTGCATAAATGGTATTGATATTTTTTCTCTTTAAAAAGTATTTGAAAAACCAATAACATCATCATCAATAGTAGCTTCAAAAATTTAAAAAGAAAACAAAATATAATCATGCTGTATTTCACTTTAAAAATTAGTAAGATATTCCATAAAAATGTAAATAATTTGTAACAACTAACATCTCAAAATGAATGAAGAGTCCAAAATTAATATTTTCTTGATAAAAAAATGAAGAAGATGTAGATGAAGTTAGAGTTTGTTAATGAGACTGGAAGATTTTAGAAGAGTTACCATTTCTTCTTCTTTTATCTCTTTTTTTTTTTTTTTTGTATTATCAAAAATCATATTAAATAATATAATATACATATATCTAATTTTATCATGTCAAAAATAAATTATCATATCAAAACATTAATAGATTTGTAAGGTTGTACTCATGAGCATTAAATGCTCCTAGAAAGTTGAAACTAAAGATAATTTGGACTATTTATAACAAAAAAAGTGACATTTTTTAACAAATCAAGTATCAATAATATTTTTTAGTGTATTTTGAAAAACAATCACATTTTTGAAAATTCTCTTTATTTTATTTAATGCTATAGGATAGAAGTAAAAACAACGAGGAGGGATTCATTGACTATGGAAGTCAACGACAAAGCAGGGTCATCACATTTTTAATTCGTGTGGGCCACATAATGTTACTTCGATATACTTTACTAGAAATATTAGTCAATCAAGTCATGCACGTAAACTCCACTTGTTTACATTCTTTAGCTTGACAGGTAGGTGAAGAAAATAGACTGGGGTCTCGTCTCGTTTGACCCATATTCTCATTTTTATTTTCATTCTTTTACTCATTTTCAACCACACATTTTTTAATAAAATAATATTTTCTATCACGTCAATAACTTTTCCATCTTTTTCAACCACACGTTTCTCATCATATTACTATTTCAAAATTTATTCTTCCCCAATAATTTTCATCAAATACACTCTAGAATTTAATGAAAGTGAGAAAAGTATAACTTTGACTGGATTGTCACGTCAGTGCAACTGTACAAGACAACGATACCTTGATCTTGAACAGTGTTTGTTCTTGTGAATTCTTGGTATCAATTTTATATAAAGAAACTCAGATCAAATCCAATTGAAATACTCAAGAGCACTTTTCAATTTAAAACTATCTCACTTTTCAATTTTAAACTATCTCGAGTTCGCATAATGAACACTGATGAAGATCCAGATATCGTTGACTTGTACACAAAAATACTCAATAATCCACTCTACTTGGAAGTCCCCAATGAGATGCCATTTGTTAAGTCACCTCTTCATACTGCTGCTTCAGAAGGCCGTACCGAACTTGCTCTTGAAATCTTGAGGCTAAAGCCTTCGCTGGGGAAGATATTGAATCTTGATGGTCTTAGTCCACTGCACCTGGGTTTGGATAATGGACACACCAACACTGTGAAACGACTCGTCAAGCACGATCCGGACCTCGTTCGTGTCCCAGGGAGGGAAGGGATCACTCTTTTGCATTACGCAGTGAAAAAGGAGGAAATTGATCTTTTGATTTATTTTCTGATCGTATGTCCACTCTCAATATTTGACGTGACCGTTCGAGATGAGACTGCTGCTCATATTGCTGTAAGAAACAACAATTTGAGAGCTTTTATGGTTTTGTTTGGTTGGGCTAGGAGGACCCGTAAAATGATGGTGTTTCGCTGGAGAAACAAGGACGGCAATAACATGATGCATCTTGCAGCATTAACCAACCAACCGGAGGTATGTTCCTTTGACTAAACCTCCATTTATTTAATTGAGAATGAATTCCCTAAAATCTCCTTCAATTAACTTTCCAGTAAATATTTCCTTTATTAAACTTGAAGCTTGAACACAACCCGCTGCTAAGAAGCGACGACAGGGCTCAAGTGAGGTTTGTCCAAACCATTGACATTATTGAACCTAGAAATCCCAAGAGAGTACCAAATTAAATAACACAGTTTTTATCTAGTTTTGTTCTTAGGGTAAGATTTTTTGAAAATATATTTTATGAAAAATAATATTTTTGAAAGAAATTGTGATTAAAAAGTAAGAAAAATTAAGGATTCACGAGCAAATTTTTTATTTTTATTTTTATTTTTTTATTGTGAGAATGTTTGATAGAAAATTAATTTGGAGAAAAACGAGTTTTAAAAAATATGTACCATATAAAAATTGAAAGCATCCGGGTTGAGATCTACTTTGATGGAGTCTCATATACTAGATCTTCACTCGATTTCAAGGTTTAAAGTACAAATGGATGATTACAACATTTAAGCTTAGTGTGAGATCACTTTTAGAGCCCCAGATTTTCGTTGTCAAACAATCAGAATTATTTAGGTATTTGGTAAACTTGGTATAATTCTAATTTTGAAACAATACGGACTGCAGATTTGAGAAGTTTATCCAATTACCATCATTAAACTATTAATTTTAACCCTTATGAATAAAATTGGTACTTGTTGACGGTACAAATTGAATTAAGCGAGTTTATTGATAAAACAATTGCAATCGAATATCAATGTAAATACAATTAACAAATCTTCTCACATAACTATGACTTTTGCCTCTTAAATTTACTAGTTTTGATGCTTCAACTTGAACAACAGATTAAATAGCTATTTGAAAGTAAGATATTGACTTGCATGCCTCTTTCTTCAAATGTGGGGGTATTTATAGATTTCTCTTTAAGTGTTGGGGTAGTTTGGTCATTTTCAAGTTGTGCTAGATGGCGACTCCTTACTTGATTATTTTGTAACTGATTCGATTATGAGTCACGTTTTATTCACTTGCCAATGTGTTTCTTATTGACAATTTATAACCAGTCTACTTATGAAAAATAGTTTGTGACTCTTAGGCGAGCCTTTTGCATCTCGTTCCCTTCGCGTGTTGCTTTCCACCTCGCTGATGAGTAAATCTTGCGAGGTGTATTTCTTGGTTCAATAGTACTACCAAAGTCCTTTGGTATTATACACATAATTAAACTTTTGCTACTGTATAAAGTATGTTTTTTTTTTCCAATTTCAAGAATTTTGATTTTTTTTATTAATTTTTCTTTTAAAATAATAATGTGGAATATACTGTATTAGATAAATATTTATTATGTATTTTGTTAGGATATTAATGATTAATTTTACAATACAAAGTGATCTTACTCAAATATTCAGCAAACAACTGAGGGAATAAAAGAATAACAATCAAAGGATGGCTTGAAACTCTAGCCGTCTAATTAAAATAAAACATAATAAACTATAATTAATTAAGGATTATGAAAAAGCAGAACAGGAGATCGAGTTTGTATAACTGGTTTATTGAAATTTTCGCTGATTAATGGGCAATCGAGCCTAAAAACTCCATTTTTTCAAAATCTGTAATTTTTTGCTCGACTTTTTTGAACATTCTAGAATTTGTAAAAATAACATTAAGCAAGCCTACAAGTTTGACTGGAACATCATAATTGTCTCGAGGTCTCGAGGTCAAACTAAAGCTTGAAGAGGATTGTGATCATGATCAAAACTTCATTCGTTCAATAGTTGATACTCTTTCAAATTGTTACATCATGCAGAAAGCTTATATATAAATTCCCTTAGTTAAAAATACCAGAAATTAATAAAAAATCAATAAAATAAAATGGTTCTCAATTTTCTTTAAACCAGGTATCGTTTAGTAAACTCTTTTTTTGTTCAGTTATAATTTTATAAAACTTCTTGTTTATGGTTTCAGGTTATGAAGTCATTAATCAAGTATGTGGATGTGAATAAGAAGAACTTAGAAGGTAAGACGGCTTTGGATATTCTAAAACCTGAAAATGTAGAAGCAAGAGAAATTTTAATAAGAAAAGGAGCTAAAGAAGGTTCATCACTTGTGGATGATGCCACCAGTTGTGAAAATTATTTGAAGTCAAAGATGACGAGGAAAGAAATTGTATGCCGATTTGGTGCTTTGCTGCAGCTCGGTTTGTCAGAAAATATGCGAAACGCTATCCTAGTAGTAGTTGTGCTTGTTGCAACTGCTGCGTTTCAAGCCATTCTCACTCCCCTTTTGGAATTTCTCACAATGGTACCACTCCTGTTTTTCCCAGCATCACAAATGTTTATAATGATACTACTTCAACCAATTCAACTAGCACCAACTTCAACAACAAAACCCTAAGGATCACAAAATTAATCATGATTTACAACTCAATTGCCTTTGGTCTTGCAGTAGGAATATGTTTAATACTTCTACCATTCGAACCGTTTCTCTGGCTCTCTGTTGGTCTATTTTCGGTAAGCTATGCAGGAGTGGCATGTGAAATATACCCAGGTACAGAATCTCCTGTTATCCTGGTTGGAGTTGTGTCATTAATCATTCTGTCTGTCTTGATAATACTTCCTTGGAAGATGATAGTATGGAGAGGGCTAATAAAAGGTGATAACTACTATGAATACAACCTTGATGAGGTGAAATATCTCATATTTGGTAGCACATTTGTGAATCAAGGATCGCTATGAAAGGAAAGCATCACAATGAAGGTATTGCAACAAATGTACACAATCAATATTGCAAAAAGCACATTAATCGAGTAACTACATATTGATTGGAAGTCCAAGGACAATAATTTTCAGCTTAAGCTTAAAGATGGTAGCATGCATGTAACGTCATCTTAATATGAATTATGTTTTTTTCTATAAGGATCTGTAGTGGTTGACTAAGAAAAAATAAAATTGTCTCGTATTGGATTATGATATGCGACTTTCTTCACTTCAGGGACGTAAAAGAGAGGCTGGCCGGGTGGCCCCTTTTTTAAAAATAAAAAAAAAAATACAACTAGAAAAATGGTAATACTCAAGTACTAATGATTTCCATTTTCCATTTTTTTTTTTGTTTTAGACTAGTTTCCATTTATAAAGTATACATTCTTTTGGTCAATGCAATTATTGAGAAACCCATTTCATCTGAGCGCTCAATGTCTTGCCGTTTTAATTTTCATGTGTTGTTTGAGGAGGTTTTTGACTTTTGTTTGAGCTGTTATCACTTAGCGTTTGCTTAAGCCTCCGTTTGGGAAGAATTTATATAGATGAGTAACGGACAATTGGTTAGTATTTGTTGATCCATTAAAATGTGTCACTAATAATGAAATTCGAACAATTTACAAATGATTTATGAATTTGACAAATGGAGGCTAAATTGAAGGGCTTGCACTTTGGGCTATGAGGTTGAAATTCATTGATAAACGAAGTTTGTTATATTCCATGGGGGAGCCAAGATTTTTGGCTTGTGAGGCACTATGGCAGTCATCAGCATTACATTAGCTGGAAGAGAGAGTGGCATAAGAAAATCTAAAAGTTCCCCCTTCCATCTATTTTGATTGTTGAAGTAGTGTAAAATGACAAATTTGATCTCCTCTTTAAATAAAGAAAGAAAAAAAAAAAAAAAAAAGGGCAAAACAACCCTGAAAAAGGGAGACCTGATAATTTAAAAAACAGCCATTTTCCATAGTCATGGAGCTCAACCAAAGTTGCAGACAAGAAATTTACCAACCACTCCCTATGTCCTTGAAAACTTTCTAGGTGTTGACCACAAAAATCACAATCAACAAATTCTCCTTACCTAACTACATTTTCCCCCCTCCAAAATTTAAAGTGCTTGATACTTAACAAGGAACAAGAGGGTAAATATTTATTTGGTTGTGAGATATTTGAATTTATGTGTATTGTTTTTCCTTTAGGCCGGACTTATTTTTTGATTTTTCTTGGGACCTTGGGGGCATTTTGGTCTTTTTAAACTACTAATGACAGGTGGCAATACATTTTATAAAGTCCAGTGACTAACAGGGAAACGTATGAAGATTAGTGACCCTCTAAAAACTTTACACAAAGTTTAGTGGCCAATTAGTGAATTAACCTTCCAGTGTAACATCTTTCTCAAATCTATACTTTAGTCCCTGGAGTATTCTTGAGTCATTTCTTGAAATAATTTTGATGCTTTATCTTCCAATTGAACCATTATAATATTCAATCATCATCTTGTGGTCTGAATCAACTATAGGAAAGTTGCAATTAGGCTTCCGAACATTGCATTTCGCCCTTTTTCGCTTATTTCTTCAATTTTGCTTCTAATCATCGAGTTTTAGCTAACAAATGAAATAAACAATAAATTAAACCATAATTGATAAGAAGAACCACGAAATGTCTATATTTTTAAAGCTCGCATAAGTATATAAAATACATTTATCAATAACAAAATGCATTTTATTCGTTGAACAATGTGACAATAGTCCTTTTGCCAATAGGTGGTTCTAAACACCAATTGTTAATTTAATTCCGTGCGAAATAAAAAGAGGAAAGATAGCAAGGAGGAAGTGAATATTGTTATCTAGCAACTATGGTGCTAGAGCACCAGTATATATGATCACATTTAATAGATTTAATTAAATGAATCATATGATGTTGTATTTAAATGAATCTATCATTAAATGTGATATAATTGCAGTGTAAATTGATGTTTGACACTAATTGTGATGAATAACATTACTTTGATGAAATTCAATAACCAAGGAATATGACAATAAAACATAGTTTGCATATTAATTCATTCAAGGAGGGATGGAATCAAATCCCTTAGAAACACGAAGCTTGCCTCGTTTCTAGAATCTCGATTTGGTTCAGCCGTTTAAGTCGTACGATTTATTGGTGTAGTCGAGCTTTTGACGACCCATGACCCGACTTTTTTTTAAATTAATAAAAAAATTTGAAACTTTCCTCCTTTTTAAGACTTGGGATCGACTATTTTTAATATAAACGGAGTTAAAATTGTACATATTTCCCAAAAAAAAAAAAAAAAAAAAATAAATTAACTGCAACTACACTTACAATTTATGAAATCAAATCTTGAAAATTGAAAAATTGAAGTTTTTTCAATTTTTATTCGTGGAGTTGATCTTTTCACGACCCATGACGCGGCTCTTTTTATAAATTACTAAAAAATTGAAACTTTCCTCTTTTTTAGAGTTGGGATCGACTATTTTTAATATAAACGGAGTCAAAATTGTACATTTTTTTTTTCCTAATCAAATCAAATCTTTAGCTATTCATATGTTCACTTTATTTTGGATCCGAAACTTTGCGTCTATTGAATTATTTAAATATATTAAATTCCCTGTGCAAGATTCAATCTGTGGAATATATTTTCTTTAAATACATGGCATTTTTGGGACCAATTCTACCCTAGATATGATTTTAGATCTGACTTTTTGGCCTGATTATTGGCTGAGATTCTTAAATAGAGGTAAAATTGATTCAAAGATGCCATTTGAAATAATATGGAAGAAAGAGGTAGAATCATTAAATTTATACTATAATCGAACATAAATAACTCAATTAAGTAAATTGAAGATGATAGAATATATGTAGAAATTTGTGTAAAAAAAAATGAAATGAAGTGAGAATTTATTTAGAAAAAAATATGTTCATTTAAAAAAAGTTAAATTTGGACGTTAGAACTTTTGCCTTGGCACCAAACGGTCATATGCCATTTGGCTGCCAGCCAACGGAAATAGGAAAACAATTAGTGGCCCATGAGCCACAAGTCGACTCATGGTCTGTGAGCCTAAGAAGTGTTCACGAGACAGCTTGCAAAAGATAAATGGGGAAATTAGGCTAAATACGGCCTAAAACCAAGCGAATTGATTAATACGCTCATTAAACTTTTATTAACCGTATTTTCTATGTGAAAACAGATGGAAATTCATTATGATCACATCTTGGGCTGATTCAACATCATCTTCTTCAATTTCTGAAAATGGTTTAAAGTTTGTGACTGCATCTCGACTTCGAAATCTTTGGGCCACAATATCGTACGCCTTGGAGGCTCTCAATCACTCAAGGAGAGTTAATGGTAAGTCAATATTTTAATAAAGTTAAATATATTTGTCTTGAAATTTCAAAATTAGATTCTTCAAGTAAAATTTCGGAGTTTAGAATGAGAAGAATAATTTTACATGGATTAAGACCCGAATTTAGAAGATTTATCACTACAATACAAGGTTGGCCAGAGCAACTTTTATTACTTAATCTTGAAAATTTGTTGCCCGATCAATAAGCATTGACCAGAAAAATGTTAGGGGTCTCGATAAAGAAAGAAGAAGAAGAAACATTATTTAGCTACAAAAGAAGAGGTCAAATTCGCCAGCAAAATTGTAAAGAATTAAAAGAAGGTAAATTTAAAAGATGGATTGAAGGAAGCTACTAGATAAGAGGAGCTCAACAAAATTGCGACAAGAGAGGTAAAAAATATCAAAGATCTAATAACTAGTGTTTTGTATGTGGAAAACGATGTCATTATGCTAGAGATTGTTGATTTAAAAAAGAGTCAGCAAAAGGCATATATAGCAACCTCCAACGAGTAAGAGAAGTACAACAACGAAGAATAATGGGATGTTGAGGCAACAACAACAATAATTGAGCAAAGTTGATCGAAGAAATTAAACTCAAGTGTTAATGATGAATCTGCGTTAGTGGTAGTCCTGCCTGAGCAAATAAATTGCGAAGATGATTTGATTGATAATGTTGGGTTTTTTGATACCCAATAATCCGGGCGATGATGAAAAACAGATGTCGGATAATTCATCGACACCATAGACTTGGCTCGACTCGGAAACAACCTACACTTTGGGGGCCCGAGTTTGTTTTAGGTTATTGGGTGGATTAGTGTGTTTGGCCCATTTGTGTTAGGCCCTATTACCTTATTAGTTAGCCCAATTGAGTGATATAACCTAAACTATATATTGGTATTTTGTGTTGTGTTGTGTTGTGTGTGTGATATTGCAAGAGAGGGAGGCAGCCGAGAAAGGAGAGGAGAGGCAGCCGTGAGAGAGAGGGAAAGGGCAGCCGACTAGTGAGGTGAATTGAGAGAGATTCTACCATTGTTATCTCCTTCCCCTTCCTCCATTTGTAGCTTGCAAACACCACCACCATAGTCTCCTTTGTGGGGATGAACTAGTGTCCTTTGTGGGTATTAGAAGAAGAGCAACCAGAGAGGTAAAGAGGCAACCAAGGTGTAGAGAAGCTTTGGGTCGAGCCGAGGTCGGATGGTGTTCGTTTGATTGATTTCTGAGCCTGAATCAAAGGTTTCTCGAGTGTTTTCCGCTACATATGGTATCAGAGCTTGGTTGGTTGAGAAATCTGTGATTTTTTGGGACAAAAACGGGCTGGAAAGTGGCCAGAATCGGACCTGAAAACCGGCAAAAAGTTGGACAAAAATCTGGGGAGTTTTGAAAAAATCTGGCCGGACCTGTTTTTGCGTTTTCCGGCCAAACCAGTGATCGGATGGAGAAACGGACACCACCGTTGGACTGTGCAGGTGAAGGCGATCCAGAATGGGTAACTAAAAAATTTTCCGGCAGCGGCGCCGGCGCCGGCGAGTCAACTCCGGCGAGGGCGTGGATCGCGCATCGGCCGGAATCCGGCGATGACTCCAAAAGACAGAATTTTCCCGACGACGAGGCGGACCTTGTGGTGTTGTCGGATTTCAGTTTCGAGCAATATAGTGAAAGTTGGACGATTTTGCCCTTTGACATCCGGTGCCTGGTGTCGTTTTGTGTTGCCGCGGTTGCTAGAGACTTTAGGACGAATGGCGACGGTCCTAAAGTGATGAATTCACAACTCTCGATATTTACGGACCTTCAGACGTGGTCCGCTCGGTATCGTATTCTTTCTTTGTTATTATTGCAGTTAAAATTATCGTGTAGCGTAATTTATTTTTCGCATTAGAAGTCATTGTGTGGGGTGACATTAGGTTTGGGGTTACCGTGAAGGGGTAACCATTGCCTGTTGCTAGACCTAGGAATTACTTGTTAATTACGTGCCATAAATTCCTTGTGAATTTGCTACCAATTTTTTCTACACTGTTAGAATTGCATGTGAACTTAGGAAAGTTTGTTTTACTATTCTGTGTGAATTGTGTCTTAACTTTACTTGTGGTCACTATTTGATATTGATGGCATGTGTAGGTCTAAGGCAAGTGCGAAAAATAATACGTATTTTTAACTGTGGTGAGTTTGGACATGGTGAAATAGATTGTCCTAAAAATGATAATAACAAGAGAGATGAGATGAGAGGTGAGGCGAATGTTGCCTTTGGGTCGAGTGATGACCTGTGTGAGGTTTATTGAGAGTAAACCTAGTTGCTGCATGTGCATCTGTGTGTAACCCATTTTATGCATGATGTGTGATCACTTAATTCTGTTGCATTGATATGTTACACTTTCAATATGTTTGATGTGTGTAATTGCATGAATTAGAGTGATCTTATTACTTTGTGTAATATGTTTGCATGCATAGTGAGTTGAGATTTGTGGCGTACTCTGTTTTGCTCTGTGAGTGGTGTGAGAGGGTGGCAGTGAGAAGAAAGATGGGCAGCCGTTTTCTCCTTTATCTTTGTGAGCTTGTGTGGTTTGTGAGATTATGTGAGGCAGCCGTGTAGGGTTATCTTCTTCCTCTTTGTGAGCCTTCTTTGCGAGTGTAGTGAAGTAACCAACCATTTTCTTTTATTCTCATTATGAGAGCCACCTTCACCCCTTTCCTTTGTGAATTTTTTGAGCATTGGTGATTGGAGTAACCTTGTGGTGCGTGGGTCAATTTTAAATTGAGCTCTAACCTTTGTGGTCGCCGAAAGGTATTGTTTTGCCACAGTGAATTTGTGATGCAATTGGCAGTGTGTTGGATGTCTATTGGTGAGGTGGAGTATAGATGCCTAGGGGTACATTGTGGTTTGTACCGGGGGGATGTGGAGTGTGACATTTGGATCACGAGTGGAGATGTGATCAAATGTCTGGAATCCTTTATCAGAAAGAGACCCTGATCAGGTGGAGTGTGAGAGAGGACACTTCTATCACTTCTGTTAGGTGGAGCCCCATTATCCACGTAGTTTGGGAGAAGTGATGAGGTGATAAAGGATTATTCCAAGAACTTAGGATCTATTGTGACTTACCGATTAGACGTGAGTTGAGTGATTAGTCTAGTGAGCATGGTGGAGCGATGAGTGGAGATATGTGTTCTCGAGGTGGGAGTAACACGGAATGGGATAGGATAAGTGTGGTGAGATCTTTTCGTGGGGTCATGTATACATTTGTTGCACATGTGTTGACCGTGTGTTGATTAACTTGGTGTTAATCTATTGTTCTGTGTGAACGTGTTTGAAAAAGATCTATGTGTTATCCTATAGTATATTGGCATCGCATGTTTTATTTGCTCTTGACTGTTACTGTGATTATCTGCCTCTACTTGGGTGTTTTTTAACCTTAGCCCTGGTGAGTATATGGAGCAGGTATGATATGTGTTTCAGGTTGGAAACACGAGGTAAGGTCTGTGAAACCAATTTTATTGGCTACCTTGATTGTGCAAGTATAAACTGTGTGTTTTCTTTGCTTGCAGGATTATCGGGAATCAAGGTGGAGATTGTTGGGTTTTTTGATACCCAATAATCCGGGCGATGATGAAAAACAGATGTCGGATAATTCATCGACACCATAGACTTGGCTCGACTCGGAAACAACCTACACTTTGGGGGCCCGAGTTTGTTTTAGGTTATTGGGTGGATTAGTGTGTTTGGCCCATTTGTGTTAGGCCCTATTACCTTATTAGTTAGCCCAATTGAGTGATATAACCTAAACTATATATTGGTATTTTGTGTTGTGTTGTGTTGTGTGTGTGATATTGCAAGAGAGGGAGGCAGCCGAGAAAGAGAGGAGAGGCAGCCGTGAGAGAGAGGGAAAGGGCAGCCGACTAGTGAGGTGAATTGAGAGAGATTCTACCATTGTTATCTCCTTCCCCTTCCTCCATTTGTAGCTTGCAAACACCACCACCATAGTCTCCTTTGTGGGGATGAACTAGTGTCCTTTGTGGGTATTAGAAGAAGAGCAACCAGAGAGGTAAAGAGGCAACCAAGGTGTAGAGAAGCTTTGGGTCGAGCCGAGGTCGGATGGTGTTCGTTTGATTGATTTCTGAGCCCGAATCAAAGGTTTCTCGAGTGTTTTCCGCTACAGATAACTCAGGAGAAGATGATTGGATCGATGACTCAGAAAAGGACATCGTGGTTCATGAAGAGTCTTCTTGATGGACTCTGCAGAGGGATGAACTACCAAACTTAGAAGAGGCGTTTGAAGAAGTATATTCTTTGGAGACATTATGGAGAATGGAGCATACACAACAAAGGATGGAGCTGCTAGATTTAAAAGAAACGAAAGACATTTTGCAAGAGGAAATCAAAGTTTTGAGGGATTTAAAGATCTACAAGTAATCATTGATAAAGAAGAGCTTGCAAGAGCAACACAGAATCCTTGGCTAAATGACATGGACCAGAAAACACTAGTGGAGGATCGACATGGAAAACAAGGTATTGAGGTACGTAAAAATTTAATATACTCACAAATAAGAAAATCGGGTAGACATGAGAATTCAAGTACCAAGTATATCGATCTAAAAATGGATAAAAAGGAAACTATAAAAGAGCCAAATATATTTGAAATCGAGAACGCGTTGAACAAAGGACCGATTGTTTCAAAAACATGTCAAGTTTAAGGAAGAGTTGGGCATAACGAAAAATAAAAAGAGTCAAAAATGAAATGTGGGTGTTGAGAGGGAGATTGTAGAAGTCATCGCCGACTTTGTAGAAAAATCTAGAGAATTTGGGATTTTCACCAGCCTGCTTCTTCCACCTTTCCTAACTGACATTTATGAAAAAATCTGGACAATCTGGAAAATTCTATCACTGCTAATTAAAGGAATATTCCAGAATTTGGTTGAACCAATTCCATCGACTTTATGCCATATATATATGCGTTCAGCCCATGAAATTGTGTGAGTGTGAGAGACATAGAGACAGAAAAAGAGAGGCTAGGAAAATTTAGAGAGAAGGTGGAGATAGATACAACTGTATGTATATGTTTAGTGGAAGAAATTAGTGAGAGAATATTAATTAAGTGTTCTTCAAATTAGTGAGGAATTTTTGGAGTGTTTGTCCTACAATAATTTTGTACAAGTATTGCTCCTTAAATGGAATTGTGAAGGTCATAGTCAAAATGGGACTTAAATGAAGCAAATGATTTTCATGGAGTCAAATTGGTAATTGTTAATACTTGAAGGACTAGAAATGATATGATAAATGAATTCAAGGATTTAGTTTCTATTATGGAAAATAAAATGACTAAATATGACATTGTATGAAGATTGGAGGACTTACTTGTAAATTTTCAATAGATATCCATTAAATTATACATTATATACATTTTCTCATTATTTTGGGAAAGGGAAGAGAAAGATCGAGAGAGAGACCGAGAGAAGAAGAAAATGAGAAGAAGAAGAGAAGAAGTGGGTTTTTAACCTTGAGTTCTTCATTTCTTCAATCTCCATTCGATCTAGAGAGGTAAGTGTTTAAGTATGTTGAATTATTATTTTTAGGGTTTATGAACAATTTGCTTAAATTCGAATTATAGCATGAATTAGAGGTTATTGACATGTATTTGAGGTATTAAACATGAGTATGTCAAAGAAAGGTATATATGGAAAGATGGGTATTGAAGGAAATGAAACTTTGGAAATGGGTTTATGAAATAAATGCTTCTTTTTTTGTTTTTTTGGGATTACATGATGTTAAACACTTAAATTAAGGAATTAAGGTTGATTTCTCCATTTTTAAGTAATTATTGTAGGTAATTTTCGGACCAAATGTGCACAGGTGCTATTTTCGAAAATCTGCCCAGAATTGTGCTGTTTCTGTCAATTGCAGAATGGTGCTATTTCTGTCCATAGTTTTAGTGCCAGATTTCAATAAATAGAAATGGTGACAGAATTCAGAAATCTGAGATTTGAGTGCTATTTTTGTCAAACCTTTGATTTTCAGATTTTAGAAGTTGAAATGAAGTTATATGACAAATATTAAGGTCTATGTATTGGATTAATTATTTATAAGGGTTGTATAAGGTAATGATTTTAAGGAAGGGTAAGTTGATAATTAATCAAAGATTTGAAAGATTAGAAAATGGGATGCGTGGGTAAATATAGAAATTGATGAGTTAAATGGTGGATATGTATTAGTGACTCTAATTGAGATTATGGAAATAAATGACTCCAAGTTCTTATTAGTAAATTATTATTATTTCTATTGGTAGGAAAATCTTCAAGACATCTTTATGAAGAGATTTGATTTATTGGAGCAAGTTTATGATATCATACTTGGCACTTGAAGGTGAGGGGTGATAAGAATGTGGAAACCATGATCAGTCCATAACTCGGTGAGTGGAAAAGCTTATTTTTCAAGAAATTAGTATTTATTAAATTTATGTTAGATTTGGATTTGAAAGTTAATTATTTCATATAGCTGATTTTATAGTGTGAATTTCAGAATAAAGTGATTCTTATAGCAAGTTCTTTTTAAAGTTAGATTTCACTCAATTAAATTATTTCATTAGCATGTTGTATCAGAATTAAATATTTCAGCAAATCTATAGTTATTTTTAAAACCATCAGAAAGTACCCAGGTGATTTACCCGCTCTGCACTTCTGTGAATGTGTTTCCATAGTGTATGACCAGTTATGGTGATTTTACCCGTTCTGCACTGATGTAAATGTGTTTCCACAGTGTATGACCAGATTATCAGAGGTCTTTGGGACCCACTCTTGTACACACATAGGCTTTGGGCTGTGTATTGGGGTGCTTAGCCTTTGGGGCAGCTCTGCGTACGTATGACCAGTTATCAGATTATCAGATTTGAATGGCTTTGTCTTGTACATTGAGATTACTCTGTACATGAGTAAGGCTATTCATGGGGTACTTATTGGTGTGATTCTTTAGTATATAATCTGATGTTTATTCAGTTTATTAGATTTCAGACTTCAGAATTCAGTTTATTCAGTTTGCAGAGTAATGATTTCAGTTTACAGTAATATGAAACCATATTTTCACTTATAGTTACCGAGATCAGATTATTTATATTCAGTTGTTTATTTAGAATAAAGAGCAAGGAATTTTATGATGCAGTCATGCTTAGTTTTAAAAGTATTACCAGATTTCAGAATTTCTTAAAGTTTTAACAGAGCAAGATTTTCAGAAAAGTATATTTATTTTTCAAACTATCCACTCACTGAGTTACAATCTCATATTTCAAAATTTTTTTCTGAGCAGATAGTAGCAGAGTTGTGCAGACTTGGAGCCTGTCGGTTCACGGCGTTGAGACACACATTACATTTAGCTGTATGGCATTTTGTTAGTTTATTTAGCATATTTCTTTTTGGCATTTTTGGTTTTTAAAGTTTGTTAAATATTGATTTGCGAAACTTTCTATTTTGAGAAGTTTGTATTCTGAAAGACTAGTGTGCCCAATTTTAAATTATATGAGTATGTTTGAGAAAATTGATTTTTATCCAGGTAGTTTTAGTCCATTTTTTCAAAGAAACTTTGTCAAAATTCTTTCAAAATATTTCATAGTCAAAGAATGTTCAGTTGCCTTGGTGGTAGATTCAGTATTTATTTGAATCTACCACCGACGCACGACACGTGTTGAGTCTATTAGGTTGACTTGGGACGGGTCGTGTCATGGTTTGCATAGAATCGTTCGTTGGCTTATTATTTTTATTGCTTATTATTTTTTTTTTTATTTAAGCTCGAATCTTTAGTCCTTATCGATATATAAAACACGTTGAAAAGAAGTGACTTTTTACCCGTATAAGGGTTTCGCGATTTTGTACAACAACAATACAATATGCAGAATATAAAAATGTATTTTCAATTGTTGCAAAAAGAAGTGTATATTGATTTTTCGGCTATCAATGGACTGTTACAACTTATTCATCAAGATCGCAACATACATCACAATATTCATGGTTACAATCATGTCTTGCTTAGTGAACTTCTCCATGCATGGTATGAACCCCGTCATCCATTGTTTAGACCCACTAGTATCTCATGGCGTTATAGATAGTTCATAGTTAAGAAATGCTTAGACATAAGGACTTAACTCCTAACAATGTTGAACTTTTAAAATAGAACTTCAAATTTCAAGAGAGGCAAGTTTGATTGTCACACATTCCAAGTGGAAAGAACTTCAAATTGGAGGAAGAAAAAGACTACTTGTGGTTGTTCTTTTACAGAGTGAGATCCAGTAACAATTGAAAATTGGCGTAAGATCAACATGATGGGCTTGATTGCACTCTGAACTTGTTCAAGTTTTTAATAAGTATGTTTGCTTTAACTCCAATAGTTGGTATTAATTAGAATTGCTCGTGTTATTCCATAAAACCAAATATTTGAATTCAATGAGCATGTTGTGCATGGTTATCTAGACTTTTAAACTTACTTGGTATAGATTATTGTGGGTGAAGTTCTACTCATACAAGTATATATGTTAGTTTAGAGATTAATTGAGCAAAAGCAAGAGGTTTTGGAGCCTAATTGATTTTAAACGGGTGGAATTGAAGAGCTACCAAGAAGATAAGGACTTGATTGGAGAGTTTGGGACCAAAATGGGATGGATTAGGAAATTTGTGGATCAACTTGAACACTCTCAGAACTTGAGGGACCAAATTTGGAGAAACTAAAAGTTTAAGGACTAAAATGAATGAGTTTGTAAAGGGAGGGACCACAATAGAACACATTAGAAGATTGGAAACCAAACTACACAATTCCAGAGAGTTAAGGACTACGGTTGGAACTAGATGTAAATCAAGGAAAATACTTCCCTGTTTGTCACGGTCATGCAAACTGCGGCTGCCGCCGATCCTGTTTTCAGATCGAAATGTCCAATATTTATAATACTTAAAATGAGGAAAATTTGGAAAATTCAAGGGCATGACTTTCAAGGGACATCAAAGGCTATATAAAGAGTCGACTAAGGTCAAGAAAAACCTCAACGCAAATAGAGAATCACGGAGAGCAGAGCAAACATCAATGTCATGTTTCTCTTGATAGCAATTTTAAGATTTTGAAGAGATTCATTATTGAGTTGTATTCTTCTTTTATACCAAACTATTCTGGTTATTAATTCATCCAAGCTTTTGTATTTGCCTAATTTAATCATGTCCAGCTAAACAATTTTGTGGCTAAAATTGACGATAAAACATTGTGATTTGATTTTAATATAAAGTTGCTTGTTTTTGTTCTTAATGTTGATTGTTTATTACTCTCTTGCTTCGTTTTGATGCTTGAAACTTGAGTGGTTCAAATTCTTATGTGATGTCACAACTGTTTGAAGTTATTGAATATTTGACATCTGTATTCTCCAGGCTGCACCTTTCTGACAGTCGACTAGATTCATCATTTTTTTTTCTCTATTTTTAGTAAGTATATATGAGCCTGAAACTCCACAAAGTTGGTAGAAAGGTACTACGCCACTTTTTGCCATCAACAATTTGGTGCTAGAATAAGAGCCTTTCTCGTGAGACAAAATCATTCTGGCGCTACTTGAAGTTTTCTAGCCACTCAAGAGCCAAATATCTAAATTCTCCAATGAAATAAGGGAAGTTATGGTGAAAACCCCCCTCCACGTGAAACATGGATTCACAGATGGTCAATTCTGGAAGGCAACTAAAATTTTTACTCACGCTGTTCAACGAATGGAAAGATAGCAAGCGAACCATAGCTCTTACAAGTTGAACTGGTGAAGATTCGCCTTTCTTCCTAAACGAAGGGCATCGAACTACTATCTAAAATCTTCATTTCCAGGAGCCGAACCAACAGAGCAAGGCGGGCAGAACAATGTGCCATCCCTGCACAAAGGTTGAGAAGAAGCGTCTTTGATCACCTCGGAAACTAACGTAAACCTCCAAAGAGAGCCACAGAAGATCGTGCTAGGAAGAGGCATGACTCCACTACCAACATCATAGGAGGCCAACTCGAAGGCTAGACGAATTGGATCAACTCAAAAGACACGTAGCTATTTGGCAAGCTAAAAGGCTTGGTTGATGACCACCTGACAAGTAAGCATTCTAGTTAACATATCAATTCCAAGTATAAATTGGACAATGATCGGGTCGACACTTGAACTCTTGAAAACACTTCGGAAACTCGCACGAAGTCACAATTTTAAAAAATATGTGTTTTAGGTCACATTTTTATAAGTTACAATTATATAACCTCATAGGTTACAATCACACGATGTAATAACAATCAGCGCATATATGGACAATTTTCTAAAGACACGTGTAGACACTTGTACATGCATACTTAAAACTATGGATTGCCACGGTTTTGTGATTGGGAGTCACAATCACACAACCCTATAGGTCAAAATCGCACAACACATTAGATCAGAGAATCATAATTTTTGCACAAAATGATTGACAATTTATGCATGTGACCTACCAATAGATGTAAAATCGATACGGAAAATAAGCCCAATTATTCTGGAGAAACTCTGGATAAGAAGGAAAAAAAATATTCTGATGAAATCATGTTGGAAATTTGTGGCCAATTTTTTCATCTATTCTGGATAATCATGTCATGGGATCCGAAATTCAATTTTCTATTTTATAATTTGTGAGAACGTTGGCAGGAAGATAACGGATTGTTTTTTGTTTAGAAAATGATAAGATGAGATAGAATAATCATCAATTATTCTTTATTAATCAACAATTTAAGTTAAATTATTCTCTTATTTAAATCCATATTTCTATAATTTTAGGAAAGGTGATATTGATTTATGACCAGATTTTGTAAGAATTATACAATTTGATATTTTTTAAACTATATTCTTAAAGTACGGTGTATATACTATTTTCACAAAATAATAACCAATATATAAAGGTTTAGACTACTTTTTTTTTAACAATGATAACTTTTAACAAGGAACATCAAATTCTTAATAACATATTAATGATCATTAAGCTCTAACGAACATATGAATTTTAAGATGGTATATCCAAACGAACAACCATCTTGGGAGCCATATTAAAATATAAATCATATATCGAATAATCATAAAATAAATAACCAATGCATAAGAGTTTGAACTATTCTTCCTAACAAGCTATGGCGGAAAGCGAGTGGGGCATGGCGGAGCAAGTGACCAAACAACATGTTGATTTTTTTTTTTTTTTTTTTTCGACTTCTTATTTTATTTTTATGTTTATTTCTTGAGAACAAATGGAGGTTCAAGATGAAGTTCAGTAAACTTAGCTCTTGTTTGAGTCCCGTTTTGGAGAAAAAAAAATGTATTTTGGAATATTGGTTTTTTGGAAAATATGTCGTTAAAAAATAAAAGAGTTTTGAATTTACACGTAAAATTATTTTATGAGAAAATGTGGTTGAAAACGAGTTTTGAAAAAAATGGAGACCATACAAGGGCTATATGAGTAAGTTCATTTCTTAAGTACTTCATCATTTCTTGACTAATCTTAAAAATTACTCTTAACTTGTTCAAAATGTAAGTTGAGACATATTGTCCAAGAGATTCATTTGTTAAGTAACTTATATACTTTAGGCAAATATAAACATTCAACTATTACATCGAGTCACATCTAACTTAAAAAAATACGTTTTTAAAATATCTATAAACAACTGGGCTTCACGCGTCACACACACGGCTAGAGTGCAAATAGCATTATTCCACTTTAATGGACGCTGCTCAACATCCAGATATCATTGCCTTGTACAACACAATAATGAGTTTCACGCGTCACAGACATGGTGATGAGAATCCGGATAGCTTAGAACTACCAAACCCACGTCGTTTGTTGAAAAACGCAAGAAAACTCAATTAAATCTTGGTTTGAAGATTTGATTTAAAATATGAATCGAAAACAACCAACGATCCGAAAGACACGCTGACCCCTTTTGAATCCAATATCAAGAACTTCACCCAATGGATTGAACGCCACAAGATTGATTCTTGATAAGTTCAGAGTTTGCCCAATTAAGAACAAAGGAATTGAAGCCAATTAATTCTCTCAATAATAATGTGTTGAATAATAATGTCAATAATATACTTATCCCAAAAACCTAGCCCAAAAACGTGTAAACCCTAAAATCTTGCCAAAATATGGAAAGAAAATAAATTCTAGTCAAAATATGAAAAATTCCGAAATTGTCCTAAAAAACAACTATGCGGTCGCATAGTTATATTATATGCGGCCGCATAGTTCATGCGGTCGCTTCTTCTGGGGTCTCTGACCATTGGATGCGGCCGCACCCAAGTTCCTTCTATGTGGCCGCATAGAAGTGACTTTCACCTTCGTCTTCGGCTGCTTCCAACACGTTGATCCACGTTGATTCGGACTTCGACCCCAACATGGAACTTGCCTCTTTTTGCGTGTAGCTCATGACGTCGTCCACCGTTGCTTGTTCAAGTAATCCCATAGCTTGTTTTATTCGATTTGCCCTCAAGCGTGTCATTGGTCCATCGTCAACAATCAATGGATCCTTCCACTGACTTGCTCTTGTTGTATCAGCATCCTGGATTACATCATTCCCTCCCTCTTCAAAAGGATTCGTCCTCGAATCTGAACCTGCATCAAACGGAGATAGATCAGAAACATTAAATGTGGCTGAAACTTTAAACTCACCAGGTAGATCGAGCTTATATGCATTGTCATGGATCTTTTCAACCACTTGAAACGGTCCATCGCCCCGTGGTTGCAAATTTGATTTCCTCAGCTCTGGGAATCGCTCCTTTCGCAAATGTACCCAAACCCAATTGCCGGGTTCAAACGTAACACTTTTCCTACCTTTGTTAGCCTGTGCTGCATAATGCCTGTTTTTGCTTTCTATTTGCAATTTTACCTTCTCGTGGAGTGCCTTTATCAAGTCAGCCTTCTGTTTTCCATCGAAACTACCTGTTCATTCACAGGTAAATGAATTAAATCCAGCGGGGTTAGTGGATTAAAATCATAAACAATCTCAAATGGTGAATGTGAAGTAGTGGAGTGTACAACTCTATTGTATGCAAATTCGATGAAAGGTAAACACTCCTCCCAACTTTTTAAGTTTTTAGTAACAACAGTGTGCAACAACTGTATCATGGTCCTATTAACTACTTCGGTCTGCCCATCGGTCTGTGGATGACAAGTAGTAGAAAACAACAATTTTGTGCCCAACTTTCCCCACAAAACACGCCAAAAGTGACTAAGAAACTTAACGTCCCTATCCGACACTATACTCTTAGGTACCCCGTGTAAACGCATTACCTCTTTGAAAAACAGATCAGCAATGTTAGTGGCATCATCGGTTTTGTGACATGGAATGAAGTGTGCCGTTTTAGAAAACCTATCTACCACTACAAAGATAGAATCTTGCCCTTTTTTAGTCCTAGACAAACCTAACACAAAATCCATAGATATGTCGACCCAAGGTTCACTAGGAACGGGTAAAGGTGTATACAACCCATGAGGTAAGACCTTAGACTTAGCATGTTTACAAGTTAAGCATCTTTCACAAGTTTTTCCGACATCAACTTTCATTTTAGGCCAATAAAAATGTTCACTTAACATCCCTAAAGTCTTAGCAACCCCAAAGTGTCCCATTAATCCCCCACTATGTGCTTCCTTAACTAGCAAATCACGCATAGAACACACACAATTTATTTTCCCTAAACAAATACCCGTCATGTTTAAAGAATTTATCCACCGCTCCCTTATCACATGATGCATATATGCTGGAAAAATCTAAATCATTCTCATACATGCCCTTAATAAACTCAAACCCAAGCAACTTCGCACTTAAGGAAGTTAGAAGCACATACCTTCGAGACAACGCATCTGCAACCACATTTTCTTTACCTTGTTTGTACTGGATGACGTAGGGAAATGTCTCTATGAATTCCACCCATCGAGCATGCCTCTTGTTCAACTTACCTTGACCTCTCAAATGCTTCAATGATTCATGATCGGTGTGAATCACGAACTCCCTTGGCCATAGATAGTGCTGCCATGTTTCCAATGCTCGAACCAATGAATAGAGCTCTTTGTCATATGTAGGGTAGTTAAGCGCCGCCCCACTAAGCTTTTCACTGAAATATGCAATCGGCCTTTTATCCTGCATCAAGACTGCTTCAATGCCTATACCTGAAACATCACACTCAATCTCGAAAGCTTTGTCAAAGTTAGGTAATGCTAAAATCGGTGCCTCGCATAACTTATCTTTAATAGTATTGAATGCATGCTCTTGTTCATGTCCCCATTTAAACCCAATACTTTTCTTAACAATTTTCGTGAGTGGTGTGGTAATAATACTAAAATCCCTAACAAACCGCCTATAAAAGCTAGCCAATCCATGAAAACTCCTCACTTCGGTTATAGTAGTAGGTGTTGGCCATTCTTTAATAGCTTTTACCTTTTCTTAATCTACTTCCACCCCGTTAGCACTAACAACAAATCCTAAGAACACAACTCTATCCATGCAAAATGAACACTTCTTTAAGTTAGCATAAAGTTGTTCTTTTCTTAACACCACAAGCACACATCTCAAATGTTCCATATGTTCATTGAGGTCTTTACTATAGATTAAGATATCATCAAAGTATACCACAACAAACTTACCAATAAAAGCACGTAAAACATGATTCATTAAACGCATAAACGTGCTTGGTGCATTCGTGAGTCCAAACGGCATAACTAACCACTCATACAAGCTATACTTAGTTTTAAATGCAGTTTTCCACTCATCTCCTTCTCTCATGCGAATTTGATGATAACCACTCCTAGATCTATCTTACTAAATATGCATGTACCAAATAGTTCATCTAACATATCATCTAACCTAGGAATAGGATGACGATACTTTACCGTTATATTATTGATGGCCCTACAATCCACGCACATCCGCCAATATCCATCTTTCTTAGGTACAAGTAGTACTGGCACGGCACATGGACTCATGCTTTCCCTCACGTGTCCCTTGCTCAACAACTCCTCAACTTGCCTCTGAAGCTCCTTCGTTTCCTCGGGGTTACTCCGATAAGCCGGTCGGTTTGGAATGACTGCGCCGGGTACAAAGTCAATCTGATGCTCAATGCCTCGAATGATTGACAACCCACTAGGTGCGTCCTCGGGAAAGACATCGTCGAATTCCTGCAATAAAGAAATAGCCAAACTAGGGAGGGATGTGTTAATTTCCTCAAGGTTGAGGAATGACTCTTTGTAAACTAAGAGGATCATTTGTTTCTTCTCCACAATTGCCTTTTTCAATTCACTCCCTCTCGCAAAGAAATTCACCTTCGATTTTTCTTTCCTCTCAGAAGACCCCGCGTCTTTTCTCTCATGTGGCCCCTCTCTTTTTCTCTCACTTTTAGCCACCTCACTATTTTCTCTCATGTTTTCGTGTCTCACCTTTTCTCTCTTCTCTCCTAGCACTCTCTTTCTTTTCTCTTCCTCATTTTTCAATTTAAGCTGATCCTCATACACCTATGTAGGTGTCAATGGTGCTAATGTAATAGGTTTTCCCCCCTTGATCAAACTGTACTTATTTTTATACCCATCATGTACTACCTTCCTATTGTATTGCCATGGCCTTCCCAATAAAATATGACCTGCATGCATGTGTACTACATCACACATCACTTCATCACTATAACTCCCAATTGAAAAGTTCAACATCACCCTCTTATTCACCTTAATTTCCCCACATTCATTTAACCATTGCAATTTATAGAGTTTAGGGTGTTTAAGCATTATTAACCCCAATTTTTCCACCAAACTAGTGCTAGCGACATTAGTACAACTTCCACCGTCAATGATTAAGCTACATACCGTATTATTGACGTGACACCGCGTATGAAAAATATTTTCTCTTTGCAATTCCAAGGCATCAGCCTTGATTTGAGTATTGAGAGCTCGCCTCATGACTAACAACTCACCCACAACATATTCCACTTGGTCTTCATCGCTAATGTCTTCCAATTCTGGCATGCCTTCATAATCACATTCACTTGCACTCTCCACTTCCCCACTATCTCGCAAAATCATGGTCCTTTTATTTGGACACTGAGAAGCAATGTGTCTAGTTCCCAAACACCTAAAATATTTGATGTCTCGGTTCCTAGACGGCTGTAACTCTACCTTCTTGCTAGCACTTTCTTCTTTCCCCCGCGGCAACTCCACTTTAACCTTAGGAGCAACTCCATCCACTTTGTTGTCGCCCCACCTCGGATTCAGAGTAGTGTTAGAACCCGAAGTACCCGATGAATACCTTGCTGTCCCCTTCCTCTTCAATTGTCTCTCTACCTTCATAGTCATGTGTAGCATGTCTTCCAACTCCACATAATGTTGTAGCTCAACCACATTAGTTATCTCCCTGTTTAAACCATTCAAAAATCGGGCAATAGTGGCCTCCCTATCCTCATGTATGTCCGCCCTAATCATCAACAACTCCATCTCCTTATGATAATCCTCCACACTCTTCGACCCTTGAAAGAGGCTTTGTAGTTTTTGATAAAGCTCTCGGTAGTAGTGATTGTGCACAAACCTTTTCC
Source organism: Osmanthus fragrans (assembly GCA_019395295.1). Classification (NCBI taxonomy): domain Eukaryota; kingdom Viridiplantae; phylum Streptophyta; class Magnoliopsida; order Lamiales; family Oleaceae; genus Osmanthus; species Osmanthus fragrans. The sequence goes on along the minus strand of CM033359.1, from coordinate 22,658,984 downwards.
TCATGATGGCCTTCAACTCTTCCCATGTTCCAATTGGTCTCTCCCCATTTCTCCTTCTAGATGTCACCACTTGATCCCACCAATTGATAGCATAGTCAGTAAATTCAAGGACTGTTATTTTCACCTTCTTCGCCTCCGAATAATTATGACAGTCAAAGATCATCTCAACCTTTTTCTCCCACTCCAGATAAGCCTCCGGACACTCCTTCCCTTAAATGGTGGAATGGACATTTTGATGTTGCCCATGTCACCATCTAACCCGTCTCCAACCATGTTCCTACCCCTTCTGTCAAACCTAGCTCCTCTATTCCTCAACCTACCAATTTCAGCATCCATAATCACCTCCTCATCCACCTCACTCTCATATTCAATTTCTTCTCTAATCCCCTGCCTATGTTCCCGTCGACCCTGCCTCCTCGCATTTGGAACTCCCCTACGTAAATCAGCAAGTTCTGTGTCCTGCCGATCCAACCTATCCCGTACATCCTCAAACAAACGTTCAAACCTACAAATCATCTCCTCAGACATGTTGATTTGATTATTGTTGTTGTTCTGCGCCGGTGTCGCTTTTTCCTTGTCAGACATCCTAAAAAAAAATCTAATTTTCTGCCTCACAATTTTATCTCTCGTGTATCACTCAATTTAGGCTTTTTCCCTCTATTAATCTCACCACTCTGTCTTTTTCCACCCAAGCTTCCTCCCAAGTGCTTCAAAGGGAAAAATAGAACTCAATCAAAAAATTAATCTAGTAGAATTCAACCGAAAATTGAGTGAATCCTCTTTGAAGTTTGAAGGATTCAAGACACAAGAATGGAGTTGGATATGTGAAAAGAGTTTTAAATTCAAGAAAGTGGTTCTTGAATTTTGAAATAAGAAACAAGGAATTGACCGGGAATTGTTTTGAGTTAATAATAAAGTTTTTTTTTTAAACTCGAGAATTCAACTACGAGCCCGGCAAAACAAACAAAAACTGCTTTGGGTGAAAATTCAGCCCAAAAACACCATTTGAAATTTTGGCAGAAGAAGAACGGATCAAAGACTCTTTAATTTTACTGGACGCAAGAACACGAAGAATGCTGAAATTAAGGAAAACAAGACTCAAACAAATTTTAGAAAGGATATAACCTTGATTCGTTGGAGCCTGTGCTCTGATACCAAATGATGAGAATCCGGAAAGCTTAGAACTACGAAACCCACGTCGTTTGTTGAAGAACGCAAGAAAACCCAATTAAATATTGGTTTGAAGATTTGATTCAAAATATGAATCGAAAACAACCAACGATCCGAAAGAAACGTTGACCCCTTTTGAATTCAATATTAAGAATTTCACCCAATGGATTGAACGCCACAAGATTGATTCTTGATAAGTTCAGAGTTTGCCCAATTAAGAACAAAGGAATTGAAGCCAATTAATTCTCTCAATAATAATGTGTTGAATAATAATGTCAATAATGATAAGTATTTATACTTATCCCAAAAACCTAGCCCAAAAACGTGTAAACCCTAAAATCTTGCCAAAATATGGAAAGAAAATAAATTCTAGTCAAAATATGGAAAATTCCGAAATTATCCTAAAAAACAACTATGCGGTCGCATAGTTATATTATATGCGGCCGCATAGTTCATGCGGTCGCTTCTTCTGGGGTCTCTGACCATTGGATGCGACCGCACCCAAGTTCCTTCTATGCGGCCGCAGAAGTGACTTTCACCTTCGTCTTCGGCTGCTTCCAACACGTTGATCCACGTTGATTCGGACTTCGACCCCAACATGAAACTTGCCTCTTTTTGCATGTAGCTCATGACGTCGTCCACCGTTGCTTGTGCAAGTAATCCCATAGCATGTTTTATTCGATTTACCCTCAAGCGTGTCATTGGTCCATCGTCAACAATCAATGGATCCTTCCACTGACTTGCTCTTGTTGTATCGGCATCCTGGATCACATCACATGGCCATTGTGCATATTTTTGCTCAAAATGGTTTTCTTTCAACAGTGAAAAAGTGTGTTAGAGGAAAAAAAAAGTGGTGCATGAGAGAGGATAGAAAAAAAATAGTGAGAAATCTAGAAGAATTGTGTGAGGGACTTGGTAAAGTAAGAACTTTTTCCCGACATTTGAAAGTAAGAGAGTTTTCAGATAATGGAAATAATGGGTCATTGAGAAAGGAACTTCTTTTAAAGACATCGAAAAACCAAGGAAGAAAATTATGGATTTTGTGTGGCCTTCAAGAGGTGTTTGATATTTTGGTTTTAATGCAATATAATGAAATTTGATCTTTCTGAATTTGGACTTATACAATCAAAACTCCTTAAACCCCCTTTATCCATCAAAATATCAAATCACAAAAAAATTGGTTCACACCACAACACGTACAATACAGTAGTTAAAACAGATTTGAAGATAGTTTATTTTTTGACGGTCATTGAACATTCCTTTGCATTACTAGAATGACACTGGACTTGAAGTTTTTTCCACTAACATGGCCAATGGAAAGCCTGTCAACGTTGTTAACTTTGTCCAACTGCGATAAATTGTGTCAGTGGAAAAAAAAGTGTGAAATTCAATAATTATCTAGTAACACAAGGGAAAGTTCAATGATCATATGGGAATCCTATGTGTACGAAACTCCGGCCAGTCATCCCCCAGCAGCTCCCAAACTCCAGAAATGCATGGTCAATAAATTGCGTTGTATGTCGAACGACGGCCTGGGATTAAGACCCACGCAACCAGATTAGCTCACAAGTGCCGATTTTTGTCGAGAAACGAAGTAAGACGTAATCCAATTGGCAAAGTTAATACCATTGACATGGATGTGACTAACAGTGCCTGTTCAACATAATTCATTTTAACGATGGATGGATAACATTTGTAATAGTTCATTGACCTAGGGAAAACAAGTTGATTTCATAAAAGGAAAATTTCAGTGACCAATGGAATAATTAACCCCAATAACATGAGTCCAATTTATACATATAATTTAGTGTCCATTTGAGCTCTAGTTTTTCGAAACTCGGTTTTTTCCAAACTTATTATCAATCATACACTCTCAATAAAATAATTTTACACATAAACTCAAAAAAAAAAAAAAAAATCTACTTTTTATCATAAAATCTTCAAGAGATTACTATTATAAAATTCATAAATAGTGAAAGTTCAACGTTCGTATGAGAAAATATGAAGAAGATCTTCAGTAAATTCATAGACAGTGAAAGGTGACTATAAAACGTGTTTTGCTTGTTTCATTCTACTCAAGCCGATCCGAAAAACCACTGTTACAAATTCAATTCAAGATCAAGTTCAGAAACTTCTTGTGAGGTGTGCAATTGTAGGTGACACTACAAAACCACACATTCATCTTTAAAATCATTATTTTAAGTTATTGCCCCGTCAACCTGCTGAATTTCCAGCCCCACTGTCAGGTTAGTGAAAATGGGACCTCTACTTTTAACATTTTTCCACGAACCTAAAACGATACAAGAAACTTCTACTTTCAGTGTACTAGACAGCATGTTTGGAAATTAATTATTATCCATTTAAAATATAAATATATAAAAATAAGTGATTAAGACTTAACAAACAGAATTGGAAATTTTTTCTTCTTTAATGATGTCGTCAAATTAATTTTGAATTAAGTCATTTGTACCTGGAGTTTAACATTCTAGGTTACCCGACTCCACCGGCGTCCTCCCATGGGGGTCGGGCCCCACTTCCAACAAGTGTACAGGCCCCGTCCCCAATGAGAGTAAGTGGGTGGGATCGGATAACCCGGAGTGTCAAATTCCGGGTACATGTAGCAAAATTGATTAATTTTTAATAGCAAACTGGTTAATGATCATAAAACTATATACAATAGCCACTACATTTGTGGCAAGTAATTCATGGTAAAAAAAAAAAAAATCATTTTTGTTGTTGAGAATGATTCAAATTAGTAGTATTAAAATTTACGACACAAAAATAAGAATTCTCTCAAAGTTATGTAATCAAGCGGCAAATCAAAGGTGGTAAAAAGAATATAGAAATATAGGAAGAAGAATTCTTGTTGATTAGAGAAATGATCTTTACGAATTTGGACTTATCAAATCAGAACTCCTTAAACCCCCTTTATCCATCAAAATATCAAATCACAAAAAAATTGGTTCACACCACAAGACGTACAATACTGTAGTTAAAACAGATTTGAAGATAGTTTATTTTTTGACTGTCATTGAACATTCCTTTGCGTTACTAGAATGACACTGGACTTGAAGTTTTTTCCACTAACATGGCCAATGGAAAGCATGTCAACGTTGTTAACTTTGTCCAACATGCTATAAATTGTGTTAGTGGAAAAAAAATTGTAAAATTCAATAATTATCTAGTAACACAAGGGAAAGTTCAATGATCATATGGGAATCCTATGTGTACGAAACTCCGGCTAGTCAATCCCCAGCAACTCCCAAACACGAGACATGCATGGTCAATAAATCGCGTTGCGTGTCGAACGACGGCCTGGGATTAAGACCCACGCAACCAGATTTGCTCACAACTGCCGATTTTTGTCGAGAAATGGAGTAAGACCTGATCCAATTGGCAAAGTAAATACCATTGACATGGACGTGACTAACAACGCCTGTTCAATGAAATTCATTTTAACGATGGATGTATACCATTTATAATAGTTCATTGAACTAGGGAAAACAAGTTGATTTCACACAAGGAAAATTTCAGTGATCAATGGAATAATTAACCCCAATAACATGAGTCCAAGTTATACATATAATTTAGTTTCCATTTGGGCTCTATTTTTTAGAAACTCAGTTTTTTCGAAACTTATTTTCAATCATACACTCTGAATATAATAATTTTGCACGTAAACTCAAATAAAAAAATATTTATTTTTTATCATAAAATCTTCAAGAGATTACTATTACAAAATCCATAAATAGTGAAAGTTCAACGTTCGTATGAGAAAATATGAAGAAGATCTTCAGTAAATTCATAGACAGTGAAAGGTGACTATAAAACGTGTTTTGCTTGTTTCATTCTACTCTGCCCGATCCCAAAAAGCACTGTTACAAATTCAATTCAAGATCAATTTTAGAAACTTCTTGTGAGGTGTGCAATCATAGGTGACACTACAAAACCACACATTCATCTTTAAAATCATTATTTTAAGTTATTGCCCAGTTAACGTGCTGAATTTCCAACCCCACTGTCAGGTTAGTGAGAATGGGACCTCTACTTTTAACATTTTTCCACAAACCTAAAATGACAAAAGAAACTTCTGCTTTCAGTGTACTGGATAGCGTGTTTGGAAATTAATTATTATCCGTTTAAATTTTAAATATATAAAAATCAGTGATTAAGACCGACTAGAGGAAATTGCATTGGGTGACACTTTTTTCCTATGCATTTACAAAAATGTCACTTTTTTGTTGTGTTTACAATAATGTCATTTTGGCATGTTTTTGTACATTTTTGCCCCTGTTCATAAATTTAAATACCTTTCATGTACTTCAATAAAAGTATTTGACTAGATGAAATATTGTACAAATTCGACAGTTTGACTACTTCACATTAAAGTGATTTGACTACTTCAATAAAAAATGTCACATTAAAGTGATTTGACTATTCCGACAGTTTCAAAATGTCGGGTTTCGACAGTTCAAATGTCGTTCCCGACATTTTCGAAATGTCTAGTTCGACATTTCAACTGTCGGGACTTGTCGGAAAAAATGACACATTTTCCGGTCATCGAAAAACCTAAAAACATGATACAATGTCCAGTACCTTCGAAAAATGTGTTAGAAATATTAATGATCATAATTAATTCTCAACTGCAACATCTTACCAAAAATTAATAACTCAATGTATTTCATTAATTATGATTCATTATGGAATTTTTCACATTTGTCAAAATAATATTGTTAAAATTTTCCTTTTAAAAAATATTTCAAATATCAAGCACTCATCATCAATAGTAGTTTAAAAAGTTTCAAAAAAATGTGATCATATTGTATTTAACATTTAATAAATAGTAAGCTATAAAAAAAATATAAACACTTTTTATGAACTAACATCTCAAAATGAATGGAGACTCCAATAGTTTGATCAATGAATGAAGAAGATGTAAGAAAAGTTAGAGTTTGTTAATGGGGAAGGAAGAAATTAGAGTAGTTAACATAAAATTTCTTTGGAGAATTTTTGTATTAACAAAATTCATATCTAACAATATAATATACAAATATCTAATATTTATAATATAAAAATTCAATCATCACATCAAACATTAATGGTAATGAAAGTCAGTCTTAATGAGCATTAAATAACATTAAATGCTCCTAGAATTGTGAGTTTAAGGGTAATATAAACTATTCACACCAAAAAAGTGACATTTTTGATCAAATCATGTGTCAATGAAATTTTTTGGTGCATTTTCAAAAACAGTGACATTTTTGAAAATTCCCCTTAAGACTATATAACAAACAGAATTGGATTTTTTTTTTCTTCTTTAATGATGTCGACAAGTTAATTTTGAATTAAGTCATTTGTACTCGGAGTTTAACACATTAGGTTATCCGACTCCACCAGTGCCCTCAAAAGGGGGTCGGGCCCCACTTCCGACAAGTGTATAGGACCCGTCCCAATGTGAGAGGAAGGGTGAGATCGGATAACCCGGAGTCTCAAACTCCACGTACATGTAGCAAAACAGATTAATTTTTAATAGCAGACTGGTTAATGATCATAAAGCTATATACAATAACCACTACATTTGTGGCAAGTAATTCATGGTAAAAAAAAAATCATTTTTTTGTTGTTGGGAATGATTCAAATTAGTAGTAATAAAATTTATGAAACAAAATAAGAATTCTCGTAAAGTTATGCAATCGAGCGATAAATCAAAGGTCGTAAAAGGAATATAGAAATATAAGAAGAAGAATTCTTGTTGATTAGAGAAATGATCTTTATGAATTTGGACTTATCAAATCAAAACTCCTTAAACCCCCTTTATCCATCAAAATATCAAATCACAAAAAAATTGGTTCACACCACAAGACGTACAATACAGTAGTTAAAACAGATTTGAAGATAGTTTATTTTTTGACGGTCATTGAACATTCCTTTGCGTTACTAGAATGACACTGGCCTTGAAGTTTTTTCCACTAACATGGCCAATGGAAAGCCTGTCAACGTTGTTAACTTTGTCCAACTGCGATAAATTGTGTTAGTGGAAAAAAAAGTGTGAAATTCAATAATTATCTAGTAACACAAGGGAAAGTTCAATGATCATATGGGAATCCTATGTGTACGAAACTCCGGCCAGTCATCCCCCAGCAGCTCCCAAACGCCAGAAATGCATGGTCAATAAATCGCGTTGTATGTCGAACGACGGCCTGGGATTAAGATCCACGCAACCAGATTTGATCACAAGTGCCGATTTTTGTCGAGAAACGAAGTAAGACGTAATCCAATTGGCAAAGTTAATACCATTGACATGGATGTGACTAACAGTGCCTGTTCAACATAATTCATTTTAACGATGGATGGATAACATTTGTAATAGTTCATTGACCTAGGGAAAACAAGTTGATTTCATAAAAGGAAAATTTCAGTGACCAATGGAATAATTAACCCCAATAACATGAGTCCAATTTATACATATAATTTAGTGTCCATTTGAGCTCTAGTTTTTCGAAACTCGGTTTTTTCCAAACTTATTATCAATCATACACTCTAAATAAAATAATTTTACACATAAACTCAAATAAAAAAAAATATCTACTTTTTATCATAAAATATTCAAGAGATTACTATTACAAAATTCATAAATAGTGAAAGTTCAACGTTCGTATGAGAAAATATGAAGAAGATCTTCAGTAAATTCATAGACAGTGAAAGGTGACTATAAAACGTGTTTTGCTTGTTTCATTCTACTCAAGCCGATCCGAAAAACCACTGTTACAAATTCAATTCAAGATCAAGTTCAGAAACTTCTTGTGAGGTGTGCAATTGTAGGTGACACTACAAAACCACACATTCATCTTTAAAATCATTATTTTAAGTTATTGCCCCGTCAACCTGCTGAATTTCCAGCCCCACTGTCAGGTTAGTGAAAATGGGACCTCTACTTTTAACATTTTTCCACGAACCTAAAACGATACAAGAAACTTCTACTTTCAGTGTACTAGACAGCATGTTTGGAAATTAATTATTATCCATTTAAAATATAAATATATAAAAATAAGTGATTAAGACTTAACAAACAGAATTGGAATTTTTTTCTTCTTTAATGATGTCGTCAAATTAATTTTGAATTAAGTCATTTGTACCTGGAGTTTAACATTCTAGGTTACCCGACTCCACCGGCATCCTCCCATGGGGGTCGGGCCCCACTTCCAACAAGTGTACAGGCCCCGTCCCCAATGAGAGTAAGTGGGTGGGATCGGATAACCCGGAGTGTCAAATTCCGGGTACATGTAGCAAAATTGATTAATTTTTAATAGCAAACTGGTTAATGATCATAAAACTATATACAATAGCCACTACATTTGTGGCAAGTAATTCATGGTAAAAAAAAAAAATCATTTTTTTTTTGAGAATGATTCAAATTAGTAGTATTAAAATTTACGACACAAAAATAAGAATTCTCTCAAAGTTATGTAATCAAGCGGCAAATCAAAGGTGGTAAAATGAATATAGAAATATAGGAAGAAGAATTCTTGTTGATTAGAGAAATGATCTTTATGAATTTGGACTTATCAAATCAAAACTCCTTAAACCCCCTTTATCCATCAAAATATCAAATCACAAAAAAATTGGTTCACACCACAAGACGTACAATACTGTAGTTAAAACAGATTTGAAGATAGTTTATTTTTTGACTGTCATTGAACATTCCTTTGCGTTACTAGAATGACACTGGACTTGAAGTTTTTTCCACTAACAAGGCCAATGGAAAGCATGTCAACGTTGTTAACTTTGTCCAACATGCTATAAATTGTGTTAGTGGAAAAAAAGTGTAAAATTCACTAATTATCTAGTAACACAAGGGAAAGTTCAATGATCATATGGGAATCCTATGTGTACGAAACTCCGGCTAGTCAATCCCCAGCAACTCCCAAACACGAGACATGCATGGTTAATAAATCGCGTTGCGTGTCGAACGACGGCCTGGGATTGAGACCCACGCAACCGGATTTGCTCACAAGTGCCGATTTTTGTCGAGAAACGGAGTAAGACCTGATCCAATTGGCAAAGTAAATACCATTGACATGGACGTGACTAACAGCGCCTGTTCAATGAAATTCATTTTAACGATGGATGTATACCATTTATAATAGTTCATTGAACTAGGGAAAACAAGTTGATTTCACACAAGGAAAATTTCAGTGATCAATGGAATAATTAACCCCAATAACATGAGTCCAAGTTATACATATAATTTAGTTTCCATTTGAGCTCTATTTTTTAGAAACTCAGTTTTTTCGAAACTTATTTTCAATCATACACTCTGAATATAATAATTTTGCACGTAAACTCAAATAAAAAAAATATTTATTTTTTATCATAAAATCTTCAAGAGATTACTATTACAAAATTCATAAATAGTGAAAGTTCAACGTTCGTATGAGAAAATACGAAGAAGATCTTCAGTAAATTCATAGACAGTGAAAGGTGACTATAAAACGTGTTTTGCTTGTTTCATTCTACTCAGCCCGATCCCAAAAAGCACTGTTAAAAATTCAATTCAAGATCAATTTTAGAAACTTCTTGTGAGGTGTGCAATCATAGGTGACACTACAAAACCACACATTCATCTTTAAAATCATTATTTTAAGTTATTGCCCAGTTAACGTGCTGAATTTCCAACCCCACTGTCAGGTTAGTGAGAATGGGACCTCTACTTTTAACATTTTTCCACAAACCTAAAAAGACAAAAGAAACTTCTGCTTTCAGTGTGCTGGATAGCATGTTTGGAAACTAATTATTATCCATTTAAACTATAAATATATAAAAATCAGTGATTAAGACTATATAACAAACAAAATTGGAATTTTTTTCTTCTTTAATGATGTCGACAAGTTAATTTTTAATTAAGTCATTTGTACCCGAAGTTTAACACATTAAGTTACCCGACTCCACCGGCGCCCTCACAGGGGGGTCGGGCCCCACTTCCGACAAGTGTACAGGCCCCGCCCCAATGTGAGAGGGTGGGTGAGATCTGATAACATGGAGTCTCAAACTCCGCGTACATGTAGCAAAACAGATTAATTTTTAATAGCAGAATGGTTAGTGATCATAAAGCTATATACAATAACCACTACATTTGTGGCAAGTAATTCATGGTAAAAAAAAAAAAAAAAATCATTTTTTTTGTTGTTGGGAATGATTCAAATTAGCAGTAATAAGATTTATGAAACAAAATAAGAATTCTCTTAAAGTTATGTAATCGAGCGATAAATCAAAGGTGGTAAAAAGAATATAGAAATATAGGAAGAAGAATTCTTGTTGATTAGAGAAATGATCTTTATGAATTTGGACTTATCAAATCAAAACTCCTTAAACCCCCTTTATCCATCAAAATATCAAATCACAAAAAAATTGGTTCACACCACAAGACGTACAATACAGTAGTTAAAACAGATTTGAAGATAGTTTATTTTTTGACTGTCATTGAACATTCCTTTGCGTTACTAGAATGACACTGGACTTGAAGTTTTTTCCACTAACATGGTCAATGGAAAGCATGTCAACGTTGTTAACTTTTTCCAACTGCGATAAATTGTGTTAGTGGTAAAAAAGTGTGAAATTCAATAATTATCTAGTAACACAAGGGAAAGTTCAATGATCATATGGGAATCCTATGTGTACGAAACTCCGGCTAGTCAACCCCCAGCAGCTCCCAAACACAAGACATGCATGGTCAATAAATGGCGTTGCGTGTCGAACGACGGCCAGAGATTAAGACCCACGCAACCGGATTTGCTCACAAGTGCTGATTTTGGTCGAGAAACGGAGTAAGACCCGATCCAATTGGCAAAGTTAATACCATTGACATGGACGTGACTAACATCGCCTGTTCATTTTAACGATGGATGGATACCATTTGTAATAGTTCATTGACCTAGGGAAAACAAGTTGATTTCACACAAGGAAAATTTCAGTGACCAATGGAATAATTAACCCCAATAACATGAGTCTAAGTTATTGTTGGAAAACTTCACCGTAGGAGGAGAGAAAAAAAATCTTGGAGTAGCAACAAAACAAGAAATCAAACTTCGAATAAGGCTCAAACACGTGATCATTGTCCTCAAACAATATTTGCCCCTTCTCCGGTAAATTAAGATACTAAAAGGTTTTTCGGCAAATGGTTTGAAGGATTAATCAAGCATTGTTGTAGAAATACTAAAGCACAAGTATTTCTACCCAAAACTCAAGAACACAATAAGAAGATTATGAATGTGAATAGAATATTTGGATATAAATTTGATTGTAGAGAGTATAAGCATAAACAATATTTTTTCAATTGTATACATTAAGAACATGGCTCCTCTATTTATAGGCCTCACTATTGTGCACGAATTGGTGCTAAAAAGGGTTGAAAGGGCACCAAATTCAAGTGACAAAGGGTAGGAAACCGTCCTCCAACGGTCACTAACTTTGTTCTATGCGATCGCATAGTACAAAACCATGCTGTCGCATAGTTATACTCGTTGGAAAGGAGGCTTCTGTCCATTTCTATGCGGCCGCATTGGATTTGTTCTATGCGACCGCATAGAACAAATTTCGGCCTTTTCAGTTCTTCTTCGTTGTTTGTTTTGAACAACTATTTCTTAACAATCCCCCACTTGTTCAAAATGAACAAGTATCACATTCAATCGTAAACGATACTCATGCCTAAGGATTAGATATCTTTCGATTTGAATCTAACCATAGTGTAATTCTAACAAGGTAAAGTCGGAATCAAAGGTAGCGTGAAGCTTTGAACCAGTTATTCCATGTGACAAAACCGGTAAGAACACACACACAAGTACCACGTGTTCTCAAGTTCCTCAAACTCGCTAGTGCTTTTATGGCCTTGCGCTCATCCTTTTCGACAAACTTTTAAGAGAGTAACTCTAGCTCTCTATTGAGGCGGCACCATCTCGAAGTTCGTCTAGATGAAATTCTTCCAGCATCTTTATTACTTTTAGAGATGCTTGTGCTCTTAGCACTGAACTTCATTAAGAGCTTGAAGCTCAACCCTCACTTCAGTAACAACCAGCATTATTTAACTAGGATAGGGTTATTGCGGATTTGAAAAATGCTGAAACTATCCACATATCAAATGACTTGTTGTTACCCTTTGAACCCGTGGATTACCTTTTGAGTAATGACAGGTAGGGTTGCTATCATTGGTGAATCTTTCTATTTTAAGAGTTTCAACCCCTTCCTACTCGATGTAGATGTTACTAAATCTTGATTTAGAGGTTTAGTTAGAGGATCCACTAGATTCTCGATAGACTTAACATAATTTAGGGAAATTATTCCATCTTTGATTAATTTCCTTATGTAGTCATACCTAAGACTCATATGTCTAGACTCTCCGTTGTATACCTCATTGTATGCTTTTTCTAATGTGGCTTGACTATCACACATGATAGATATTGAAGATGTATTCTTCGGTCCCAAAGGTATCTCATAAAGAAGATCCTTCAGCCACTCAGCTTCTTTCCCGGTATCCGATAATGCTACAAATTCAGATTCCATGGTCGAGTGTGTTATACATGTCCGTTTCTTTGATTTCCAAGAAACAGCTCCTCCTCCAAGAGTGAACACCCAACCGGAAGTGGATTTATTCTTACCAGTGCTAGATATCCAACTAGCATCAGTAAATCCTTCCAAGACAGCCGGGAATTTAGTATATTGTAGGCTTAAGCCCTTGGTCTTCTTTAAATACCCAAGAACCCTTCCAATAGCCTTCCAATGGTCATTGCCTGGATTGCTATTAAACCTACTTAGTTTACTAATTGCGAATGCTACGTCTGGTCTTGTGCATTGAACTGCATACATAAGATTTCCAATAATACTTGCGTATTCCAATTGAGCAATTGCTCTTCCATCATTCTTTACAAGTTTTAAACTTGGATCAATTGGGGTACTTGCTTCCTTTACGTTCAAATGGTTGAACTTATTTATCACATTCTCAATATAATGTGATTGACTTAGGTGGTAACCCCTACTAGTCTTCGTGACTTTGATACCCAAAATGGTATCCACTTGTCCAAGATCCTTCATCTTAAATGTGGAAGATAGAAACCTCTTTGTTTCTTTTATTCCATCCATGTGATTACTCATAATCAACATGTCATCAACATATAGGCATATAAATATCACATAATCATCACATACTTTTGAATATAAACATTTATCTACGCTATTATGTTTAAAACCAAATGAAATTATAGTTAAGTCAAATTTCTCATGCCACTTTTTAGGTGCCTGTTTTAAACCGTACAATGATTTTACTAACTTGCACACTTTGTGTTCATTTTCGGGTAGAGCAAAACCTTCAGGTTGCTCCATATAGACCTTCTCATCGAGATTCCCAGTCAAGAATGTCGTCTTGACATCCATTTGGTGAACATGCAAGTCATGTATCGAAGCTAGTGCAAATAATATCTTTAACGATGTTATTTTAGCTACCGGTGCATATGTATCAAAATAATCTATTCCTTCTCTTTGTCGATATCCTTTAGCTACTAATCTAGCTTGAAAGGTATTTAGAGAACTATCAACATTGTATTTTCTCCTGAATACCCATTTACATCCAATAGGTTTGGATCCGGGTGGTAAATCGACAAGTTCCCAAGTATTATTTGACATTATTGAATCCATTTCATCTTTGATTGTATCTTTCCAAAACATGCTATCACGAGAATTCATAGCTTCTCTATAAGTTTTAGGATCGGTTTCCACATGTAGAACAAATGGAATTGTTCTTACGACATTCAATTCATTTCCTTCTACTAAGTAAAAGGAAATGCGTTGAGAATCAATTTCATCCGGTCCTAAAGACTTTTCAGTTCGAGTTCTTTTGCTTCTTCGTGGCTCACTTGACTCATCAACACCTTTAGAAGGTGTTTCATCTTGTGTTCCACTTGAGCTAGGGATATCTAAGAGATTTTTCCTCAATTCATTATCCGAAGATAACGAATTCTCAAAGAACTCTACATCACTTGATTCAATAATCACATTGGTCTCCAAGTTTAATAGTCTATATGACTTGCTATTGCTAGCATATCTAACAAAGGCACACTTAATGCCTCTTGGACCCAACTTGGTCCTATTAGGGTTTGTCTTCTTACAATAAGCAAGACACCCCCACACTTTGAAGTATCCAATGTTAGATTTTCTTCCTTTCCAAGATTCATAAGGAGAAACCTTAGTTTGTTTAGAAGAAATTCTATTCAATATCCTACATGCACTTAACAAAGCCTCACCCCACAAATTAAATGACAACTTAGCATAGGTTAGCATGGCATTTATCATTTCAACTAAAGTTCTATTTTTTTCTTTCAGCTAAACCATTTTGTTCCGGTGTTCTAGGTGCCGAACATTGGTGAATTATGACATGTTGTTCACAAAATATGTTGAAATCACTAGAAAAATATTCTCCACCTTTATCACTTCTTAAGATTTTTATTTTCTTATTTAAGTGATTTTCAACCTCATTTTTATATACTTTAAATATATCAAAAGCTTCACTTTTATGTTTCATTAGGTAAACATATGTGTATCTAGTGCAATCATCAATAAAGGTAATAAAATACCTATTTCCACCTCTAGTTAACATGTCATTTAATTCACAAATATCCATATGAATTAATTCTAAGATACTAGATGTTCTTTTTATACTCTGATAAGGCTTTTTAACCATCTTTGCTTCTACACAAGTTTTGCATTTAAAGACATCATTTTCATCATATAAAATTAAGTCGCATTTCATCATACGTTTCATAGTACTTTTTCCAATATGTCCTAGTCTAGCATGCCATAATGAAAATAAATCAACAACATAAGCAAAGTTATTTTTATTCTCATTCAAATTGTCAATGGTATATAATTTGACAATTTCTTCACTAGAATAGCCTTTTTCCAACAAATTTTCCATTTAGGGATAATACATGTTTTCCGGATTCAAATACACTTTTGATACCCGATTTTCCTAAGAGATTTCCACTAACCAAGTTTCTAGTCATATCGGGAACATGTAGTACATTGGTCAAGGTAATTGTCTTGCCGAAAGTGAAGATTATATCCACACTTCCCTTTCCAATCACTTTAGATCGAATTTCATTACCCATTTGAATATCTTGGTCTCCATCAACTTCATGATAAGTCTTGAAAGAAGATTTGTCATATGATACATGTATTGTAGCATAAGTATCATACCACCATCCGGGAACTTTTCCCTTGATTGCATTGATTTCACAAATGGTGGCCACAATTCTATCTTCTTTGATGGAGTTCACATTGCCTTCGAAGTTGTTTTGTTTTCGGTGTCTACAATCTTTTGCATAGTGACCAGATTTGCCACACACAAAACAACCTCCTTTTGTCTTCTTCTTGAACTTGTTGAAGGCTTTCTCTTATTGGATTTTGTTGGCGGTTCGGTTTTCTCTATTGCATTTGCTTTGGAAGTGCATTCATAAGAGTTTCCACTCTTATCACGCATTCTAGACTCTTTTTCAATACGCAAATGTTTTTACAATTGTTCCAAGGAGTGATCCTCGGAACTATGCATAATTTTCTTCCGGTATCCTTTCCAAGTACCGGAGAGTTTTGCAATAATTGTCCCCACTTGAAAGGTCTCCGAGATTTCAATCTTCACCGCCTTCAATTTGTTGAATAGCACTTGCAATTCATGAATTTGGGGAAGCAAGGGGATATTCTCAAGAAATTTAAAATCAAAGTACTTAGAAATTAAAAATTTCTTGGTACCTTCTTCTTCCGCTTTGTACTTACTTTCCAATGCATCCCATATTTCTTTTGGTGATGTTGTGTTGGTGTATAGATCATACAATCGATCCGACAAAGATTTGAGAATATGACCGCGGCATATCAATTCATCATCTTCACGCTTCTTTCTATTTACCCTTGATTCATCGGTGTCTTTGTCGGATGGTTTGGGTAGATCTTCCAAGTTCGGATCAAGTACATAAAAAATATTTAACGCCGTAAGAAGGAATTTCAACTTATCTTGCCATCTTGTGAAGTTGGTGCCATCGAAGCGATCCAAACGAACCAAGTCTTGATTCATCAACTTTATGGTAGTCATTGTTGTTTCACTCTCCATTGCAGTAAGATATTGTTTGAGATTGTTTGGAAAACTTCACCGTAGGAGGAGAGAAAAACAATCTTGGAGTAGCAACAAAACAAGAAATCAAACTTCGAATAAGGTCCAAACACGTGATCGTTGTCCTCAAACAATATTTGCCCCTTCTCCGGTAAATTGAGATGCTAAAAGGTTTTCCAACAAATGGTTTGAAGGATTAATCAAGCCTTGTTGTAGAAATACTAAAGCACAAGTATTTCTACCCAAAACTCAAGAACACAATAAGAAGATTATGAATGTGAATAGAATATTTGGATATAAATTTGATTGTAGAGAGTATAAGCATAAACAATGTTTTTTCAATTGTATACATTAAGAACATGGCTCCTCTATTTATAGGCCTCACTATTGTGCACAAATTGGTGCCAAAAAAGGGTTGAAAGGGCACCAAATTCAAGTGACAAACGGTAGGAAACCGTCCTCCAACGGTCACTAACTTTGTTCTATGCGACCACATAGTACAAAACCATGCGGTCGCATAGTTATACTCGTTGGAAAGAAGGAGGCTTCTGTCCATTTCTATGCGGCCGCATATGATTTGTTCTATGCGACCGCATAGAACAAATTTCGGCCTTTCCAGTTCTTCTTTGTTGTTTGTTTTGAACAACTATTTCTCAACAGTTATACATATAATTTCGTTTCCATTTGA
Organism: Osmanthus fragrans; assembly: GCA_019395295.1. Taxonomy (NCBI): domain Eukaryota; kingdom Viridiplantae; phylum Streptophyta; class Magnoliopsida; order Lamiales; family Oleaceae; genus Osmanthus; species Osmanthus fragrans. The sequence goes on along the minus strand of CM033359.1, from coordinate 22,641,981 downwards.
GCTCTAGTTTTTCGAAACTCACTTTTTTCCAAACTTATTTTCAATCATACACTCTCAATAAAATAAATTTACACGTAAACTCAAATAAAAAAAAAATCTATTTTTTACCATAAAATTCTCAAGAGATTACTATTACAAAATTCATAAATAGTGAAAGTTCAATGTACGTATGAGAAAATAAGAAGAAGATCTTCAGTAAATTCATAAATAGTGAAAGTGACTATAAAACGTGTTCTGCTTGTTTCATTCTTCTCAGGCCGATCTGAAAAACCACTGTTACAAATTCAAACAAATTCAATTCATGATCAAGTTCAGAAACTTCTTGTGAGGTGTGCAATCGTAGGTGACACTACCAAACCTCACATTCATCTTTAAAATCATTATTTTAAGTTATTGCCCCGTCAACCTGCTGAATTTCCAACCCCACTGTCAGGTCAGTGAAAATGGGACCTCTACTTTTAACATTTTTCCACAAACCTAAAAAGACACAAGAAACTTCTGCTTTCAGTCTACTGGACAGCTTGCTTGGAATTTGAATATTGAGTCATTGAACAAGGAACTTCTTTTAAAGGTTATGGAAACAGCAGGTGAGAAAATTATGGATTTTGTGTGGCCTACAAAACGTGTTTGATATCAATATGATCAGAATAAAAGGCGACGATGGGGAAGTTCATGTTTTTAATCTAATCACGGCTGTTAGAAAAAAATCACTCTTCATTTTATCATACCCTAGGCTCTTCTATATTGATAGTTCGTATAACTTGCATTTATTCATTGAATTCGTCACAATTACTCCTAGTTTAGTTAAAATATTTATTCAAAATTTTTATTATCTATATCAAATAGAGTCTATACAATTATAGTACTTAGTATAAAATTTATTTACAATCTCTGTAGGCTCGACACTCCAACTCTATTCATATATTACATAACTTAACGCCATACGGTATAATTTAGGTTGTAGAAAACGTGTAACATATTTATTTTTGTAATTATTAAGATTCTTTAATTAACTAATAGGTTAAATAAATTTGATCGGTTAAATATCTCAGTAAATTGGGAGATTAAGAACAAACGAAGTAGTGAACTTGATTTTGTGATGGGAACCATCGTTGTGAAAAAGGGTAAAGTGGCTGCTTAAGTACTTTTGTTCAACAATTAAAATTTGAACTCAGTGTTTGGCAACAACTAATTCAACATATGTCATTGGTTTACTGGACCATTGCAGAAAATGTACTTAAATTAATTAGAATAATTAGAGAGAGAGGCAAAATAATCGTTTATGCCCGTATCTAGTTATGAGATCTAGAAAAAATACATGCAAGGAAGGTTAGAGAAAAATATATATCGGCTTCTGTGATTGTATATATTCCGAGTGTGCCGTCTTTTTCCTTTAGTGAAAAAGAAAAAATTAATGATTAGATTATGTAGTCTAGGGTCGACTAAATATGATTTAATTATTAAACTTGAATAATACATATCCAATCACGTCCTGTGGTGGCTCTATAAAGTATTCAGACATACTTACGATTATTATAAAAGTTTTTGACTTAATTACAATTATTATAAAGTTTTGAACTTAATTGTAATTACTATGAAATTTGTAAACTTAATTATAATTGTAATTATAAAGTTGTAATTGTAATTGCTTTTGCAATTACTCGGTTAGTGAGAAGATAAAGCGTTTGCTTATTTTTAATTTAATCCAATGCTATATGATAGAAGAAAAAGAAACAATAAAGAAATTCAGTGACTATGGAAGGTGCTGAGAAAGGTTATCAATTTTGTCCCCACGCACATACACATGCTCTTCACCTATTTATATTCTAGTGAGTTTGTCCTTTAGATGAGGAAAATTTAAATTTTACTGAGTTAGTGAGAAGGTAATGCATTTGCTTATTTTTAATTTAAGGAAATGCAATAGGATAGAAGTTGAACAGTGTTCGTCCTTGTGAATTCTTGATATCAATTATACTCAGAGCACTATAAACTATCTCGAGTTTGCATAATGAGCACCTTTGAAGATCATTGACTTGTACACAAAAATACTCAATAATCCGCACTACTTGGAAGTCCCCAATGAGATGCCATTTGTGGAGTCACCTCTTCATACTGCTGCTTCAAAAGGCTGTACCACCATTGCTCTTGAAATCTTGAGGCTAAAGCCTTCGCTGGGGAAGAAATTGAACCTTGATGGTCTTAGTCCACTGCACCTGGCTTTGGGTAATGGACACACCAACACTGTAAAACGACTCGTCAAGCACTATCCGGACCTCGTTCGTGTCCCAGGGAGGGAAGGGATCACTCTTTCGCATTATGCAGTGGAAAAGGAGGAAATTGATCTTTTGATTTATTTTCTTATCGTATGTCCACTCTCAATATTTGACGTGACCGTTCGAGATGAGACTGCTGCGCATATTGCTGTAAGAAACAACAATTTGAGAGCTTTTATGGTTTTGTTTGGTTGGGCTAGGAGGTCCGATAAAATGGTGGTGTTTCGCTGGAGAAACAAGGACGGCAATAACATGATGCATCTGTAAGTATTATGCCCTAGGTCCAATCAATTTTGGGCATAAGTACTTTTGATATATGTTTAATGCATTTATTATGGCAAGATCTATTATATTAAATAATAGAGTCCGTAGATTCAAATCTCGGTAATTTGTTAATCACAAGGAGTTGTGATTGTGAGATACAAATTACATATGATTGAATCTTAAATCATCCGTGATCGTAAGTAATAAACGAGATACGGATATCGTTATTACGGATAGACCACCACGTGTGGCATTCCTTACTTGTGAAGTAAGTAGCTGATCTCACAAGCTAAAGTGTAGTGACACTTAAATGAACACGTGAATGTTTTGTTATAGAACAAAATATTGGAGACCCGCTGAGAGATTCCACATGGAACTATCTGAGTGTCAGTGGCTAATCTCTAACGTTCGATAGTGGAATTGATTCTTTGACTTGAGATCATTATAGTACCTTATGTGGGGACAGTCATGCTTTGGTGATGCTGGAAGTTGCTCTGTCAAGAGCCGCTAATACGGCATCGTTCGAGTATGTTAAGAATCATATGAATGTTGTGAATGATCAATAGAGGATTCGTCGCTCTTAGATAGTAAGAGTTTATGATCTACATTTCATCCAATTAAGTTGATAACGAAATCATTGGCCAAGGTGTACCTATAAGTCGAAAAGGAGTTTTCGACTTACATTGACTTAATAAGTGGAATGAAAGATATGATCGATAATCGAGATTGACACAATCCATATCTCGTAATTGATCGGATCATATTGACGAATGGATTATAGTTTCACTATAAACGAATGAGTTTGGTTTTGTCATACCACGTGACATTTTCCATCACATGTATTGCCCTGACACATTGCTAGATGTCAATCTGGGACAACGGATGTGAATTAGTGATAGATCAAAAGGGTTTTGATTTATCAATTTTGATTAGATCAAAATAATAATTCACGTCGTTAGGCATCGTGACTGAGAACCTAATGGGTCACACACAAAATGAGAACTAGAAGATTGAGGTCTGCCAATTAATTAATTGACAAGCGTTGGATAACTAATTAATTGGATCGCTTATTAATATGCCGAATTAATTAATTGGATTAATTAATTCATGGACCTGATTTAATTAATTAGATTAATTAAATATTGGATCGGGTTAAATTGTAGGACGGGCCAAACCCTTTTGGGCTTATATAAATAAACTGCTAGGGTTTGAGATTTGTTGAGGGACTTTCATTATTCTTGCTAGCACAAGAAAAGTAAACCCTAGTTCTCTCTCTCAATCTTGTTCTCTGCGTGGATTTCATTGGAGGTTGGACAATTGGACAATTGTGGGAGGTAGAGTAGGATTGTTGGAATTACAAGAATAGCAAAGGAGTTTGTAGATCTGGAAAAAGATATAATTTCTATCACAGTTTCTATCTAAACACAAAGCAGATCCTTGGTGGGAATTGAAATCTATTTAATTTTCCGCTGTGCATGATAAGTAAATTCCCAACGACATCTTGCAGCATTAACCAACCAACCGGAGGTATGTTCTTTTGACTAAACCTCCAATTATTTAATTGAGAATGAATTCCCTAAAATCTCCTTCAATTAACTTTCCAGTAAATATTTCATTTATTAAACTTGAAGCTGAACGCAACCCGCTGCTAAGAAGCGACGACAGGGCTCATGTGAGGTTTGTCCAAACCATTGACATTATTGAACCTGGAAATCCCAAGAGAGTACCAAATTAAATAACACGGTTTTTATCTAGTTTTGTTCTTAGGGTAAGATTTTTTTGTAAATATATTTTATGAAAAATAATATTTTTGAAGAAATTGTGATTAAAAAGTAAGAAAAATTAAGGATTCACGAGCAATTTTTTTTTTTTTTTTTTATTTATTTTTTATTGTGAGAATGTTTGATAGAAAATTAATTTGGAGAAAAACGAGTTTTAAAAAATATGTACCATATAAAAATTAAAAGTCCCACATCCGAGTTGAGATCTACTTTGATGGAGTCTCATATACTAGATCTTCACTCGATTTCAAGGTTTAGAGTACAAATGGATGATTACAGCAATTAAGCTTAGTGTGAGATCACTTTTAGAGCCCCAAATTTTCATTGTCAAACAATCAAAATTATTTAGGTATTTGGTAAACTTGGTATAATTCCAATTTTGAAAGAATACTAACTGCAGATTTGAGATTTTTATCCAATTACCCATCATTAAACTATTAATTTTGACCCTTATAAATAAAATTAGTATTTGTTGATGGTACAAATTCAATTAAACGAGTTTATTAATAAAACAATTACAATCGAATATCAATGTTGAAAATTATACAGTTCGACCCAACTAACACCTAGAGGGAGGGTGAATATGTGTTTATACGAAATTTAAACTATTTAATTAATAATTGCAACAAGTCACTGTTATTAATTTGTCCAGATAAATTCACATGCAATATATCATATGTTGAATTGTCGCAGTATAATAGATTGTAGAAAAGTAAGTAACACATAATAATTGTTGAAGGAGAGAAACCCCTTACGGGATTAAAAAATCCGAACCCTAGCTAGTATGAATCCACTATAAACGAATCAATTTAAAGTACTCCAAGCTCATCCAACACAAGTACTTTGTGATCTCGTGACTGTAATTCTCCAAAGCCCTCATGAATTGCGTGCTCCTGGACTAACTCCCATCTTTCTGATTTCATCTCTCCAGTGGATTTATGAGAACTCGTCACTGTCCAACAATCGAAAATTCGATCACCTTCCTTAATCGTCAACCTTTTACAGATGCTCTGGAAATATCAATTTTGGTGTTTGATTTGTGGAGTTTTTGACGTTTTTCAATTGCAACACTTAAACATGAAAGGATTGATAGATATGAATGTAGCAAATGAAGCTTCTCTCAATGTTCAATCCAAATAATTTCGTAAAGAGGCGTAAGTATTTATATAGTGGACGTTTTGGACAGTGTGGGCCTGTTAAAATTCTCGAAAATCGTAAAGTAGGGTTTTTCGGTATGCACCGTCGTTCGAGTGAAAACTTAGAAACAAGCGAAAGACGGTGTTTCGCTCGAGCGAAAGCCTAACGAAAAGCTAGTGAAGTCCATTCTATTTTTGTCGCTCGAGCAACAACTTGGTAGCAGGCTAGTGAAATTTCGACAACTTTTCTTTTGTTCCAACGACGTTTCCCAATGACCTTTGAATTTAAATAAGGGGAATTTTCATAAATGTCACAAAATTGATAAATCCATCAAAAATTCAAATGTGCACTAAAGTTGTTCAAAAATGTCAACTTTGTTTTGTGAAAGGTCCAAATTATCCTCACAAACACCTTTTAAGAGCATTTAATGCATGATTTGAATGTAATTAATTGGTTGATTTGATAATTTAATTTCAATATTTTATACTTGTATATATGTATATTATATTCCCATTTAATGTATTTTATATTAGATATATGTATATTATATTGTCTAATTTGAAATTTGTTAATACAAAAAAAAGAAAAAAAAGATGTTGAAATGTTAACTCTACTAATTACTTATTTTAATTGTTTATTTATTATTTAATTCACTTGTTTATTTAAATATATCATGAATTATTTTAATTGTTTACATATATTATTTATTTACTGTTTAATTAATTAATTTTATTTATTTATTTACGTATATGATTTACTTCGCATTTAATTAGTTATTTAATTTATTTATTTTAATTACTTATTTTAATTGTTTATTCAATATTTAATTTAATTTCTTTAAATATTTCATTAATTATTTTAATTGTTTACGTATATTATTTTCTTAATAGTTCATTACTTTATTTAATTATTTGTTTAAATTACTTATTTTAATTATTTATCTAATATTGAATTTCGTTTTTATTTAAATATGTTATTAATTATTTTAATTGTTTATGTATACTTAATATTTCATTAGTTATTTCATTTATTTATTTTAATTACTTATTTTAATTGTTTATTCAATATTTAATTTAATTTCTTTAAATATTTCATTAATTATTTTAATTGTTTACGTATATTATTTTCTTAATAGTTCATTACTTTATTTAATTATTTGTTTAAATTACTTATTTTAATTATTTATCTAATATTGAATTTCGTTTTTATTTAAATATGTTATTAATTATTTTAATTGTTTATGTATACTTAATATTTCATTAGTTATTTCATTTATTTATTTTAATTACTTATTTCATATTTAATTTAATTGTTTCTTTACTTTTTAAATAATTATTTAAATAAACAATTAAACAAATAATATACATAAACAATTAAATTATTATTTAACTGTAATGTTGATTGATTTTATGCACCCATCTGGTTGACAAGTCAAATTTTATCTAATTTTATACACTCATCTGTCTAGAATTATTGAGGTGAACTGTCGGGAACGACATTTAATATGTTGGGAACGACATTTCATCTGTCAAGATTTACCCATCTGTCGAGAATTACTGTAGCGACGGACATTCCCTGACAGTCGTACAACAGTTTTATCTGACACGTACAACTCTTTTGTACAATTTTCAAGCCCACGTCAGTCTCATTTAATAATGTATTTACTAGAGAATTAATTTCTCTACAAGGGTAAAAATGTCAAAAAGTGACATTCTTCTACATGTTTTAAAGTTGTGACATTTTTGTAAATGCCACTAGCCAAAGTGCTATCCATTGTAATTTCCTCTTTAAATAATCTACCACTCGACCCTTTGACTTTTTCAATTATATTTTTGTTTACAGACTATCAACAAATTTAAAACCTACCAAATGTAAATGCAATTAACAAATCGTTCCATCTAACTATGACTTTCGCTTCCTAAATTTATTAGTTTTGATGCTTCAACTAGAACAACAGAAGAAATAGTTATTTGAGAGTAAGATATTTGACATGCATGCCTCTTTCTTCAAATGTGGGGATATTTATCGATTTCTCTCCAAGTGTTGGAGTAGTTTGGCCATTTTCAAGTTGTACTAAATGCGTGACACCTTATTGGTTATTTTGTAATTGTTTTGATTAGGAGTCGCACTTTATTCATATGCCCGTGTGCTTCTTATTGACAGTCTATAGCCAGTTTGTTTATGAAAGAAAGTTCAAGACTCTTAGGCGAGCCTTTTGCATCCTCGTTCTTTTAGCATGTTGCTTTCCACCTCACTGATGGTAAATCTATTGTTACCGGGATGTAAAATATACGAAAAGGTTGTTTGAATATAGAAATCAAATGGCTAAATTTTAATCCATGGGAGCGTAGTTAAACCACAATTATATGAATAAAAATGTGTAGTGTTATGACCATACAAAACCAGAAAAGAAGAAGAAGAATATGAAAAAAGAAAATTCGAGGCAAGCGATGTCACTTTCTCCTTAAGACAATATTGCCCTGCAACGGTGCCTACGGTTTACGAGTTACGACACTTGTCTCCCAAGATACAACGGATTCGACTTGTGGAAGTAGCACTACAAACCACAAGTTCCAGCGAACTTTCGACGTAGTTTCTCTATCTACAAGGAAATGGAATAAAGTGAAGAAAAAAGAAGAATTATAAGAGTTTTGATGATATTCAATGCAAAGTATGATTATGGTGTGTAAAATGGTCGTCTATAGGGTCCTTTTTATAGAGACTGAGATGTTGTGGGCAAAGTGTCGCGAGCCAAAACACAACAGATGCAGGAATCCATTTTCGCCCACCATCTCGCTCGAGCGACATTTTCAAAGAGTTAGTCACTTACTTTTCGCTCGACGTTGCTCGAGTGAAACACATGTCCCTCGAGTAACAGTGTTAGCTAGCTTCCTCTAAATTCCTTTCAACTTGGACCGCAATTTCTCATTATCCGAAATTGGTTTCGACATGCCAAATATACATGAAAATCAAAATTCTCTTTCGGGGTGTTGCCCTCGACCCCCCACGAGGGTTCCCCGGTGACCTGATCGGGAAGGTCGATCCACTTAAACTAATTCCAACAAAATCTTGCGAGGTGTATTCCTTGGTTCAACAGTACTTCCAAGGTCCTTTGGTATTACACACGCATTTGAACTTTTGCTACTGTATAAAGTATGTTCTTATTTTCCAATTTCAAGAATTTTGATTTTTTATTAATTTTTCTGTTAAAATAACTGTGAAAATATACTGTAATAGATAAATATTTATCATGTATGTTAGGATATTAATATTTAATTTTACAATAAAAAGTGATCTTACTCAAATATTGAGCAAACAATTGAGGGAATAAAAGAATAACAATCAAAGGATGGCTTGAAACTCTAACCGACTAAAGAAAATAAAACGTAATAAACTATAATTAAAGGATTATGAAAAAATAGTGTTAGGAAATGGAGCCCAATCAATCCATTGAATCAATATGGAACCACCCGCAAGTAAATGACAATTCAAAGAAAAATTGAACAAAGAGGCAAATTGGGGAAGAAATGATTTCCAACTAGAATGAAGAACAATGTTTGATTACTTGTACAATCCACAAGTTAATCAATCAAGGAAGAAAAATAGCCTTTATATCAACCAAGGAAGAACAAGCCTCTTAACCTTAGGAAAACTCTAAAAAAATCTATTTTTCTCTCTAATTCTCGAACCACAAGAGAAGGGGGAAAAACCGGGTATAAATAGGTATCGGGGCGCCGCCCTGTATTCCCACAATCTCCACCTCGTCCATCATTTGATAGGCCTCAAATTTTGGACGAATAATCACCACTCGGTTGCACCATTCAAAAAACATGGTTGCCTACGTACCCAAAACTCGGGATCAAGCCTTCGTAGTTCACCTTCGTCTTCACATTCACTCCACCTCATTCCAACCCCGCCCCGAAGGTCCATGCCCTCATGGGCATATCAACACGAGCTAATATGAAGCAAATCCAAGCAATGTTGGAACTTGCTACCCGTTACCACTTTGGTTAACATATCTGCAGGGTTCTCATTTGTGTGTACCTTAAGGAGAGAAATATCACCTTCCTCTATGACATCCCTCACAAAATGATACTTGACATCAATATGCTTGGTACGAGCATGATGAACCTGATTCTTAGCCAAGTGAATCGCACTCTGGCTATCACACCACAAGTCCACACAATCTTGCTCAATCCCCAAATCATCTAGAAGACCCCACAGCCACAATGCTTCATTCACTTCCTCTGCCATAGCCATATACTCGGCTTCTGTAGTAGAAAGTTCCACTGTAGCCTGTAACATCGATCGCCAACTAACTGGAGCACCGTGTATACAGAACACATAACCAATAGTAGACCGTCGTCTATCTAGATCACCTGCATAATCTGAGTCTACAAACCCACTAATATGACAAGTATCTCCACCAAAGCACAAGCCCGTATCCGCGGAACCTTTCAGGTACCTCAGTATCCACTTCACAGCTTCCCAATGTGTCTTCCCCGGATTCGCCATGAACCTACTGACCACACTGACTGCCTGTGAAATATCTGGACGTGTACACACCATGGCATACATCAAACTGCCAACTGCACTAGCATAAGGTACACGATCCATGCGTACCTTCTCATCTGCTGTAGTGGGAGATTGTTTACCAGAGAGCCTGAAATGTGGAACCAATGGAGTCACCACTGACTTAGCACCTTGCAACCCGAACCTAGCAATAACCCGCTCAATGTAGCCTTTCTGACTCAAGAACATTCGGCGGTTCGACCTCTCTATTCTAATCTCCATACCCAGTATTTTCCTAACAGCTCCCATATCCTTCATCTCAAACTCTTTACCAAGTTGAGATTTCAACCTATCTATCTCCACCATACTTTTTGAAGCTATAAGCATGTCATCCACATACAAGAGAAGATAGATAAAATTACCTCCACGAAGTTTTTGAATATAAACACAACAGTCATACTCACTTCTGGAGAAACCCTGCTTTAGCATGAAGGAGTCAAATCGCTTGTACCACTGCCGAGGAGATTGCTTCAATCCATATAGTGATTTTCTCAAGCGACATACCTGACGTTCCTTATTCTCAACCTTGTAGCCCTCAGGTTGATGCATATAGATTTCCTCATCCAAGTCCCCGTGCAAGAAGGTAGTTTTGACATCGAGTTGTTCTAGCTCAAAATCACTATGAGCAATAATACTCAATAGCACCCGAATGGAAGTGTGCTTGACCACCGGAGAGAAGATCTCATTGTAGTCGACTCCCTCTTTTTGTGCAAACCCCTTAGCTACTAGCCTTGCCTTGTACCTTGTACCACCGAGCTTGGAAGGATCCTCTTTCCTTTTGTACAACCACTTGCAACCAATAGCTTTCTTACCTATGGGCAATGGGACAATCTCCCATGTTTGGTTCTTATGAAGTGATTCCATTTCTTCTTCCATCGCACCCAACCAACTCTCACAATTGCTATTAAGAATAGCTTCTTTGAAAGTGACAGGCTCATCATCCTCCACCGAGAGTGCATACTCAACCAAATTTGTCTGCCCATAGTGCCTCAAAGGCTCATCTGACCCCAACTTCAAAACTTGCTTGTATGTTCGCCGTGGCCTAGAGGAAGCCAAGTTGTTGTTGTTGCTGTGCCTGTACATTCTCTTGTTGAATCGCCTCATGTTCAAGCCCATCATCTCTCTCATCCTGAGTGTCATCATGATGCTCCTCTTGAACCTGACTAGGACCCGATTTATCTGTAGGTTCTATGTCAATAGCACGAGACTTTGAAGTCTCAACTTCATCACCATCGGGCACTATAGCTTTCAACGAAGCTATCATGGAGTTCTCATCAAAAGTAACATCTCTGCTAATTATGAACTTAGAATTTTCTACACACCATAGGTGATAGCCTTTTACACACGCTCTATAGCCCAAGAATATTGCCTTCTTGGCTATCGCATCAAGCTTTTCCTCGTTGATGTGGTAGTAGGCTGTGCTTCCAAATATTCTGAGTTTATCATAATCTGCATGCTCTCCTGTCAATACCCTTCATCACAATCAAAGAACCCCGAACAACCTTCTTTACTCCATTTCATGTCACAATCTTGCAACCACCGGAGTCTAAGACACCAACAGAGATAAAGTTCTTCCGCAATTCAGGAACATGCCTAACATCCATCAAAGTTCTAACCACTCCATCTTGCATCTTGATCCTAACCGAACCAAGCCCCTCCGTTTTACAAGAATGGTTATTACCCATCAATACGGTTCCACCATCAGTACTTCTATAGGTAGTAAACCACTCCCTATTTGGACACATATGGTAGGAGCAACCAGAGTCAAGAATCCACTTATCGGAGGATTCTTCATCACAAGAGATGGTGTAGCATTCATCGCTTTCTCCTCCATCCGAGGCATAGCTAACCTCCTGTTTGACTTGTACCTTCCCATTGTAGTTTTTGTTGTTCTTATTGTTCTTCTTCCAACTCACTCTTTTGTTGGTACAGTTTGCCTTGAAGTGCCCGAGCTTGCCACATTTGAAACAAGCCTTTTCTGAAAGAGGTTTAGAACTGGATCTAGATTTTTCCCCTTTGCCCCTTGCTCGTTCATTGCTCCTCACTCTCACAAATAACCCTTGAGCTTGCTCCTTGTTACTAATGGTAGACATGCCACTAGTTGCAATCTTTCAAAGATCATCCCCTAGAAGTGACGTTCTAGTATCCTCCATCACAAGTTTATCACCCACAAGCATCAATGTTTGCACTAGATTCTCATAGGACTTTGGCAAAGAGAGTAGAAGTAGGAGAGTGCTTGATCCTCATCATCAACTTTAACATCAATGTCCTTCAAGTCCGATATGCACCTATCGAACTTGTTGACATACTCCCGGATTGGTGTACCTTCATCCATCTTGCATGTATACAATTTGGACTTCAAGTAGATCCTATTAGTTAGAGTCTTCATCATGAAGTTTGTCTCTAACTTTGTCCACACTTCCGCCGCCGTTGCCTTACCATCTACCAAGAAAGCAACATCTCTTTCAAGGCATAGGATGATCGACGCCCGTACTTCGAGATCAAGCTCCTCCCAATCCTTGTCCGACATATCTTTGTGCTTCTTCTCCTTGCCCCCCAAAGCCTTGTGCAATATTTGAGAAATTAGCACATTCTTCATTTGCATCCTCCAATATGAAAAATCATTTTTTCCACTGAATTTTTCGATATCATACTTCCCAACCTTCACCGTTCCACTAGTAGACATGATCTATCCACTTGTTTCGATGAAATTCGACAACTAAGTTCACTCAAGATTTTTCACAAACACCTTGTGTGCACAATTGACTCAAGCCTACCTTCTTCAAATCGAAGTTTGACCACCTTGATTTGATATGTAGCTCTGATACCAAATTGTTAGGAAATGGAGCCCAATCAATCCCTTGAACCAATATGGAACCACCCACAAGTAAATGACAATTCAAAGAAAAATTGAACAAAGAGGCAAATTGGGGAAGAAATGATTTCCAACTAGAATGAAGAACAATGTTTGATTACTTGTACAATCCACAAGTTAATCAATCAAGGAAGAAAAATAGCCTTTATATCAACCAAGGAAGAACAAGCCTCTTAACCTTAGGAAAACTCTCAAAAAATCTATTTTCTCTCTCTAATTCTCAGCCCACAAGAGAAGGGGAAAAACCGAGTATAAATAGGTATCGGGGAGCCGCGGCGCCGGCTGAGTGGCGCCACCTCCAAGGCGGAGTGTCTGGAATCCTTTATCAGAAAGAGACCCTGATCAGGTGGAGTGTGAGAGAGGACACTTCTATCACTTCTGTTAGGTGGAGCCCCATTATCCACGTAGTTTGGGAGAAGTGATGAGGTGATAAAGGATTATCCCAAGAACTTAGGATCTATTGTGACTTATCGGTTAGACGTGAGTTGAGTGATTAGTCTAGTGAGCATGGTGGAGTGATGAGTGGAGATATGTGTTCTCGAGGTGGGAGTAACACGGAATGTGATAGGATAAGTGTGGTGAGATCTTTTTTCGTGGGGTCATTTATGCATTTGTTGCACATGTGTTGACCGGGTGTTAATTAACTTGGTGTTAATCTATTGTTCTGTGTGAACGTGTTTGAAAAAGATCTGTATGTGTATTATCCTATGTTATATCTTCATCGCGAGTTTATTTGCTCTTGACTGTTTACTGTAATTATCTGCTTCTACTTGGGTGTTATTGACCTTAGCCCTGGTGAGTATACGGAGCAGGTATGGTATGTGTTTCAGGTTGGAAACACGAGGTAAGGTCTGTGAAACCAATTTTATTGGTTACCTTGATTGTGCAAGTATAAACTGTGTGTTTTCTTTGCTTGCAGGTTTATTGGGAATCAAGGTGGAGATTGTTGGGTTTTTTGATACCCAATAATCCGGGCGATGATGTAAAACCGATGTTGGATAAATTATATGGACACCTTAGTAATAGCTCGACCCGGAAACAACTTGGGGCAACTAGAAGCAACTTAATTAAGTTAATGTTGCTCGTGGCCCAATACTTTTGGACGGCCCAAGTTTTGGTTTCCATTGGGGTGATATATTAGTTATTGGTTGTTAGCCCATTCTTGGCCCAACTTGAGATAACCTAATTGACATATATATATATATCCATTCCATTGCTTAAGCCGAGTCATTGGTTTTATGTGAGAAAGAGAGAAACACGTGAGATTTTGGTGGCTTTGCTTCTTCTTCTTCGAGATTCAAACTGCTACTCTATTTCTCTTCCTTTGTGGCTTGCAAACCAATCACCAAGAGTCTCCTTTGTGGGGTAAAAACGTGTGGCAACCAAGTGTTAAGTTGTGGGTCGAGCAATTCTCGGTTGGTGTCCTTTTGAAGGTGAAAACTGAGCCCGAATCCTTATTTTGGAGAAGAATTTCTCTACAACTTTTTTTGTCCAGCTATAATTTTATATAACTGCTTGTTTTTTGTTTCAGGTTATGAAGTCATTAATCAATTTTGTGCAAGTTAATAAGAAGAACTTAAAAGGTAAGACGGCTTTGGATATCCTAAAACCTGAAAATGTTGAAGCAAGGAAAATTTTAGTAAGCTCAGGAGCTAAAGAAGGTTCATCACTTGTCGATGATGCCACCATTTGTGAAAATTACTTGAAGTCAAATACAATGATGAGAGATTTTTTTTTCAAATTTGGTGCTTACCTGGAGTTCGGCTTGTCAGGAAATATGCGAAACGCTATCCTAGTAGTAGTTGTGCTTATTGCAGCTGCTGCGTTTCAAGCCATTCTCACTCCCCCTTTTGGGATTTCTCACAATGATACCACTCATGTTTTTCCCAGCATCACAAATGTTTATAATGATACTACTTCAACCAATTCAACTAGCACCAACTTCAACAAAATCCCAAGGATCGCAGAAGTAAGTATGATTTGCAACACAATTGCCATCGGTCTTGCAATGGGAACGTGTGTAGTACTTACTATTGATCAACTCCAACTATTTCTCTGGCTATCACTTGCTCTATTTTCGGCAGGCTATGCAGCATTGGCATATGGATTATACCCAGGTACAGAAACTAATTTTATCCCGGTTGCAGTTGGGTCATTAATCATACTGCCTTCCTTGATAATACTTCCCTGGAAGATCATACTATTCAAAGGGCTAATAAGAGGTGAAAACTACTACGAATACAACCTTGACGAGGTGAAATATCTCATATTTGTTAGCACATTTGTACTTCAAGGATACGTATTGACTCTGATGGCTAAAATGAAAGCATCACGATGAAGGTACTGCATCAAATGTTGTCATATGCCTCAGTCAATATTTCAAAGAGCACATTAATCGAGTAACTACATATTGATTGGAAGGCCAGGGAAAATAATTTTCAGTTTAAGCTTAAAGATAGTAGCATGTTGTCACGCATTTTCTATAACGTGATTTATACCACAAATGTACGGAGTCACGTTTTGTAATATAGTAATGGAATTAAGATGTCGAACCCACGGTGCTTGTAATTAAATTTCTACTAAGTACTACAATTGTGTAACTTCTGCTTTATCTAGACAAATGAAATTTTTTGATCAATATTGTTAACTAATCTAACGATGATTGTGATGAATTCAATGGATGCAAGTTATATGAATTAATCAATATAAGAAAGATCCATGGATTGATTTCACCTAACTATGAATTATGTCGAGTTAGCCCTTGTTTGAGCCTCTTTTTTTTTTTTTTCAAAAAAGAGTTTTTGGAATAGTAATTTTTGGAGAATGTGTGGTTGAAAAAGAAGATAAAGTTTTTGGTATATGTGTAGTATTATTTTATGGAATATTGTGTGGTTGAAAGTAGGAGAGAGAGAGAGAGAGAAAAAAAAGGATATGATATTATATGATAGGGGCTCAAACTGGGGCTTATTCTAATCAATTTTTCATGTTCAAAAGCAAGAATCCTAATATATTTCTCTCCGAGAGAGTGCCGACTAGAAATTAATTCTAGATTTCAATTCTAATATCTCTAATCCGAATTAAAATCAAAGATTTATCAAATCCATGATTCTATTATGAAGTAAGCTTCATAAATCCTATACTTTTTCTCGAAATTCATAGAATCTATGTTGTATCAATCCTATGATCGTGCCTAAATTCCCCTACCACAAGTACCGAAATTGACTAGCATCTATTCATTCAATTAGTGATCAATTAATTGAAAGCATTAAAATCATGACACAATTAAACATATGTGGAAAATCAAATAAAAATAACTATGATAAAATCAAATCATAATCTCAAGTTTGGCTGCATCAAACCCTAGAATATGAATTTAATTCATGATTTAATATATAGAGAACAGAAAAGCTAGGATGTAAATATTCAATTTCTTCTCTTGATGTAGTTCTTGCCTCCCTTGTATTTCTTGAATCCTTTGATGTTTTGCCTCCTTGACTGTGTATCTTGCTCCCCTTAAATTCTCCTCCAAATTCCTCTCTAGAAAATAGGTCTTTGATGTTTGCCATATCATTATTTCACTCTTTTACTCCCCAAAATTGACCCCCCTTTTATATTGGAGGCTTACGTTCAAAGTCCTTCCACACTCATATTTTTACTTTTCCAACTGACTTGACCATCGAAATGCTTGCGGCCAACTCTACCCCCATCGAAGGAGGTCACGTGTGGCTAATGATTTGTCCAGGTGTGCAGGAACACAACTTGGATAGACGTGAGAGGTCTTGAGATCTGCTAACCACATTAGATGTACATTTTTTGAGATCAACAACACATAAATCATGCTTCTTCAATTCTTATAATTCAATGTGAAGTTGAAGTTGTTGGTTCTGTGAATCTGAACCAAAGGATTTTGATAAGGTGCCAAACAGCAAAGGACGAATCAAGTCCAATCACATAAGGAAAAATCTCTTTACTTAGTGAGGACAATAACCAAGCAATGAGCATTTGATCATTTTTATACCGGTTGAGATATTCAGGGTTGGGTGTTTTCTCAAGTGGATTGGTGGTGGTAGTAATGATTTTGGGTGGTGCAAATCAGGTCCATCAATAAAACCTTTAAGGTTTTGATAATTAAGTGGTGGAAAAATTGAGTTTTCCAAGCTAAATAATTTTTGAAATTAAGTTTTAGAACAAAAGAATGATGGGATGATGTTGTAGAGGGTGAAGAAAATGAAGGAAGAACAATAGTTGTCGATAGCGGCGAATCCGGCATGAATGTTCAGTTAGAGTGAAAGTTAACTTTGACCGTTGACTGTTGATAATCAATGATCGTAATAGCCAAATCCATCAAACCCAAACTAACTATCAAATCCAACCTAGATTCCACCAAACTCAAATCCAACAATAAAAATCCAAACCAAATTTCGTCAGACGCAAATCCAACCCAATTTATCAAACCCAAGTCCAAATCTAATATCCAAATCCAACTATAAAAATCCAACAATGAAAATCCAATACAAAATTCTTCAATCCCAGTTGTAAATTGAATCCAATAATGAAAATCAAACACAAATTCTATCAAATCCATATCCAACCGGCAACGACAACAATCTAAATCCAGGCCAAATTTGATGAAGCTCAAATCTAACAATCAAATCAAATCCATATCCAATAATAAAACCCAACTTAAAAGTTACAACCGCACACGACACAACACAAGTCATAATCACAAGACTCACAAGTGAATCAACTGAAGTTACTGAACGAGTGAATGGTGAAGACTAAAGACAAAAACAAAACTTACCAAAGTCGAAGTGGCAAAGTCCGAACCCGCAATCGCACGTAGCCAGTCACAGAAACGGAGAAACCCTGACACGACGCCGGACACAATCAGTGAACTCCAAGTCTCCAATGCCGGAGCCGATTTTTGCTTCTGCCTTCGAGTTCGACTGGAAATTTGGAAATTTCGAATGGAAATTGAAATTTAGGAGTAAGGGTTTGCGAAGAATCGACGCTTTCTAGTCTCTCCTCTCCTCCTCCTCAATCTGCTGGTGTTGGGAGAATGAAATTGGGTTGCGGGAATGAAATCGGGTTAGTAGAGCCATGACTCATGGATTGGACTGGACGATTTGGGCATGTTGCCAATTTTTTTTAAAGGACCCGCCAGCAACAGCCAACAATCCCAAGTCCTGTAAGGCTGCAATTGATTCTTTCTTCCTTCCCTCTGTCCCTCGGCCAGCGCTCCATAGACCACAGCTCAAACTTCTGGCGGATCCAGCTAGAGCGGCCGCCCTAGCTGGATCCGCCACTGGTTGTTGAGGTGTTTGACATATTGTTGCCTATGGCTCTGATACCATGTAGAGGAAAATGATGAAAAGTAAAATATGTTTTTAATATATTTGAATGATAGTACACAAACCTATTTATACAAGTCTATGAGATAAGAATACAACAAACAAAGAGATAAGAATGTGGCAAACACAGAAACTAACCTAATCAACTCCTAATGTTAATCACCTTATACACGTTAATTGATATACCATCAATAGAAAGAATAATGTCCCTTATCCTTAACACAACCAACATTTTGATTTTCGATTTTATTTATTTTTGACTTCTTATTTTATTTTATCTTTTGAATTTTGTTTATTTCTTAAGAAAAAATGGAGATTCAAGATGAAGTTCAGTAAAATTAGCCCTTGTTTGAACCTCATTTTGGGGAAAACAATATTTTGGAATATTGGATTTTTGGAGAATATGGGATTAAAGATAATAAATAAATTTGAATTTACATGTAAAATTATTCTATAAGAAAATGTGTGGTTGAAAATGAGTTTTGAAACAATCATAAAAATTATTCAAAACAATCATTTCTTGACTAATCTTAAAAATTACTCAATAACTTGTTCAAAATGTAAGTTGAGACCTATTGTCCAAAAGATTCACTTGTTAAGTAACTTTTATACTTTAGCCAAATATAAACTTGTAAACTATCATATCGAGTCATATCTAACATAGAACATACATTTTTAAAATATCTATAAACAACTGGAATGCACCTACATTTATCCAATATTGTCTAATGCAACACCATCTATAGTTCAAAATGTTGCCCTCATAAAAAATTCTAGATAATCTAGGTGTATATTCTCTTGCATTGCACTAAATTCTTTTGAATCCAAGCAAAGATTCTGCTAGCTAGAGGTTTCTTACTCAAAGAATCCTTGGCTTAGTTTCGTTGAATCATCTTGAATTTAGTATGGTATTATTGCACGACAATCAATTGGAGAACTAGATCTGCCCACAAATCTGTAAAGCATACACAACATTATTAAAAAGAACACTTTTATCATCTACCCATTTATAAAAGAAAAAATTGTATTCATCTACTCTACATAATTCATGTCACTACCTTAGTTCAAACTCAAGATAGCTCTCTTGCATATTCACCAAATATTTGATCTGCCTCACAGATCGATGACTAAACAAGGAAAAAGAAATAAAAGAAGCCGGTCAACTTAAGTTATTTTGTCTTTGAAAATTGAAAGATAATTGGCAGCAACGAGAGTAACTTATAATTTTAAATTGTTATGTTCTTTAACAAAAATTCAAAGTGATAAAGAAAATGGATTTGGATTACATTTATAGTTTGTTTTCATTGTATTAAATTGATTTGGAATGGGTTTAGAATGATTTATGTTTTTCACAACTTTTTTGTAAGTTTGATTGTGCCAACAATTTCTATTGTCTACGACTTTGCGTCCACCAGTGCTAATTAGGCGTCTAAGCGGTCCGATTTTACCGATTTTTGACAGATTTTCAAACCAAACCATTTACACCGGTTTGATAAAAATTCAAATCGAAACCAAATCATTTTGAACGGTTTGAAAAAAAACTTAAACCTAAACCTAACGGTTTTGTCCGATTTTAAACCGTCGATTTCGCCATATATTTTTTTGCCTATTTACTTTTATGCCATTAATTTAAGAGTGAGCATTTTTTAAAGAACCAATGGAACCGGACCGGAACCATTTAGAAAAATAATTTGATTTTGGGACAAATTATTAAGGACCAACCAGTTCCGATCCAGTTCTCGTTCTAGAATGGGAACCGTCGGGAACTGAACAATTCTCATAGGATTTTTTTATTTTTTGGTAAAATATATGATTCAATCTCTAATCACTTTTATAAAAAAAATAATAAGGTTCCTTCTTCATTTTAGATCTCATCACTTTCTTTCTTCTCTTTGATTCTTTGATTCTCTCTTTTCATAATTATTTGATTAACTGGTTCTCAAGTCAAATTAGAATATTGGGTAAATCTATACCTAAATAAATTTATTTACAATATATAATTTCATTTCTAAGATTCGAAATTTTTATTTTGTTTTCACTTTGATTACATAGTTGTTGATCTGATTAAAACTTTTCATCTAGATTTCTACAAATTATAATTGACAGAACCAGAAGTTGCAATAATTTTTTAAAGGATGTCCAATTCAATGTAGGATTTTGATTTTGATTTTGATTGAAGTTTGTTTAATCATTGAAGTACTATGCAATTTATATAAGTTGATGATTGTTTGGTGATAGTAATTTATATGGAATACAATGTGGGATTGCTTGATGAATCGTTTCAAACTTTAAGTTTAAAAACCTATGGAATATATGAGTCTCATTTAAAAATAAATAAAAAGTTCAACACAAAAGTCTTACAAGTTACAATTTAGAAAATTTTATTTTTTTAATTTTTTAATTTTTTAATTTTTATATATTTTTTCAAAGATCCGATTTGATTTTAAACAGTAATAAAATTTTTCAAACCTAAACCAAACCGTTTTTTACCAGTTTGGTTTGGTTTAAAATCATTTTATTAACGGGTCCACGTGGCACCAAAACGACGATTTCCAAAATACGGTTTCGATTTGATTTTCTGGTTTGGCGATTTTTGCTTACAATCCTAGTGCTAACAAGATTGACCTTTGAAATAGAATCCAAAACCTTAATAAACCCAAATTTATCTAATTACGAGCTCTGACTTAATATTTAATTAATTGCGAGCTTTAATTATTATACTAAAAAAATGTTAACGGCTATATTTTAACCTAATTTTCTCAATTCTTTTGCAGGACATCCACTATTGTGTTTATTCCCATTCCCATTCACTTTCCAACAATCAATTGAAGTAACTATATTTTTCTTCCATTAGATTTCGAAGTTGGGAACTAATCATGATTCATTCAAGAACTTGTGAATTTTTTAAGTATAAGTATTTGCTCATTATGAACAATTTTTTTAAGATAGACATTATGTATCGGTTAAATTCTGGTTAGATTATATTGATTGTGATATTTTTATTATTTAACTAATATTAATTATTTTTTAATGTTAAATATTGAATATTTTGGACCAATGATAAATCTAAAAGCTTTCGTGACGTGCGTTTTATATATTTTCTATCCAACATTTCATAGCATTTTCATTTCCTACTTTTTAAAAAAAAAAATAATAATGCTTTCATGTCTCGTATATATTTCGTTTTCGTTTCAATTTCCCTTTCTTGCAACGTAGATTAATAAGGCTTTCAAATGTTATAATTCAACCCAATTATCAAATTAGTGAAAACGAGCCCTCCTGTTTGACAATTATTTTACGAACATGTGAAGACTTGAGACTTTAACTCATATATTGAGACTTGAACTCTGGCACATTAAGAAGCAGCTTTAACAACTGAGGAATAAATTCATTGAATGTATCGATACAGAAATTGTAATATATATTATAAATTAAATAAAAAAGAGAGAAGAAAATAAAGAAACCAATAAACTTGTATGTTTTATTTAGAATCAAAGCCCTATAAAATTTTAATTTGACTAAAAGTATTTATAATTATATACCTCTCAAACAAAGGCGATAATCAATCCGATACCTTAATTGAATACTATAGCGAACTAAATTGGAACTTCTTTGTCTTCTTTTCTAATGTCGGCTGATTAATTTTTGATAGCAGACTTGTTCATGAATAAAGCTATATACAGTAGCCACTACATCTGTGGTAAGTAAATCGTGGTAAAAAGTCTCTTTTTTTATGTTGGGATTGATTCAAATTAGTAGTATTACAAGTGTGTGAGACGAAATCATCAAGAACAGTTACACATGTATGAAGAAATCATGGATTTTTCTACTGTTTTCTCTCGCCTCAAATCACTCAGGGTGCGTTTGATTATAAGAGTGGAATTTGTGTGGAAAGAAAACGAATTGTAGGGAATTGAATTGTCTAGAATTTGTTTTAGAGAGAATTATAATTAAGGTATTTGATTGGTTTAATTTTTCACATAATCCGTTAGGCTTTGTTTTTCATGCAAATTGTTACTTTTTAGGATAAATTTTTTTTACAATCTATATTAAAATTTGTTTGGATTGCAAAAAAGTATAAAAAAAAAAAAAAATTTAAAAAAAAATTTTTTGAAATTTTTTTGTGTTCGTTTGACTTTATTTTTCATACAAATTGTCAATTAAATGTATTAATTTTTTACCATTGGATTTAGAATATGTTTTCATTGTAAAAAAGTAAAAAAAAAAAACACTTTCCCACCAAAATCATGAAAAAATAAAAGGTGAAAAATGTACTTTAAATGATTGTACTTAGAAAATGAGTGAAAATGAATTTCATGGAAAAGTTATGCAATCAAACACCAAAATTAAACATGAAAAAAGAATTTATTTTCCTTTTCCACCATTTTCCATGCTAATCAAACGGTGCCTCAGATTACAATATACAAGAATCACTCAGATTACAGAAATTGAATCACATCACTAAGAACACACAGAACGGCAGAGAGAAAAAATGAAACCCTTCACACACATATTTCACTCGTATCCCATAGAATGAAGTCCAATGAGTCTTTAATGCACAAGTTAAACAGTCACAGATCAATGGTTGGGAGATGACGAGATGTATGGCCAGATCACCGACGCAAGAAGGTGAAGAGGCGTGTTTATAAGGAACACGATTTCATTTAAGTGGGCTAAAAAATCAGAAACAGTAATACAAGCTCAAACACAAAAGAGAACCAAGAACTGCGAGGTAGCCCATAAACTTAAAAACAACGATGGGAAAGTTCATGTTTTTAATCTAATCACGACTACTAGAAAAAAAAAAAAAGGCACTCTTCATTTTATCATACCCTAGGCTCTTCTATATTGATTAGTTCGTATAACTTGCATTTATTCATTGAATCGTCACAATTATTCCTAATTTAGGTAAAATGTTTATTCAAAAATTCATTTATCTATATCAAGTAGATGTTTCAGGATTATAGTACTTAGTATAAAATTAACTTACAATCATTGTGAGTCCGACACTCCAACTCTATTCATATATTACATAACTTGACATTGTACACTTTCAATATAATTTACGTTGTAGAAAATGCGTAACATATATCTTTTTGTAATTATTATGATTCTTTAATTAGCTAATAGGTAAAATAAATTTGATCAGTAAAATATCTCGGTAAATTGGGAGATTAAGAACGAACTAAGTAATGAACTTGATTTTGTGATGGGAACCATCGTTGTGAAAAAAGGTAAAGTGGCTACTTAAGTACTTTTGTTGAACAATTAAAATTTGAACTCGGTGTTTAGCAACGACTAAATTTCGTCATATGTCATTGGTTTACAGGACCATTGCAGAAAATGGTACTTAAATAATTAGAGAGGAAAAATAATTGTTTATGCCTGTATCTAGTTATCAGATCTCGAATGGGAAAAAATATATGCAAGGAAGGTTAGAGAAAAATATAGATTGATTTCTGTGATTGTATATATTCCAAGTGTACTATCTTTTTTCATTAGTGAAAATTTAAAAACTAGTGATTAGATTATATAGTCTAGGGTCGACTAATTATGATTTAATTATTAAACTTGAATAATACATATCCAATCAGGTCCTGCGGTGGCTCTATAAAGTATTGAGACTTACGATTATTATAAAGGTTTTGGACTTAATTACAATTATTATAAAGTTTTGAACTTAATTATAATTGTAATTATAAACTTATTATAAAGTTGTAATTGTAATTGCCTTTGTGATAACTCGGTTAGTGAGAAGATAAAGCGTTTGCTTATTTTTAATTTAATCCAACGCTATATGATAGAAGAAAAAGCAACAATAAGGAAATTCAGTGACAGTGGAAGGTGCTGAGAAAGCGGGGTTATTAATCCATGCACGTAAACTTCACCTATTTATATTCTAGTGATTTTGTCCTTTAGGTGAGGAAAATTTAAATGTACGGAGTTAGCGAGAAGGTAATGCATTTGCTTATTTTTTATTTTAATGAAATGCAATAGGATAGAAGTTGAACAGTATTCGTTCTTGTGAATTCTTGATATCAGACCATCTGGAGTTTGCATAATGAACACTGTTGAAGATCCAGATATCGTTGACTTGTACACAAAAATACGCAATGATCACCACTACTTGGAAGTCCCCAGTGAGATGCCATTTGTGGAGTCACCTCTTCATACTGCTGCTTCAGAAGGCCGTACCCGCCTTGCTCTTGAAATCTTGAGGCTAAAGCCTTCGCTGGGGAAGAAATTGAACCTTGATGGTCTTAGTCCACTGCACCTGGCTTTGGATAAGGGACACACCAAGACTGTGAAACGATTCGTCAAGCATGATCCGGACCTCGTTCGTGTCCCAGGGAGGGAAGGGATCACTCTTTTGCATTACGCAGTGGAAAAGGACGAAATTGATCTTTTGATTTATTTTCTTCTCGTATGTCCACTCTCAATATTTGACGTGACCGTTCGAGATGAGACTGCTGCGCATATTGCTGTAAGAAACAACAATTTTAGAGCTTTTTACGGTTTTGCTTGGCTGGGCTAGGAGGACCAATAATACAACTGTGTTTGGCTGGAGAAACGAGGACGGCAATAGCGTGATGCATCTTGCAGCATTAACTAACCAACCGGAGGTATGTTCCTATTCCTTTATTAAACTTGAAGCTGAACACTACCCGCTGCTAAGAAGTGACGACATGGCTCATGTGAGGTTTGTCCAAACCATTGTCCAAATTATTTTATTGTGAGAAAGTTTGATAGAAAATTAATTCGGAGAAAAATGAGTTTTAAAAAATATGTACCATATAAAACTTAAAAGTCCCACATCCGAGTTGAGATTTACTTGGACGGAGTCTCATAAACTAGATCTTCACTCAATTTCAAGGTTTAGAGTACAAATGGATGGTTACAACATTTAAGCATAGCGTGAGATCACTTTTAGAGCCCCAAATTTCATTGTCGAACAATCAAAATTATTTAGTTATTTGGTAAATTTGGTATAATTCTAATTTTAAAAGAATAATGAGCAGCAGATTTGAGAAGCTTATCCAATTACCCATCATTCATTTTGACCCCTATGAATAAAATTGGTACTTATTGACAGTCTAAATTCAATTAAATGAGTTTATTGATAAAATAATTACAATCGAATATCAATGTAAATACATTAACAGATCTTTTCATCTAACTATGACTTTTACCTCCTAAATTTACTAGTTTTGATGCTTCAACTAGAACAACAGAAGAAATAGCTATTTTAGAGTAAAATATTTGACATGCATGTCTCTTTCTTCAAATGTGGGGATATTGATAGATTTCCCTCCAAGCGTTGGGGTAGTTTGGTCATTTTCAAATTGTGCTAGATGCGCGACACCTTATTTGTTATTTTCTTACTGATTCGGTTATGAGTCACACTTTATTCATTTGTCCATATACTTTTTATTGATACCCTGTAGTTAATCTGTTTATGAAAAATAGTTCGAGACTCTTTGGCGAGCCTTTTGCATCCTTGTGCCTTTCGCGTGTTGCTTTCCACCTCCCCTGATGGGTAAATCTCACAAGATGTATTCCTTGTTTCAACAGGACTTCCAAGGTCCTTTGGTATTATACGCTTATTTGAACTTTTGCTACTGTATAAACATTGTTTTTATTTTCCAGTTTCAAATTTTTATTTTTTGTTAAATTTTCTGTTAAAATAACTATGTGGAATATACTGTCTTAGATAAATATTTATTATGTGTGTTGTTAGGATATTAATAATTAATTTTACAATACAAAGTGATCTTACTCAAATATTCAGCAAACAACCGAGGAAATAAAAGAATAACAATCAAAGGATGGCTTGAAACTCTAACGGACTAAATAAAAATAAAAATAAAAATAATTAAAGGATTATGAAAAAGCAGAATGAACGAAGCAGAACAGGAGATCAAGTTTGTATAACGGATTTATTGAAATTTCCGCTGATTAATGGGCTTCCGAGCCTAAAAACTCCATTATTCCAAAATCTGTAATTTTTTAACATTCTAGACTTCGTAAAAATAACATTAAGGATCAAAGTCCTAATCCACCTTTGACACCTACAAGTTTGACTGGAAACATCAAAATTGTCTCTTTTAAATTGATTCATGATCAAATTGATACTCTTTCAAATTGATACATCATGCAGAAAGCTTAGTTAAATTTACCAGAAATTAATAAAAATCAATAAAATAAAATGGTTCTCATTTTTCTTTGAACCAGGTATTGTTTGGGAAAAACTTTTTTTTGTTAAGTTATAATTTTATGAAACTTCTTCTTTATGGTTTCAGGTAATGATGTCGTTAATCAGGTATGTGCACGTGAATCAGAAGAACTTAGAAGGTAAGACGGCATTGGATATCCTAAAACCTGAAAATGTAGAAGCAAGGAAAATTTTAATAAGCGAAGGTTTATCACTTGTCGATGATGCCACCAGTTGTGAAAATTATTTGAAGTCAAATATGACGATGAAAGAAATGTTATTCCAATTTGGAGCTTACCTGGAGTACGGCTTGTCAGGAAATATGCGAAACGCTATCCTAGTAGTAGTAGTGCTTATTGCAACTGCTGCGTTCCAAGCCACTCTCACTCCCCCTTTTGGGATTTCTCAAAATGGTTCCACTCCTGCTTTTCCCAGCTTCACATCTGTTTATAATGATACTAATTCAACTAGCACCGACTTCAACAAAGTAGCCCCAGGGATCACAAACGTAAGTATGGTTTACAACACATCTGCCTTTGGTCTTGCAATGGGAACGTGTGTGATACTTACACTTGCACCATTCCAACTGTTTCTCTGGCTATCTCTTGCTCTATTTTCAGCAAGCTATGCAGCATTGGCATGTGGACTATACCCAGGTACAGGAGCTCCTTTAATTTGGTTTGCAGTTGTGTCATTAATCATACTGCCTTCCTTGATTATAGTTCCCTGGAACATCATACTAAACAAAGGGGTAATAAGAGATGATAACTACTACGAATACAACCTTGATGAGGTGAAATATCTCATATTTGGTAGCACATTTATGAATCAAGGACTCATACTGACTCGGATGGCTAAAAGGAAAGCATCGCAATGAAGGTACTGCATCAAATGTTCACAGTCAATATTGCAAAAGGCACATTAATCGAGTACTACATATTGATTGGAAGTCCAAGGAAAATAATTTTCAGCTTAAGCTTAAAGATGGTAGCATGCATGTAACGTCATCTTGATATGAATTGTGTTTTTTCTATAAGGATCTGTAGAGGTTGACAAAGAAAAAATAAAAATGTCTTGTATTGGATTTTATGATATGCGACTTTCTTCACTTCAGGGCGTATAAGAGAGCTTGGCCGGCTGGCCCCTTTTTAAAAATAAAAATAAAAATAAAAAATACAACTAGAAAAATGGTGATACTCAAGTACTAATGATTTCCACTTTTCACTCTTCTGCTTTAGACTAGTTTCCATTTATAAAGTATACATTCTTTTGGTCAATGTAATTATTGAGAAACCCATTTCATCTCAGCTCTCAATGTCTTGCCGTTTTAATTTTCATGTGTTGTTTGAGGAGGTTTTTGACTTTTGTTTGAGCTGTTATCACTTAGCGTTTGCTTAAGCCTCCGTTTGGGAAGAATTTATATAGATGAGTAACGGACAATTGGTTAGTATTTGTTGATCCATTAAAATGTGTCACTAATAATGAAATTCGAACAATTTACAAATGATTTATGAATTTGACAAATGGAGGCTAAATTGAAGGGCTTGCACTTTGGGCTATGAGGTTGAAATTCATTGATAAACGAAGTTTGTTATATTCCATGGGGGAGCCAAGATTTTTGGCTTGTGAGGCACTATGGCAGTCATCAGCATTACATTAGCTGGAAGAGAGAGTGGCATAAGAAAATCTAAAAGTTCCCCCTTCCATCTATTTTGATTGTTGAAGTAGTGTAAAATGACAAATTTGATCTCCTCTTTAAATAAAGAAAGAAAAAAAAAAAAAAAAAAAGGGCAAAACAACCCTGAAAAAGGGAGACCTGATAATTTAAAAAACAGCCATTTTCCATAGTCATGGAGCTCAACCAAAGTTGCAGACAAGAAATTTACCAACCACTCCCTATGTCCTTGAAAACTTTCTAGGTGTTGACCACAAAAATCACAATCAACAAATTCTCCTTACCTAACTACATTTTCCCCCCTCCTAAATTTAAAGTGCTTGATACTTAACAAGGAACAAGAGGGTAAATATTTATTTGGTTGTGAGATATTTGAATTTATGTGTATTGTTTTTCCTTTAGGCCGGACTTATTTTTTGATTTTTCTTGGGACCTTGGGGGCATTTTGGTCTTTTTAAACTACTAATGACAGGTGGCAATACATTTTATAAAGTCCAGTGACTAACAGGGAAACGTATGAAGATTAGTGACCCTCTAAAAACTTTACACAAAGTTTAGTGGCCAATTAGTGAATTAACCTTCCAGTGTAACATCTTTCTCAAATCTATACTTTAGTCCCCCTGGAGTATTCTTGAGTCATTTCTTGAAATAATTTTTGATGCTTTATCTTCCAATTGAACCATTATAATATTCAATCATCATCTTGTGGTCTGAATCAACTATAGGAAAGTTGCAATTAGGTTTCCGAACATTGCATTTCGCCCTTTTTCGCTTATTTCTTCAATTTTGCTTCTAATCATCGAGTTTTAGCTAACAAATGAAATAAACAATAAATTAAACCATAATTGATAAGAAGAACCACGAAATGTCTATATTTTTAAAGCTCGCATAAGTATATAAAATACATTTATCAATAACAAAATGCATTTTATTCGTTGAACAATGTGACAATAGTCCTTTTGCCAATAGGTGGTTCTAAACACCAATTGTTAATTTAATTCCGTGCGAAATAAAAAGAGGAAAGATAGCAAGGAGGAAGTGAATATTGTTATCTAGCAACTATGGTGCTAGAGCACCAGTATATATGATCACATTTAATAGATTTAATTAAATGAATCATATGATGTTGTATTTAAATGAATCTATCATTAAATGTGATATAATTGCAGTGTAAATTGATGTTTGACACTAAATGTGATAATAACATTACTTTGATGAAATTCAATAACCAAGGAATATGACAATAAAACATAGTTTGCATATTAATTCATTCAAGGAGGGATGGAATCAAATCCCTTAGAAACACGAAGCTTGCCTCGTTTCTAGAATCTCGATTTGGTTCAGCTGTTTAAGTCGTACGATTTATTGGTGTAGTCGAGCTTTTGACGACCCATGACCCGACTTTTTTTTAAATTAATAAAAAAATTTGAAACTTTCCTCCTTTTTAAGACTTGGGATCGACTATTTTTAATATAAACGGAGTTAAAATTGTACATATTTCCCAAAAAAAAATAAAATAAATAAATAAATTAACTGCAACTACACTTACAATTTATGAAATCAAATCTTGAAAATTGAAAAATTGAAGTTTTTTCAATTTTTATTCGTGGAGTTGATCTTTTCACGACCCATGACGCGGCTCTTTTTATAAATTACTAAAAAATTGAAACTTTCCTCTTTTTTAGAGTTGGGATCGACTATTTTTAATATAAACGGAGTCAAAATTGTACATTTTTTTTTTCCTAATCAAATCAAATCTTTAGCTATTCATATGTTCACTTTATTTTGGATCCGAAACTTTGCGTCTATTGAATTATTTAAATATATTAAATTCCCTGTGCAAGATTCAATCTGTGGAATATATTTTCTTTAAATACATGGCATTTTTGGGACCAATTCTACCCTAGATATGATTTTAGATCTGACTTTTTGGCCTGATTATTGGCTGAGATTCTTAAATAGAGGTAAAATTGATTCAAAGATGCCATTTGAAATAATATGGAAGAAAGAGGTAGAATCATTAAATTTATACAATAATCGAACATAAATAACTCAATTAAGTAAATTGAAGATGATAGAATATATGTAGAAATTTGTGTAAAAAAAAATGAAATGAAGTGAGAATTTATTTAGAAAAAAATATGTTCATCTAAAAAAAGTTAAATTTGGACGTTAGAACTTTTGCCTTGGCACCAAACAGTCATATGCCATTTGGCTGCCAGCCAACGGAAATAGGAAAACAATTAGTGGCCCATGAGCCACAAGTCGACTCATGGTCCGTGAGCCTAAGAAGTGTTCACGAGACAGCTTGCAAAAGATAAATGGGGAAATTAGGCTAAATACGGCCTAAAACCAAGCGAATTGATTAATACGCTCATTAAACTTTTATTAACCGTATTTTCTATGTGAAAACAGATGGAAATTCATTATGATCACATCTTGGGCTGATTCAACATCATCTTCTTCAATTTCTGAAAATGGTTTAAAGTTTGTGACTGCATCTCGACTTCGAAATCTTTGGGCCACAATATCGTACGCCTTGGAGGCTCTCAATCACTCAAGGAGAGTTAATGGTAAGTCAATATTTTAATAAAGTTAAATATATTTGTCTTGAAATTTCAAAATTAGATTCTTCAAGTAAAATTTCGGAGTTTAGAATGAGAAGAATAATTTTACATGGATTAAGACCCGAATTTAGAAGTTTTATCATTACAATACAAGGTTGGCCAGAGCAACTTTTATTACTTAATCTTGAAAATTTGTTGCCCGATCAATAAGCATTGACCAGAAAAATGTTAGGGGTCTCGATAAAGAAAGAAGAAGAAGAAACATTATTTAGCTACAAAAGAAGAGGTCAAATTCGCCAGCAAAATTGTAAAGAATTAAAAGAAGGTAAATTTAAAAAATGGATTGAAGGAAGCTACTAGATAAGAGGAGCTCAACAAAATTGCGACAAGAGAGGTAAAAAATATCAAAGATCTAATAACTAGTGTTTTGTATGTGGAAAACGATGTCATTATGCTAGAGATTGTTGATTTAAAAAGAGTCAGCAAAAGGCATATATAGCAACCTCCAACGAGTAAGAGAAGTACAACAGCGAAGAATAATGGGATGTTGAGGCAACAACAACAATAATTGAGCAAAGTTGATCGAAGAAATTAAACTCAAGTGTTAATGATGAATCTGCGTTAGTGGTAGTCCTGCCTGAGCAAATAAATTGCGAAGATGATTTGATTGATAACTCAGGAGAAGATGATTGGATCGATGACTCAGAAAAGGACATCGTGGTTCATGAAGAGTCTTCTTGATGGACTCTGCAGAGGGATGAACTACCAAACTTAGAAGAGGCGTTTGAAGAAGTATATTCTTTGGAGACATTATGGAGAATGGAGCATACACAACAAAGGATGGAGCTGCTAGATTTAAAAGAAACGAAAGACATTTTGCAAGAGGAAATCAAAGTTTTGAGGGATTTAAAGATCTACAAGTAATCATTGATAAAGAAGAGCTTGCAAGAGCAACACAGAATCCTTGGCTAAATGACATGGACCAGAAAACACTAGTGGAGGATCGACATGGAAAACAAGGTATTGAGGTACGTAAAAATTTAATATACTCACAAATAAGAAAATCGGGTAGACATGAGAATTCAAGTACCAAGTATATCGATCTAAAAATGGATAAAAAGGAAACTATAAAAGAGCCAAATATATTTGAAATCGAGAACGCGTTGAACAAAGGACCGATTGTTTCAAAACATGTCAAGTTTAAGGAAGAGTTGGGCATAACGAAAAATAAAAGAGTCAAAATGAAAAGTGGGTGTTGAGAGGGAGATTGTAGAAGTCATCGCCGACTTTGTAGAAAAATCTAGAGAATTTGGGATTTTCACCAGCCTGCTTCTTCCACCTTTCCTAACTGACATTTATGAAAAAATCTGGACAATCTGGAAAATTCTATCACTGCTAATTAAAGGAATATTCCAGAATTTGGTTGAACCAATTCCATCGACTTTATGCCATATATATATGCGTTCAGCCCATGAAATTGTGTGAGTGTGAGAGACATAGAGACAGAAAAAGAGAGGCTAGGAAAATTTAGAGAGAAGGTGGAGATAGATACAACTGTATGTATATGTTTAGTGGAAGAAATTAGTGAGAGAATATTAATTAAGTGTTCTTCAAATTAGTGAGGAATTTTTGGAGTGTTTGTCCTACAATAATTTTGTACAAGTATTGCTCCTTAATAAAATAATATTTTTGGTGTTTAAACTCATCACATTCTTTAAAGAAAACTGTGAAGTTCTTCGAAAGAAAATGGAGGATGCTAAGAAGGAAAAGGCGAAACTTAAAGAGTTAGCCAAAAGAGCTGAAGTTTATGCTGCCAAGGAGGCTCCCCTGCTAGCTGATATTCAGAGAACTTATAAAGATTTGGAACAAGCTAAAAAGAATCATCAAGCCTTTGTTGAGAAGTCTGATCATGAGATCTCCAAACTTCGAGAGGAAGTTCAATTGACAAAGGATGAGCAATACATTACTGATAAAGAGCTTGAATAAGCGACAAATGAATCAGCTTTGTATCACAATCGAGTGGAAAGTAGTGAAACAAAGCTTGCTATTACAGAGTCTAGCCTTGCTGAGGTAAGCGCTCACAAAGCCAGAATCATTGAAGGGGATAAGAATGTACTTGACATTATTAGGGATTTTCATCCTGATTTGAATATGAACTTTCTAGATGCCTGCGAAGAAAATGTCGCAGATATCTCATCTTTTGAGACCTCTGAAGCCTTAGATACCCCCCATCATTCCCAATTGAGCCTCCTCAGCTTACAAACCCCCTATTATTGTTTCATTAGCTGAAACTGACCCTGTTCTTGAGCCACCTCTGGCATTTGATATCGTTTCTCCTCCTCCCATTACTAAGGTTACCTTACATGTTAACCAGGAAGATTTAGTATTTAAAAATCTCCAATCACTGATAAATTTGGGAAAATAATTTCCTTTCCCTTTGTGTACTTTGTAATCTTTACTTCCTTTCTCTAACTTTCATAATGGAGCTTTTTTGGATGGTTTGTAACAACTCATTTTTTTTAGTCAAAGTCAAAAGTGGAATTGTGAAGGTCATAGTCAAAATGGGACTTAAATGAAGCAAATGATTTTCATGGAGTCAAATTGGTAATTGTTAATACTTGAAGGACTAGAAATGATATGATAAATGAATTCAAGGATTTAGTTTCTATTATGGAAAATAAAATGACTAAATATGACATTGTATGAAGATTGGAGGACTTACTTGTAAATTTTCAATAGATATCCATTAAATTATACATTATATACATTTTCTCATTATTTTGGGAAAGGGAAGAGAAAGATCGAGAGAGAGACCGAGAGAAGAAGAAAATGAGAAGAAGAAGAAGAAGTGGGTTTTTAACCTTGAGTTCTTCATTTCTTCAATCTCCATTCGATCTAGAGAGGTAAGTGTTTAAGTATGTTGAATTATTATTTTTAGGGTTTATGAACAATTTGCTTAAATTCGAATTATAGCATGAATTAGAGGTTATTGACATGTATTTGAGGTATTAAACATGAGTATGTCAAAGAAAGGTATATATGGAAAGATGGGTATTGAAGGAAATGAAACTTTGGAAATGGGTTTATGAAATAAATGCTTCTTTTTTTGTTTTTTTGGGATTACATGATGTTAAACACTTAAATTAAGGAATTAAGGTTGATTTCTCCATTTTTAAGTAATTATTGTAGGTAATTTTCGGACCAAATGTGCACAGGTGCTATTTTCGAAAATCTGCCCAGAATTGTGCTGTTTCTGTCAATTGCAGAATGGTGCTATTTCTGTCCATAGTTTTAGTGCCAGATTTCAATAAATAGAAATGGTGACAGAATTCAGAAATCTGAGATTTGAGTGCTATTTTTGTCAAACCTTTGATTTTCAGATTTTAGAAGTTGAAATGAAGTTATATGACAAATATTAAGGTCTATGTATTGGATTAATTATTTATAAGGGTTGTATAAGGTAATGATTTTAAGGAAGGGTAAGTTGATAATTAATCAAAGATTTGAAAGATTAGAAAATGGGATGCGTGGGTAAATATAGAAATTGATGAGTTAAATGGTGGATATGTATTAGTGACTCTAATTGAGATTATGGAAATAAATGACTCCAAGTTCTTATTAGTAAATTATTATTATTTCTATTGGTAGGAAAATCTTCAAGACATCTTTATGAAGAAATTTGATTTATTGGAGCAAGTTTATGGTATCATACTTGGCACTTGAAGGTGAGGGGTGATAAGAATGTGGAAACCATGATCAGTCCATAACTCGGTGAGTGGAAAAGCTTATTTTTCAAGAAATTAGTATTTATTAAATTTATGTTAGATTTGGATTTGAAAGTTAATTATTTCATATAGCTGATTTTATAGTGTGAATTTCAGAATAAAGTGATTCTTATAGCAAGTTCTTTTTAAAGTTAGATTTCACTCAATTAAATTATTTCATTAGCATGTTGTATCAGAATTAAATATTTCAGCAAATCTATAGTTATTTTTAAAACCATCAGAAAGTACCCAGGTGATTTACCCGCTCTGCACTTGTGTGAATGTGTTTTCACAGTGTATGACCAGTTATGGTGATTTTACCCGTTCTGCACTGATGTGAATGTGTTTCCACAGTGTATGACCAGATTATCAGAGGTCTTTGGGACCCACTCTTGTACACACATAGGCTTTGGGCCGTGTATTGGGGTGCTTAGCCTTTGGGGCAGCTCTGCGTACGTATGACCAGTTATCAGATTATCAGATTTGAATGGCTTTGTCTTGTACATTGAGATTACTCTGTACATGAGTAAGGCTATTCATGGGGTACTTATTGGTGTGATTCTTTAGTATATAATATGATGTTTATTCAGTTTATTAGATTTCAGACTTCAGAATTCAGTTTATTCAGTTTGCAGAGTAATGATTTCAGTTTACAGTAATATGAAACCATATTTTCACTTATAGTTACCGAGATCAGATTATTTATATTCAGTTGTTTATTTAGAATAAAGAGCAAGGAATTTTATGATGCAGTCATGCTTAGTTTTAAAAGTATTACCAGATTTCAGAATTTCTTAAAGTTTTAACAGAGTAAGACTTTCAGAAAAGTATATTTATTTTTCAAACTATCCACTCACTGAGTTACAATCTCATATTTTAAAATCTTTTTCTGAGCAGATAGTAGCAGAGTTGTGCAGACTTGGAGCCTGTCGGTTCACGGCGTTGAGACACACATTACATTTAGCTGTATGGCATTTTGTTAGTTTATTTAGCATATTTCTTTTTGGCATTTTTGGTTTTTAAAGTTTGTTAAATATTGATTTGCGAAACTTTCTATTTTGAGAAGTTTGTATTCTGAAAGACTAGTGTGCCCAATTTTAAATTATATGAGTATGTTTGAGAAAATTGATTTTTATCCAGGTAGTTTTAGTCCATTTTTTCAAAGAAACTTTGTCAAAATTCTTTCAAAATATTTCATAGTCAAAGAATGTTCAGTTGCCTTGGTGGTAGATTCAGTATTTATTTGAATCTACCACCGACGCACGACACGTGTCGAGTCTATTAGGTTGACTTGGGACGGGTCGTGTCATGGTTTGCATAGAATCGTTCGTTGGCTTATTATTTTTATTGCTTATTATTTTTTTTTTATTTAAGCTCGAATCTTTAGTCCTTATCGATATATAAAACACGTTGAAAAGAAGTGACTTTTTACCCGTATAAGGGTTTCGCGATTTTGTACAACAACAATACAATATGCAGAATATAAAAAATGTATTTTCAATTGTTGCAAAAAGAAGTGTATATTGATTTTTCGGCTATCAATGGACTGTTACAACTTATTCATCAAGATCGCAACATACATCACAATATTCATGGTTACAATCATGTCTTGCTTAGTGAACTTCTCCATGCATGGTATGAACCCCGTCATCCATTGTTTAGACCCACTAGTATCTCATGGCGTTATAGATAGTTCATAGTTAAGAAATGCTTAGACATAAGGACTTAACTCCTAACAATGTTGAACTTTTAAAATAGAACTTCAAATTTCAAGAGAGGCAAGTTTGATTGTCACACATTCCAAGTGGAAAGAACTTCAAATTGGAGGAAGAAAAAGACTACTTGTGGTTGTTCTTTTACAGAGTGAGATCCAGTAACAATTGAAAATTGGCGTAAGATCAACATGATGGGCTTGATTGCACTCTGAACTTGTTCAAGTTTTTAATAAGTATGTTTGCTTTAACTCCAATAGTTGGTATTAATTAGAATTGCTCGTGTTATTCCATAAAACCAAATATTTGAATTCAATGAGCATGTTGTGCATGGTTATCTAGACTTTTAAACTTACTTGGTATAGATTATTGTGGGTGAAGTTCTACTCATACAAGTATATATGTTAGTTTTTAGAGATTAATTGAGCAAAAGCAAGAGGTTTTGGAGCCTAATTGATTTTAAACGGGTGGAATTGAAGAGCTACCAAGAAGATAAGGACTTGATTGGAGAGTTTGGGACCAAAATGGGATGGATTAGGAAATTTGTGGATCAACTTGAACACTCTCAGAACTTGAGGGACCAAATTTGGAGAAACTAAAAGTTTAAGGACTAAAATGAATGAGTTTGTAAAGGGAGGGACCACAATAGAACACATTAGAAGATTGGAAACCAAACTACACAATTCCAGAGAGTTAAGGACTACGGTTGGAACTAGATGTAAATCAAGGAAAATACTTCCCTGTTTGTCACGGTCATGCAAACTGCGGCTGCCGCCGATCCTGTTTCAGATCGAAATGTCCAATATTTATAATACTTAAAATGAGGAAAATTTGGAAAATTCAAGGGCATGACTTTCAAGGGACATCAAAGGCTATATAAAGAGTCGACTAAGGTCAAGAAAAACCTCAACGCAAATAGAGAATCACGGAGAGCAGAGCAAACATCAATGTCATGTTTCTCTTGATAGCAATTTTAAGATTTTGAAGAGATTCATTATTGAGTTGTATTCTTCTTTTATACCAAACTATTCTGGTTATTAATTCATCCAAGCTTTTGTATTTGCCTAATTTAATCATGTCCAGCTAAACAATTTTGTGGCTAAAATTGACGATAAAACATTGTGATTTGATTTTAATATAAAGTTGCTTGTTTTTGTTCTTAATGTTGATTGTTTATTACTCTCTTGCTTCGTTTTGATGCTTGAAACTTGAGTGGTTCAAATTCTTATGTGATGTCACAACTGTTTGAAGTTATTGAATATTTGACATCTGCATTCTCCAGGCTGCACCTTTCTGACAGTCGACTAGATTCATCAATTTTTTTTCTCTATTTTTAGTAAGTATATATGAGCCTGAAACTCCACAAAGTTGGTAGAAAGGTACTACGCCACTTTTTGCCATCAACAATTTGGTGCTAGAATAAGAGCCTTTCTCGTGAGACAAAATCATTCTGGCGCTACTTGAAGTTTTCTAGCCACTCAAGAGCCAAATATCTAAATTCTCCAATGAAATAAGGGAAGTTATGGTGAAAACCCCTCCACGTGAAACATGGATTCACAGATGGTCAATTCTGGAAGGCAACTAAAATTTTTACTCACGCTGTTCAACGAATGGAAAGATAGCAAGCGAACCATAGCTCTTACAAGTTGAACTGGTGAAGATTCGCCTTTCTTCCTAAACGAAGGGCATCGAACTACTATCTAAAATCTTCATTTCCAGGAGCCGAACCAACAGAGCAAGGCGGGCAGAACAATGTGCCATCCCTGCACAAAGGTTGAGAAGAAGCGTCTTTGATCACCTCGGAAACTAACGTAAACCTCCAAAGAGAGCCACAGAAGATCGTGCTAGGAAGAGGCATGACTCCACTACCAACATCATAGGAGGCCAACTCGAAGGCTAGACGAATTGGATCAACTCAAAAGACACGTAGCTATTTGGCAAGCTAAAAGGCTTGGTTGATGACCACCTGACAAGTAAGCATTCTAGTTAACATATCAATTCCAAGTATAAATTGGACAATGATCGGGTCGACACTTGAACTCTTGAAAACACTTCGGAAACTCGCACGAAGTCACAATTTTAAAAAATATGTGTTTTAGGTCACATTTTTATAAGTTACAATCATATAACCTCATAGGTTACAATCACACGATGTAATAACAATCAGCGCATATATGGACAATTTTCTAAAGACACGTGTAGACACTTGTACATGCATACTTAAAACTATGGATTGCCACGATTTTGTGATTGGGAGTCACAATCACACAACCCTATAGGTCAAAATCGCACAACACATTAGATCAGAGAATCATAATTTTTGCACAAAATGATTGACAATTTATGCATGTGACCTACCAATAGATGTAAAATCGATACGGAAAATAAGCCCAATTATTCTGGAGAAACTCTGGATAAGAAGGAAAAAAAATATTCTGATGAAATCATGTTGGAAATTTGTGGCCAATTTTTTCATCTATTCTGGATAATCATGTCATGGGATCCGAAATTCAATTTTCTATTTTATAATTTGTGAGAACGTTGGCAGGAAGATAACGGATTGTTTTTTGTTTAGAAAATGATAAGATGAGATAGAATAATCATCAATTATTCTTTATTAATCAACAATTTAAGTTAAATTATTCTCTTATTTAAATCCATATTTCTATAATTTTAGGAAAGGTGATATTGATTTATGACCAGATTTTGTAAGAATTATACAATTTGATATTTTTTAAACTATATTCTTAAAGTACGGTGTATATACTATTTTTCACAAAATAATAACCAATATATAAAGGTTTAGACTACTTTTTTTTTAACAATGATAACTTTTAACAAGGAACATCAAATTCTTAATAACATATTAATGATCATTAAGCTCTAACGAACATATGAATTTTAAGATGGTATATCCAAACGAACAACCATCTTGGGAGCCATATTAAAATATAAATCATATATCGAATAATCATAAAATAAATAACCAATGCATAAGAGTTTGAACTATTCTTCCTAACAAGCTATGGCGGAAAGCGAGTGGGGCATGGCGGAGCAAGTGACCAAACAACATGTTGATTTTTTTTTTTTTTTTCGACTTCTTATTTTATTTTTATGTTTATTTCTTGAGAACAAATGGAGGTTCAAGATGAAGTTCAGTAAACTTAGCTCTTGTTTGAGTCCCGTTTTGGAGAAAAAAAAAAGTATTTTGGAACAAGTTAAGAGTAATTTTTAAGATTAGTCAAGAAATGATGAAGTACTTAAGAAATGAACTTACTCATATAGCCCTTGTATGGTCTCCATTTTTTTCAAAACTCGTTTTCAACCACATTTTCTCATAAAATAATTTTACGTGTAAATTCAAAACTCTTTTAAGTAACTTATATACTTTAGGCAAATATAAACATTCAACTATTACATCGAGTCACATCTAACTTAAAAAAATACGTTTTTAAAATATCTATAAACAACTGGGCTTCACGCGTCACACACACGGCTAGAGTGCAAATAGCATTATTCCACTTTAATGGACGCTGCTCAACATCCAGATATCATTGCCTTGTACAACACAATAATGAGTTTCACGCGTCACAGACATGGTGATGAGAATCCGGATAGCTTAGAACTACCAAACCCACGTCGTTTGTTGAAAAACGCAAGAAAACTCAATTAAATCTTGGTTTAAAGATTTGATTTAAAATATGAATCGAAAACAACCAATGATCCGAAAGACACGCTGACCCCTTTTGAATCCAATATTAAGAACTTCACCCAATGGATTGAACGCCACAAGATTGATTCTTGATAAGTTCAGAGTTTGCCCAATTAAGAACAAAGGAATTGAAGCCAATTAATTCTCTCAATAATAATGTGTTGAATAATAATGTCAATAATGATAAGTATTTATACTTATCCCAAAAACCTAGCCCAAAAACGTGTAAACCCTAAAATCTTGCCAAAATATGGAAAGAAAATAAATTCTAGTCAAAATATGAAAAATTCCGAAATTGTCCTAAAAAACAACTATGCGGTCGCAAAGTTATATTATATGCGGCCGCATAGTTCATGCGGTCGCTTCTTCTGGGGTCTCTGACCATTGGATGCGACCGCACCCAAGTTCCTTCTATGCGGCCGCATAGAAGTGACTTTCACCTTCGTCTTCGGCTGCTTCCAACACGTTGATCCACGTTGATTCGGACTTCGACCCCAACATGAAACTTGCCTCTTTTTGCGTGTAGCTCATGACGTCGTCCACCGTTGCTTGTGGAAGTAATCCCATAGCTTGTTTTATTCGATTTGCCCTCAAGCGTGTCATTGGTCCATCGTCAACAATCAATGGATCCTTCCACTGACTTGCTCTTGTTGTATCAGCATCCTGGATCACATCATTCCCTCCCTCTTCAAAAGGATTCGTCCTCGAATCTGAACCTGCATCAAACGGAGATAGATCAGAAACATTAAATGTGGCTGAAACATTAAACTCACCAGGTAGATCGAGCTTATATGCATTGTCATGGATCTTTTCAACCACTTGAAGCGGTCCATCGCCCCGTGGTTGCAAATTTGATTTCCTCAGCTCTGGGAATCGCTCCTTTCGCAAATGTACCCAAACCCAATCGCCGGGTTCAAACGTAACACTTTTCCTGCCTTTGTTAGCCTGTGCTGCATAATGCCTGTTTTTGCTTTCTATTTGCAATTTTACCTTCTCGTGGAGTGCCTTTATCAAGTCATCCTTCTGTTTTCCATCGAAACTACCTCGTTCATTCACAGGTAAATGAATTAAATCCAGCGGGGTTAGTGGATTAAAATCATAAACAATCTCAAATGGTGAATGTGAAGTAGTGGAGTGT
Organism: Osmanthus fragrans; assembly: GCA_019395295.1. Lineage (NCBI taxonomy): Eukaryota > Viridiplantae > Streptophyta > Magnoliopsida > Lamiales > Oleaceae > Osmanthus > Osmanthus fragrans. Next base: position 22,600,948 of record CM033359.1, on the reverse strand, counting down.
ACAACTCTATTGTATGCAAATTCGATGAAAGGTAAACACTCCTCCCAACTTTTCAAGTTTTTAGTAACAACAGTGTGCAACAACTGTATCATGGTCCTATTAACTACTTCGGTCTGCCCATCGGTCTGTGGATGACAAGTAGTAGAAAACAACAATTTTGTGCCCAACTTTCCCCACAAAACACGCCAAAAGTGACTAAGAAACTTAACGTCCCTATCCGACACTATACTCTTAGGTACCCCGTGTAAACGCATTACCTCTTTGAAAAACAGATCAGCAATGTTAGTGGCATCATCGGTTTTGTGACATGGAATGAAGTGTGCCGTTTTAGAAAACCTATCTACCACTACAAAGATAGAATCTTGCCCTTTTTTAGTCCTAGACAAACCTAACACAAAATCCATAGATATGTCGACCCAAGGTTCACTAGGAACGGGTAAAGGTGTATACAACCCATGAGGTAAGACCTTAGACTTAGCATGTTTACAAGTTAAGCATCTTTCACAAGTTTTTCCGACATCAACTTTCATTTTAGGCCAATAAAAATGTTCACTTAACATCCCTAAAGTCTTAGCAACCCCAAAGTGTCCCATTAATCCCCCACTATGTGCTTCCTTAACTAGCAAATCACGCATAGAACACACACAATTTATTTTCCCTAAACAAATACCCGTCATGTTTAAAGAATTTATCCACCGCTCCCTTATCACATGATGCATATATGCTGGAAAAATCTAAATCATTCTCATACATGCCCTTAATAAACTCAAACCCAAGCAACTTCGCACTTATGGAAGTTAGAAGCACATACCTTCGAGACAACGCATCCACAACCACATTTTCTTTACCTTGTTTGTACTGGATGACGTAGGGAAATGTCTCTATGAATTCCACCCATCGAGCATGCCTCTTGTTCAACTTACCTTGACCTCTCAAATGCTTCAATGATTCATGATCGGTGTGAATCACGAACTCCCTTGGCCATAGATAGTGCTGCCATGTTTCCAATGCTCGAACCAATGAATAGAGCTCTTTGTCATATGTAGGGTAGTTAAGCGCCGCCCCACTAAGCTTTTCACTGAAATATGCAATCGGCCTTTTATCCTGCATCAAGACTGCTTCAATGCCTATACCTGAAACATCACACTCAATCTCGAAAGCTTTGTCAAAGTTAGGTAATGCTAAAATCGGTGCCTCGCATAACCTATCTTTAATAGTATTGAATGCATGCTCTTGTTCATGTCCCCATTTAAACCCAATACTTTTCTTAACAATTTCCGTGAGTGGTGTGGTAATAATACTAAAATCCCTAACAAACCGCCTATAAAAGCTAGCCAATCCATGAAAACTCCTCACTTCGGTTATAGTAGTAGGTGTTGGCCATTCTTTAATAGCTTTTACCTTTTCTTAATCTACTTCCACCCCGTTAGCACTAACAACAAATCCTAAGAACACAACTCTATCCATGCAAAATGAACACTTCTTTAAGTTAGCATAAAGTTGTTCTTTTCTTAACACCACAAGCACACATCTCAAATGTTCCATATGTTCATTGAGGTCTTTACTATAGATTAAGATATCATCAAAGTATACCACAACAAACTTACCAATAAAAGCACGTAAAACATGATTCATTAAACGCATAAACGTGCTTGGTGCATTCGTGAGTCCAAACGGCATAACTAACCACTCATACAAGCTATACTTAGTTTTAAATGCAGTTTTCCACTCATCTCCTTCTCTCATGCGAATTTGATGATAACCACTCCTAGATCTATCTTACTAAATATGCATGCACCAAATAGTTCATCTAACATATCATCTAACCTAGGAATAGGATGACGATACTTTACCGTTATATTATTGATGGCCCTACAATCCACGCACATCCGCCAATATCCATCTTTCTTAGGTACAAGTAGTACTGGCACGGCACATGGACTCATGCTTTCCCTCACGTGTCCCTTGCTCAACAACTCCTCAACTTGCCTCTGAAGCTCCTTCGTTTCCTCGGGGTTACTCCGATAAGCCGGTCGGTTTGGAATGACTGCGCCGGGTACAAAGTCAATCTAATGCTCAATGCCTCGAATGATTGGCTACCCACTAGGTGCGTCCTCGGGAAAGACATCGTCGAATTCCTGCAATAAAGAAATAGCCAAACTAGGGAGGGATGTGTTAATTTCCTCAAGGTTGAGGAATGACTCTTTGTAAACCAAGAGGATCATTTGTTTCTTCTCCACAATTGCCTTTTTCAATTCACTCCCTCTCGCAAAGAAATTCACCTTCGATTTTTCTTTCCTCTCAGAAGACCCCGCGTCTTTTCTCTCATGTGGCCCCTCTCTTTTTCTCTCACTTTTAGCCACCTCACTATTTTCTCTCATGTTTTCGTGTCTCACCTTTTCTCTCTTCTCTCCTAGCACTCTCTTTCTTTTTTCTTCCTCATTTTTCAATTTAAGCTGATCCTCATACACCTGTGTAGGTGTCAATGGTGCTAATGTAATAGGTTTTCCCCCCTTGATCAAGCTGTACTTATTTTTATACCCATCATGTACTACCTTCCTATTGTATTGCCATGGCCTTCCCAATAAAATATGACCTGCATGCATGTGTACTACATCACACATCACTTCATCACTATAACTCCCAATTGAAAAGTTCAACATCACCCTCTTATTCACCTTAATTTCCCCACATTCATTTAACCATTGCAATTTATAGAGTTTAGGGTGTTTAAGCATTATTAACCATAATTTTTCCACCTAACTAGTGCTAGCGACATTAGTACAACTTCCACCGTCAATGATTAAGCTACATACCGTATTATTGACGTGACACCGCGTATGAAAAATATTTTCTCTTTGCAATTCCAAGGCATCAGCCTTGATTTGAGTATTGAGAGCTCGCCTCGTGACTAACAACTCACCCACAGCATATTCCACTTGGTCTTCATCGCTAATGTCTTCCAATTCTGGCATGCCTTCATAATCACATTCACTTGCACTCTCCACTTCCCCACTATCTCGCAAAATCATGGTCTTTTTATTTGGACACTGAGAAGCAATGTGTCTAGTTCCCAAACACCTAAAATATTTGATGTCTCGGTTCCTAGACGGCTGTAACTCTACCTTCTTGCTAGCACTTTCTTCTTTCCCCCGCGGCAACTCCACTTTAACCTTAGGAGCAACTCCATCCACTTTGTTGTCGCCCCACCTCGGTTTCAGAGTAGTGTTAGAACCCGAAGTACCCGATGAATACCTTGCTGTCCCCTTCCTCTTCAATTGTCTCTCTACCTTCATAGTCATGTGTAGCATGTCTTCCAACTCCACATAATGTTGTAGCTCAACCACATTAGTTATCTCCCTGTTTAAACCATTCAAAAATCGGGCAATAGTGGCCTCCCTATCCTCATGTACGTCCGCCCTAATTATCAACAACTCCATCTCCTTATGATAATCCTCCACACTCTTCGACCCTTGAAAGAGGCTTTGTAGTTTTTGATAAAGCTCTCGGTAGTAGTGATTGTGCACAAACCTTTTCCTCATGATGGCCTTCAACTCTTCCCATGTTCCAATTGGTCTCTCCCCCATTTCTCCTTCTAGATGTCACCACTTGATCCCACCAATTGATAGCATAGTCAGTAAATTCAAGGACTGTTATTTTCACCTTCTTCGCCTCCGAATAATTATGACAGTCAAAGATCATCTCAACCTTTTTCTCCCACTCCAGATAAGCCTCCGGACACTCCTTCCCTTAAATGGTGGAATGGACATTTTGATGTTGCCCATGTCACCATCTAACCCGTCTCCAACCAAGTTCCTACCCCTTCTGTCAAACCTAGCTCCTCTATTCCTCAACCTACCAATTTCAGCATCCATAATCACCTCCTCATCCACCTCACTCTCATATTCAATTTCTTCTCTAATCCCCTGCCTATGTTCCCGTCGACTCTGCCTCCTCGCATTTGGAACTCCCCTACGTAAATCAGCAAGTTCTGTGTCCTGCCGATCCAACCTATCCCGTACATCCTCAAACAAACGTTCAAACCTACAAATCATCTCCTCAGACATGTTGATTTGATTGTTGTTGTTGTTCTGCGCCGGTGTCGCTTTTTCCTTGTCAGACATCCTAAAAAAAAATCTAATTTTCTGCCTCACAATTTTATCTCTCGTGTATCACTCAATTTAGGCTTTTTCCCTCTATTAATCTCACCACTCTGTCTTTTTCCACCCAAGCTTCCTCCCAAGTGCTTCAAAGGGAAAAATAGAACTCAATCAAAAAATTAATCTAGTAGAATTCAACCGAAAATTGAGTGAATCCTCTTTGAAGTTTGAAGGATTCAAGACACAAGAGTGGAGTTGGATATGTGAAAAGAGTTTTAAATTCAAGAAAGTGGTTCTTGAATTTTGAAATAAGAAACAAGGAATTGACCGGGAATTGTTTTGAGTTAATAATAAAGTTTTTTTTTTTTAAACTCGAGAATTCAACTACGAGCCCGGCAAAACAAACGAAAACTGCTTTGGGTGAAAATTCAGCCCAAAAACACCATTTGAAATTTTGGCAGAAGAAGAACGGATCAAAGACTCTTTAATTTTACTGGACGCAAGAACACGAAGAACGCTGAAATTAAGGAAAACAAGACTCAAACAAATTTTAGAAAGGATATAACCTTGATTCGTTGGAGCCTGTGCTCTGATACCAAATGATGAGAATCCGGAAGGCTTAGAACTACGAAACCCACGTCGTTTGTTGAAGAACGCAAGAAAACCCAATTAAATATTGGTTTGAAGATTTGATTCAAAATATGAATCGAAAACAACCAACGATCCGAAAGAAACGTTGACCCCTTTTGAATTCAATATTAAGAATTTCACCCAATGGATTGAACGCCACAAGATTGATTCTTGATAAGTTCAGAGTTTGCCCAATTAAGAACAAAGGAATTGAAGCTAATTAATTCTCTCAATAACAATGTGTTGAATAATAATGTCAATAATGATAAGTATTTATACTTATCCCAAAAACCTAGCCCAAAAACGTGTAAACCCTAAAATCTTGCCAAAATATGGAAAGAAAATAAATTCTAGTCAAAATATGGAAAATTCCGAAATTATCCTAAAAAACAACTATGCGGTCGCATAGTTATATTATATGCGGCCGCATAGTTCATGCGGTCGCTTCTTCTGGGGTCTCTGACCATTGGATGCGACCGCACCCAAGTTCCTTCTATGCGGCCGCATAGAAGTGACTTTCACCTTCGTCTTCGGCTGCTTCCAACACGTTGATCCACGTTGATTCGGACTTCGACCCCAACATGAAACTTGCCTCTTTTTGCGTGTAGCTCATGACGTCGTCCACCGTTGCTTGTGCAAGTAATCCCATAGCTTGTTTTATTCGATTTACCCTCAAGCGTGTCATTGGTCCATCGTCAACAATCAATGGATCCTTCCACTGACTTGCTCTTGTTGTATCGGCATCCTGGATCACATCACATGGCCATTGTGCATATTTTTGCGCAAAATGGTTTTCTTTCAACAGTGAAAAAGTGTGTTAGAGGAAAAAAAAAAGTGGTGCATGAGAGAGGATAGAAAAAAAATAGTGAGAAATCTAGAAGAATTGTGTGAGGGACTTGGTAAAGTAAGAACTTTTTCCCGACATTTGAAAGTAAGAGAGTTTTCAGATAATGGAAATAATGGGTCATTGAGAAAGGAACTTCTTTTAAAGACATCGAAAAACCAATGAAGAAAATTAAGGATTTTGTGTGGCCTTCAAGAGGTGTTTGATATTTTGGTTTTAATGCAATATAATGAAATTTGATCTTTCTGAATTTGGACTTATCAAATCAAAACTCCTTAAACCCCCTTTTTCCATCAAAATATCAAATCACAAAAAAATTGGTTCACACCACAACACGTACAATACAGTAGTTAAAACAGATTTGAAGATAGTTTATTTTTTGACGGTCATTGAACATTCCTTTGCATTACTAGAATGACACTGGACTTGAAGTTTTTTCCACTAACATGGCCAATGGAAAGCCTGTCAACGTTGTTAACTTTGTCCAACTGCGATAAATTGTGTCAGTGGAAAAAAAAGTGTGAAATTCAATAATTATCTAGTAACACAAGGGAAAGTTCAATGATCATATGGGAATCCTATGTGTACGAAACTCCGGCCAGTCATCCCCCAGCAGCTCCCAAACGCCAGAAATGCATGGTCAATAAATTGCGTTGTATGTCGAACGACGGCCTGGGATTAAGACCCACGCAACCAGATTAGCTCACAAGTGCCGATTTTTGTCGAGAAACGAAGTAAGACGTAATCCAATTGGCAAAGTTAATACCATTGACATGGATGTGACTAACAGCGCCTGGTCAACATAATTCATTTTAACGATGGATGGATAACATTTGTAATAGTTCATTGACCTAGGGAAAACAAGTTGATTTCATAAAAGGAAAATTTCAGTGACCAATGGAATAATTAACCCCAATAACATGAGTCCAATTTATACATATAATTTAGTGTCCATTTGAGCTCTAGTTTTTCGAAACTCGGTTTTTTCCAAACTTATTATCAATCATACACTCTCAATAAAATAATTTTACACATAAACTCAAAAAAAAAAAAAAATATCTACTTTTTATCATAAAATCTTCAAGAGATTACTATTACAAAATTCATAAATAGTGAAAGTTCAACGTTCGTATGAGAAAATACGAAGAAGATCTTCAGTAAATTCATAGACAGTGAAAGGTGACTATAAAACGTGTTTTGCTTGTTTCATTCTACTCAGCCCGATCCCAAAAAGCACTGTTACAAATTCAATTCAAGATCAATTTTAGAAACTTCTTGTGAGGTGTGCAATCATAGGTGACACTACAAAACCACACATTCATCTTTAAAATCATTATTTTAAGTTATTGCCCCGTCAACCTGCTGAATTTCCAGCCCCACTGTCAGGTTAGTGAAAATGGGACCTCTACTTTTAACATTTTTCCACGAACCTAAAACGATACAAGAAACTTCTACTTTCAGTGTACTAGACAGCATGTTTGGAAATTAATTATTATCCATTTAAAATATAAATATATAAAAATAAGTGATTAAGACTTAACAAACAGAATTGGAATTTTTTTCTTCTTTAATGATGTCGTCAAATTAATTTTGAATTAAGTCATTTGTACCTGGAGTTTAACATTTTAGGTTACCCGACTCCACCGGCATCCTCCCGTGGGGGTTGGGCCCCACTTCCAACAAGTGTACAGGCCCCGTCCCCAATGAGAGTAAGTGGGTGGGATCGGATAACCCGGAGTGTCAAATTCCCGGTACATGTAGCAAAATTGATTAATTTTTAATAGCAAACTGGTTAATGATCATAAAACTATATACAATAGCCACTACATTTGTGGCAAGTAATTCATGGTAAAAAAAAAAAAAATCATTTTTGTTGTTGAGAATGATTCAAATTAGTAGTATTAAAATTTACGACACAAAAATAAGAATTCTCTCAAAGTTATGTAATCAAGCGGCAAATCAAAGGTGGTAAAAAGAATATAGAAATATAGGAAGAAGAATTCTTGTTGATTAGAGAAATGATCTTTACGAATTTGGACTTATCAAATCAAAACTCCTTAAACCCCCTTTATCCATCAAAATATCAAATCACAAAAAAAATTGGTTCACACCACAACAAGACGTACAATACTGTAGTTAAAACAGATTTGAAGATAGTTTATTTTTTGACTGTCATTGAACATTCCTTTGCGTTACTAGAATGACACTGGACTTGAAGTTTTTTCCACTAACATGGCCAATGGAAAGCATGTCAACGTTGTTAACTTTGTCCAACATGCTATAAATTGTGTTAGTGGAAAAAAAATTGTAAAATTCAATAATTATCTAGTAACACAAGGGAAAGTTCAATGATCATATGGGAATCCTATGTGTACGAAACTCCGGCTAGTCAATCCCCAGCAACTCCCAAACACGAGACATGCATGGTCAATAAATCGCGTTGCGTGTCGAACGACGGCCTGGGATTAAGACCCACGCAACCGGATTTGCTCACAAGTGCCGATTTTTGTCGAGAAACGGAGTAAGACCTGATCCAATTGGCAAAGTAAATACCATTGACATGGACGTGACTAACAGCGCCTGTTCAATGAAATTCATTTTAACGATGGATGTATACCATTTATAATAGTTCATTGAACTAGGGAAAACAAGTTGATTTCACACAAGGAAAATTTCAGTGATCAATGGAATAATTAACCCCAATAACATGAGTCCAAGTTATACATATAATTTAGTTTCCATTTGAGCTCTATTTTTTAGAAACTCAGTTTTTTCGAAACTTATTTTCAATCATACACTCTGAATATAATAATTTTGCACGTAAACTCAAATAAAAAAAATATTTATTTTTTATCATAAAATCTTCAAGAGATTACTATTAAAAAATTCATAAATAGTGAAAGTTCAACGTTCGTATGAGAAAATACGAAGAAGATCTTCAGTAAATTCATAGACAGTGAAAGGTGACTATAAAACGTGTTTTGCTTGTTTCATTCTACTCAGCCCGATCCCAAAAAGCACTGTTACAAATTCAATTCAAGATCAATTTTAGAAACTTCTTGTGAGGTGTGCAATCATAGGTGACACTACAAAACCACACATTCATCTTTAAAATCATTATTTTAAGTTATTGCCCAGTTAACGTGCTGAATTTCCAACCCCACTGTCAGGTTAGTGAGAATGGGACCTCTACTTTTAACATTTTTCCACAAACCTAAAAAGACAAAAGAAACTTCTGCTTTCAGTGTACTGGATAGCGTGTTTGGAAATTAATTATTATCCGTTTAAATTTTAAATATATAAAAATCAGTGATTAAGACCGACTAGAGGAAATTGCATTGGGTGACACTTTTTTCCTATGCATTTACAAAAATGTCACTTTTTTGTTGTGTTTACAATAATGTCATTTTGGCATGTTTTTGTACATTTTTTCCCCTGTTCATAAATTTAAATACCTTTCATGTACTTCAATAAAAGTATTTGACTAGATGAAATATTGTACAAATTCGACAGTTTGACTACTTCACATTAAAGTGATTTGACTACTTCAATAAAAAATGTCACATTAAAGTGATTTGACTATTTCGACAGTTTCAAAATGTCGGGTTTCGACAGTTCAAATGTCGTTCCCGACATTTTCGAAATGTCTAGTTCGACATTTCAACTGTCGGGACTTGTCGGAAAAAATGACACATTTTCCGGTCATCGAAAAACCTAAAAACATGATACAATGTCCAGTACCTTCGAAAAATGTGTTAGAAATATTAATGATCATAATTAATTCTCAACTGCAACATCTTACCAAAAATTAATAACTCAATGTATTTCATTAATTATGATTCATTATGGAATTCTTCACATTTGTCAAAATAATATTGTTAAAATTTTCCTTTTAAAAAATATTTCAAATATCAAGCACTCATCATCAATAGTAGTTTAAAAAGTTTCAAAAAAATGTGATCATATTGTATTTAACATTTAATAAATAGTAAGCTATAAAAAAAATATAAACACTTTTTATGAACTAACATCTCAAAATGAATGGAGACTCCAATAGTTTGATCAATGAATGAAGAAAATGTAAGAAAAGTTAGAGTTTGTTACTGGGGAAGGAAGAAATTAGAGTAGTTAACATAAAATTTCTTTGGAGAATTTTTGTATTAACAAAATTCATATCTAACAATATAATATACAAATATCTAATATTTATAATATAAAAATTCAATCATCACATCAAACATTAATGGTAATGAAAGTCAGTCTTAATGAGCATTAAATAACATTAAATGCTCCTAGAATTGTGAGTTTAAGGGTAATATAAACTATTCACACCAAAAAAGTGACATTTTTGATCAAATCATGTGTCAATGAAATTTTTTGGTGCATTTTCAAAAACAGTGACATTTTTGAAAATTCCCCTTAAGACTACATAACAAACAGAATTGGAATTTTTTTTCTTCTTTAATGATGTCGACAAGTTAATTTTGAATTAAGTCATTTGTACTCGGAGTTTAACACATTAGGTTATCCGACTCCATCAGTGCCCTCAAAAGGGGGTCGGGCCCCACTTCCGACAAGTGTATAGGACCCGTCCCAATGTGAGAGGAAGAGTGAGATCGGATAACCCGGAGTCTCAAACTCCACGTACATGTAGCAAAACAGATTAATTTTTAATAGCAGACTGGTTAATGATCATAAAGCTATATACAATAACCACTACATTTGTGGCAAGTAATTCATGGTAAAAAAAAAAAATCATTTTTTTGTTGTTGGGAATGATTCAAATTAGTAGTAATAAAATTTATGAAACAAAATAAGAATTCTCGTAAAGTTATGTAATCGAGCGATAAATCAAAGGTCGTAAAAAGAATATAGAAATATAAGAAGAAGAATTCTTGTTGATTAGAGAAATGATCTTTATGAATTTGGACTTATCAAATCAAAACTCCTTAAACCCCCTTTATCCATCAAAATATCAAATCACAAAAAAATTGGTTCACACCACAAGACGTACAATACAGTAGTTAAAACAGATTTGAAGATAGTTTATTTTTTGACGGTCATTGAACATTCCTTTGCGTTACTAGAATGACACTGGCCTTGAAGTTTTTTCCACTAACATGGCCAATGGAAAGCCTGTCAACGTTGTTAACTTTGTCCAACTGCGATAAATTGTGTTAGTGGAAAAAAGTGTGAAATTCAATAATTATCTAGTAACACAAGGGAAAGTTCAATGATCATATGGGAATCCTATGTGTACGAAACTCCGGCCAGTCATCCCCCAGCAGCTCCCAAACGCCAGAAATGCATGGTCAATAAATCGCGTTGTATGTCGAACGACGGCCTGGGATTAAGACCCACGCAACCAGATTTGATCACAAGTGCCGATTTTTGTCGAGAAACGAAGTAAGACGTAATCCAATTGGCAAAGTTAATACCATTGACATGGATGTGACTAACAGTGCCTGTTCAACATAATTCATTTTAACGATGGATGGATAACATTTGTAATAGTTCATTGACCTAGGGAAAACAAGTTGATTTCATAAAAGGAAAATTTCAGTGACCAATGGAATAATTAACCCCAATAACATGAGTCCAATTTATACATATAATTTAGTGTCCATTTGAGCTCTAGTTTTTCGAAACTCGGTTTTTTCCAAACTTATTATCAATCATACACTCTCAATAAAATAATTTTACACATAAACTCAAATAAAAAAAAATATCTACTTTTTATCATAAAATCTTCAAGAGATTACTATTACAAAATTCATAAATAGTGAAAGTTCAACGTTCGTATGAGAAAATATGAAGAAGATCTTCAGTAAATTCATAGACAGTGAAAGGTGACTATAAAACGTGTTTTGCTTGTTTCATTCTACTCAAGCCGATCCGAAAAACCACTGTTACAAATTCAATTCAAGATCAAGTTCAGAAACTTCTTGTGAGGTGTGCAATTGTAGGTGACACTACAAAACCACACATTCATCTTTAAAATCATTATTTTAAGTTATTGCCCCGTCAACCTGCTGAATTTCCAGCCCCACTGTCAGGTTAGTGAAAATGGGACCTCTACTTTTAACATTTTTCCACGAACCTAAAACGATACAAGAAACTTCTACTTTCAGTGTACTAGACAGCATATTTGGAAATTAATTATTATCCATTTAAAATATAAAATATATAAAAATAAGTGATTAAGACTTAACAAACAGAATTGGAATTTTTTTTCTTCTTTAATGATGTCGTCAAATTAATTTTGAATTAAGTCATTTGTACCTGGAGTTTAACATTCTAGGTTACCCGACTCCACCGGCATCCTCCCATGGGGGTCGGGCCCCACTTCCAACAAGTGTACAGGCCCCGTCCCCAATGAGAGTAAGTGGGTGGGATCGGATAACCCGGAGTGTCAAATTCCGGGTACATGTAGCAAAATTGATTAATTTTTAATAGCAAACTGGTTAATGATCATAAAACTATATACAATAGCCACTACATTTGTGGCAAGTAATTCATGGTAAAAAAAAAAAAAATCATTTTTTTTTTTGTTGAGAATGATTCAAATTAGTAGTATTAAAAATTTACGACACAAAAATAAGAATTCTCTCAAAGTTATGTAATCAAGCGGCAAATCAAAGGTGGTAAAAAGAATATAGAAATATAGGAAGAAGAATTCTTGTTGATTAGAGAAATGATCTTTATGAATTTGGACTTATCAAATCAAAACTCCTTAAACCCCCTTTATCCATCAAAATATCAAATCACAAAAAAAAATTGGTTCACACCACAAGACGTACAATACTGTAGTTAAAACAGATTTGAAGATAGTTTATTTTTTGACTGTCATTGAACATTCCTTTGCGTTACTAGAATGACACTGGACTTGAAGTTTTTTCCACTAACATGGCCAATGGAAAGCATGTCAACGTTGTTAACTTTGTCCAACATGCTATAAATTGTGTTAGTGGAAAAAAAGTGTAAAATTCACTAATTATCTAGTAACACAAGGGAAAGTTCAATGATCATATGGGAATCCTATGTGTACGAAACTCCGGCTAGTCAATCCCCAGCAAGTCCCAAACACGAGACATGCATGGTTAATAAATCGCATTGCGTGTCGAACGACGGCCTGGGATTAAGACCCACGCAACCGGATTTGCTCACAAGTGCCGATTTTTGTCGAGAAACGGAGTAAGACCTGATCCAATTGGCAAAGTAAATACCATTGACATGGACGTGACTAACAGCGCCTGTTCAATGAAATTCATTTTAACGATGGATGTATACCATTTATAATAGTTCATTGAACTAGGGAAAACAAGTTGATTTCACACAAGGAAAATTTCAGTGATCAATGGAATAATTAACCCCAATAACATGAGTCCAAGTTATACATATAATTTAGTTTCCATTTGAGCTCTATTTTTTAGAAACTCAGTTTTTTCGAAACTTATTTTCAATCATACACTCTGAATATAATAATTTTGCACGTAAACTCAAATAAAAAAAATATTTATTTTTTATCATAAAATCTTCAAGAGATTACTATTAAAAAATTCATAAATAGTGAAAGTTCAACGTTCGTATGAGAAAATACGAAGAAGATCTTCAGTAAATTCATAGACAGTGAAAGGTGACTATAAAACGTGTTTTGCTTGTTTCATTCTACTCAGCCTGATCCCAAAAAGCACTGTTAAAAATTCAATTCAAGATCAATTTTAGAAACTTCTTGTGAGGTGTGCAATCATAGGTGACACTACAAAACCACACATTCATCTTTAAAATCATTATTTTAAGTTATTGCCCAGTTAACGTGCTGAATTTCCAACCCCACTGTCAGGTTAGTGAGAATGGGACCTCTACTTTTAACATTTTTCCACAAACCTAAAAAGACAAAAGAAACTTCTGCTTTCAGTGTGCTGGATAGCATGTTTGGAAACTAATTATTATCCATTTAAACTATAAATATATAAAAATCAGTGATTAAGACTATATAACAAACAGAATTGGAATTTTTTTTCTTCTTTAATGATGTCGACAAGTTAATTTTTAATTAAGTCATTTGTACCCGAAGTTTAACACATTAAGTTACCCGACTCCACCGGCGCCCTCACAGGGGGGTCGGGCCCCACTTCCGACAAGTGTACAGGCCCCGCCCCAATGTGGGAGGGTGGGTGAGATCAGATAACATGGAGTCTCAAACTCCGCGTACATGTAGCAAGACAGATTAATTTTTAATAGCAGAATGGTTAGTGATCATAAAGCTATATACAATAACCACTACATTTGTGACAAGTAATTCATGGTAAAAAAAAAAAAAATCATTTTTTTTGTTGTTGGGAATGATTCAAATTAGCAGTAATAAGATTTATGAAACAAAATAAGAATTCTCTTAAAGTTATGTAATCGAGCGATAAATCAAAGGTGGTAAAAAGAATATAAAAATATAGGAAGAAGAATTCTTGTTGATTAGAGAAATGATCTTTATGAATTTGGACTTATCAAATCAAAACTCCTTAAACCCCCTTTATCCATCAAAATATCAAATCACAAAAAAATTGGTTCACACCACAAGACGTACAATACAGTAGTTAAAACAGATTTGAAGATATTTTATTTTTTGACTGTCATTGAACATTCCTTTGCGTTACTAGAATGACACTGGACTTGAAGTTTTTTCCACTAACATGGCCAATGGAAAGCATGTCAACGTTGTTAACTTTTTCCAACTGCGATAAATTGTGTTAGTGGTAAAAAAGTGTGAAATTCAATAATTATCTAGTAACACAAGGGAAAGTTCAATGATCATATGGGAATCCTATGTGTACGAAACTCCGGCTAGTCAACCCCCAGCAGCTCCCAAACACGAGACACGCATGGTCAATAAATGGCGTTGCGTGTCGAACGACGGCCAGAGATTAAGACCCACGCAACCGGATTTGCTCACAAGTGCCGATTTTGGTTGAGAAACGGAGTAAGACCCGATCCAATTGGCAAAGTTAATACCATTGACATGGACGTGACTAACAGCGCCTGTTCAACGAAATTCATTTTAACGATGGATGGATACCATTTGTAATAGTTCATTGACCTAGGGAAAACAAGTTGATTTCACACAAGGAAAATTTCAGTGACCAATGGAATAATTAACCCCAATAACATGAGTCTAAGTTATTGTTGGAAAACTTCACCGTAGGAGGAGAGAAAAAAAATCTTGGAGTAGCAACAAAATAAGAAATCAAACTTCGAATAAGGCTCAAACACGTGATCATTGTCCTCAAACAATATTTGCCCCTTCTCCGGTAAATTAAGATACTAAAAGATTTTTCGGCAAATGGTTTGAAGGATTAATCAAGCCTTGTTGTAGAAATACTAAAGCACAAGTATTTCTACCCAAAACTCAAGAACACAATAAGAAGATTATGAATGTGAATAGAATATTTGGATATAAATTTGATTGTAGAGAGTATAAGCATAAACAATAATTTTTCAATTGTATACATTAAGAACATGGCTCCTCTATTTATAGGCCTCACTATTGTGCACGAATTGGTGCTAAAAAGGGTTGAAAGGGCACCAAATTCAAGTGACAAATGGTAGGAAACCGTCCTCCAACGGTCACTAACTTTGTTCTATGCGACCGCATAGTACAAAACCATGTTGTCGCATAGTTATACTCGTTGGAAAGGAGGCTTCTGTCCATTTCTATGCGGCCGCATTGGATTTGTTCTATGCGACCGCATAGAACAAATTTCGGCCTTTTCAGTTCTTCTTCGTTGTTTGTTTTGAACAACTATTTCTTAACAATCCCCCACTTGTTCAAAATGAACAAGTATCACATTCAATCGTAAACGATACTCATGCCTAAGGATTAGATATCTTTCGATTTGAATCTAACCATAGTGTAATTCTAACAAGGTAAAGTCGGAATCAAAGGTAGCGTGAAGCTTTGAACCAGTTATTCCATGTGACAAAACCGGTAAGAACACACACACAAGTACCACGTGTTCTCAAGTTCCTCAAACTCGCTAGCGCTTTTATGGCCTTGCGCTCATCCTTTTCGACAAACTTTTAAGAGAGTAACTCTAGCTCTCTATTGAGGCGGCACCATCTCGAAGTTCGTCTAGATGAAATTCTTCCAGCATCTTTATTACTTTTAGAGATGCTTGTACTCTTAGCACTGAACTTCATTAAGAGCTTGAAGCTCAACCCTCACTTCAGTAACAACCAGCATTATTTAACTAGGATAGGGTTATCGCGGATTTGAAAAATGCTGAAACTATCCACATATCAAATGACTTGTTGTTACCCTTTGAACCCGTGGATTACCTTTTGAGTAATGACAGGTAGGGTTGCTATCATTGGTGAATCTTTCTATTTTAAGAGTTTCAACCCCATCCTACTCGATGTAGATGTTACTAAATCTTGATTTAGAGGTTTAGTTAGAGGATCCACTAGATTCTCGATAGACTTAACATAATTTAGGGAAATTATTCCATCTTTGATTAATTTCCTTATGTAGTCATACCTAAGACTCATATGTCTAGACTCTCCGTTGTATACCTCATTGTATGCTTTTTCTAATGTGGCTTGACTATCACACATGATAGATATTGAAGATGTATTCTTTGGTCCCAAAGGTATCTCATAAAGAAGATCCTTCAGCCACTCAGCTTCTTTCCCGGTATCCGATAATGCTACAAATTCAGATTCCATGGTCGAGTGTGTTATACATGTCCGTTTCTTTGATTTCCAAGAAACAGCTCCTCCTCCAAGAGTGAACACCCAACCGGAAGTGGATTTATTCTCACCAGTGCTAGATATCCAACTAGCATCGGTAAAT
Source organism: Osmanthus fragrans (assembly GCA_019395295.1). Classification (NCBI taxonomy): domain Eukaryota; kingdom Viridiplantae; phylum Streptophyta; class Magnoliopsida; order Lamiales; family Oleaceae; genus Osmanthus; species Osmanthus fragrans. Next base: position 22,584,528 of record CM033359.1, on the reverse strand, counting down.
CCTTCCAAGACAGCCGGGAATTTAGTATATTGTAGGCTTAAGCCCTTGGTCTTCTTTAAATACCCAAGAACCCTTCCAATAGCCTTCCAATGGTCATTGCCTGGATTGCTATTAAACCTACTTAGTTTACTAATTGCGAATGCTACGTCTGGTCTTGTGCATTGAACTGCATACATAAGATTTCCAATAATACTTGCGTATTCCAATTGAGCAATTGCTCTTCCATCATTCTTTACAAGTTTTAAACTTGGATCAATTGGGGTACTTGCTTCCTTTACGTTCAAATGGTTGAACTTATTTATCACATTCTCAATATAATGTGATTGACTTAGGTGGTAACCCCCACTAGTCTTCGTGACTTTGATACCCAAAATGGTATCCACTTGTCCAAGATCCTTCATCTTAAATGTGGAAGATAGAAACCTCTTTGTTTCTTTTATTCCATCCATGTGATTACTCATAATCAACATGTCATCAACATATAGGCATATAAATATCACATAATCATCACATACTTTTGAATATAAACATTTATCTACGCTATTATGTTTAAAACCAAATGAAATTATAGTTAAGTCAAATTTCTCATGCCACTTTTTAGGTGCCTGTTTTAAACCGTACAATGATTTTACTAACTTGCACACTTTGTGTTCATTTTCGGGTAGAGCAAAACCTTCAGGTTGCTCCATATAGACCTTCTCATCGAGATTCCCAGTCAAGAATGTCGTCTTGACATCCATTTGGTGAACATGCAAGTCATGTATCGAAGCTAGTGCAAATAATATCTTTAACGATGTTATTTTAGCTACCGGTGCATATGTATCAAAATAATCTATTCCTTCTCTTTGTCGATATCCTTTAGCTACTAATCTAGCTTGAAAGGTATTTAGAGAACCATCAACATTGTATTTTCTCCTGAATACCCATTTACATCCAATAGGTTTGGATCCGGGTGGTAAATCGACAAGTTCCCAAGTATTATTTGATATTATTGAATCCATTTCATCTTTGATTGTATCTTTCCAAAACATGCTATCACGAGAATTCATAGCTTCTCTATAAGTTTTAGGATCGGTTTCCACATGTAGAACAAATGGAATTGTTCTTACAACATTCAATTCATTTCCTTCTACTAAGTAAAAGGAAATGCGTTGAGAATCAATTTCATCCGGTCCTAAAGACTTTTCAGTTCGAGTTCTTTTGCTTCTTCGTGACTCACTTGACTCATCAACACCTTTAGAAGGTGTTTCATCTTGTGTTCCACTTGAGCTAGGGATATCTAAGAGATTTTTCCTCAATTCATTATCCGAAGATAACGAATTCTCAAAGAACTCTACATCACTTGATTCAATAATCACATTGGTCTCCAAGTTTAATAGTCTATATGACTTGCTATTGCTAGCATATCTAACAAAGGCACACTTAATGCCTCTTGGACCCAACTTGGTCCTATTAGGGTTTGTGTTCTTACAATAAGCAAGACACCCCCACACTTTGAAGTATCCAATGTTAGATTTTCTTCCTTTCCAAGATTCATAAGGAGAAACCTTAGTTTGTTTAGAAGAAATTCTATTCAATATCCTACATGCACTTAACAAAGCCTCACCCCACAAATTAAATGACAACTTAGCATAGGTTAGCATGGCATTTATCATTTCAACTAAAGTTCTATTTTTTTCTTTCAGCTAAACCATTTTGTTCCGGTGTTCTAGGTGCCGAACATTGGTGAATTATGACATGTTGTTCACAAAATATGTTGAAATCACTAAAAAAATATTCTCCACCTTTATCACTTCTTAAGGTTTTTATTTTCTTATTTAAGTGATTTTCAACCTCATTTTTATATACTTTAAATATATCAAAAGCTTCACTTTTATGTTTCATTAGGTAAACATATGTGTATCTAGTGCAATCATCAATAAAGGTAATAAAATACCTATTTCCACCTCTAGTTAACATGTCATTTAATTCACAAATATCCGTATGAATTAATTCTAAGATACTAGATGTTCTTTTTATACTCTGATAAGGCTTTTTAACCATCTTTGCTTCTACACAAGTTTTGCATTTAAAGACATCATTTTCATCATATAAAATTAAGTCGCATTTCATCATACGTTTCATAGTACTTTTTCCAATATGTCCTAGTCTAGCATGCCATAATGAAAATAAATCAACAATATAAGCAAAGTTATTTTTATTCTCATTCAAATTGTCAATGGTATATAATTTGACAATTTCTTCACTAGAATAGCCTTTTTCCAACAAATTTCCCATTTAGGGATAATACAAGTTTTCCGGATTCAAATACACTTTTGATACCCGGTTTTCCTAAGAGATTTCTACTAACCAAGTTTCTAGTCATATCGGGAACATGTAGTACATTGGTCAAGGTAATTGTCTTGCTGAAAGTGAAGATTATATCCACACTTCCCTTTCCAATCACTTTAGATCGAATTTCATTACCCATTTGAATATCTTGGTCTCCATCAACTTCATGATAAGTCTTGAAAAAAGATTTGTCATATGATACATGTATTGTAGCACAAGTATCATACCACCATCCGGGAACTTTTCCCTTGATTGCATTGATTTCACAAATGGTGGCCACAATTCTGTCTTCTTTGATGGAGTTCACATTGCCTTCGAAGTTGTTTTGTTTTCGGTGTCTACAATCTTTTGCATAGTGACCAGATTTGCCACACACAAAACAACCTCCTTTTGTCTTCTTCTTGAACTTGTTGAAGGCTTTCTCTTATTGGATTTTGTTGGCGGTTCGGTTTTCTCTATTGCATTTGCTTTGGAAGTGCCTTCATAAGAGTTTCCACTCTTATCACGCATTCTAGACTCTTTTTCAATACGCAAATGTTTTTACAATTATTCCAAGGAGTGATCCTCGGAACTATGCATAATTTTCTTCCGGTATCCTTTCCAAGTACTGGAGAGTTTTGCAATAATTGCCCCCACTTGAAAGGTCTCCGAGATTTCAATCTTCACCGCCTTCAACTTGTTGAATAGCACTTGCAATTCATGAATTTGGGGAAGCAAGGGGATATTCTCAAGAAATTTAAAATCAAAGTACTTAGAAATTAAAAATTTCTTGGTACCTTCTTCTTCCGCTTTGTACTTACTTTCCAATGCATCCCATATTTCTTTTGGTGATGTTGTGTTGGTGTATAGATCATACAATCGATCCGACAAAGAGTTGAGAATATGACCGCGGCATATCAATTCATCATCTTCACGCTTCTTTCTATTTACCCTTGATTCATCGGTGTCTTTGTCGGATGGTTTGGGTAGATCTTCCAAGTTCGGATCAAGTACATAAAAAATATTTAACGCCGTAAGAAGGAATTTCAACTTATCTTGCCATCTTGTGAAGTTGGTGCCATCGAAGCGATCCAAACGAACCAAGTCTTGATTCATCAACTTTATGGTAGTCATTGTTGTTTCACTCTCCATTGCAGTAAGATATTGTTTGAGATTGTTGGAAAACTTCACCGTAGGAGGAGAGAAAAACAATCTTGGAGTAGCAACAAAACAAGAAATCAAACTTCGAATAAGGTCCAAACACGTGATCGTTGTCCTCAAACAATATTTGCCCCTTCTCCGGTAAATTGAGATGCTAAAAGGTTTTCCAACAAATGGTTTGAAGGATTAATCAAACCTTGTTGTAGAAATACTAAAGCACAAGTATTTCTACCCAAAACTCAAGAACACAATAAGAAGATTATGAATGTGAATAGAATATTTGGATATAAATTTGATTGTAGAGAGTATAAGCATAAACAATGTTTTTTCAATTGTATACATTAAGAACATGGCTCCTCTATTTATAGGCCTCACTATTGTGCACAAATTGGTGCCAAAAAAGGGTTGAAAGGGCACCAAATTCAAGTGACAAACGGTAGGAAACCGTCCTCCAACGGTCACTAACTTTGTTCTATGCGACCACATAGTACAAAACCATGCGGTCGCATAGTTATACTCGTTGGAAAAAAGGAGGCTTCTGTCCATTTCTATGCGGCCGCATATGATTTGTTCTATGCGACCGCATAGAACAAATTTCGGCCTTTCCAGTTCTTCTTTGTTGTTTGTTTTGAACAACTATTTCTCAACAGTTATACATATAATTTCGTTTCCATTTGAGCTCTAGTTTTTCGAAACTCACTTTTTTCCAAACTTATTTTCAATCATACACTCTCAATAAAATAAATTTACACGTAAACTCAAATAAAAAAAAAATCTATTTTTTACCATAAAATTCTCAAGAGATTACTATTACAAAATTCATAAATAGTGAAAGTTCAATGTACGTATGAGAAAATAAGAAGAAGATCTTCAGTAAATTCATAAATAGTGAAAGTGACTATAAAACGTGTTCTGCTTGTTTCATTCTTCTCAGGCCGATCTGAAAAACCACTGTTACAAATTCAAACAAATTCAATTCATGATCAAGTTCAGAAACTTCTTGTGAGGTGTGCAATCGTAGGTGACACTACCAAACCTCACATTCATCTTTAAAATCATTATTTTAAGTTATTGCCCCGTCAACCTGCTGAATTTTCAACCCCACTGTCAGGTCAGTGAAAATGGGACCTCTACTTTTAACATTTTTCCACAAACCTAAAAAGACACAAGAAACTTCTGCTTTCAGTCTACTGGACAGCTTGCTTGGAATTTGAATATTGAGTCATTGAACAAGGAACTTCTTTTAAAGGTTATGGAAACAGCAGGTGAGAAAATTATGGATTTTGTGTGGCCTACAAAACGTGTTTGATATCAATATGATCAGAATAAAAGGCGACGATGGGGAAGTTCATGTTTTTAATCTAATCACGGCTGTTAGAAAAAAATCACTCTTCATTTTATCATACCCTAGGCTCTTCTATATTGATAGTTCGTATAACTTGCATTTATTCATTGAATTCGTCACAATTACTCCTAGTTTAGTTAAAATATTTATTCAAAATTTTTATTATCTATATCAAATAGAGTCTATACAATTATAGTACTTAGTATAAAATTTATTTACAATCTGTGTAGGCTCGACACTCCAACTCTATTCATATATTACATAACTTAACGCCATACGGTATAATTTAGGTTGTAGAAAACGTGTAACATATTTATTTTTGTAATTATTAAGATTCTTTAATTAACTAATAGGTTAAATAAATTTGATCGGTTAAATATCTCAGTAAATTGGGAGATTAAGAACAAACGAAGTAGTGAACTTGATTTTGTGATGGGAACCATCGTTGTGAAAAAGGGTAAAGTGGCTGCTTAAGTACTTTTGTTCAACAATTAAAATTTGAACTCAGTGTTTGGCAACAACTAATTCAACATATGTCATTGGTTTACTGGACCATTGCAGAAAATGTACTTAAATTAATTAGAATAATTAGAGAGGCAAAATAATCGTTTATGCCCGTATCTAGTTATGAGATCTAGAACGGGAAAAAATACATGAAAGGAAGGTTAGAGAAAAATATATATTGGCTTCTGTGATTGTATATATTCCGAGTGTGCCGTCTTTTTCCTTTAGTGAAGAAGAAAAAATTAATGATTAGATTATGTAGTCTAGGGTCGACTAAATATGATTTAATTATTAAACTTGAATAATACATATCCAATCACGTCCTGTGGTGGCTCTATAAAGTATTGAGACATACTTACGATTATTATAAAAGTTTTTGACTTAATTACAATTATTATAAAGTTTTGAACTTAATTGTAATTACTATGAAATTTGTAAACTTAATTATAATTGTAATTATAAAGTTGTAATTGTAATTGCTTTTGTAATTACTCGGTTAGTGAGAAGATAAAGCGTTTGCTTATTTTTAATTTAATCCAATGCTATATGATAGAAGAAAAAGAAACAATAAAGAAATTCAGTGACTATGGAAGGTGCTGAGAAAGGTTATCAATTTTGTCCCCACGCACATACACATGCTCTTCACCTATTTATATTCTAGTGAGTTTGTCCTTTAGATGAGGAAAATTTAAATTTTACTGAGTTAGTGAGAAGGTAATGCATTTGCTTATTTTTAATTTAAGGAAATGCAATAGGATAGAAGTTGAACAGTGTTCGTCCTTGTGAATTCTTGATATCAATTATACTCAGAGCACTATAAACTATCTCGAGTTTGCATAATGAGCACCTTTGAAGATCATTGACTTGTACACAAAAATACTCAATAATCCGCACTACTTGGAAGTCCCCAATGAGATGCCATTTGTGGAGTCACCTCTTCATACTGCTGCTTCAAAAGGCCGTACCACCCTTGCTCTTGAAATCTTGAGGCTAAAGCCTTCGCTGGGGAAGAAATTGAACCTTGATGGTCTTAGTCCACTGCACCTGGCTTTGGGTAATGGACACACCAACACTGTAAAACGACTCGTCAAGCACTATCCGGACCTCGTTCGTGTCCCAGGGAGGGAAGGGATCACTCTTTCGCATTATGCAGTGGAAAAGGAGGAAATTGATCTTTTGATTTATTTTCTTATCGTATGTCCACTCTCAATATTTGACGTGACCGTTCGAGATGAGACTGCTGCGCATATTGCTGTAAGAAACAACAATTTGAGAGCTTTTATGGTTTTGTTTGGTTGGGCTAGGAGGTCCGATAAAATGATGGTGTTTCGCTGGAGAAACAAGGACGGCAATAACATGATGCATCTGTAAGTATTATGCCCTAGGTCCAATCAATTTTGGGCATAAGTACTTTTGATATATGTTTAATGCATTTATTATGGCAAGATCTATTATATTAAATAATAGAGTCCGTAGATTCAAATCTCGGTAATTTGTTAATCACAAGGAGTTGTGATTGTGAGATACAAATTACATATGATTGAATCTTAAATCATCCGTGATCGTAAGTAATAACGAGATACGGATATCGTTATTACGGATAGACCACCACGTGTGGCATTCCTTACTTGTGAAGTAAGTAGCTGATCTCACAAGCTAAAGTGTAGTGACACTTAAATGAACACGTGAATGTTTTGTTATAGAACAAAATATTGGAGACCCGCTGAGAGATTCCACATGGAACTATCTGAGTGTCAGTGGCTAATCTCTAACGTTCGATAGTGGAATTGATCCTTTGACTTGAGATCATTATAGTACCTTATGTGGGGACAGTCATGCTTTGGTGATGCTGGAAGTTGCTCTGTCAAGAGCCGCTAATACGGCATCGTTCGAGTATGTCAAGAATCATATGAATGTTGTGAATGATCAATAGAGGATTCGTCACTCTTAGATAGTAAGAGTTTATGATCTACATTTCATCCAATTAAGTTGATAACGAAATCATTGGCCAAGGTGTACCTATAAGTCGAAAAGGAGTTTTCGACTTACATTGACTTAATAAGTGGAATGAAAGATATGATCGATAATCGAGATTGACACAATTCATATCTCGTAATTGATCGGATCATATTGACGAATGGATTATAGTTTCACTATAAACGAATGAGTTTGGTTTTGTCATACCACGTGACATTTTCCATCACATGTATTGCCCTGACACATTGCTAGATGTCAATCTGGGACAACGGATGTGAATTAGTGATAGATCAAAAGGGTTTTGATTTATCAATTTTGATTAGATCAAAATAATAATTCACGTCGTTAGGCATCGTGACTGAGAACCTAATGGGTCACACACAAAATGAGAACTAGAAGATTGAGGTCTGCCAATTAATTAATTGACAAGCGTTGGATAACTAATTAATTGGATCGCTTATTAATATGCCGAATTAATTAATTGGATTAATTAATTCATGGACCTGATTTAATTAATTAGATTAATTAAATATTGGATCGGGTTAAATTGTAGGACGGGTCAAACCCTTTTGGGCTTATATAAATAAACTGCTAGGGTTTGAGATTTGTTGAGGGACTTTCATTATTCTTGCTAGCACAAGAAAAGTAAACCCTAGTTCTCTCTCTCAATCTTGTTCTCTGCGTGGATTTCATTGGAGGTTGGACAATTGGACAATTGTGGGAGGTAGAGTAGGATTGTTGGAATTACAAGAATAGCAAAGGAGTTTGTAGATCTGGAAAAAGATATAATTCCTATCACAGTTTCTATCTAAACACAAAGCAGATCCTTGGTGGGAATTGAAATCTATTTAATTTTCCGCTGTGCATGATAAGTAAATTCCCAACCACATCTTGCAGCATTAACCAACCAACCGGAGGTATGTTCTTTTGACTAAACCTCCAATTATTTAATTGAGAATGAATTCCCTAAAATCTCCTTCAATTAACTTTCCAGTAAATATTTCCTTTATTAAACTTGAAGCTGAACACAACCCGCTGCTAAGAAGCGACGACAGGGCTCATGTGAGGTTTGTCCAAACCATTGACATTATTGAACCTGGAAATCCCAAGAGAGTACCAAATTAAATAACACGGTTTTTATCTAGTTTTGTTCTTAGGGTAAGATTTTTTTGTAAATATATTTTATGAAAAATAATATTTTTGAAGAAATTGTGATTAAAAAGTAAGAAAAATTAAGGATTCACGAGCAATTTTTTTATTTTTATTTATTTTTTATTGTGAGAATGTTTGATAGAAAATTAATTTGGAGAAAAACGAGTTTTAAAAAATATGTACCATATAAAAATTAAAAGTCCCACATCCGAGTTGAGATCTACTTTGATGGAGTCTCATATACTAGATCTTCACTCGATTTCAAGGTTTAGAGTACAAATGGATGATTACAGCATTTAAGCTTAGTGTGAGATCACTTTTAGAGCCCCAAATTTTCATTGTCAAACAATCAAAATTATTTAGGTATTTGGTAAACTTGGTATAATTCCAATTTTGAAAGAATACTAACTGCAGATTTGAGATTTTTATCCAATTACCCATCATTAAACTATTAATTTTGACCCTTATAAATAAAATTAGTATTTGTTGATGGTACAAATTCAATTAAACGAGTTTATTAATAAAACAATTACAATCGAATATCAATGTTGAAAATTATACAGTTCGACCCAACTAACACCTAGAGGGAGGGTGAATATGTGTTTATACGAAATTTAAACTATTTAATTAATAATTGCAACAAGTCACTGTTATTAATTTGTCCAGATAAATTCACATGCAATATATCATATGTTGAATTGTCGCAGTATAATAGATTGTAGAAAAGTAAGTAACACATAATAATTGTTGAAGGAGAAAACCCCTTACGGGATTAAAAAATCCGAACCCTAGCTAGTATGAATCCACTATAAACGAATCAATTTAAAGTACTCCAAGCTCATCCAACACAAGTACTTTGTGATCTCGTGACTGTAATTCTCCAAAGCCCTCATGAATTGCGTGCTCCTGGACTAACTCCCATCTTTCTGATTTCATCTCTCCAGTGGATTTATGAGAACTCGTCACTGTCCAACAATCGAAAATTCGATCACCTTCCTTAATCGTCAACCTTTTACAGATGCTCTGGAAATATCAATTTTGGTGTTTGATTTGTGGAGTTTTTGACGTTTTTTCAATTGCAACACTTAAACATGAAAGGATTGATAGATATGAATGTAGCAAATGAAGCTTCTCTCAATGTTCAATCCAAATAATTTCGTAAAGAGGCGTAAGTATTTATATAGTGGACGTTTTGGATAGTGTGGGCCTGTTAAAATTCTCGAAAATCGTAAAGTAGGGTTTTTCGGTATGCACCGTCGTTCGAGTGAAAACTTAGAAACAAGCGAAAGACGGTGTTTCGCTCGAGCGAAAGCCTAACGACAAGCTAGTGAAGTCCATTCTATTTTTGTCGCTCGAGCAACAACTTGGTAGCAGGCTAGTGAAATTTCGACAACTTTTCTTTTGTTCCAACGACGTTTCCCAATGACCTTTGAATTTAAATAAGGGGAATTTTCATAAATGTCACAAAATTGATAAATCCATCAAAAATTCAAATGTGCACTAAAGTTGTTCAAAAATGTCAACTTTGTTTTGTGAAAGGTCCAAATTATCCTCACAAACACCTTTTAAGAGCATTTAATGCATGATTTGAATGTAATTAATTGGTTGATTTGATAATTTAATTTCAATATTTTATACTTGTATATATGTATATTATATTCCCATTTAATGTATTTTATATTAGATATATGTATATTATATTGTCTAATTTGAAATTTGTTAATACAAAAAAAAAAAAAAAAAAAAAAAGATGTTGAAATGTTAACTCTACTAATTACTTATTTTAATTGTTTATTTATTATTTAATTCACCTGTTTATTTAAATATATCATGAATTATTTTAATTGTTTACATATATTATTTATTTACTGTTTAATTAATTAATTTTATTTATTTATTTACGTATATGATTTACTTCGCATTTAATTAGTTATTTAATTTATTTATTTTAATTACTTATTTTAATTGTTTATTCAATATTTAATTTAATTTCTTTAAATATTTCATTAATTATTTTAATTGTTTACGTATATTATTTTCTTAATAGTTCATTACTTTATTTAATTATTTGTTTAAATTACTTATTTTAATTATTTATCTAATATTGAATTTCGTTTTTATTTAAATATGTTATTAATTATTTTAATTGTTTAAGTATACTTAATATTTCATTAGTTATTTCATTTATTTATTTTAATTACTTATTTTAATTGTTTATTCAATATTTAATTTAATTTCTTTAAATATTTCATTAATTATTTTAATTGTTTACGTATATTATTTTCTTAATAGTTCATTACTTTATTTAATTATTTGTTTAAATTACTTATTTTAATTATTTATCTAATATTGAATTTCGTTTTTATTTAAATATGTTATTAATTATTTTAATTGTTTATGTATACTTAATATTTCATTAGTTATTTCATTTATTTATTTTAATTACTTATTTCATATTTAATTTAATTGTTTCTTTACTTTTTAAATAATTATTTAAATAAACAATTAAACAAATAATATACATAAACAATTAAATTATTATTTAACTGTAATGTTGATTGATTTTATGCACCCATCTGGTTGACAAGTCAAATTTTATCTAATTTTATACACTCATCTGTCTAGAATTATTGAGGTGAACTGTCGGGAACGACATTTAATATGTTGGGAACGACATTTCATCTGTCAAGATTTACCCATCTGTCGAGAATTACTGTAGCGACGGACATTCCCTGACAGTCGTACAACAGTTTTATCTGACACGTACAACTCTTTTGTACAATTTTCAAGCCCACGTCAGTCTCATTTAATGATGTATTTACTAGAGAATTAATTTCTCTACAAGGGTAAAAATGTCAAAAAGTGACATTCTTCTACATGTTTTAAAGTTGTGACATTTTTGTAAATGCCACTAGCCAAAGTGCTATCCATTGTAATTTCCTCTTTAAATAATCTACCACTCGACCCTTTGACTTTTTCAATTATATTTTTGTTTACAGACTATCAACAACTTTAAAACCTAACAAATGTAAATGCAATTAACAAATCGTTCCATCTAACTATGACTTTCGCTTCCTAAATTTATTAGTTTTGATGCTTCAACTAGAACAACAGAAGAAATAGTTATTTGAGAGTAAGATATTTGACATGCATGCCTCTTTCTTCAAATGTGGGGATATTTATCGATTTCTCTCCAAGTGTTGGAGTAGTTTGGCCATTTTCAAGTTGTACTAAATGCGTGACACCTTATTGGTTATTTTGTAATTGTTTTGATTAGGAGTCGCACTTTATTCATTTGCCCGTGTGCTTCTTATTGACAGTCTATAGCCAGTTTGTTTATGAAAGAAAGTTCAAGACTCTTAGGCGAGCCTTTTGCATCCTCGTTCTTTTAGCATGTTGCTTTCCACCTCACTGATGGTAAATCTATTGTTACCGGGATGTAAAATATACGAAAAGGTTGTTTGAATATAGAAATCAAATGGCTAAATTTTAATCCACGGGAGCGTAGTTAAACCACAATTATATGAATAAAAATGTGTAGTGTTATGACCATACAAAACCAGAAAAGAAGAAGAAGAATATGAAAAAAGAAAATTCGAGGCAAGCGATGTCACTTTCTCCTTAAGACAATATTGCCCTGCAACGGTGCCTACGGTTTACGAGTTACGACACTTGTTTCCCAAGATACAACGGATTCGACTTGTGGAAGTAGCACTACAAACCACAAGTTCCAGCGAACTTTCGACGTAGTTTCTCTATCTACAAGGAAATGGAATAAAGTGAAGAAAAAAAAGAAGAATTATAAGAGTTTTGATGATATTCAATGCAAAGTATGATTATGGTGTGTAAAATGGTCGTCTATAGGGTCCTTTTTATAGAGACTGAGATGTTGTGGGCAAAGTGTCGCGAGCCAAAACACAACAGATGCAGGAATCCATTTTTGCCCACCATCTCGCTCGAGCGACACTTTCAAAGAGTTAGTCACTTACTTTTCGCTCGACGTTGCTCGAGTGAAACACATGTCCCTCGAGTAACAGTGTTAGCTAGCTTCCTCTAAATTCCTTTCAACTTGGACCGCAATTTCTCATTATCCGAAATTGGTTTCGACATGCCAAATATACATGAAAATCAAAATTCTCTTTCGGGGTGTTGCCCTCGACCCCCCACGAGGGTTCCCCGGTGACCTGATCGGGAAGGTCGATCCACTTAAACTAATTCCAACAAAATCTTGCGAGGTGTATTCCTTGGTTCAACAGTACTTCCAAGGTCCTTTGGTATTATACACGCATTTGAACTTTTGCTACTGTATAAAGTATGTTCTTATTTTCCAATTTCAAGAATTTTGATTTTTTATTAATTTTTCTGTTAAAATAACTGTGAAAATATACTGTAATAGATAAATATTTATCATGTATGTTAGGATATTAATATTTAATTTTACAATAAAAAGTGATCTTACTCAAATATTGAGCAAACAATTGAGGGAATAAAAGAATAACAATCAAAGGATGGCTTGAAACTCTAACCGACTAAAGAAAATAAAACGTAATAAACTATAATTAAAGGATTATGAAAAAATAGTGTTAGGAAATGGAGCCCAATCAATCCATTGAATCAATATGGAACCACCCGCAAGTAAATGACAATTCAAAGAAAAATTGAACAAAGAGGCAAATTGGGGAAGAAATGATTTCCAACTAGAATGAAGAACAATGTTTGATTACTTGTACAATCCACAAGTTAATCAATCAAGGAAGAAAAATAGCCTTTATATCAACCAAGGAAGAACAAGCCTCTTAACCTTAGGAAAACTCTAAAAAAATCTATTTTTCTCTCTAATTCTCGAACCACAAGAGAAGGGGGAAAAACCGGGTATAAATAGGTATCGGGGCGCCGCCCTGTATTCCCACAATCTCCACCTCGTCCATCATTTGATAGGCCTCAAATTTTGGACGAATAATCACCACTCGGCTGCACCATTCAAAAAACATGGTTGCCTACGTACCCAAAACTCGGGATCAAGCCTTCGTAGTTCACCTTCGTCTTCACATTCACTCCACCTCATTCCAACCCCGCCCCGAAGGTCCATGCCCTCATGGGCATATCAACACGAGCTAATATGAAGCAAATCCAAGCAATGTTGGAACTTGCTACCCGTTACCACTTTGGTTAACATATCTGCAGGGTTCTCATTTGTGTGTACCTTAAGGAGAGAAATATCACCTTCCTCTATGACATCCCGCACAAAATGATACTTGACATCAATATGCTTGGTACGAGCATGATGAACCTGATTCTTAGCCAAGTGAATCGCACTCTGGCTATCACACCACAAGTCCACACAATCCTGCTCAATCCCCAAATCATCTAGAAGACCCCACAGCCACAATGCTTCATTCACTTCCTCTGCCATAGCCATATACTCGGCTTCTGTAGTAGAAAGTTCCACTGTAGCCTGTAACATCGATCGTCAACTAACTGGAGCACCGTGTATACAGAACACATAACCAGTAGTAGACCGTTGTCTATCTAGATCACCTGCATAATCTGAGTCTACAAACCCACTAATATGACAAGTATCTCCACCAAAGTACAAGCCCGTATCCGCGGAACCTTTCAGGTACCTCAGTATCCACTTCACAGCTTCCCAATGTGTCTTCCCCGGATTCGCCATGAACCTACTGACCACACTGACTGCCTGTGAAATATCTGGACGTGTACACACCATGGCATACATCAAACTGCCAACTGCACTAGCATAAGGTACACGATCCATGCGTACCTTCTCATCTGCTGTAGTGGGAGATTGTTTACCAGAGAGCCTGAAATGTGGAACCAATGGAGTCACCACTGACTTAGCACCTTGCAACCCGAACCTAGCAATAACCCGCTCAATGTAGCCTTTCTGACTCAAGAACATTCGACGGTTCGACCTCTCTATTCTAATCTCCATACCCAGTATTTTCCTAACAGCTCCCATATCCTTCATCTCAAACTCTTTACCAAGTTGAGATTTCAACCTATTTATCTCCACCATACTTTTTGAAGCTATAAGCATGTCATCCACATACAAGAGAAGATAGATAAAATTACCTCCACGAAGTTTTCGAATATAAACACAACAGTCATACTCACTTCTGGAGAAACCCTGCTTTAGCATGAAGGAGTCAAATCGCTTGTACCACTGCCGAGGAGATTGCTTCAATCCATATAGTGATTTTCTCAAGCGACATACCTGACGTTCCTTATTCTCAACCTTGTAGCCCTCAGGTTGATGCATATAGATTTCCTCATCCAAGTCCCCGTGCAAGAAGGTAGTTTTGACATCGAGTTGTTCTAGCTCAAAATCACTATGAGCAATAATACTCAATAGCACCCGAATGGAAGTGTGCTTGACCACCGGAGAGAAGATCTCATTGTAGTCGACTCCCTCTTTTTGTGCAAACCCCTTAGCTACTAGCCTTGCCTTGTACCTTGTACCACCGAGCTTGGAAGGATCCTCTTTCCTTTTGTACAACCACTTGCAACCAATAGCTTTCTTACCTATGGGCAATGGGACAATCTCCCATGTTTGGTTCTTATGAAGTGATTCCATTTCTTCTTCCATCGCACCCAACCAACTCTCACAATTGCTATTAAGAATAGCTTCTTTGAAAGTGACAGGCTCATCATCCTCCACCGAGAGTGCATACTCAACCAAATTTGTCTGCCCATAGTGCCTCAAAGGCTCGTCTGACCCCAACTTCAAAACTTGCTTGTATGTTCGCCGTGGCCTAGAGGAAGCCAAGTTATCAACAAGTTGTTGTTGTTGCCGTGCCTGTACATTCTCTTGTTGAATCGCCTCATGTTCAAGCCCATCATCTCTCTCATCCTGAGTGTCATCATGATGCTCCTCTTGAACCTGACTAGGACCCGATTTATCTGTAGGTTCTATGTCAATAGCACGAGACTTTGAAGTCTCAACTTCATCACCATCGGGCACTATAGCTTTCAACGAAGCTATCATGGAGTTCTCATCAAAAGTAACATCTCTGCTAATTATGAACTTAGAATTTTCTACACACCATAGGTGATAGCCTTTTACACACGCTCTATAGCCCAAGAATATTGCCTTCTTGGCTCTCGCATCAAGCTTTTCCTCGTTGATGTGGTAGTAGGCTGTGCTTCCAAATATTCTGAGTTTATCATAATCTGCATGCTCTCCTGTCAATACCCTGAAAGGTACATCTCCATCTAACTTAGAATGTGGGGACCGGTTCACTAGGTAGCAAGCATTAGCAACCGACTCTGCCCAAACCAGCATAGGATCGCATACACATCGATTTCTCTCGAAATGTGCGATTCAGTCTTTCTGCGACCCCATTCTATTGCGGTGTATTCCTAACTGTCCAGTGTCTCGCAATGCCTTCCTTATCACAGAACTCCTTGAAAGCACCATCTGTATACTCAGTACCGTTATCAGATCGCAGTGTTTTCAACTTCTTTTCTGTTATGTTTTCGACCATTGCCTTCCACTTCTTGAAAGTGTCGAATGCCTCATTCTTATGCTTTAAAAAATAAATCCAAGCATATCTAGAATAATCATCGACAAATGTAACAAAATACCTGGAACCGCCTTTGGAAGTGACAGAGGCCGGACCCCAAACATCTGTATGCACATAGTCTAGTATCCCTCTGCTTTTATATTTGCTTGACTGGAACTGAACCCGGTGTGCTTTCCCATACACACAATGCTCACAAAAGTCCATGCAAGGCTTCTTCAAGTTCTTCAGCAAACCTTCCTTACTGAGCAGATATAGACCATTTTCTGACATATGCCCAAGCCGTCTATGCCTTAGCCGAGTGCACTCACATGGGTCTCCACCACTTCCACTAGTTCTAACTGTCACATCTTCTGTAACTGTAGTACCCTGAAGGACATAGAGATTGCCTTCACGAATACACTTCATCACAATCAAAGAACCCCGAACAACCTTCTTTACTCCATTTCATGTCACAATCTTGCAACCACCGGAGTCTAAGACACCAACAGAGATAAAGTTCTTCCGCAATTCAGGAACATGCCTAACATCCATCAAAGTTCTAACCACTCCATCTTGCATCTTGATCCTAACCGAACCAAGCCCCTCCGTTTTACAAGAATGGTTATTACCCATCAATACGGTTCCACCATCAGTACTTCTATAGGTAGTAAACCACTCCCTATTTGGACACATATGGTAGGAGCAACCAGAGTCAAGAATCCACTTATCGGAGGATTCTTCATCACAAGAGATGGTGTAGCATTCATCGCTTTCTCCTCCATCCGAGGCATAGCTAACCTCCTGTTTGACTTGTACCTTCCCATTGTAGTTTTTGTTGTTCTTATTGTTCTTCTTCCAACTCACTCTTTTTTGGTACAGTTTGCCTTGAAGTGCCCGAGCTTGCCACATTTGAAACAAGCCTTTTCTGAAAGAGGTTTAGAACTGGATCTAGATTTTTCCCCTTTGCCCCTTGCTCGTTCATTGCTCCTCACTCTCACAAATAACCCTTGAGCTTGCTCCTTGTTATTAATGGTAGACATGCCACTAGTTGCAATCTTTCAAAGATCATCCCCTAGAAGTGACGTTCTAGTATCCTCCATCACAAGTTTATCACCCACAAGCATCAATGTTTGCACTAGATTCTCATAGGACTTTGGCAAAGAGAGTAGAAGTAGGAGTGCTTGATCCTCATCATCAACTTTAACATCAATGTCCTTCAAGTCCGATATGCACCTATCGAACTTGTTGACATACTCCCGGATTGGTGTACCTTCATCCATCTTGCATGTATACAATTTGGACTTCAAGTAGATCCTATTAGTTAGAGTCTTCATCATGAAGTTTGTCTCTAACTTTGTCCACACTTCCGCCGCCGTTGCCTTACCATCTACCAAGAAAGCAACATCTCTTTCAAGGCATAGGATGATCGACGCCCGTACTTCGAGATCAAGCTCCTCCCAATCCTTGTCCGACATATCTTTGTGCTTCTTCTCCTTGCCCCCCAAAGCCTTGTGCAATATTTGAGAAATTAGCACATTCTTCATTTGCATCCTCCAATATGAAAAATCATTTTTTCCACTGAATTTTTCGATATCATACTTCCCAACCTTCACCGTTCCACTAGTAGACATGATCTATCCACTTGTTTCGATGAAATTCGACAACTAAGTTCACTCAAGATTTTTCACAAACACCTTGTGTGCACAATTGACTCAAGCCTACCTTCTTCAAATCGAAGCTTGACCACCTTGATTTGATATATAGCT
The DNA here is from genome assembly GCA_019395295.1 of Osmanthus fragrans. NCBI lineage: Eukaryota > Viridiplantae > Streptophyta > Magnoliopsida > Lamiales > Oleaceae > Osmanthus > Osmanthus fragrans. Next base: position 22,566,790 of record CM033359.1, on the reverse strand, counting down.
CTGATACCAAATTGTTAGGAAATGGAGCCCAATCAATCCCTTGAACCAATATGGAACCACCCACAAGTAAATGACAATTCAAAGAAAAATTGAACAAAGAGGCAAATTGGGGAAGAAATGATTTCCAACTAGAATGAAGAACAATGTTTGATTACTTGTACAATCCACAAGTTAATCAATCAAGGAAGAAAAATAGCCTTTATATCAACCAAAGAAGAACAAGCCTCTTAACCTTAGGAAAACTCTCAAAAAATCTATTTTCTCTCTCTAATTCTCAGCCCACAAGAGAAGGGGAAAAACCGAGTATAAATAGGTATCGGGGAGCCGCGGCGCCGGCTGAGTGGCGCCACCTCCAAGGCGGAGTGTCTGGAATCCTATATCAGAAAGAGACCCTGATCAGGTGGAGTGTGAGAGAGGACACTTCTATCACTTCTGTTAGGTGGAGCCCCATTATCCACGTAGTTTGGGAGAAGTGATGAGGTGATAAAGGATTATCCCAAGAACTTAGGATCTATTGTGACTTATCGGTTAGACGTGAGTTGAGTGATTAGTCTAGTGAGCATGGTGGAGCGATGAGTGGAGATATGTGTTCTCGAGGTGGGAGTAACACGGAATGTGATAGGATAAGTGTGGTGAGATCTTTTTTCGTGGGGTCATTTATGCATTTGTTGCACATGTGTTGACCGGGTGTTAATTAACTTGGTGTTAATCTATTGTTCTGTGTGAACGTGTTTGAAAAAGATCTGTATGTGTATTATCCTATGTTATATCTTCATCGCGAGTTTATTTGCTCTTGACTGTTTACTGTAATTATCTGCTTCTACTTGGGTGTTATTGACCTTAGCCCTGGTGAGTATACGGAGCAGGTATGGTATGTGTTTCAGGTTGGAAACACGAGGTAAGGTCTGTGAAACCAATTTTATTGGTTACCTTGATTGTGCAAGTATAAACTGTGTGTTTTCTTTGCTTGCAGGTTTATTGGGAATCAAGGTGGAGATTGTTGGGTTTTTTGATACCCAATAATCCGGGCGATGATGTAAAATCGATGTTGGATAAATTATATGGACACCTTAGTAATAGCTCGACCCGGAAACAACTTGGGGCAACTAGAAGCAACTTAATTAAGTTAATGTTGCTCGTGGCCCAACACTTTTGGACGGCCCAAGTTTTGGTTTCCATTGGGGTGATATATTAGTTATTGGTTGTTAGCCCATTCTTGGCCCAACTTGAGATAACCTAATTGACATATATATATATATCCATTCCATTGCTTAAGCCGAGTCATTGGTTTTATGTGAGAAAGAGAGAAACACGTGAGATTTTGGTGGCTTTGCTTCTTCTTCTTCGAGATTCAAACTACTACTCTATTTCTCTTCCTTTGTGGCTTGCAAACCAATCACCAAGAGTCTCCTTTGTGGGGTAAAAACGTGTGGCAACCAAGTGTTAAGTTGTGGGTCGAGCAATTCTCGGTTGGTGTCCTTTTGAAGGTGAAAACTGAGAGCCCGAATCCTTATTTTGGAGAAGAATTTCTCTACAACTTTTTTTGTCCAGCTATAATTTTATATAACTGCTTGTTTTTTGTTTCAGGTTATGAAGTCATTAATCAATTTTGTGCAAGTTAATAAGAAGAACTTAGAAGGTAAGACGGCTTTGGATATCCTAAAACCTGAAAATGTTGAAGCAAGGAAAATTTTAGTAAGCTCAGGAGCTAAAGAAGGTTCATCACTTGTCGATGATGCCACCATTTGTGAAAATTACTTGAAGTCAAATACAATGATGAGAGATTTTTTTTTTCAAATTTGGTGCTTACCTGGAGTTCGGCTTGTCAGGAAATATGCGAAACGCTATCCTAGTAGTAGTTGTGCTTATTGCAGCTGCTGCGTTTCAAGCCATTCTCACTCCCCCTTTTGGGATTTCTCACAATGATACCACTCATGTTTTTCCCAGCATCACAAATGTTTATAATGATACTACTTCAACCAATTCAACTAGCACCAACTTCAACAAAATCCCAAGGATCGCAGAAGTAAGTATGATTTGCAACACAATTGCCATCGGTCTTGCAATGGGAACGTGTGTAGTACTTACTATTGATCAACTCCAACTATTTCTCTGGCTATCACTTGCTCTATTTTCGGCAGGCTATGCAGCATTGGCATATGGATTATACCCAGGTACAGAAACTAATTTTATCCCGGTTGCAGTTGGGTCATTAATTATACTGCCTTCCTTGATAATACTTCCCTGGAAGATCATACTATTCAAAGGGCTAATAAGAGGTGAAAACTACTACGAATACAACCTTGACGAGGTGAAATATCTCATATTTGTTAGCACATTTGTACTTCAAGGATACGTATTGACTCTGATGGCTAAAATGAAAGCATCACGATGAAGGTACTGCATCAAATGTTGTCATATGCCTCAGTCAATATTTCAAAGAGCACATTAATCGAGTAACTACATATTGATTGGAAGGCCAGGGAAAATAATTTTCAGTTTAAGCTTAAAGATAGTAGCATGTTGTCACGCATTTTCTATAACGTGATTTATACCACAAATGTATGGAGTCACGTTTTGTAATATAGTAATGGAATTAAGATGTCGAACCCACGGTGCTTGTAATTAAATTTCTACTAAGTACTACAATTGTGTAACTTCTGCTTTATCTAGACAAATGAAATTTTTGATCAATATTGTTAACTAATCTAACGATGATTGTGATGAATTCAATGGATGCAAGTTATATGAATTAATCAATATAAGAAAGATCCATGGATTGATTTCACCTAACTATGAATTATGTCGAGTTAGCCCTTGTTTGAGCCTCTTTTTTTTTTTCAAAAAAGAGTTTTTGGAATAGTAATTTTTGGAGAATGTGTGGTTGAAAAAGAAGATAAAGTTTTTGGTATATGTGTAGTATTATTTTATGGAATATTGTGTGGTTGAAAGTAGGAGAGAGAGAGAGAGAGAAAAAAAGGATATGATATTATATGATAGGGGCTCAAACGGGGGCTTATTCTAATCAATTTTTCATGTTCAAAAGCAAGAATCCTAATATATTTCTCTCCGAGAGAGTGCCGACTAGAAATTAATTCTAGATTTCAATTCTAATATCTCTAATCCGAATTAAAATCAAAGATTTATCAAATCCATGATTCTATTATGAAGTAAGCTTCATAAATCCTATACTTTCTCTCGAAATTCATAGAATCTATGTTGTATCAATCCTATGATCGTGCCTAAATTCCCCTACCACAAGTACCGAAATTGACTAGCATCTATTCATTCAATTAGTGATCAATTAATTGAAAGCATTAAAATCATGACACAATTAGACATATGTGGAAAATCAAATAAAAATAACTATGATAAAATCAAATCATAATCTCAAGTTTGGCTGCATCAAACCCTAGAATATGAATTTAATTCATGATTTAATATATAGAGAACAGAAAAGCTAGGATGTAAATATTCAATTTCTTCTCTTGATGTAGTTTCTTGCCTCCCTTGTATTTCTTGAATCCTTTGATGTTTTGCCTCCTTGACTGTGTATCTTGCTCCCCTTAAATTCTCCTCCAAATTCCTCTCTAGAAAATAGGTCTTTGATGTTTGCCATATCATTATTTCACTCTTTTACTCCCCAAAATTGACCCCCCTTTTATATTGGAGGCTTACGTTCAAAGTCCTTCCACACTCATATTTTTACTTTTCCAACTGACTTGACCATCGAAATGCTTGCGGCCAACTCTACCCCCATCGAAGGAGGTCACGTGTGGCTAATGATTTGTCCAGGTGTGCAGGAACACAACTTGCATAGACGTGAGAGGTCTTGAGATCTGCTAACCACATTAGATGTACATTTTTTGAGATCAAAACACATAAATCATGCTTCTTCAATTCTTATAATTCAATGTGAAGTTGAAGTTGTTGGTTCTGTGAATCTGAACCAAAGGATTTTGATAAGGTGCCAAACAGCAAAGGACGAATCAAGTCCAATCACATAAGGAAAAATCTCTTTACTTAGTGAGGACAATAACCAAGCAATGAGCATTTGATCATTTTTATACCGGTTGAGATATTCAGGGTTGGGTGTTTTCTCAAGTGGATTGGTGGTGGTAGTAATGATTTTGGGTGGTGCAAATCAGGTCCATCAATAAAACCTTTAAGGTTTTGATAATTAAGTGGTGGAAAAATTGAGTTTTCCAAGCTAAATAATTTTTGGAATTAAGTTTTTAGAACAAAAGAATGATGGGATGATGTTGTAGAGGGTGAAGAAAATGAAGGAAGAACAATAGTTGTCGATAGCGGCGAATCCGGCATGAATGTTCAGTTAGAGTGAAAGTTAACTTTGACCGTTGACTGTTGATAATCAATGATCGTAATAGCCAAATCCATCAAACCCAAACTAACTATCAAATCCAACCTAGATTCCACCAAACTCAAATCCAACAATAAAAATCCAAACCAAATTTCGTCAGACGCAAATCCAACCCAATTTATCAAACCCAAGTCCAAATCTAATATCCAAATCCAACTATAAAAATCCAACAATGAAAATCCAATACAAAATTCTTCAATCCCAGTTGTAAATTGAATCCAATAATGAAAATCAAACACAAATTCTATCAAATCCATATCCAACCGGCAACGACAACAATCTAAATCCAGGCCAAATTTGATGACGCTCAAATCTAACAATCAAATCAAATCCATATCCAATAATAAAACCCAACTTAAAAGTTACAACCGCACACGACACAACACAAGTCATAATCACAAGACTCACAAGTGAATCAACTGAAGTTACTGAACGAGTGAATGGTGAAGACTAAAGACAAAAACAAAACTTACCAAAGTCGAAGTGGCAAAGTCCGAACCCGCAATCGCACGCAGCCAGTCACAGAAACGGAGAAACCCTGACACGACGCCGGACACAATCAGTGAACTCCAAGTCTCCAATGCCGGAGCCGATTTTTGCTTCTGCCTTCGAGTTCGACTGGAAATTTGGAAATTTCAAATGGAAATTGAAATTTAGGAGTAAGGGTTTGCGAAGAATCGACGCTTTCTAGTCTCTCCTCTCCTCCTCCTCAATCTGCTGGTGTTGGGAGAATGAAATTGGGTTGCGGGAATGAAATCGGGTTAGTAGAGCCATGACTCATGGATTGGACTGGACGATTTGGGCATGTTGCCAATTTTTTTTAAAGGACCCGCCAGCAACAGCCAACAATCCCAAGTCCTGTAAGGCTGCAATTGATTCTTTCTTCCTTCCCTCTGTCCCTCGGCCAGCGCTCCATAGACCACAGCTCAAACTTCTGGCGGATCCAGCTAGAGCGGCCGCCCTAGCTGGATCCGCCACTGGTTGTTGAGGTGTTTGACATATTGTTGCCTATGGCTCTGATACCATGTAGAGGAAAATGATGAAAAGTAAAATATGTTTTTAATATATTTGAATGATAGTACACAAACCTATTTATACAAGTCTATGAGATAAGAATACAACAAACAAAGAGATAAGAATGTGGCAAACACAGAAACTAACCTAATCAACTCCTAATGTTAATCACCTTATACACGTTAATTGATATACCATCAATAACAGAAAGAATAATGTCCCTTATCCTTAACACAACCAACATTTTGATTTTCGATTTTATTTATTTTTGACTTCTTATTTTATTTTATCTTTTGAATTTTGTTTATTTCTTAAGAAAAAATGGAGATTCAAGATGAAGTTCAGTAAAATTAGCCCTTGTTTGAACCTCATTTTGGGGAAAACAATATTTTGGAATATTGGTTTTTTGGAGAATATGGGATTAAAGATAATAAATAAATTTGAATTTACATGTAAAATTATTCTATAAGAAAATGTGTGGTTGAAAATGAGTTTTGAAACAATCATAAAAATTATTCAAAACAATCATTTCTTGACTAATCTTAAAAATTACTCAATAACTTGTTCAAAATGTAAGTTGAGATCTATTGTCCAAAAGATTCACTTGTTAAGTAACTTTTATACTTTAGCCAAATATAAACTTGTAAACTATCATATCGAGTCATATCTAACATAGAACATACATTTTTAAAATATCTATAAACAACTGGAATGCACCTACATTTATCCAATATTGTCTAATGCAACACCATCTATAGTTCAAAATGTTGCCCTCATCAAAAATTCTAGATAATCTAGGTGTATATTCTCTTGCATTGCACTAAATTCTTTTGAATCCAAGCAAAGATTCTGCTAGCTAGAGGTTTCTTACTCAAAGAATCCTTGGCTTAGTTTCGTTGAATCATCTTGAATTTAGTATGGTATTATTGCACGACAATCAATTGGAGAACTAGATCTGCCCACAAATCTGTAAAGCATACACAACATTATTAAAAAGAACACTTTTATCATCTACCCATTTATAAAAGAAAAAATTGTATTCATCTACTCTACATAATTCATGTCACTACCTTAGTTCAAACTCAAGATAGCTCTCTTGCATATTCACCAAATATTTGATCTGCCTCACAGATCGATGACTAAACAAGGAAAAAGAAATAAAAGAAGCCGGTCAACTTAAGTTATTTTGTCTTTGAAAATTGAAAGATAATTGGCAGCAACGAGAGTAACTTATAATTTTAAATTGTTATGTTCTTTAACAAAAATTCAAAGTGATAAAGAAAATGGATTTGGATTACATTTATAGTTTGTTTTCATTGTATTAAATTGATTTGGAATGGGTTTAGAATGATTTATGTTTTTCACAACTTTTTTTGTAAGTTTGATTGTGCCAACAATTTCTATTGTCTACGACTTTGCGTCCACCAGTGCTAATTAGGCGTCTAAGCGGTCCGGTTTTACCGATTTTTGACAGATTTTCAAACCAAACCATTTACACCGGTTTGATAAAAATTCAAATCGAAACCAAATCATTTTGAACGGTTTGAAAAAAAACTTAAACCTAAACCTAACGGTTTTGTCCGATTTTAAACCGTCGATTTCGCCATATATTTTTTTGCCTATTTACTTTTATGCCATTAATTTAAGAGTGAGCATTTTTTAAAGAACCAATGGAACCGGACCGGAACCATTTAGAAAAATAATTTGATTTTGGGACAAATTATTAAGGACCAACCAGTTCCGATCCAGTTCTCGTTCTAGAATGGGAACCGTCGGGAACTGAACAATTCTCATAGGATTTTTTTATTTTTTTGGTAAAATATATGATTCAATCTCCAATCACTTTTATAAAAAAAATAATAAGGTTCCTTCTTCATTTTAGATCTCATCACTTTCTTTCTTCTCTTTGATTCTTTGATTCTCTCTTTTCATAATTATTTGATTAACTGGTTCTCAAGTCAAATTAGAATATTGGGTAAATCTATACCTAAATAAATTTATTTACAATATATAATTTCATTTCTAAGATTCGAAATTTTTATTTTGTTTTCACTTTGATTACATAGTTATTGATCTGATCAAAACTTTTCATCTAGATTTCTACAAATTATAATTGACAGAACCAGAAGTTGCAATAATTTTTTAAAGGATGTCCAATTCAATGTAGGATTTTGATTTTGATTTTGATTGAAGTTTGTTTAATCATTGAAGTACTATGCAATTTATATAAGTTGATGATTGTTTGGTGATAGTAATTTATATGGAATACAATGTGGGATTGCTTGATGAATCGTTTCAAACTTTAAGTTTAAAAACCTATGGAATATATGAGTCTCATTTAAAAATAAATAAAAAGTTCAACACAAAAGTCTTACAAGTTACAATTTAGAAAATTTTATTTTTTTAATTTTTTAATTTTTTAATTTTTATATATTTTTTCAAAGATCCGATTTGGTTTTAAACAGTAATAAAATTTTTCAAACCTAAACCAAACCGTTTTTGACCGGTTTGGTTTGGTTTAAAATCATTTTATTAACGGGTCCACGTGGCACGAAAACGACGATTTCCAAAATACGGTTTCGATTTGATTTTCTGGTTTGGCGATTTTTGCTTACAATCCTAGTGCTAACAAGATTGACCTTTGAAATAGAATCCAAAACCTTAATAAACCCAAATTTATCTAATTACGAGCTCTGACTTAATATTTAATTAATTGCGAGCTTTAATTATTATACTAAAAAAATGTTAACGGCTATATTTTAACCTAATTTTCTCAATTCTTTTGCAGGACATCCACTATTGTGTTTATTCCCATTCCCATTCACTTTCCAACAATCAATTGAAGTAACTATATTTTTCTTCCATTAGATTTCGAAGTTGGGAACTAATCATGATTCATTCAAGAACTTGTGAATTTTTTAAGTATAAGTATTTGCTCATTATGAACAATTTTTTTAAGATAGACATTATGTATCGGTTAAATTCTGGTTAGATTATATTGATTGTGATATTTTTATTATTTAACTAATATTAATTATTTTTTAATGTTAAATATTGAATATTTTGGACCAATGATAAATCTAAAAGCTTTCGTGACGTGCGTTTTATATATTTTCTATCCAACATTTCATAGCATTTTCATTTCCTACTTTTTAAAAAAAAAAAAATTATGTTTTCATGTCTCGTATATATTTCGTTTTCGTTTCAATTTCCCTTTCTTGCAACGTAGATTAATAAGGCTTTCAAATGTTATAATTCAACCCAATTATCAAATTAGTGAAAACGAGCCCTCCTGTTTGACAATTATTTTACGAACATGTGAAGACTTGAGACTTTAACTCATATATTGAGACTTGAACTCTGGCACATTAAGAAGCAGCTTTAACAACTGAGGAATAAATTCATTGAATGTATCGATACAGAAATTGTAATATATATTATAAATTAAATAAAAAAGAGAGAAGAAAATAAAGAAACCAATAAACTTGTATGTTTTATTTAGAATCAAAGCCCTATAAAATTTTAATTTGACTAAAAGTATTTATAATTATATACCTCTCAAACAAAGGCGATAATCAATCCGATACCTTAATTGAATACTATAGCGAACTAAATTGGAACTTCTTTGTCTTCTTTTCTAATGTCGGCTGATTAATTTTTGATAGCAGACTTGTCCATGAATAAAGCTATATACAGTAGCCACTACATCTGTGGTAAGTAAATCGTGGTAAAAAGTCTCTTTTTTTATGTTGGGATTGATTCAAATTAGTAGTATTACAAGTGTGTGAGACGAAATAAGAATTCTCTTAAAGTTATGTAATCAAGCGATAAATTAATGCTATAAAGAAATAGAAATAAAGAAAATAGAATTCTTGTTGAATAAGGAAATAGTTTTTTCTACGAAATTACATAAAAGAATTTATTTTCAGTCAAACTCTAATGACAAATGCTATAATTAATGCTTTTGCTTTGCATTCAACCACACTTTAATGGATGCCTTTTACAACACAATAATGGGTTTCACGCGTCACAGACATGGCCAGAGTGCAATTTACGCTCAAAATGGTTTTCTTTCACCAGTGAAAAAGTGTGTTAGAATAAAAGAAAGTGGTGAGAAAAAATTTGTGAGAAATTTAGAAAAATTTGTGTTGGGACACTTAGAAAGAACCTTTTCCCAACATTTGAAAGGAAAGTAAGAGTTTTCAGGTAATGGAATACTGAGTCATAGAGAAAGTAACTTCTTTTAAAGATACGGAAACAGCAGGTGAGAAAATTATGGATTTTGTGTGGCCTACAAAACGTGTTTGATATCAATATGATCAGAATAAAAGGCAACTGTTCAGCCATAAGACTTACTCACCAAGTTGCGAAAATTATGGATTTTGTGTGGCCTACAAAACGTGTTTGATATATATTTCAAACACAAAGAAAGTAAAATTGCAAAAAGTAAAAATGAACACGAAAGATTGTATCGCCACAAAGGGCCTGAATGTTCAGCCATAAGACTTACTCACCAAGTTGAGTATTTACAAAGTAGATAGGGCCCTAGATCCACTAGAATCATCAAGAACAGTTACACATGTATGAAGAAATCATGGATTTTTCTACTGTTTTCTCTCGCCTCAAATCACTCAGGGTGCGTTTGATTGTAAGAGTGGAATTTGTGTGGAAAGAAAACGAATTGTAGGGAATTGAATTGTCTAGAATTTGTTTTAGAGAGAATTATAATTAAGGTATTTGATTGGTTTAATTTTTCACATAATCCGTTAGGCTTTGTTTTTCATGCAAATTGTTACTTTTTAGGATAAATTTTTTTTACAATCTATATTAAAATTTGTTTGGATTGCAAAAAAGTATAAAAAAAAAAAAAAAAAAAAAATTTTAAAAAAAAATTTTTGAAATTTTTTTGTGTTCGTTTGACTTTATTTTTCATACAAATTGTCAATTAAATGTATTAATTTTTTACCATTGGATTTAGAATATGTTTTCATTGTAAAAAAGTAAAAAAAAAAAAAAAAAAAAACACTTTCCCACCAAAACCATGAAAAAATAAAAGGTGAAAAATGTACTTTAAATGATTGTACTTAGAAAATGAGTGAAAATGAATTTCATGGAAAAGTTATGCAATCAAACACCAAAATTAAACATGAAAAAAGAATTTATTTTCCTTTTCCACCATTTTCCATGCTAATCAAACGGTGCCTCAGATTACAATATACAAGAATCACTCAGATTACAGAGATTGAATCACATCACTAAGAACACACAGAACGGCAGAGAGAAAAAATGAAACCCTTCACACACATATTTCACTCGTATCCCATAGAATGAAGTCCAATGAGTCTTTAATGCACAAGTTAAACAGTCACAGATCAATGGTTGGGAGATGACGAGATGTATGGCCAGATCACCGACGCAAGAAGGTGAAGAGGCGTGTTTATAAGGAACATGATTTCATTTAAGTGGGCTAAAAAATCAGAAACAGTAATACAAGCTCAAACACAAAAGAGAACCAAGAACTGCGAGGTAGCCCATAAACTTAAAAACAACGATGGGAAAGTTCATGTTTTTAATCTAATCACGACTACTAGAAAAAAAAAAAAGGCACTCTTCATTTTATCATACCCTAGGCTCTTCTATATTGATTAGTTCGTATAACTTGCATTTATTCATTGAATCGTCACAATTATTCCTAATTTAGGTAAAATGTTTATTCAAAAATTCATTTATCTATATCAAGTAGATGTTTCAGGATTATAGTACTTAGTATAAAATTAACTTACAATCATTGTGAGTCCGACACTCCAACTCTATTCATATATTACATAACTTGACATTGTACACTTTCAATATAATTTACGTTGTAGAAAATGCGTAACATATATCTTTTTGTAATTATTATGATTCTTTAATTAGCTAATAGGTAAAATAAATTTGATCAGTAAAATATCTCGGTAAATTGGGAGATTAAGAACGAACTAAGTAATGAACTTGATTTTGTGATGGGAACCATCGTTGTGAAAAAAGGTAAAGTGGCTACTTAAGTACTTTTGTTGAACAATTAAAATTTGAACTCGGTGTTTAGCAACGACTAAATTTCGTCATATGTCATTGGTTTACAGGACCATTGCAGAAAATGGTACTTAAATAATTAGAGAGAGGAGAGGCAAAATAATTGTTTATGCCTGTATCTAGTTATCAGATCTCGAATGGGAAAAAATATATGCAAGGAAGGTTAGAGAAAAAATATAGATTGATTTCTGTGATTGTATATATTCCAAGTGTACTATCTTTTTTCATTAGTGAAAAAGTTAAAAACTAGTGATTAGATTATATAGTCTAGGGTCGACTAATTATGATTTAATTATTAAACTTGAATAATACATATCCAATCAGGTCCTGCGTGGCTCTATAAAGTATTGAGACTTACGATTATTATAAAGGTTTTGGACTTAATTACAATTATTATAAAGTTTTGAACTTAATTATAATTGTAATTATAAATTATAATTATTATAAAGTTGTAATTGTAATTGCCTTTGTGATAACTCGGTTAGTGAGAAGATAAAGCGTTTGCTTATTTTTTAATTTAATCCAACGCTATATGATAGAAGAAAAAGCAACAATAAGGAAATTCAGTGACAGTGGAAGGTGCTGAGAAAGCGGGGTTATTAATCCATGCACGTAAACTTCACCTATTTATGGATTCTAGTGATTTTGTCCTTTAGGTGAGGAAAATTTAAATGTACGGAGTTTAGCGAGAAGGTAATGCATTTGCTTATTTTTTATTTTAATGAAATGCAATAGGATAGAAGTTGAACAGTATTCGTTCTTGTGAATTCTTGATATCAGACCATCTGGAGTTTGCATAATGAACACTGTTGAAGATCCAGATATCGTTGACTTGTACACAAAAATACGCAACGATCACCACTACTTGGAAGTCCCCAGTGAGATGCCATTTGTGGAGTCACCTCTTCATACTGCTGCTTCAGAAGGCCGTACCCGCCTTGCTCTTGAAATCTTGAGGCTAAAGCCTTCGCTGGGGAAGAAATTGAACCTTGATGGTCTTAGTCCACTGCACCTGCACCTGCTTTGGATAAGGGACACACCAAGACTGTGAAACGATTCGTCAAGCATGATCCGGACCTCGTTCGTGTCCCAGGGAGGGAAGGGATCACTCTTTTGCATTACGCAGTGGAAAAGGACGAAATTGATCTTTTGATTTATTTTCTTCTCGTATGTCCACTCTCAATATTTGACGTGACCGTTCGAGATGAGACTGCTGCGCATATTGCTGTAAGAAACAACAATTTTAGAGCTTTTACGGTTTTGCTTGGCTGGGCTAGGAGGACCAATAATACAACTGTGTTTGGCTGGAGAAACGAGGACGGCAATAGCGTGATGCATCTTGCAGCATTAACTAACCAACCGGAGGTATGTTCCTATTCCTTTATTAAACTTGAAGCTGAACACTACCCGCTGCTAAGAAGTGACGACATGGCTCATGTGAGGTTTGTCCAAACCATTGTCCAAATTATTTTATTGTGAGAAAGTTTGATAGAAAATTAATTCGGAGAAAAATGAGTTTTAAAAAAATATGTACCATATAAAACTTAAAAGTCCCACATCCGAGTTGAGATTTACTTGGACGGAGTCTCATAAACTAGATCTTCACTCAATTTCAAGGTTTAGAGTACAAATGGATGGTTACAACATTTAAGCATAGCGTGAGATCACTTTTAGAGCCCCAAAATTTCATTGTGGAACAATCAAAATTATTTAGTTATTTGGTAAATTTGGTATAATTCTAATTTTTAAAAAGAATAATGAGCAGCAGATTTGAGAAGCTTATCCAATTACCCATCATTCATTTTGACCCCTATGAATAAAAAATGGTACTTATTGACAGTCTAAATTCAATTAAATGAGTTTATTGATAAAATAATTACAATCGAATATCAATGTAAATACATTAACAGATCTTTTCATCTAACTATGACTTTTACCTCCTAAATTTACTAGTTTTGATGCTTCAACTAGAACAACAGAAGAAATAGCTATTTTAGAGTAAAATATTTGACATGCATGTCTCTTTCTTCAAATGTGGGGATATTGATAGATTTCCCTCCAAGCGTTGGGGTAGTTTGGTCATTTTCAAATTGTGCTAGATGCGCGACACCTTATTTGTTATTTTCTTACTGATTCGGTTATGAGTCACGCTTTATTCATTTGTCCATATACTTTTTATTGATACCCTGTAGTTAGTCTGTTTATGAAAAATAGTTCGAGACTCTTAGGCGAGCCTTTTGCATCCTTGTGCCTTTCGCGTGTTGCTTTCCACCTCCCCTGATGGGTAAATCTTGCGCATGATGTATTCTTTTGGTTTATAACTTATTTGAACTTTTGGATTGTGTTTATTTTCCAGTTTCCGAGCTGTTAAAATAACTGTGGAATAAAAATGAAGCAGAACAGGAGATCAAGTTTGTGTAACGGATTTATTAAATTTCCAAAATCTAAAAACTAAATTATTCCACATCTGTAATTTTTTTTTTGTTCTAAAAAAAATAACGTTAAGGATCAAAGTCCTAATCCACCTTTGACACCTACAAGTTTGACTGGAAACATCAAATTGATACTCTTTCAAATTGATACATCATGCAGAAAGCTTAGTTAAATTTACCAGAAATTAATAAAAATCAATAAAATAAAATGGTTCTCATTTTTCTTTGAACCAGGTATTGTTTGGGAAAAACTTTTTTTGTTAAGTTATAATTTTATGAAACTTCTTCTTTATGGTTTCAGGTAATGATGTCGTTAATCAGGTATGTGCACGTGAATCAGAAGAACTTAGAAGGTAAGACGGCATTGGATAGCCTAAAACCTGAAAATGTAGAAGCAAGGAAAATTTTAATAAGCGAAGGTTTATCACTTGTCGATGATGCCACCAGTTGTGAAAATTATTTGAAGTCAAATATGACGATGAAAGAAATGTTACTCCAATTTGGAGCTTACCTGGAGTACGGCTTGTCAGGAAATATGCGAAACGCTATCCTAGTAGTAGTAGTGCTTATTGCAACTGCTGCGTTCCAAGCCACTCTCACTCCCCCTTTTGGGATTTCTCAAAATGGTTCCACTCCTGCTTTTCCCAGCTTCACATCTGTTTATAATGATACTAATTCAACTAGCACCGACTTCAACAAAGTAGCCCCAGGGATCACAAACGTAAGTATGGTTTACAACACATCTGCCTTTGGTCTTGCAATGGGAACGTGTGTGATACTTACACTTGCACCATTCCAACTGTTTCTCTGGCTATCTCTTGCTCTATTTTCGGCAAGCTATGCAGCATTGGCATGTGGACTATACCCAGGTACAGGAGCTCCTTTTATTTGGTTTGCAGTTGTGTCATTGATCATACTGCCTTCCTTGATTATAGTTCCCTGGAAGATCATACTAAACAAAGGGGTAATAAGAGATGATAACTACTACGAATACAACCTTGATGTGGTGAAATATCTCATATTTGGTAGCACATTTATGAATCAAGGACTCATACTGACTCGGATGGCTAAAAGGAAAGTATCGCAATGAAGGTACTGCATCAAATGTACACAGTCAATATTGCAAACGGCACATTAATCGAGTAACTACATATTGATTGGAAGTCCAAGGAAAATAATTTTCAGCTTAAGCTTAAAGATGGTATCATATGAATTATGTTTTTTCTATAAGGATCTGTAGTGGTTGACTAAGAAAAAATAAAATTGTCTCGTATTGGATTTTATGATATGCGACTTTCTTCACTTCAGGGCGTATAAAAGAGCTTGGCCGGCTGGCCCCTTTTTTTAAAAAAATAAAAAATACAACTAGAAAAATGGTGATACTCAAGTACTAATGATTTCCACTTTTCACTCTTCTGCTTTAGACTAGTTTCCATTTATAAAGTATACATTCTTTTGGTCAATGCAATTATTGAGAAACCCATTTCATCTCAGCGCTCAATGTCTTGCCGTTTTAATTTTCATGTGTTGTTTGAGGAGCTTTTTGACTTTTGTTTGAGCTGTTATCACTTAGCGTTTGCTTAAGCCTCCGTTTGGGAAGAATTTATATGAGTAACGGACAATTGGTTAGTATTTGTTGATCCATTAAAATGTGTCACTAATAACGAAATTCGAACAATTTACAAATGATTTATGAATTTGACAAATGGAGGCTAAATTGAAGGGCTTGGACTTTGGGCTATGAGGTTGGAAATCATTGATAAACGAAGTTTGTTATATTCGATGGGGGAGCCAAGATTTTTGGCTTGTGAGGCACTATGGCAGTCATCAGCATTACATTAGCTGGAAGAGAGAGTGGCATAAGAAAATCTAAAAGTTCCCCCTTCCATCTATTTTGATTGTTGAAGTAGTGTAAAATGACAAATTTGATCTCCTCTTCAAATAAACAAAGAAAAAAAGGGGCAAAACAACCCTAAAAAAGGGAGACCTGATAATTAAAAAAGTAGCCATTTTCCATAGTCATGGAGCTCAACCAAAGTTGCAGACAAGAAATTTACCAACCACTCCATGTCCTTGAAAACTTTCTAGGTCTTGACCACAAAAATCACAATCAACAAATTCTCCTTACCTAACTACATTTTTTCCCCCTCCTAAATTTAAAGTGCTTGATACTTAACAAGGAACAAGAGGGTAAATATTTATTTGGTTGTGAGATATTTGAATTTATGTGTATTGTTTTTCCTTTAGGCCGGACTTATTTATTGATTTTTCTTGGGACCTTGGGGGCATTTTGGTCTTTTTAAACTACTAATGACAGGTGGCAATACATTTTATAAAGTCCAGTGACTAACAGGGAAACGTCTGAAGATTAGTCATGACCCTCTAAAAACTTTACACAAAGTTTAGTGGCCAATTAGTGAATTAACCTTCCAGTGTAACATCTTTCTCAAATCTATACTTTAGTCCCTGGAGTATTCTTGAGTCATTTCTTGAAATAATTTTGATGCTTTATCTTCCAATTGAACCATTATAATATTCAATAATCATCTTGTGGTTTGAATCAACTATAGGAAAGTTGCAATTAGGTTTCCGAACATTGCATTTCGCCCTTTTTCGCTTATTTCTTCAATTTTGCTTCTAATCATCGAGTTTTAGCTAACAAATGAAATAAACAATAAATTAAACCATAATTGATAAGAAGAACTACGAAATGTCTATATTTTTAAAGCTCGCATAAGTATATAAAATACATTTATCAATAACAAAATGCATTTTATTCGTTGAACAATGTGACAATAGTCCTTTTGCCAATAGGTGGCTCTAAACATCAATTGTTAATTTAATTCCATGCGAAATAAAAAGAGGAAAGATAGCAAGGAGGAAGTGAATATTGTTATCTAGCAACTATGGTGCTAGAGCACCAGTATATATGATCACATTTAATAGATTTAATTAAATGAATCATATGATGTTGTATTTAAATGAATCTATCATTAAATGTGATATAATTGCAGTCTAAATTTATGTTTGACACTAATTGTGATGAATAACATTACTTTGATGAAATTCAATAACCAAGGAATATGACAATAAAACATAGTTTGCATATTAATTCATTCAAGGAGGGATGGAGTCAAATCCCTTAGAAACACGAAGCTTGCCTCGTTTCTAGAATCTCGGTTTGGTTCAGCCGTTTAAGTCGTACGATTTATTGGTGTAGTCGAGCTTTTGACGACCCATGACCCGGCTTTTTTTTTTTAAATTAATAAAAAAATTTGAAACTTTCCTCCTTTTTAAGACTTGGAATCGACTATTTTTAATATAAATGGAGTTAAAATTGTACATTTTTCCCGAAAATAAAAAAAAAAAAATAAAAAAATTAACTGCAACTACACTTACAATTTATGAAATCAAATCTTGAAAATTGAAAAATTGAAGTTTTTTTAATTTTTATTCGTGGAGTTGATCTTTTCACGACCCATGACGCGGCTCTTTTTATAAATTAATAAAAAATTGAAACTTTCCTCTTTTTTAGACTTGGGATCGACTATTTTTAATATAAACGGAGTCAAAATTGTACATTTTTTTCCCTAATCAAATCAAATCTTTAGCTATTCATATGTTCACTTTATTTTGGATCCGAAACTTTGCGTCTATTGAATTATTTAAATATATTAAATTCCCTGTGCAAGATTCAATCTGTGGAATATATTTTCTTTAAATACATGGCATTTTTGGGACCAATTCTACCCTAGATATGATTTTAGATCTGACTTTTTGGCCTGATTATTGGCTGAGATACTTAAATAGAGGTAAAATTGATTCAAAGATGCCATTTGAAATAATATGGAAGAAAGAGGTAGAATCATTAAATTTATACTATAATCGAACATAAATAACTCAATTAAGTAAATTGAAGATGATAGAATCTATGTAGAAATTTGTGTAAAAAAAAAATGAAATGAAGTGAGAATTTATTTAGAAAAAAATATGTTCATTTAAAAAAAGTTAAATTTGGACGTTAGAACTTTTGCCTTGGCACCAAACGGTCATATGCCATTTGGCTGCCAGCCAACGGAAATAGGAAAACAATTAGTGGCCCATAAGCCACAAGTCGACTCATGGTCCGTGAGCCTAAGAAGTGTTCACGAGCCAGCTTGCAAAAGATAAATAGGGAAATTAGGCTAAATACGGCCTAAAACCAAGTGAATTGATTAATACGCTCATTAAACTTTTATTAACCGTATTTTCTACGTGAAAACGGATGGAAATTCATTATGACCACATCTTGGGCTGATTCAACATCATCTTCTTCAATTTTTGAAAATGGTTTAAAGTTTGTGACTGCATCTCGGCTTCGAAATCTTTGGGCCACAATATCGTACGCCTTGGAGGCTCTCGATCACTCAAGGAGAGTTAACGGTAAGTCAATATTTTAATAAAGTTAAATATATTTGTCATGAAATTTCAAAATTAGATTCTTCAAGTAAAATTTCGGAGTTTAGAATGAGAAGAATAATTTTACATGGATTAAGACCCGAATTTAGAAGTTTTATCACTACAATACAAGGTTGGCTAGAGCAACCTTTATTACTTAATCTTGTAAATTTGTTGCCCGATCAAGAAGCATTGACCAGAAAAATGTTAGGGGTCTCGATAAAGAAAGAAGAAGAAAAAGCATTATTTAGCTACAAAAGAAGAGGTCAATTTCGCCATCAAAATTGTAAAGAATTAAAAGAAGGTAAATTTAAAAGATGGATTGAAGGAAGCTACTAGATAAGAGGAGCTCAACAAAATTGCGACAAGAGGTAAAAAATATCAAAGATCTAATAACTCGTGTTTTGTATGTGGAAAACGATGTCATTATGCTAGAGATTGTTGATTTAAAAAAGAGTCAGCAAAAGGCATATATAGCAACCTCCAACGAGTAAGAGAAGTACAACAGCGAAGAATAATGGGATGTTGAGGCAACAACAACAATAATTGAGCAAAGTTGATAGAAGAAATTAAACTCAAGTGTTAATGATGAATCTGCGTTAGTGGTAGTCCTGCCTGAGCAAATAAATTGCGACGATGATTTGATTGATAACTCAGGAGAAGATGATTGGATCGATGACTCAGAAGAGGACATTGTGGTTCATGAAGAGTCTTCTTGATGGACTCCGCACAGGGATGAACTACCAAACTTAGAAGAGGCGTTTGAAGAAGTATATTCTTTGGAGACATCATAGAGAATGGAGCATACACAACAAAGGATGGAGCTGCTAGATTTAAAAGAAACGAAAGACATTTTGCAAGAGGAAATCAAAGTTTTGAGGGATTTAAAGATCTACAAGTAATCATTGATAAAGAAGAACTTGCAAGAGCAACACAGAATCCTTGGCTAAATGACATGGACCAGAAAACACTAGTGGAGGATCGACATGGAAAACAAGGTATTGAGGTACGTAAAAATTTAATATACTCACAAATAAGAAAATCGGGTAGACATGAGAATTCAAGTACCAAGCATATCGATCTAAAAATGGATAAAAAGGAAACTATAAAAGAGCCAAATATATTTGAAATCGAGAACTCGTTGAACAAAGGACTGATTGTTTCAAAACCTGTCAAGTTTAAGGAAGATTTGGGCATAACGAAAAAGAAAAAGAGTCAAAATGAAAAGTCGGTGTTGAGAGGGAGATTGTAGAAGTCATCGCCGACTTTGAAGAAAAATCTAGAGAATTTGGGATTTTCACCAGCCTGATTCTTCCACCTTCCCTAACTGACATTTATGAAAAAATCTGGACAATCTGGAGAATTCTATCACTGCTAATTAAAGGAATATTCCAGAATTTGGTTGAACCAATTCCATCGACTTTATGCCATATATATATATATATATATGCGTTCAGCCCATGAAATTGTGTGAGTGTGAGAGACATAGAGACAGAAAAAGAGAGGCAAGGAAAATTTAGAGAGAAGGTGGAGATAGATACAACTGTATGTATATGTTTAGTGGAAGAAATTAGTGAGAGAATATTAATTAAGTGTTCTTCAAATTAGTGAGGAATTTTTGGAGTGTTTGTCCTACAATAATTTTGTACAAGTATTGATCCTTAATAAAATAATATTTTTGGTGTTTAAACTCATCACATTCTTGAAAGAAAACTGTGAAGATCTTCGAAAGAAAATGGAGGATGCTAAGAAGGAAAAGGCGAAACTTAAAGAGTTAGCCAAAAGAGCTGAAGTTTATGCTGCCAAGGAGGCTACCCTGCTAGCTGATATTCAGAGAACTTATAAAGATTTGGAACAAGCTAAAAAGAATCATCAAGCCTTTGTTGAGAAGTCTGATCACGAGATCTCCAAACTTCGAGAGGAAGTTCAATTGACAAAGGATGAGCAATACATTACTGCTAAAGAGCTTGAATAAGCGACAAATGAATTAGCTTTGTATCGCAATCGAGTGGAAAGTAGTGAAACAAAGCTTGCTATTACAGAGTCTAGCCTTGCTGAGGTAAGCGCTCACAAAGCCAGAATCATTGAAGGGGATAAGAATGTACTTGACATTATTAGGGATTTTCATCCTGATTTGAATATGAACTTTCTAGATGCCTGCGAAGAAAATGTCGCAGATATCTTATCTTTTGAGACCTCTGAAGCCTTAGATACCCCCCATCATTCCCAATTGAGCCTCCTCAGCTTACAAACCCCCTATTTTTGTTTCATTAGCTGAACTGACCCTGTTATTGAGCCACCTCTGGCATTTGATATCGTTTCTCCTCCTCCAATTACAAAGGTTACCTTACATGTTAACCAGGAAGATTTAGTATTTAAAAATCTCCAATCACTGATAAATTTGGGAAAATAATTTCATAATGGAGCTTTTTTGGCTGGTTTGCATAGAATCATTCGTTGGCTTATTATTTTTATTGCTTATTATTATTATTTTTTATTTAAGCTCGAATCTTTAGTCCTTATCGATATATAAAACACGTTGAAAAGAAGTGACTTATTGTGGGTGAAGTTCTACTCATACAAGTATATATGTTAGTTTAGAGATGAATTGAGCAAAAGCAAGAGGTTTTGGAGCCTAATTGATTTTAAACGGGTGGAATTGAAGAGCTACCAAGAAGGTAAGGACTTGATTGGAGAGTTTGGGACCAAAATTGGATGGATTAGGAAATTTGTGGATCAACTTGAACACTCTCAGAACTTGAGGGACCAAATTTGGAGAAACTAACAGTTCAAGGACTAAAATGAATGAGTTTGTAAAGGGAGGGACCACAATAGAACACATTAGAAGATTGGAAACCAAACTACACAATTCCAGATAGTTAAGGACTACGGTTGGAACTAGATGTAAATCAAGGAAAATACTTCCCTGTTTGTCACGGTCATGCAAACTGCGGCTGCCGCCGATCCTGTTTCAGATCGAAATGTCCAATATTTATAATACTTAAAATGAGGAAGATTTGGAAAATTCAAGGGCATGACTTTCAAGGGACATCAAAGGCTATATAAAGAGTCGACTAAGGTAAAAAAAAACCTCAACGCAAATAGAGAATCATGGAGAGCAGAGCAAACATCAATGTCATGTTTTTCTTGATAGCAATTTTAAGATTTTGAAGAGATTCATTATTGAGTTGTATTCTTCTTTTATACCAAACTATTCTGGTTATTAATTCATCCAAGCTTTTGTATTTGCCTAATTTAATCATGTCCAGCTAAACAATTTTGTGGCTAAAATTGAAGATAAAACATTGTGATTTGATTTTAATATAAAGTTGCTTGTTTTTGTTTAATACTTGTGTGAGAATTAATCTCCTTTCAAACGTGGAATCCGGACTCAGTTTATCCTCCAATCGACACCACCAAGGAACCAATCCAAAACTCAACTCCGACTTTCCCACTACGGTTGCTTCTTGATATTCCCACTAGAGAAACCATAAAGGAATCAATGTCACAAAGACAATAGCCACAAAGGTTGAAGGGAAGGGAAGAACTCAAGAGCACAAAGCAAGTCTCACACAGAGAGAGAAAAGGGGACGGTTTTCACGTGAAAGAGAATAGAGGGGGCGATCCAACAACTTGTTCTTAATGTTGATTGTTTATTACTCTCTTGCTTCGTTTTGATGCTTGAAACTTGTGTGGTTCAAGTTCTTATGTGATGTCACAACTGTTTGAAGTGATTGAATATTTGACATCTGCATTCTCCAGGCTCCACCTTTCTGACAGTCGACTAGATTCATCATTTTTTTTTTCTATTTTTAGTAAGTATATATGAGCCTGAAATTCCACAAAGTTGGTAGAAAGGTACTACGCCACTTTTTGCCATCAACAATTTGGTGCTAGAATAAGAGCCTTTCTCGTGAGCCAAAATCATTCTAGCACTACTTGAAGTTTTCTAGCCACTTAAGAGCCAAATATCTAAATTCTGAAGTTATGGTGAAAACCCCTCCACGTGAAACATGGATTCACAAATGGTCAATTCTGGGAGGCAACTAAAATTTTTACTCACGTTGTTCAACGAATGGAAAGATAGCAAGCGAACCATAGCTCTTACAAGTTAAACTGGTGAAGATTCGCCTTTCTTCCTAAACGAAGGGCATTGAACTACTATCTAAAATCTTCATTTCCAGGAGCCGAACCAACAGAGCAAGGTGGGCAGAACAATGCGCCATCCCTGCACAAAGGCTGAGAAGAAGCGTCTTTGATCACCTCAGAAACTACGTACACCTCCAAAGAGAGCCACAGAAGATCGTGCTAGGAAGAGGCATGACTCCACTACCAACATCATAGGAGGCCAACTCGAAGGCTAGACGAATTGGATCAACTCAAAAGACACGTAGCTATTTGGCAAGCTAAAAGGCTTGGTTGATGACCACCTGACAAGTAAGCATTCTAGTTAACATATCAATTCCAAGTATAAATTGGACAATGACTGGGTCGAAACTTGAACTCTTGAAAACACTTTGGAAACTCGCACGAAGTCACAATTTTAAAAAATATGTGTTTTAGGTCACATTTTTATAAGTTACAATCACATAACCTCATAGGTTACAATCACACAATGTAATAACAATCAGCGCATATATGGACAATTTTCTAAAGACACGTGTAGACACTTGTACATGCATACTTAAAACTATGGATTGTCACGGTTTTGTGATTGGGAGTCACAATCACACAACCTATAGGTCAAAATCGCACAACACATTAGATCAGAGAATCATAATTTTTGCACAAAATGATTGACAATTTTTATTGTTGATGCATGTGACCTACCAATAGATGTAAAATCGATACGGAAAATAAGCCCAATTATTCTGGAGAAACTCTGGATAAGAAGGAAAAAAAATATTCTGATGAAATCATGTTGGAAATTTGTGGCCAATTTTTTCATCTATTCTGGATAATCATGTCATGGGATCCGAAATTCAATTTTCTATTTTCTAATTTGTGGGAACGTTGGCAGGAAGATAACGGATTGTTTTTTGTTTAGAAAATGATAAGATGAGATAGAATAATCATCAATTATTCTTTATTAATCAACAATTTAAGTATTTAAATCCATATTTCTATAATTTTAGGAAAGGTGATATTGATTTATGACCAGATTTTGTAAGAATTATACAATTTGATATTTTTTAAACTGTATTCTTAAAGTACGATGTATATACTATTTTCACAAAATAATAACCAATATATAAAGGCTTAGACTGCTTTTTTTTTTTTAACAATGATAACTTTTAACAAGGAACATCAATTCTTAATAATATATTAATGATCATTATGCTCTAACGAACATATGAATTTTAAGATGGTATATCCAAACGAACAACCATCTTGGGAGCCATATTAAAATATAAATCATATATCGAATAATCATAAAATAAATAACCAATGCATAAGAGTTTGAACTATTCTTCCTAACAAGTTATGGCGGAAAGCGGGTGGGGCATGGCGGAGCAAGTGACCAAACAACATGTTGAATTTTTTTTTTTCGACTTCTTATTTTATTTTTATGTTTATTTCTTGAGAACAAATGGAGGTTCAAGATGAAGTTCAGTAAACTTAGCACTTGTTTGAGTCCCGTTTTGGAGAAAAAAAAAATGTATTTTGGAATATTGGTTTTTTGGAAAATATGTCGTTAAAAAATAAAAGAGTTTTGAATTTACACGTAAAATTATTTTATGAGAAAATGTGGTTGAAAACGAGTTTTGAAAAAAATGGAGACCAAACAAGGGCTATATGAGTAATTTCATTTCTTAAGTACTTCATCATTTCTTGACTAATCTTAAAAATTACTCTTAACTTGTTCAAAATGTAAGTTGAGACATATTGTCGAAGAGACTCATTTGTTAAGTAACTTATATACTTTAGGCATATATAAACATTCAACTATCACATCGAGTCACATCTAATTTAAAAAAATACGTTTTTAAAATATCTATAAACAATTGGGCTTCACGCGTCACACACACGGCTAGAGTGCAAATAGCATTATTCCACTTTAATGGACGCTGCTCAACATCCAGATATCGTTGCCTTGTACAACACAATAATGAGTTTCACGCATCACAGACATGGCCATAGTGCATATTTTTGCTCAAAATGGTTTTCTTTCAACAGTGAAAAAGTGTTAGAGCAAAAAAAAAAAAGTGGTGCATGAGAGAGGATAGAAAAAAAATAGTGAGAAATCTATAAAAATTGTGTGAGGGACTTGGTAAAGTAAGAACTTTTTCCCGACATTTGAAAGTAAGAGAGTTTTCAGATAATGGAAATAATGGGTCATTGAGAAAGGAAATTCTTTTAAAGATACCGAAAAAGCAGGGAAGAAAATTATGGATTTTGTGTGGCCTACAAGAGGTGTTTGATATTTTGGTTTTACTGCAATATAATGAAATTTGATCTTTATGAATTTGGACTTATCAAATCAAAACTCCTTAAACCCCCTTTATCCATCAAAATATCAAATCACAAAAAAATTGGTTCACACCACAACACGTACAATACAGTAGTTAAAACAGATTTGAAGATAGTTTATTTTTTGACGGTCACTGAACATTCCTTTGCGTTACTAGAATGACACTGGACTTGAAGTTTATTCCACTAACATGGCCAATGGAAAGCATGTCAACGTTGTTAACTTTGTCCAACGGCGATAAATTGTGTTAGTGGAAAAAAAAAAGTGTGAAATTCAATCATTATCTAGTAACACAAGGGAAAGTTCAATGATCATATGGGAATCCTAAGTGTACGAAACTCCGGCTAGTCATCCCCCAGCAGCTCCCAAACACGAGACATGCATGGTCAATAAATTGCGTTGCGTGTCTAACGACGGCTTGGGATTAAGACCCACGCAACCAGATTTGCTCACAAGTGCCGATTTTTGTCGAGAAACGGAGTAAGACCTAATCCAATTGGCAAAGTTAATACCATTGACATGGACGTGACTAACAGCGCCTGTTCAACATAATTCATTTTAACGATGGATGGATACCATTTGTAATAGTTCATTCACCTAGGGAAAACAAGTTGATTTCATAAAAGGAAAATTTCAGTGACCAATGGAATAATTAACCCCAATAACACGAGTCCAAGTTATACATATAATTTAGTGTCCATTTGAGCTCTAGTTTTTCGAAACTCAGTTTTTTCCAAACTTATTATCAATCATACACTCTCAATAAAATAATTTTACACATAAACTCAAATAAAAAAAAAATCTACTTTTTATCATAAAATCTTCAAGAGATTACTATTACAAAATTACTATTACAAAATTCAAAAATAGTGAAAGTTCAATGTTCGTATTAGAAAATACGAAGAAGATCTTCAGTAAATTCATAGACAGTGAAAGGTGACTATAAAACGTGTTTTGCTTGTTTCATTCTACTCAAGCCGATCCGAAAAACCACTGTTACAAATTCAATTCAAGATCAAGTTCAGAAACTTCTTATGAGGTGTGCAATCATAGGTGGCACTACAAAACCACACATTCATCTTTAAAATCATTATTTTAAGTTATTGCCCAGTCAACCTCCTGAATTTTCAACCCCACTGTCAGGTTACTGAAAATGGGACCTCTACTTTTGACATTTTCCCACAAACCTAAAAAGACAAAAGAAACTTCTGCTTTCGGTGTACGGGATAGCGTGTTTGGAAATTAATAAAAATCAGTGATTAAGACTATATAACAAACAGATTTGGAATTTTTTCTTCTTTAATGATGTCGACAAGTTAATTTTGAATTAAGTTATTTGTACTCGGAGTTTAACAAATTAGGTTATCCGACTCCACCAGTGCCCTCACAAGGGGGTCGAGCCCCACTTCCGACAAGTGTACAGGCCCCGCCCCAATGTGAGAGGACGGGTGGGATTAGATAACCCGGAGTCTCAAACTCCGCGTACATGTAGCAAAACATATTAATTTTTAATAACAGACTGGTTAATGATCATAAAGCTATATACAATAGCCACTACATTTGTGGCAAGTAATTCATGGTAAAAAAAAAAATCATTTTTTTGTTGTTGTGAATGATTCAAATTAGTAGTAATAAAATTTATGAAACAAAATAAGAATTCTCTTAAAGTTATGTAATCGAGCGATAAATCAAAGGTGGTAAAAAGAATATAGAAATATAGGAAGAAGAATTCTTGTTGATTAGAGAAATGATCTGTATGAATTTGGACTTATCAAATCAAAACTCCTTAAACCCCCTTTATCCATCAAAATATCAAATCACAAAAAAATTGGTTCACACCACAACACGTACAATACAGTAGTTAAAACAGATTTGAAGATAGTTTATTTTTCGACGGTCATTGAACATTCCTTTGCGTTACTAGAATGACACTGGACTTGAAGTTTTTTCCACTAACATGGCCAATGGAAAGCCTGTCAACATTGTTAACTTTGTCCAACTGCGATAAATTGTGTTAGTGGAAAAAAGTGTGAAATTCAATAATTATCTAGTAACACAAGGGAAAGTTCAATGATCATATGGGAATCCTAAGTGTACGAAACTCCGGCTAGTCATCCCCCAGCAGCTCCCAAACACGAGACATGCATGGTCAATAAATTGCGTTGCGTGTCTAACGACGGCCTGGGATTAAGACCCACGGAAGTGGATTTGCTCACAAGTGCCGATTTTGGTCGAGAAACGGAGTAAGACCCGATCCAATTGGCAAAGTTAATACCACTGACATAGACGTGACTAACAGCGCCTGTTCAACGAAATTCATTTTAACGATGGATGGATACCATTTGTAATAGTTCATTGACTTAGGGAAAACAAGTTGATTTCACACAAGGAAAATTTCAGTGACCAATGGAATAATTAACCCCAATAACATGAGTCCAAGTTATACATATAATTCAGTTTCCATTTGAGCTCTAGTTTTTCGAAACTCAGTTTTTTCCAAACTTATTTTCAATCATACACTCTCAATATAATAATTTTACACGTAAACTCAAATAAAAAAAAAATATCTATTTTTTATCATAAAATCTTCAAGAGATTACTATTACAAAATTCGTAAATAGTGAAAGTTCAACGTTCGTATGAGAAAATACGAAGAAGATCTTCAGTAAATTCATAGACAGTGAAAGGTGACTATAAAACGTGTTTTGCTTGTTTCATTCTACTCAAGCCGATCCGAAAAACCACGTTTACAAATTCAATTCAAGATCAAGTTCAGAAACTTCTTATGAGGTGTGCAATCATAGGTGACACTACAAAACCACACATTCATCTTTAAAATCATTATTTTAAGTTATTGCCCAGTCAACCTGCTAAATTTCCAACCCCACTGTTAGGTTAGTGAAAATGGGACCTCTACTTTTAACATTTTCCCACAAACCTAAAAAGACAAAAGAAACTTCTGCTTTCGGTGTACTGGATAGCGTTTTTGGAAATTAATAATAATCAGTGATTAAGACTATATAACAAACAGAATTGGAAATTTTTTTTCTTCGTTAATGATGTCGACAAGTTAATTTTGAATTAAGTCATTTGTACTCGAAGTTTAACACATTAGGTTATTCGACTCCACCAGTGCCCTCACAAGGGGGTCGGGCCCCACTTCCGACAAGTGTACAGGCCCCGCCCCAATGTGAGAGGACGGGTGGGATCAGATAACCCGGAGTCTCAAACTCCGCGCACATGTAGCAAAACAGATTAATTTTTAATAGCAGACTGGTTAATGATCATAAAGCTATATACAATAGCCACTACATTTGTGGCAAGTAATTCATGGTAAAAAAAAAAAAAAAACATTTTTTTGTTGTTGGGAATGATTCAAATTAGTAGTAATAAAATTTATGAAACAAAATAAGAATTCTCTTAAAGTTATGTAATCGAGCGATAAATCAAAGGTGGTAAAAAGAATATAGAAATATAGGAAGAAGAATTCTTGTTGATTAGAGAAATGATCTTTATGAATTTGGACTTATCAAATCAAAACTCCTTAAACCCCCTTTATCCATCAAAATATCAAATCACAAAAAAATTGGTTCACACCACAACACGTACAATACAGTAGTTAAAACAGATTTGAAGATAGTTTATTTTTTGACGATCATTGAACATTCCTTTGCGTTACTAGAATGACATTGGACTTGAAGTTTTTTCCACTAACATGGCCAATGGAAAGCCTGTCAACATTGTTAACTTTGTCCAACTGCGATAAATTGTGTTAGTGGAAAAAAGTGTGAAATTCAATAATTATCTAGTAACACAAGGGAAAGTTCAATGATCATATGGGAATCCTAAGTGTACGAAACTCCGGCTAGTCATCCCCCAGCAGCTCCCAAACACGTGGTCAATAAATTGCGTTGCGTGTCGAACGACGGCCTGGGATTAAGACCCACGCAAGTGGATTTGCTCACAAGTGCCGATTTTGGTCGAGAAACGGAGTAAGACCCGATCCAATTGGCAAAGTTAATACCACTGACATGGACGTGACTAACAACGCCTGTTCAACGAAATTCATTTTAACGATGGATGGATACCATTTGTAATAGTTCATTGACCTAGGGAAAACAAGTTGATTTCACACAAGGAAAATTTCAGTGACCAATGGAATAATTAACCCCAATAACACGAGTCCAAGTTATACATATAATTCAGTTTCCATTTGAGCTCTAGTTTTTCGAAACTCAGTTTTTTCCAAACTTATTTTCAATCATACACTCTCAATATAATAATTTTACACGTAAACTCAAATGAAAAAAAAAATATCTATTTTTTATCATAAAATCTTCAAGAGATTACTATTACAAAATTCGTAAATAGTGAAAGTTCAACGTTCGTATGAGAAAATACGAAGAAGATCTTCAGTAAATTCATAGACAGTGAAAGGTGACTATAAAACGTGTTTTGCTTGTTTCATTCTACTCAAGCCAATCCGAAAAACCACTGTTACAAATTCAAACAAATTCAATTCATGATCAAGTTCAGAAACTTCTTGTGAGGTGTGCAATCGTAGGTGACACTACCAAACCACACATTCATCTTTAAAATCATTATTTTAGGTTATTGCCCCGTCAACTTGCTGAATTTCCAACCCCACTGTCAGGTCAGTGAAAATGGGACCTCTACTTTTAACATTTTTCCACAAAACTAAAAAGACGCAAGAAACTTCTGCTTTTAGTCTACTGGACAGCATGTTTGGAAATGGAATATTGAGTCATTGAACAAGGAACTTCTTTTAAAGGTTATGGAAACAGCAGGTGAGAAAATTATGGATTTTGTGTGGCCTACAAAATGTGTTTGATATCAATATGATCAGAATAAAAGGCAACGATGGGGAAGTTCATGTTTTTAATCTAATCACGGCTGTTAGAAAAAAATCACTCTTCATTTAATCATACCCTAGGCTCTTCTATATTGATAGTTTGTATAACTTGCATTTATTCATTGAATTCGTCACAATTACTCCTAGTTTAGTTAAAATATTTATTCAAAAATTCTATTATCTATATCAAATAGAGTCTATACAATTATAGTACTTAGTATAAAATTTATTTACAATCTCTGTAGGTTCGACACTCCAACTCTATTCATATATTACATAACTTGACGCCGTATGGTATAATTTAGGTTGTAGAAAACATGTAACATATTTCTTTTTTGTAATTATTAAGATTCTTTAATTAACTAATAGGTTAAATAAATTTGATCGGTTAAATATCTCGGAAAATTGGGAGATTAAGAACGAACGAAGTAGTGAACTTGATTTTGTGATGGGAACCATCGTTGTGAAAAAGGGTAAAGTGGCTGCTTAAGTACTTTTGTTCAACAATTAAAATTTGAACTCAGTGTTTAGCAACAACTAATTCAACATATGTCATTGGTTTACAGGACCATTGCAGAAAATGTACTTAAATTAATTAGAATAATGAGAGAGAGAGAGAGAGAGAGAGAGAGAGAGAGAGAGAGAGAGAGAGAGAGGCAAAATAATCGTTTATGCCCGTATCTAGTTATGAGATCTAGAAAAAATACATGCAAGGAAGGTTAGAGAAAAATATATATCGGCTTCTGTGATTGTATATATTCCGAGTGTGCCGCCTTTTTCCTTTAGTGAAAAAGAAAAAATTAATGATTAGATTATGTAGTCTAGGGTCGACTAAATATGATTTAATTATTAAACTTGAATAATACATATCCAATCAGGTCTTGTGGTGGCTCTATAAAGTATTGAGACATACTTACGATTATTATAAAAGTTTTTGACTTAATTACAATTATTATAAAGTTTTGAACTTAATTGTAATTACTATGAAATTTGTAAACTTAATTATAATTGTAATTATAAAGTTGTAATTGTAATTG
Organism: Osmanthus fragrans; assembly: GCA_019395295.1. Lineage (NCBI taxonomy): Eukaryota > Viridiplantae > Streptophyta > Magnoliopsida > Lamiales > Oleaceae > Osmanthus > Osmanthus fragrans. The sequence continues at coordinate 22,536,072 of CM033359.1, read as the reverse complement.
GCTTTTGTAATTACTTGGTTAGTGAGAAGATAAAGCGTTTGCTTATTTTTAATTTAATCCAATGCTATATGATAGAAGAAAAAGAAACAGTAAGGAAATTCAGTGACTATGGAAGGTGCTGAGAAAGGTTATCAATATTGTCCCCACGCACATGCACTTCACCTATTTATATTCTAGTGAGTTTGTCCTTTAGGTGAGGAAAATTTAAATTTTACTGAGTTAGTGAGAAGGTAATGCATTTGCTTATTTTTAATTCAAGGAAATGCAGTAGGATAGAAGTTGAACAGTGTTCGTCCTTGTGAATTCTTGATATCAATTATACTCAGAGCACTATAAACTATCTCGAGTTCGCATAATGAACACTTATGAAGATCCAGATATCGTTGACTTGTACACAAAAATACGCAATAATCCGCACTACTTGGAAGTCCCCAGTGAGATGCCATTTGTGGAGTCACCTCTTCATACTGCTGCTTCAAAAGGCCGTACCGGCCTTGCTCTTGAAATCTTGAGGCTAAAACCTTCGCTGGGGAAGAAATTGAACCTTGATGGTCTTAGTCCACTGCACCTGGCTTTGGATAAGGGACACACCAACACTGTGAAACGATTTGTCAAGCATGATCCGGACCTTGTTCGTGTTGCAGGGAGGGAAGGGATCACTCTTTTGCATTACGCAGTGGAAAAGGACGAAATTGATCTTTTGATTTATTTTCTTCTCGTATGTCCACTCTCAATATTTGACGTGACCGTTCGAGATGAGACTGCTGCGTATATTGCTGTAAGAAAGGACAATTTTAGAGCTTTTACAGTTTTGCTTGGCTGGGCTAGGAGGACCAATAATACGACGGTGTTTGGCTGGAGAAACCAGGACGGCAATAACGTGATGCATCTTGCAGCATTAACCAACCAACCGAAGGTATGTTCCTTTGACTAAACGGACCTCCATTTATTTAATTGAGAATGAATTCCCTAAAATCTCCTTCAATTAACTTTTATCAGTAAATAATTCCATTATTAAAAACTTGAAGATGAACACAACCCGCTGCTACGAAACGACGACAGGGCTCGTGTGAGGTTTGTCCAAACCATTGACATCGTTGAACCTAAAAATCCCAAGAAAGTACCAAATCAAAGAACACACAGTGTTTATCTAGTTTCGTTCTGAGTCCCGTTTGATGTAAGATTTTTTTGAGAATATATTTTTGAAAATTTTGTGGTTAGAAAGTAAGAATTTTTATGGATTCACGTGCAAAATTATTTTATTGTGATAATATTTGATAGAAAATTAATTTGGAGAAAAACAAGTTTTAAAAAATATGTACCATATAAAAATTAAAAGTCCCACATCCAAGTTGAGATCTACTTTGATGGAGTCTCATATATACTAGATCTTCACTCGATTTCAAGGTTTAGAGTACAAATGCATGATTACAACATTTAAGCTTAGTGTGAGATCACTTTTAGAGGCCCAAATTTTCATTGTCAAACAATCAAAATTATTTTGGTATTTGGTAAACTTGGTATAATTCCAATTTTGAAAGAATACTGACTGCAGATTTGAGATTTTTATCCAATTACCCATCATTAAACTATTAATTTTGACCCTTATGAATAAAATTGGTATTTGTTGACAGTACAAATTCAATTAAATGAGTTTATTAATAAAACAATTACGATCGAATATCAATGTTGAAAATGCTTATATCATATGTTGAATTATCGCAGTATAATAGATTGTAGAAAAGTAAGTAACACATAATAATTGTTGAAGGAGAAAACCCCTTGTGGGATTAAAAACTCCGAACCCAAGCCAGTATGAATCTACTATAAACGAATCAACTTAAAGTACTCCAAGCTCGTCCAACACAAGTACTTTGTGACCTCCTGACTGTAATTCCCCAAAGCCCTCATGAATTGCGTGCTCCTGGACTAACTCCCATCTTTCTGATTTCATCTCTCCTGTGGATTTATGAGAACTCCTCACTCTCCAACAATCGAAACTTCGATCACCTTCCTTAATCGTCAACCTTTTACAGATGCTCTGGAAATATCAATTTTGGTGTTTGATTTGTGGAGTTTTTGATGTTTTTCAATTGCAACACTTAAACATGAAAGGATTGATAGATATGAATGTAGTATATGAAGCTTCTCTCAATGTTCAATCCAAAGAATTTCGTAAAGAGGCGCAAGTATTTATATAGTGGACATTTTGGATAGTGTGTGCCTGTTAAAATTCTCGAAAAATCGTAAAATAGGGTTTTTCGATATGCACCGTCGTTCGAGCAAAAGCTTAGAAACAAGCGAAAGACGGTGTTTCGCTCGAGCGAAGGCCTAGCGACAAGCTAATGAAGTCCATTCTATTTGTCGCTCGAGCAACAACTTGGTGGCAGGCTAGCGAAATTTTAACAACTTTTCTTTTGTTCCAACGACGTTTCCCAATGACCTTTGAATTTAAATAATCTACCACTCGGCCCTTTGACTTTTTCAATTATATTTTTGTTTACAGACTATCAACAACTTTAAAACCTAACAAATGTAAATGCAATTAACAAATCGTTTCATCTAACTATGACTTTCGCCTCCTAAATTTACTAGTTTTGATGCTTCAACTAGAACAACAGAAGAAATAGTTATTTGAGAGTAAGATATTTGACGTGCATGCCTCTTTCTTCAAATGTGGGGATATTTATCAATTTCTCTTTAAGTGTTGGAGTAGTTTGGTCATTTTCAAGTTGTACTAAATGCGTGACACCTTATTGGTTATTTTGCAATTGTTTTGATTAGGAGTCGTACTTTATTCATTTGTCCATGTGCTTCTTATTGATAGTCTATAGCCAGTTTGTTTATGAAAGAAAGTTCGAGACTCTTAGGCAAGCCTTTTGCATCCTTGTTCCTTTAGCATGTTGCTTTCCACCTCACTGATGGGTAAATCTGTTGTTATGGGATGTAAAATATACGAAAAAGGTTGTTTTTATATAGAAATCAAATGGCTAAAGTTTAACCTGCAGGAGCGTAGTTAAACCACAATTATATGAATAAAAATGTGCAGTGTTATCACCACACAAAACCAGAAAAGAAGAAGAAGAATATGAAAAACGAAAATTTGAGGCAAATAATGTCACTTTCTACTTAAGACAATATTGCACAACGGTGCTTATGGTTTACGACACTTGTCTCCCAAGATACAACGGATTCGACTTGTGGAAGTAGCACTACAAACCATAAGCTCCAGCAAACTTTCGACGTAGTTTCTCTCTCTACAAGGAAGTGGAATAAAGTGAAGAAGAAAGAAGAATTAAAGGAGTTTTGATGATATTCAATGCAAAGTATGATTATGGTGTGTAAAATGGTTGTCTATAGGGTCCTTTTTATAGAGATTGAGCGAGCCAAAACACAACAGACGCGGGAATCCATTTTCGCCCACCATCTCGCTCGAGCGATACTTTCAAAGAGTTGGTCGCTTGCTTTTCGCTCGACATTGCTCGAGCAAAACACATGTCGCTCGAGCGACAGTGTTAGCTAGCTTCCTCTAAATTCCTTTCAACTTGGACCGCAATTTCTCGTTATCCGAAATTGGTTTCAACATGTCAAATATACATGAAAATCAAAATTCTCTTTCAGGGTGTTGCCCCCGAGTCCCTCACGAGGGTTCTCCGGTATCTTGATCGGGAAGGTCGATCCCCGTTTCTAAGCGGTGAAGCAGCAAATCATTTGTATAAACAAATCAGGTCTCAATATTTGGCCAAAGTTGACACGAAGTCTAACTTTGGTTTTCAACACTTAACCAATTTTTTTTCGAGTTTTAAACCAATTCCAACAAAATCTTGCGAGGTGTATTCCTTGGTTCAACAGTACTTACAAGGTCCTTTGGTATTATACACGCATTTGAACTTTCCTACTGTATAAAGTATGTTCTTATTTTCCAATTTCAAGAATTTTCATTTTTTATTAATTTTTCTGTTAAAATAACTATGTGGAAATATACTGTAATAGATAAATATTTATCATGTATGTTAGGATATTAATAATTAATTTACAATACAAAGTGATCTTACTCAAATATTGAGCAAACAATTGAGGGAATAAAAGAATAACAATCAAAGGATGGCTTGAAACTCTAACCGACTAAAGAAAATAAAACATAATAAACTATAATTAAAGGATTATGAAAAAATAGAATGAATGAGGCAGAAGAAGAGATCGGGTTTGTATCACTGATTTATTGAAATTTTCGCTGATTAGTAGGCAACTCCATTTTGCCAAAATTTGTAATTTTTCACTTGACTTTTTCAAAACTTCATTCACTCAAAAATTGATATTTCATGAAGAAAGCTTATCTATAATTTCGCTTAGTTAAAAATACCAGAAATTAAAAAAAATCAATAAAATAAAATGGTTCTCATTTTTCTTTAAACCAAGTATTGTTTAGTAAACACTTTTTTTGTCCAGCTATAATTTTATATAACTGCTTGTTTTTTGTTTCAGGTTATGAAGTCATTAATCAATTTTGTGCAAGTTAATAAGAAGAACTTAGAAGGTAAGACGGCTTTGGATATCCTAAAACCTGAAAATGTTGAAGCAAGGAAAATTTTAGTAAGCTCAGGAGCTAAAGAAGGTTCATCACTTGTTGATGATGCCACCATTTGTGAAAATTACTTGAAGTCAAATACAAAGATGAGAGATTTTTTTTTCAAATTTGGTGCTTACCTGGAGTTCGGCTTGTCAGGAAATATGCGAAACGCTATCCTAGTAGTAGTTGTGCTTATTGCAGCTGCTGCGTTTCAAGCCATCCTCACTCCCCCTTTTGGGATTTCTCACAATGATACCACTCATGTTTTTCCCAGCATCACAAATGTTTATAATGATACTACTTCAACCAATTCAACTAGCACCAACTTCAACAAAATCCCAAGGATCGCAGAAGTAAGTATGATTTGCAACACAATTGCCATCGGTCTTGCAATGGGAACGTGTGTAATACTTACTATTGATCAACTCCAACTATTTCTCTGGCTATCACTTGCTCTATTTTCGGCAGGCTATGCAGCATTGGCATATGGATTATACCCAGGTACAGAAACTAATTTTATCCCGGTTGCAGTTGGGTCATTAATCATACTGCCTTCCTTGATAATACTTCCCTGGAAGATCATACTATTCAAAGGGCTAATAAGAGGTGAAAACTACTACGAATACAACCTTGATGAGGTGAAATATCTCATATTTGTTAGCACATTTGTATTTCAAGGATACGTATTGACTCTGATGGCTAAAATGAAAGCATCACGATGAAGGTACTGCATCAAATGTTTTGTCATATGCCTCACAGTCAATATTTCAAAGAGCACATTAATCGAGTAACTACATATTGATTGGAAGGCCAGGGAAAATAATTTTCAGTTTAAGCTTAAAGATAGTAGCATGTTGTCACGCATTTTCTATAACGTGATTTATACCGCAAATGTACGATGTCACGTTTTGTAATATAGTAATGGAATTAAGATGTCGAGCCCACAGTGATTGTAATTAAATTTATACTAAGTACTACAATTGTGTAACTTCTGCTTTATCTAGACAAATGAAATTTATGATCAATATTGTTAACTAATCTAACGATGATTGTGATGAATTCAATGGATGCAAGTTATATGAATTAATCAATATAAGAATGATTTGTGGAATAATTTCACCTAACTATAAATTATGTCGAGTTATTCTAATCAATTTTTCATGTTCAAAAGCAAGAATCCTAATATATTTCTCTCCCCTCTCTCGAGTGCAGACTAGAAATTAATTCTAGATTTCAATTTCAATATCTCTATTCCGAATTAAAATCAAAGATTTATCAAATCCATGATTTTATTATGGAGTAAGCTTCATAGATCGTATACTTTTCTCGAAATTCATAGAATCTATGTTGTATCAATCCTATGATCGTGCCTAAATTTTCCTCCCACGAGTACCAAAATTGACTAGCATCTATTTATTCAATTAGTGATCAATTAATTGAAAGCATTAAAATCATGACACAATTAAACATATGTGAAAAATCAAATAAAAATAATTATGATAAAATCAAATCATAATCTCAAGTTTGGTTGTATCAAACCCTAGAATATGAATTTAATTCAAGATTTAATCTATAGAAATACTCAAATTCATATAAGAATACATAGGGAAGAGAATAGAAAAGCTAGGATGTAAATCTTCAATTTCTTCTCTTGATGTAGTTCTTGCCTCCCTTGTATTTCTTGAATCTTTTGATGTTTTGCCTCCTTGATTGTGTATCTTGCTCCCCTTAAATTCTCCTCCAAATTCCTCTCTAGAAAATAGGTCTTTGATGTTTGCCATATCATTATTTCACTCTTTTACTCCCCAAAATCGACCCCCCTTTTATATTGAAGGCTTACGTTCAAAGTCCTTCCATACTCATATTTTTACTTCTCCAACTGACTTGACCATCGAAATGCTTGCGGTCAACTCCACCCCCACCAAAGGAGGCCATGCACGTGTGGCTAATGATTTGTCCAGGTATGTATGAACACAACTTGCATAGACGTGAGAGGTCTTGGGATCTGCTGACCACATTAGATGTACATTTTTTGAGGTCAGCAACACATATAAATCATGCTTCTCCAATTCTTATAATTCAATGTGAAGTTGAAGTTGCTGGTTCTGTAAATCTGAACCAAAGGATTTTGATAAGGCATCCCAAACGGCAAAGGACGAATCAAGTCCAATCACATAAGGAAAAATCTCTTCACTTAGTGAGGACAATAACCAAGCAATGAGCATTTGATCATTTTTATACCGGTTGAGATATTCAGGGTTGGGTGTTATCTCAAATGGATTGGTGGTGGTAGTAATGATTTTGGGTGGTGCAAATCAGGTCCATCAATAAAACCTTTAAGGTTTTGATAATTAAGTGGTGGAAATAATTGAGTTTTCCAAGCTAAATAATTTTTGGAATTAAGTTTTATAGCAAAAGAATGATGGGATGATGTTGTAGAGGGTGAAGCAGATGAAGGAAGAACAATAGTTGTTGACAGCGGCGAATTCGGCATGAATGTTCAACTAGGGCGAAAGTTGACTTTGATTGTTGACTGTCGACAATCAACGATCGTAATATCCAAATCCATCAAACCCAAACTAACTACCAAATCCAACCTAAATTCCGCCAACCCAAATCCAGCAATAAAAACCCAAACCAAATTTCGTCAGACACAAATCCAACCCAATTTATCAAACCCAAGTCCAAATCTAATATCCAAATCCAACTCAAATCCAACAATGAAAATCCAATACAAAATTCTTCAGTCCCAGTCGTAAATTGAATCCAATAATGAAAATCAAACACAAATTCTATCAAATCCATATCCAACAGGCAACGACAACAATTTAAATCCAGCCCAAATTTGATGAAGCTCAAATCTAACAATCAAAATCAAACCTATATCCAATAATAAAACCCAACTTAAAAATTACAACCGCACACGGCACAACACAAGTCATAATCACAAGACTCACAAGTGAATCAACTGAAGTTACTGAACGAGTGAACGGTGAAGACTAAAGACAAAAACAGAACTTACCAAAGTCAAAGTGGCGAAGTCCGAACCCGCAGCCGCACTCAGCCAGTTACAGAAACAGAGAAACCTTGACGACGCCGGACTCAATCAGTGAACTCCAAGTCTCCAACGCCGGAGCCGATTTTTGCTTCTGCCTTCAAGTTCGATTGGAAATTTGAAAATTTCAAATGGAAATTGAAATTTAGGAGTAAGGGTTTGCGAATAATCGACGCTTTCTAGTCTCTCCTCTCCTCCTCCTCAATTTGCCGGTGTTGGGAGAATGAAATTGGGTTAGTAGAGCCATGACTCATGGACTGAACTGAACTGGACTGGACGATTTGGGCATGTTGCCAATTTTTTTAAAGGACCCGCCAGCAACAACCAACAAGCCCAAGTCCTGTAAGGCTGCAATTGATTCTTTCTTCCTTCCCTCTATCCCCCGGCTAGCGCTCCACAGACCACAGCTCAAACTTCCGACGGATCCAGCTAGAGCGGCCGCCCTAGCTGGATTCGCCGCTGGTTGTTGAGGTGTTTGACATATTGTTGCCTATTGCTCTGATACCATGTAGAGGAAAATGATGAAAAGTAAAATTTGTTTTTAATATATTTGAATGACAGTAGACAAAACCTATTTATACAAGTCTATGAGATAAGAATACAACAAACACAGAGATAAGAAAGTGGCAAACACAGAAACTAACCTAATCAACTCCTAATGTTAATCACCTTATACACGGTAATTGATATACTATCAATAACAGAAAGAATAATATCCCTTAACCTTAACACAACCAAATTTTTGATTTTCGATTTTATTTATTTTTGACTTCTTATTTTATTTTATCTTTTGAAATTTGTTTATTTCTTAAGAAAAAATGGAGATTCAAGATGAAGTTCAGTAAAATTAGCCCTTGTTTGAACCTCATTTTGGGGAAAACAATATTTTGGAATATTGGTTTTTTTGGAGAATATGTGATTAAAAATAATAAATAAATTTGAATTTACATGTAAAATTATCTTATAAGAAAATGTGTGGTTGAAAATGAGTTTTTAAAAAATGAAGCCCAAACAAGGGTTATATGAGTAATTTCATTTCTTAAATACTTCATCATTTCTTGACTAGTCTTAAAAATTACTCAATAACTTGTTCAAAATGTAAGTTGAGACCTATTGTACAAAAGATTCACTTGTTAAGTAACTTTTATACTTTAGCCAAATATAAACTTGTAAACTATCATATCGAGTCATATCTAACATAGAAAATACATTTTTAAAATATCTATAAACAACTGGAATGCACCTACATTTATCCAATATTGTCTAATGCAACACCATCTATAGTTCAAAATGTTGCGATCATCGAAAATTCTAGATAATCTAGGTGTATATTCTCTTGCACTCCACTAAATTCTTTTGAATCCAAGCAAAGATTCTACTATTGGCTAGAGGTTTCTTACTCAAAGAATCCTTGGCTTAGTTTCGTTGAATCATCGTGAATTTAGTATGGTATTATTGCACGACAATCAATTGGAGAACTAGATCTGCCCACAAATCTGTAAAGCATACACAACATTATTAAAAAGAACACTTTTATCATCTACCCATTTATATAAAAGAAAAAATTGTATTCATCTACTCTACATAATTCATGTCACTACCTTAGTTCAAACTCAAGACAGCTCTGTTGCATATTCACCAAATATTTGATCTGCGTCACAGATCAATGACTAAACAAGGAAAAAGAAATAAAAGAAGCCGGTCAACTTAAATTATTTTGTCTTTGAAAATTGAAAGATAACTGGTAGGAACGAGAGTAACTTATAATTTTAAATTGTTATGTTCTTTAACAAAAATTCAAAGTGATAAAGAAAATGGGTTTGGATTACATTTATAGTTTGTTTTCATTGTATTAAATTGATTTGGAATGGGTTTAGAATGATTTATGTTTTTCACAACTTTTTTGTAATTTTGATTGTGCCAACAATTTCTAATGTCTATGACTTTGCGTCCACCAGTGCTAAACTGCTAACAAGATTGATCTTTGAAATGGAATCCAAAACCTTAATAAACCCAAATTTATCTAATTACGAGTTCTGACTTAATATTCAATTAATTGCGAGCTTTAATTATTATACTAAAAAAATGTTAACGTCTATATTTTAACCTAATTTTCTCAATTTTTTTTTGCAGGACATCCACTATTGTGTTTATTCCCATTCCCATTCACTTTCCAACAATCAATTGAAGTAACTATATTTTTCTTCCATTAGATTTCGAAGTTGGGAACTAATCATGATTCATTCAAGAACTTGTGAATTTTTTAAGTATAAGTATTTGCTCATTATGTATCGGTTAAATTCTGGTTAGATTATATTGATTGTAATATTTTTATTATTTAACTAATGTTAAATATTGAATATTTTGGACCAATGATAAATCTAAAAAGTTTCGTTTTATATATTTTCTATCCAACATTTCATAGCATTTTCATTTCCTACTTTTAAAAAAAAAATAATAATGCTTTCATGTCTCGTATATATTTCGTTTTCGTTACCATTTCCCTTTCCTGCAACGTAGATTAATAAAGCTTTCAAATGTTATAATTCAACCCAAATATCAAATTAGTGAAAACGAGACCTCCTGTTTGACAATTATTTTACGAACCTGGGAAGACTTGAGACTTTAACTCATATATTGAGACTTGAACTCTGGCACATTAAGAAGCAGCTTTAACAACTGAGGAATAAATTCATTGAATGTATCGATACAGAAATTGTAATATATATTATAAATTAAAAAATAAAGAGAGAAGAAAATAAAGAAACCAATAAACTTGTTTGTTTTATTTAGAATCAAAGCCCTATAAAATTTAATTTGACTAAAAGTATTTATAATTATATACCTCCCAAACAAAGGCGATAATCACTCCGATACCTTAATTGAATACTATAGCGAACTAAATTGGAACTTCTTTGTCTTCTTTTCTAATGTCGGCTGATTAATTTTTGATAGTAGACTTGTTCATGAATAAAGCTATATACAGTAGCCAATACATCTGTGGTAAGTAAATCGTGGTAAAAAAGTCTCTTTTTTTATGTTGGGATTGATTCAAATTAGTAGTATTACAAGTGTGTGAGACGAAATAAGAATTCTCTTAAAGTTATGTAATCAAGCGATAAATTAAAGGTGGTAACAAGAATATAGAAATAAAGAAAATAGAATTCTTGTTGAATAAGGAAATAGTTTTTTCTACGAAATTACAAATGCTATAATTAATGCTTTTGCTTTGCATTCAACCACACTTTAATGGATGCCTTTTACAACACAATAATGGGTTTCACGCGTCACAGACACGGCCAGAGTGCAATTTACGCTCAAAATGGTTTTCTTTCACCAGTGAAAAAGTGTGTTAGAGAAAAAGAAAGTGGTGAGAAAAAATTTGTGAGAAATTTAGAAAAATTTGTGTAAGGAACACTTGGTAAAGAAAGAACTTTTTCCCAACATTTGAAAGGAAAGTAAGAGTTTTCAGGTAATGGAATACTGAGTCATAGAGAAAGTAACTTCTTTTAAAGATACGGAAACAGCAGGTGAGAAAATTATGGATTTTGTGTGGCCTACAAAACGTGTTTGATATCAATATCCCACATATATAAAAAGAGTGAAGATGTTTATTACTGTAGAAAGTATTCGTTATCACGTGGACGATTGACATCTGTCAACAATTTAAACATAAACGGTGTCCTTTTTATATACCATGTGGTTTGAATTTTTTAATAGCGGTGCTATTTAATTTTTATTTTGCTATATATTACTTAAAAAAAAAAATTATTTAATTTTTATTTTGCTCTATACACTCCAAAAAAAATAACTAGATATTTTTGTAAAAAAAAAAAAAAAAAAAACAAACAAACAAAAAAAAAAAAAAAATTGTGTCGCACTGTGCGACACAGTGCGATGCAGTGCCTCGCATTGTGCGAGGCACTGCCTCGCCTTGTGCATGTCGGCATGTCTCGCATTATGCAAGGCAGTCAAAATTGGAAAAGAGTGAATATGGTTTTCCCACCTAATTTATCAAACTGGTTTAGCAATACTATTTTATTTTTTTTTGTCAAAAATGTCGGCTGACCACGGAAGTGTTTGCTTTTTCTTTTTTTTTTCCCTCAAAAACTTATGTTTTCGCCTTCATTTGCGGGCTTAATTCGGGATATCAAACGAAGTCGAAATATTACATTCTTAATATCATTTTGAAGAACTCACGGCCTAATATTTCACGACGTTGATGGTGTGTGAAACGGCCAATCGTAGCGAAAGTTACGTTACGTCAAAATACGCCGTTCCAAACTAAAATTTCGATAACAAACTAACTTTACAAATTGTTCGACGATTGTACGCTAGCCGAATCCATAAATCTTCTATATCCTCTCGGAACTCATTTCGAGAATTATATCACAGATATATCGAATGATCTAAATGAATATCGAAAATAGTTAAACGGACGTCAAACGCGTGTGTTAAAAAAGACGTATAACTCGTCTTTTTGAATATATTACTTATATTTTTGTCTTCATTGTCGGGCTAATTACGGAATATCAAACGAAATCGAAATATTACATTCTTAACATTATTTTGAAGTACTCACGGTCTATTATTTCACGACGTTGATGGTGTGCAAAACGGTCAATCGTAGCAAATGTTACGGCGCGTCAAAGTAGGCCGTTGCAAACTAATATTTCGAGAATTTCGATAACAAGCTAATTTTAAAAATTCCTAGACGATTGTATGCTGGTCGAATCGATAAATGTTCTATATCATCTCGAAACTCATTTCGAGAACTATATCATAGATATATCGAATGATCTAAATGAATATAAAAAATAGTTAAACGAACGTCAAACGTGTGTGTTCAAAAAAACGTGTAACTTATCTTTTTAATAAAACTTATATTTTTTCTTCATTTTCGGGTTCATTAGGGAATATCAAACGAAGTCGAAATATTACATTCTTAATATTATTTTGAAGTACTCACGGCCTATCATTTCATGATGTTAATGTGTGCGAAATGGCCAATCGTGGCAAATGTTACGGCCCATCAAAGTAGGTCGTTTCAAACTAATATTTTGAGAATCGATAACAAGCTAACTTGAAAAATTTCTAAATGATTGTACGCTGGTCGAATCGATAAATCTTCTATATCATTTAGACTTCGTTTGATATTAAGAATATAATATTTCGATTTCGTTTGAATTTTTAAAGTTAGATTGTTATCAAAATTCTCGAAATATTAGTTTGAAACGACTTACTTTGAAGCGCCGTAACATTTGCTACGATTGACCGTTTCGCACACCATCAATGTCGTGAAATAATAGGCTGTGAGTACTTGAAAATGATATTAAGAATGTAATATTTTGACTTCGTTTGATATTCCGTAATGAGCCATAAACATTCAAAAAAATTTCTCATTTATCCTGTACTTTTAATCATTTTAATTTGAATATAGTTATAAAATAAAATGAAATTCTACCCAGTTATAATGTTTCAAAACCGTTGGCTTCATATTCATTGAAATCTTCATTTTTTTTTTTATATTTTGTATATTCGGTTCTACAACATAATATGTCTATTGATTATACAGTTGTAATATGTAGTTCTTTTTCTTATTGTATTCATACATAACATAAGGTACACATATATAGCTATTCACATTGGTGAACAAGTTATTATCTTTTCACTCATTCTATAAATAACACATTATTTTCCCTACTGCTTTAACAGAAATGAATCCAAAAATGTATTTATATGTTGAAAACGAAATTTTTTTCTATCTTATTTCACACCTCAAAATAAAACATAATTTCACGCATTTAACATACTAACACTTCCTACAAAATAACCTAACCCGTACATCGTACGGGCAACAACTAGTGATCAGAATAAAAGGCAACTGTTGGTCCCTGATATATATTTCGAACACAAAGAAAGTAAAATTGCAAAAAGCAAAAATGAACACGAAAGATTGTTTCGCCACAAAGGGCCTGAATGTTCAGCCATAAGACTTACTTACCACATTGAGCATTTATAAAGTAGATAGGGCCCTAGATCCACTAGAATCATCCAGAACAGTTACACATGTATGAAGAAATCATGGATTTTTTTACTGTTTTCTCTCGCCTCAAATCACTCAGGGTGCATTTGATTGCAAGAGTGGAATTTGGGTGGAAAGAAAACGAATTGCAGGGAATTGAATTGTCTAGAATTTGTTTTAGAGAGAATTGTAATTAATGGTATTTGATTGGTTTAATTTTTCACCTAATCCGTTAGGCTTTGTTTTTCATGCAAATTGTTACTTTTTAGGATAATTTTTTTTTTACAATCTATATTAAAAAAATTTTGGATTGCAAAAAAGTAAAAAAAAAAAATTTGAAATTTTTTTTTATTCGTTTGACTTTATTTTTCATGCAAATTGTCAATTAAATGTATTAATTTTTTTACCATTGGATTTAGAATATGTTTCCATTGCCAAAAAGTAAAAAAAAAAAAACGGAAAACACTTTCCCACCAAAATCATGAAAAAATAAAAGGTGAAAAATGTGTTTTAAATGATTGTACCTAGAAAATGGGTGAAAATAAATTCCATGGAAAAGTTATGCAATCAAACACCAAAATTAAACATGAAAAAAGAATTTATTTTCCTTTTCCACCCTTTTCCATGCTAATCAAACAGTGTCTCAGATTACAATATACAAGAATCACTCAGATTACAGAGATTGAATCACATCACTAAGAACACATAGAATGGCAGAGGGAAAAAATGAAACCCTTCACACACATATTTCACTCGTATCCCACAGAATCAAGTCCAATGAGTCTTTAATGCACAAGTTAAACAGTCATAGATCAATGGTTGGGAGATGGCGAGATGTATGGCCAGATCACCGACGCAAGAAGGTGAAGAGGCGTGTATATAAGGAACATGATTTCATTTAAGTGGGCTAAAAAATCAGAAACAATAATACAAGCTCAAACACAAAAGAGAACCAAGAACTGCGAGGTAGCCCATAAACTTAAAAACAACGATTGGAAAGTTCATGTTTTTAATCTAATCACGGCTACTAGAAAAAAAAAAAAGCACTCTTCATTTTATCATACCCTAGGCTCTTCTATATTGATTAGTTCGTATAACTTGCATTTATTCATTGAATCGTCACAATTATTCCTAGTTTAGATAAAATATTTATTCAAAAATTCATTTATCTATATCAAGTAGATGTTTCAGGATTATAGTACTTAGTATAAAATTAACTTACAATCATTGTGAGTCCGACACTCCAACTCTATTCATATATTACATAACTTGACGTTGTACACTTTCAATATAATTTACGTTGTAGAAAATGCGTAACATAAATCTTTTTGTAATTATTATGATTCTTTAATTAGCTAATAGGTAAAATAAATTTGATC
Source organism: Osmanthus fragrans (assembly GCA_019395295.1). NCBI lineage: Eukaryota > Viridiplantae > Streptophyta > Magnoliopsida > Lamiales > Oleaceae > Osmanthus > Osmanthus fragrans. The sequence continues at coordinate 22,521,043 of CM033359.1, read as the reverse complement.
AGTAAAATATCTCGGTAAATTGGGAGATTAAGAACGAACTAAGTAATGAACTTGATTTTGTGATGGGACCCATCGTTGTGAAAAAAGGTAAAGTGGCTACTTAAGTACTTTTGTTGAACAATTAAAATTTGAACTCAGTGTTTAGCAACGACTAAATTTCGTCATATGTCATTGGTTTACTGAACCATTGTAGAAAATGGTACTTAAATAATTAGAGAGGAAAAATAATTGTTTATGCCTGTATCTAGTTATCAGATCTCGAATGGGAAAAAATATATGCAAGGAAGGTTAGAGAAAAATATAGATTGATTTCTGTGATTGTATATATTCCGAGTGTGCTGTCTTTTTTCTTTAGTGAAAATGTAAAAACTAGTGATTAGATTATATAGTCTAGGGTCGACTAATTATGGTTTAATTATTAAACTTGAATAATACATATCCAATCAGGTCCTGCGGTGGCTCTATAAAGTATTGAGACTTACTTACGATTATTATAAAGGTTTTGGACTTAATTACAATTATTATAAAGTTTTCAACTTAATTATAATTGTAATTATAAACTTATTATAAAGTTGTAATTGTAATTGCCTTTGTAATAACTCGGTTAGTGAGAAGATAAAGCGTTTGCTTATTTTTAATTTAATCCAACGCTATATGATAGAAGAAAAAGCAACAATAAGGAAATTCAGTGACAGACTGACAGTGGAAGGTGCTGAGAAAGCGGGGTTATTAATCCATGCACGTAAACTTCACCTATTTATATTCTAGTGATTTTGTCCTTTAGGTGAGGAAAATTTAAATGTACGGAGTTAGCGAGAAGGTAATGCATTTGCTTATTTTTTATTTTAATGAAATGCAATAGGATAGAAGTTGAACAGTATTCGTTCTTGTGAATTCTTGATATCAGACCATCTGGAGTTTGCATAATGAACACTGTTGAAGATCCAGATATCGTTGACTTGTACACAAAAATACGCAATGATCACCACTACTTGGAAGTCCCCAGTGAGATGCCATTTGTGGAGTCACCTCTTCATACTGCTGCTTCAGAAGGCCGTACCCGCCTTGCTCTTGAAATCTTGAGGCTAAAGCCTTCGCTGGGGAAGAAATTGAACCTTGATGGTCTTAGTCCACTGCACCTGGCTTTGGATAAGGGACACACCAAGACTGTGAAACGATTCGTCAAGCATGATCCGGACCTCGTTCGTGTCCCAGGGAGGGAAGGGATCACTCTTTTGCATTACGCAGTGGAAAAGGACGAAATTGATCTTTTGATTTATTTTCTTCTCGTATGTCCACTCTCAATATTTGACGTGACCGTTCGAGATGAGACTGCTGCGCATATTGCTGTAAGAAACAACAATTTTAGAGCTTTTACGGTTTTGCTTGGCTGGGCTAGGAGGACCAATAATACAACTGTGTTTGGCTGGAGAAACGAGGACGGCAATAGCGTGATGCATCTTGCAGCATTAACTAACCAACCGGAGGTATGTTCCTATTCCTTTATTAAACTTGAAGCTGAACACTACCCGCTGCTAAGAAGTGACGACATGGCTCATGTGAGGTTTGTCCAAACCATTGTCCAAATTATTTTATTGTGAGAAAGTTTGATAGAAAATTAATTCGGAGAAAAATGAGTTTTAAAAAATATGTACCATATAAAACTTAAAAGTCCCACATCCGAGTTGAGATTTACTTGGACGGAGTCTCATATACTAGATCTTCACTCAATTTCAAGGTTTAGAGTACAAATGGATGGTTACAACATTTAAGCATAGCGTGAGATCACTTTTAGAGCCCCAAATTTCATTGTGGAACAATCAAAATTATTTAGTTATTTGGTAAATTTGGTATAATTCTAATTTTAAAAGAATAATGAGCAGCAGATTTGAGAAGCTTATCCAATTACCCATCATTCATTTTGACCCCTATGAATAAAATTGGTACTTATTGACAGTCTAAATTCAATTAAATGAGTTTATTGATAAAATAATTACAATCGAATATCAATGTAAATACATTAACAGATCTTTTCATCTAACTATGACTTTTACCTCCTAAATTTACTAGTTTTGATGCTTCAACTAGAACAACAGAAAAAATAGCTATTTTAGAGTAAAATATTTGACATGCATGTCTCTTTCTTCAAATGTGGGGATATTGATAGATTTCCCTCCAAGCGTTGGGGTAGTTTGGTCATTTTCAAATTGTGCTAGATGCGCGACACCTTATTTGTTATTTTCTTACTGATTCGGTTATGAGTCACGCTTTATTCATTTGTCCATATACTTTTTATTGATACCCTGTAGTTAGTCTGTTTATGAAAAATAGTTCGAGACTCTTAGGCGAGCCTTTTGCATCCTTGTGCCTTTCGCGTGTTGCTTTCCACCTCCCCTGATGGGTAAATCTCGCAAGATGTATTCTTTGTTTCAACAGGACTTCCGAGCCTAAAAACTCCATTATTCCAAAATCTGTAAATTTTTAACATTCTAGACTTTGTAAAAATAACATTAAGGATCAAAGTCCTAATCCACCTTTGACACCTACAAGTTTGACTGGAAACATCAAATTGATACATCATGCAGAAAGCTTAGTTAAATTTACCAGAAATTAATAAAAATCAATAAAATAAAATGGTTCTCATTTTTCTTTGAACCAGGTATTGTTTGGGAAAAACTTTTTTTGTTAAGTTATAATTTTATGAAACTTCTTCTTTATGGTTTCAGGTAATGATGTCGTTAATCAGGTATGTGCACGTGAATCAGAAGAACTTAGAAGGTAAGACGGCATTGGATAGCCTAAAACCTGAAAATGTAGAAGCAAGGAAAATTTTAATAAGCGAAGGTTTATCACTTGTCGATGATGCCACCAGTTGTGAAAATTATTTGAAGTCAAATATGACGATGAAAGAAATGTTACTCCAATTTGGAGCTTACCTGGAGTACGGCTTGTCAGGAAATATGCGAAACGCTATCCTAGTAGTAGTAGTGCTTATTGCAACTGCTGCGTTCCAAGCCACTCTCACTCCCCCTTTTGGGATTTCTCAAAGTGGTTCCACTCCTGCTTTTCCCAGCTTCACATCTGTTTATAATGATACTAATTCAACTAGCACCGACTTCAACAAAGTAGCCCCAGGGATCACAAACGTAAGTATGGTTTACAACACATCTGCCTTTGGTCTTGCAATGGGAACGTGTGTGATACTTACACTTGCACCATTCCAACTGTTTCTCTGGCTATCTCTTGCTCTATTTTCGGCAAGCTATGCAGCATTGGCATGTGGACTATACCCAGGTACAGGAGCTCCTTTTATTTGGTTTGCAGTTGTGTCATTGATCATACTGCCTTCCTTGATTATAGTTCCCTGGAAGATCATACTAAACAAAGGGGTAATAAGAGATGATAACTACTACGAATACAACCTTGATGAGGTGAAATATCTCATATTTGGTAGCACATTTATGAATCAAGGACTCATACTGACTCGGATGGCTAAAAGGAAAGCATCGCAATGAAGGTACTGCATCAAATGTTCACAGTCAATATTGCAAAAGGCACATTAATCGAGTCACTACATATTGATTGGAAGTCCAAGGAAAATAATTTTCAGCTTAAGCTTAAAGATGGTAGCATGCATGTAACGTCATCTTGATATGAATTGTGTTTTTTCTATAAGGATCTGTAGTGGTTGACAAAGAAAAAATAAAAATGTCTCGTATTAGATTTTATGATATGCGACTTTCTTCGCTTCAGGGTGTATAAGAGAGCCTGGCCGGCTGACCCCCCTTTAAAAAATAAAATAAAAACTACAACTAGAAAAATGGTGATACTCAAATACAAATGATTTCCATTTTTCACTTTTCTGTTTTAGACTGGTTTCCATTTATAAAGTATACATTCTTTTGGTCAATGCAATTATTGAGAAACCCATTTCATCTCAGCGCTCAATGTCTTGCCGTTTTAATTTTCATGTGTTTGAGGAGGTTTTTGACTTTTGTTTGAGCTGTTATCACTTAGCGTTTGCTTAAGCCTCTGTTTGGGAAGAATTTATATGAGTAACGGACAATTGATTAGTATTTGTTGATCCATTAAAATGTGTCACTAATAACGAAATTCGAACAATTTACAAATGATTTATGAATTTGACAAATGGAGGCAAAATTGAAGGGATTGCACTTTGGGCTATGAGGTTGAAATTCACTGATAAACGAAGTTTGTTATATTCGATGGGGGAGCCAAGATTTTTGGTTTGTGAGGCACTATGGCAGTCAGCAGCATTACATTAGCTAGAAGAGAGTGACATAAAAAAATCTAAAAGTTCGCCCTTCCATCTATTTTGATCGTTAAAGTAGTGTAAAATGACAAATTTGATCTCCTCTTTAAATAAACAAAGAAAAAAAAAAAAAAGGGGCAAAACAACCCTGAAAAAGGGAGATCTGATAATTTAAAAAACAGCCATTTTCCATGGTCATGGAGCTCAACCAAAGTTGCAGACAAGAAATTTACCAACCACTCCCTATGTCCTTGAAAACTTTCTAGGTGTTGACCACAAAAATCACAATCAACAAATTCTCTTTACCTAACTACATTTTTTCCCCCTCCTAAATTTAAAGTGCTTGATACTTAACAAGGAACAAGAGGGTAAATATTTATTTGGTTGTGAGATATTTGAATTTATGTGTATTGTTTTTCCTTTAGGCCGGACTTATTTATTGATTTTTCTTGGGACCTTGGGGGCATTTTGGTCTTTTTAAACTACTAATGACAGGTGGCAATACATTTTATAAAGTCCAGTGACTAACAGGGAAACATCTGAAGATTAGTGACCCTCTAAAAACTTTACACAAAGTTTAGTGGCCAATTAGTGAATTAACCTTCCAGTGTAACATCTTTCTCAAATCTATACTTTAGTCCCTGGAGTATTCTTGAGTCATTTCTTGAAATAATTTTGATGCTTTATCTTCCAATTGAACCATTATAATATTCAATCATCATCTTGTGGTCTGAATCAACTATAGGAAAGTTGCAATTAGGTTTCTGAACAATGCTTTTCGCCCTTTTTTGCTTATTTCTTCAATTTTGCTTCTAATCATCGAGTTTTAGCTAACAAATGAAATAAACAATAAATTAAACCATAACACTATATCATGTTATTACTTTTCTTTTCTCTCAATGCCTAGTTTTGGAAGAACTTGAAATCGTTGGTTGAAAGTAATAAGGTCACCTTCCTCCTTCACCCGTCTCCGCCCTAGATCTAGATCTACAGCCGCCGCCCCTTTGGTGGGGTTAACCCGCCACCATGGTTGAACCTCCTGGCCACAATAAAGACCCTACACCATCCAACCTCAACACCTCCTCCCCTACTGCTCCAATTTCCTACGCCGCAGCCGTTTCTTCCTCGCTGATCCGCCACGATCTCGCATCTATACCTGTGATGGATATTGCTGTTTCAATAAGGCAGCCACAATGGAAGGAAGGGAAACACGCTGTGGTATTTTCCCCCCTGGAACTACAGAGATCTGAAGCTCCTCTGCAATTTGCCCTTATTGCAAAATTCTCAAAATCTCGCCCACGAATGGACGTTATTAGACATCATATCAGCACCAAATGGGGGTTATCGGCTATCCCAATCGTCAGCTTCATTGATAGGCGCCATATTCTGATCAAGCTTCAAAACGCAGAGGACTTCTCAAAAACGTGGACGCGGGATTCGCACTCCATCGAAGGCTCTCTATTTCGGCTATTCAAATGGTCAAGGGACTTCAATGCTCAAGAAGAGTCTCCAGTCACTCCGGTTTGGATCAGGTTACCCCTTCTACCATTAAATATCTGCATTCCTTCCTACCTGCAAGCTATTGTGAAACCACTTGGTAAATACCTGGATACAGACCTCCCCACAATTACGTTTACAAGACCTAGTTATGCTAGAGTTTGTGTTGAAATTGATATTTCGGCCGCACAGGCGGATGTAATCTGGATAGGATTGGATAATGGGGAAGGGTTCTGGCAAGAGGTGGTGTATGAGAGATCCCCTAAATATTGTATGCATTGCAGGATACATGGTCATGAGAAACTGGATTGTAAGAGGTTGAATAAACAACATTACAATGTAGTGGATACAAAGCAGACAGATTCTAGAAATAATTCCTCTGGGCCTACTGATAATACAAATAATTTGAAAATGGATATCCCAACAGAGGGAGAAAATGAGAAGAATTTGAATGCTACAACTTAAAATGGAACAAATGGTGGTGTTGAAATGAATCCGACAAATCTGGTTGCACAGGCCAATTCTCAAAATGTAAGCCATAGCCCCACAATGGAGGAATTAAATGTTGTATGACAGGAAGAAATTAGGGAAGAAAATAGTGAAATTAAGGACAAATCCTCCGGAGAAAAGAGTCTCAATAAAGAACCAGGAAAGGAAGTAATTCTTGCTGATACGGGGTTTTTCACCCAGCTAAAAAGGGAGCTTTGGCTTCACCCCAGAGCATGTTCCCCACTCGAGAAATGGATAGCGTTCCTATCAGCAATTCCTTTGACGCCTTGGTGGACACTTTAAACTTGGAGGCCCCATGGCATACTGGTGATACTCAGCCTATAAGACCTGAGAGGGATGAGGTTCATCACTCAGATTCAGATGCTCCAGATATCAGAGCCAATAATCGATGTAATAGGAAGCTCAGTTCCATCTCTGACTTGCTGGTCAGAGATTCCTCTCAAACTTCACTCTGATGAGTGCATTCCTAGTTTGGAATGCTAGGGGGGTTGGCAATGCTACAACAACCCGCCACCTTAAATTACTTTATAGAAAGTATAATATTGCTTTCCTAGCCATTCTCGAACCTATGTTGCCTTTGGATAAAGCCCCTCTTTTTGCCAAAAAATTAGGACTCTCCCAGGTCTGCTCCAATGACATTGAAGGAGGAAAGGTTTGGCTGTGTCTTCCTGACAGTCAGAGCTACACAGTGTTGGGAGCTACAAACCAATTTCTAGCAGTAACTTTGGATTGGAAAGGAGTTACTGTAGTGTTGGTGGTGATTTATGCAAAATGTGATTATTTGTTGAGGAGAGCCCTTTGGTCATCCCTTTCGCCAATTCTGTCTACTACTCTACCTATCATGTTGATAGGGGATTTTAACATTGTGAAAACTGACGAGGAAAAACTTGGAGGTGGTCCAGTTTTGCGTGTTGCTAAACATGATTTTATTCAATTTATTGATACAAATTCATTGTATGATATTCCTTTCTCAGGTTCTCGGTTTACATGGCATCGTAACAGGAATGGTTCGCTATTATGGGAACGCCTTGACAGAGCCCTTGTAAACCATAACTGGATGGTTGCTTTTCCAGACTCTAGGGTGGAACATCTAGAGCGAAACCATTCTGATCACGCACCCCTTCTACTACGCACAGAAGAAGATAATAACAGGGGGCCTGCGAGCTTTAGATTTCAAAGGATGTGGCTACAACACTCGACTTTTCTCCCTATGGTGACAGAATCCTGGAAGAAACCTTGCTCTCTTTCGGGTATAGCTCGAATGTCTTATAAACTGAAGAGATTAAAGGCTGATTTAAAACTATGGAACAAAGTTGTCTTTGGAAATATTTTCCAGAAAATCAATGAAACTCGTGACAAAATCCTTATCCTTGAAAATAATGTTCACTCTGATCACACTGTAGATGCTAATATCACAGCTTTAAAGGGGGGGTTAGATAGGCTCCTACTACAGGAAGAGATTTATAAACGGCAACAGTCACGAATTAAATGGTTGTCTTGTGGAGATAAGAACACTGCCTTTTTTCATGCCTCCGCTAGGCAAAAAAGATCGAAAGCTATGATTTGCAGTATTAACACTGAGGCCGGTATCCTCACCAACCAAACTGATATGCAGGAAGCTGCTATTGATTATTTTAGAAACCATCTCAAAGCTGATGATAATTCAACTACAGATTACAGGGAGATGACTAATCTTATACCAAGATTAGTTACTAAATCTGATAATGACATGCTTTTGAAGGGAAGTCCTTGATGCCATTAAGGATATCTCTGAAGACTCTGCACCAGGGCCTGATGGTTTTACTTCTTCTATTTTCATCCACGCATGGCCAGTAGTAACTGAAGATGTTGTTACGGCAGTTTGTGAATTCTTTAAGGGCAAAGAATTAAATGCTGCAATGGGAGCTTCTATCATTGCTTTGGTTCCTAAATCCGAAAACCCCAGGACTTTTCAAGATTATAGGCCCATAAGTTTATGTCAGGTATTCTACAAAATCATATCCAAAGTGGTGGCCAACCGTTTGATCCTGATTTTACCTAAATTAATTTCAATGAATCAAGGTGGCTTTGTTACTGGTAGAATGATCTCTGAAAATGTTGCTCTAGCCCAGGAATTAGTTCATAATCTGAATAAGCGTTCTCGTGGCGCCAATGTGATAATGAAAATAGACATGGCAAAGGCTTTTGATAGGGTCTCTTGGGGCTACTTGTTAGAAGTGCTAAAGGCATTTGGTTTTGCAGATAGTTGGGTCTCCCTGATTAAGAATGCTATTTCGTCACCACGATTTTCACTTAAAATTAATGGTGTTTTAGCGGGATTTTTCACTCCATCCCGTGGGCTTAGACAAGGCGATCCATTGTCTCCATTATTATTCGTCCTCAGCGAAGAACCACTCAGTAGAGGCCTTACAAAACTTCTGGAAGATGGTAGAACGACTCCTTATCAGGTTCCGGCCACATGTTCTCCCATATCACACCTCCTATATGTAGATGACTTCTTGGTGTTCACTAATGGCACTCGACGTAGCCTTAATAATTTAATGGGATTTCTCCGGCGTTACGAAACTATATCTGGCCAGTTAATTAATGTGGCTAAGAGTTCTTTTATAGTCCACAAGCGAGTGGCAACATCTAGAAAGCATATCATTGCAACTACAACGGGATTTAAAGAAACCTCCCTCCCGTTTACTTATTTGGGAGCCCCTCTTCATTACGGCAAACCCATCTCCTCTATGTTCACTCCTGTACTTGATAAAATCAGGAAAAAATTGGCGGGTTGGAAAGGAAAGCTCCTATCCATGGGTGGTAAGCTCACTCTGATAAAATCAGTATTAAGTTCCATACCTATCTATTTATTTTCTGTAATCACCCCTCCCATAAAAGTTGTTAAAGAGATTCATGCTCTCTTTGCCAACTTTTTTTGGGGAGAATCTGAAGATAGTTTTAAACGTCACTGGGTATCTTGGAATAACATCTGTTATCCTCAAAAGGAAGGAGGCTTGGGTATTCGCTCTCTCTTTGATGTAATCACGGCGCTCCAATGTAAAATGGCTTGGAGAATTACTTCTTCACACTCTCTATGGGCTGACTTCCTTCGACAAAAATATCTCAATCACCACCTGGACATGGCCAACGTACATGTCAGTATTAAAGATTCAGCAATATGGAAACACCTCTCACATCACTTCCCATTCATTTTAGAACATAGCAGATGGCTGATTCGGGATGGCAGTACTCTATTCTGGTATGACAATTGGAGGGGTTCGGGTAGTTTATCTGCCCTTGGTTGGACTATCACTTCCCCAAATTTAAGACTTCATGATGTAGTTTTAAATGACAAATGGAATTTGGATAAGTTATTATCGTTGGGTGGTCCAGCTTTGGTGGAGGAAATTCAGCGTTCACAAGTTCAACTTTGCAAAGGTACTGACGAACTGATTTGGTCCCCTTGCAATGATGGTTTATTCTCTACAAGCTCTGCCTGGTCTCTTATCAGACATACTAGATCTTCTACTCTGCCTTATAGGATCGTCGGGAATCCTAACATTCCTCTAAAAATTTCTATTTTTTGTTGGCGCCTTTGGCATAATGTGGTCCCTGTAGATGAAGTGATCTGGCGTTGTGGGGTCCCTATTGTCTCCAAATGTCAATGCTGTCCACTGGGTCATGAAGAAACAATAGACCATGTCTTTGCAACCAGTGCTATTGCGGTCCAAGCATGGAAATACTTCGGAAATTTATTTGGGGTTAGAGTTTCACCAAACATGTCGTGGCGGTCTACAATGTTACTTTGGCATTCTCTCTTCGGTGGGGCAACACAAGAACATCTTGTAGCTTTACTTATCCCACCACTTCTTTCATGGGAGCTGTGGTTGGCCAGAAATTCTGCAAGATTTAAAGATGAGGCTGTCAACTTGCATAAAATTTGTGTTAAAGTTAATCGTTGGCTTCACGAACTTAATGGTTTTCTCAAACCTAGGAAAACATCTCATTCCTCCTATTTCGCTCAGGTACTTCACATCCCTATAGTTCCAATACGAGTAAAAACCCCATTCCTGGTAAAATGGTTCCCCCCAAAACATGGTTATTACAAACTAAATATAGATGGTGCTAGTACTGGGAACCCAGGCCCGGCAGGTTGTGGTGGGCTACTTCGGGATTGGCAAGGAAAGGTGATTTTTGGTTTTTATCATTATGTGGGAGTTGGTACTAACACTCTAGCAGAAGTATCAGCCTTGAGAATAGGTCTCCAAATATGCTATATCCTTGGCATAGAAAAGATTGCAATAGAAACAGATTCTAAGGTGGTGGTCCATTGGTTTCATCATCAAGTTAACATACCTTGGTCTATTCGCATTATTTGGGAGGATATCTTTGAGTTTGCTCATGTTATGTCCACTGATGTGTCGCACATTTATCGAGAAGCCAACCAGGCGGCTGATTCATTAGCGCGACGTGGAGCTCAAGGTAGTTCAAACTTCTTAGAAACCATATCTAGTTTCCCTATGTATTCTATTGGTTGCATCCGCTTGGATAATTGTAACTTGCCTTGTTTTCGTTTTCCGCAGTAGCAATGAGGTCTATTGTAAGGGAAGTAGTACTTCCTTTTTTACTGCTTTACTTTTACTGATGTAAGGGAAGTAGTACTTCCCCATTTTTAGCATTATTTCACTCTAATTGTAACCACGGTATTCCTCCGCCACATGTGAGGACATATTAATAAAATCTTGGAGGTTCCGCCCTCCTTCTTAAAAAAAAAAAAAAAAAAAAAAAAAAACCATAATTGATAAGAAGAACCACAAAATTTCTATATTTTTAAAGCTCGCATAAATATATAAAATACATTTATCAATAACAAAATGCATTTTATTCGTTGAACAATGTGACAATAGTCCTTTTGCCAATAGGTGGCTCTAAACACCAATTGTTAATTTAATCCATGCCAAATAAAAAGAGGAAAGATAGCAAGGAGGAAGTGAATATTGTTATCTAGCAACTATGGTGCTAGAGCACCAGTATATATGATCACATTTAATAGATTTAATTAAATGAATCATATGATGTTGTATTTAAATGAATCTATCATTAAATGTGATATAATTGCAGTCTAAATTGATGTTTGACACTAATTGTGATGAATAGCATTACTTTGATGAAATTCAATAACCAAGGAATATGACAATAAAACATAGTTTGCATATTAATTCATTCAAGGAGGGATGGAATCAAATCCCTTAGAAACACGAAGCTTGCCTCATTTCTAGAATCTCAGTTTGGTTCAACCGTTTAAGTCGTACGATTTATTGGTGTAGTCGAGCTTTTGACGACCCATGACCTGGCTTTTTTTTTAAATTAATGAAAAAATTTGAAACTTTCCTCCTTTTTAAGACTTGTGATCGACTATTTTTAATATAAACGGAGTTAAAATTGTACATTTTTCCCGAAAATAATAAAAAAAAAAAAAAAAAAAAATTGGCATTTTTGGGACCAATTCTACCCTAGATATGATTTTAGATCTGACTTTTTGGCCTGATTCTTGGCTGAGATTCTTAAATAGAGGTAAAATTGATTCAAAGATGCCATTTGAAATAATATGGAAGAAAGAGGTAGAATCATTAAATTTATACTATAATCGAACATAAATAACTCAATTAAGTAAATTGAAGATGATAGAATCTATGTAGAAATTTGTGTAAAAAAAAAAAATGAAATGAAGTGAGAATTTATTTAGAAAAAAATATGTTCATTTAAAAAAAGTTAAATTTGGACGTTAGAACTTTTGCCTTGGCACCAACGGTCATATGCCATTTGGCTGCCAGCCAACGGAAATAGGAAAACAATTAGTGGCCCATGAGCCACAAGTCGACTCGTGGTCCGTGAGCCTAAGAAGTGTTCACACGCCAGCTTGCAAAAGATAAATGGGGAAATTAGGCTAAATACGGCCTAAAACCAAGCTAATTGATTAATACGCTCATTAAACTTTTATTAACCGTATTTTCTACATGAAAACGGATGGAAATTAATTATGACCACATCTTGGGCTGATTCAACATCATCTTTTTCAATTTCTGAAAATGGTTTAAAGTTTGTGACTGCATCTCGGCTTCGAAATCTTTGGGCCACAATATCGTACGCCTTGGAGGCTCTCGATCACTCAAGGAGAGTTAACGGTAAGTCAATATTTTAATAAAGTTAAATATATTTATCATGAAATTTCAAAATTAGACTCTTCAAGTAAAATTTCGGAGTTTAGAATGAGAAGAATAATTTTACATGGATTAAGACCCGAATTTAGAAGTTTTATCACTACAATACAAGGTTGGCCAGAGCAATCTTTATTACTTAATCTTGAAAATTTGTTGCCCGATCAAGAAGCATTGACCAGAAAAATGTTAGGGGTCTCGATAAAGAAAGAAGAAGAAAAAGCATTATTTAGCTACAAAAGAAGAGGTCAAATTCCCCAGCAAAATTGTAAAGAATTAAAAGAAGGTAAATTTAAAAGATGCATTGAAGGAAGCTACTAGATAAGAGGAGCTCAACAAAATTGCGACAAGAGAGGTAAAAAATATCAAAGATCTAATAACTCGTGTTTTGTATGTGGAAAACGATGTTATTATGCTAGAGATTGTTGATTTAAAAAAGAGTCACGAAAAGGCATATATAGCAACCTCCAACGAGTAAGAGAAGTACAACAGCGAAAAATAATGGGATGTCGAGGCAACAACAACAATAATTGAGCAAAGTTGATAGAAGAAATTAAACTCAAGTGTTAGTGATGAATCTGCATTAGTGGTAGTCCTGCCTGAGCAAATAAATTGCAAAGATGATTTGATTGATAACTCAGGAGAAGATGATTGGATCGATGACTCAGAAGAGGACATTGTGGTTCATGAAGAGTCTTCTTGATGGACTCTGCAGAAGGATGAACTACCAAACTTCGAAGAGGCGTTTGAAGAAGTATATTCTTTGGAGACATCATGGAGAATGGAGCATACACAACAAAGGATGGAGCTGCTAGATTTAAAAGAAACGAAAGACATTTTGCAAGAGGAAATCAAAGTTTTGAGGGTTTAAAGATCTACAAGTAATCATTGATAAAGAAGAGCTTGCAAGAGCAACACAGAATCCTTGGCTAAATGACATGGACCAGAACACACTAGTGGAGGATCGACGTGGAAAACAAGGTATTGAGGTACGTAAAAATTTAATATACTCACAAATAAGAAAATCGGGTAGACATGAGAATTCAAGTACCAAGTATGTCGATCTAAAAATGGATAAAAAGGAAACTATAAAAGAGCCAAATATATTTGAAATCGAGAACTCGTTGAACAAAGGACCGATTGTTTCAAAACCTGTCAAGTTTAAGGAAGATTTGGGCATAACGAAAAAGAAAAAGAGTCAAAATGAAAAGTCGGTGTTGAGAGGGAGATTGTAGAAGTCATCACCAACTTTGAAGAAAAATCTAGAGAATTTGGGATTTTCACCAGCCTGCTTCTTCCACCTTCCCTAACTGACATTTATGAAAAAATCTGGACAATCTGGAGAATTCTATCACTGCTAATTAAAGGAATATTCCAGAATTTGGTTGAACCAATTCCATCGACTTTATGCCATATATATATGCGTTCAGCCCATGAAATTGTGTGAGTGTGAGAGACATAGAGACAGAAAAAGAGAGGCAAGGAAAATTTAGAGAGAAGGTGGAGATAGATACAACTGTATGTATATGTTTAGTGGAAGAAATTAGTGAGAGAATATTAATTAAGTGTTCTTCAAATTAGTGAGGAATTTTTGGAGTGTTTGTCCTACAATAATTTTGTACAAGTATTGCTCCTTAATAAAATAATATTTTTGGTGTTTAAACCTCATCACATTCTTTAAAGAAAACTGTGAAGTTCTTCGAAAGAAAATGGAGGATGCTAAGAAGGAAAAGGCGAAACTTAAAGAGTTAGCCAAAAGAGCTGAAGTTTATGCTGCCAAGGAGGCTACCCTGCTAGCTGATATTCAGAGAACTTATAAAGATTTGGAACAAGCTAAAAAGAATCATCAAGCCTTTGTTGAGAAGTCTGATCACGAGATCTCCAAACTTCGAGAGGAAGTTCAATTGACAAAGTATGAGCAATACATTACTGCTAAAGAGCTTGAATAAGTGACAAATGTCCTTTCCCTTTGTGTACTTTGTAATCTTTACTTCCTTTCTCTAACTTTCATAATGGAGCTTTTTTGGCTGGTTTGCATAGAATCGTTCGTTGGCTTATTATTTTTATTGCTTATTTTTTTTTTATTTAAGCTCAAATCTTTAGTCCTTATCGATATATAAAACACGTTGAAAAGAAGTGACTTTTTACCCGTATAAGGGTTTCGCGATTTTGTACAACACAATATTACAACTTATTCATCAAGATCGCAACATACATCACAATATTCATGGTTACAATCATGTCTTGCTTAGTGAGACACAATTTTAAAAAATATGTGTTTTAGGTCACATTTTATAAGTTACAATCACATAACCTCATAGGTTACAATCACAGGATGTAATAACAATCAGCGCATATATGGACAATTTTCTAAAGACACGTGTAGACACTTGTACATGCATACTTAAAACTATGGATTGCCACGGTTTTGTGATTGGGAGTCACAATCACACAACCCTATAGGTCAAAATCGCACAACACATTAGATCAGAGAATCATAATTTTTGCACAAAATGATTGACAATTTATGCATGTGACCTACCAATAGATGTAAAATCGATACGGAAAATAAGCCCAATTATTCTGGAGAAACTCTGGATAAGAAGGAAAAAAAATATTCTGATGAAATCATGTTGGAAATTTGTGGCCAATTTTTTCATCTATTCTGGATAATCATGTCATGGGATCCGAAATTCAATTTTCTATTTTATAATTTGTGAGAACGTTGGCAGGAAGATAACGGATTGTTTTTTGTTTAGAAAATGATAAGATGAGATAGAATAATCATCAATTATTCTTTATTAATCAACAATTTAAGTTAAATTATTCTCTTATTTAAATCCATATTTCTATAATTTTAGGAAAGGTGATATTGATTTATGACCAGATTTTGTAAGAATTATACAATTTGATATTTTTTAAACTATATTCTTAAAGTACGGTGTATATACTATTTTCACAAAATAATAACCAATATATAAAGGTTTAGACTACTTTTTTTTTTAACAATGATAACTTTTAACAAGGAACATCAAATTCTTAATAACATATTAATGATCATTAAGCTCTAACGAACATATGAATTTTAAGATGGTATATCCAAACGAACAACCATCTTGGGAGCCATATTAAAATATAAATCATATATCGAATAATCATAAAATAAATAACCAATGCATAAGAGTTTTTTTTTTTTTTTTTTTTTTTTTTTTTTTTAGGGAAGGAGGGCGGTACCTCCGAAGTTTTATTAATATGCCCTCACTTGTGGTGGAAGAATACCGTGGTTACATGTGGAAACGATGTAAGCATTAAATAAGGAAGCACTACTTCCCTTACAGTGAACGTGAATGCGAACGAACAAATATAAAGCAGTAAATGAGGAAGTACTACTTCCCTTACAATATTTGTTTAACGTTATGAAAAGCGAAAAGAAGGCAAATTACATTTATCTAAACGAATGCAACCCATTGTAAATACTGGGAAACTAGACATAGATTCTAGGAAATCTGAATGACCTTGAGATCCAAGACGTGCTAAAGAATCAGCCGCCTGATTTGCTTCACGATAAATATGTGATATATCAATAGATATAATCTGAGCAAACTCTAAAATCTCCTCCCAAAGAAGTCGAATAGCCCAAGGTATGGTGACACGATGATGAAACCAATGAACCACCACACTAGAATCCGTTTCTATCTCAATCCTCTCTATGCCAAGGGCATAGCATATTTGAAGGCCTATCTTAAGAGCTGATACCTCCGCGAAAGTGTTTGTACCAACCCCAAGGGAGTGATAGAATCCAAAAATTACCTTTCCCTGCCAATCCCGAAGCAAACCTCCACAACCCGCCGGGCCTGGATTTCCAGCACTAGCACCATCTATATTAAGTTTATAAAAACCATATTGTGGTGGGGACCATCTTACAAAAAATGGAGCTTTGACTCATATAGGCATCACCTGGATGTGTAGTACCTGCGAATAAGAAAAAGAAAGTGACAATTTCTTTGGTTTTAGCATACCGTTCAATTCTTGTAGCCAACGTTTTACTTTAGCACAAACTTTGTGCAAGCTTGCAACCTCGTCCTTAAATCGTGTAGAATTTCTGGCCAACCAAAGCTCCCAGGAAAGTAGAGGTGGGATTAGGAAAGCGATAAGATGTTCTTGTGTAGGCCCACCAAAATGAGTATCCCAAAATAACATTTTAGTCTGCCAGGATATGTTAGTAGGAATTCTAATTCCAAATAATCCCCCGAAATATTGCCATGCTTGAGAAGCTATAGAGCTGGATGAGAAAACATGATCTATCGTTTCTGTATGACCCCGGGAACAGCAGTGACATTTTGAGACCATAGGAATCCCACAACGCCTAACCACTTCATCCACTGGAACCACATTATGCCAAAGGCGCCAACAAAAAATTGAAATTTTTAAAGGCAAGGTGGGGTTCTAAATAATCTTATAAGGTAGAGATGAAGGTCTAGTATTTCTGAGAAGAGACCAAGCTGAGCTAGTAGAAAATAATCCATTGCTGCAAGGGCACCAAATTAATTCATCTGAGCCACTGCGAAGTGGGACCTTGGAACTTTGAATTTCCTCCACTAAATGTGAACCGCCTAAATAAGTAAGTTTTTCCAGATTCCATTTGCCATTTAAAACTACCTCATGAAGTCTTAAATTTGGGGAGATAATTGTCCAGCCAAGTGAAGCTAAAGAACCCGTTCCCCTCCAATTATCATACCAAAATAGAGTACTACCATCGCGTATCAACCATCTGCTATGCTCTAGAATGAATGGAAAAAAATGTGAGATATGTTTCCAGTAGGGCGAATCCTTAAAACTTGCAAAAAAGTTGGACAAGCCCAGATGATGGCTAAGGTACTTTTGCCGCATGAAATCTGCCCAGAGTGACTGAGATGTAATTATTCGCCATGCCATTTTGCACTGAAGCGACTGGATCACATCGAAAAGATTACGAATTCCCAAACCTCCTTCTTCTTGTGGGAAACTAATGTTTTTCCACGAAACCCAATGGCGTTTGCCACCTTCTTCTGATTCTCCCCAGAAAAAGTTGGCAAAAAGAGATTGAATCTCTTTAACGACTTTTATGGGAGGAGTGACCACAGCAAATAAATAGATAGGAATGGAGCTTAACACTGATTTAATTAAAGTAAGCTTCCCACCTATAGATAAAAGCTTTCCTTTCCATCCCGCTAATTTTTTCCTGATTTTGTCAATCATGGGGGTGAACATCGAAGAAACTGGTTTCCTATAATGTAGCGGAGATCCGAGGTAAGTGAAAGGGAGGGAATTTTCTTTGAAACCTGTTATAGAGGCAATGATATGTTTTCTAGAAGTTGCAACTCGTTTGTGGACGATAAAAGAACTCTTGGCCACATTAATTAACTGCCCAGAAGCAGTTTCATACCGACGAAGAAATCCCATTAAAGTATTAAGGCTGCGTCTAGTGCCATTAGTAAACACCAAGAAATCATCTGCATAAAGAAGGTGCGATATAGGGGAGCATGTAGAAGGTACCTGATAAGGAGCGATTCTGCCTTCTGCTAGAAGTTTCGAAAGACCCCTGCTAAGAGGCTCTTCACTGAGAATAAATAGCAATGGTGATAATGGATCGCCCTGTCTAAGTCCACGAGAGGGAGTGAAAAAACCAGCTAATGCACCATTAATTTTAAGTGAATATCGAGGTGAAGTAATAGCATTCTTAATAAGAGATACCCAAGAATCTGTAAATCCAAACGCCCTCAACACTTTTAATAAGTAGTCCCAAGATACCCTATCAAAAGCCTTTGCCATATCCACTTTCATTATCACATTGGCACCTCGGGAACGCTTATTCAAATTATGAACTAACTCCTGAGCTAGTGCAACATTCTCATATATCAGCCTACTAGTAACAAAGCCACCTTGATTCATAGAGATTAATTTAGGTAAAATCAACACCAATCGGTTAGTAACCACTTTGGATATGATTTTGTAAAAGACCTGACATAGACTGATGGGCCTATAATCTTGAAAAATCTTGGGATCATCAGACTTCGGCACCAAAGTAATGATAGAAGCCCCCAAAGCATCATTCAGTAGGTTTTCCATAAAAAATTCTCGGACAGCTGCCACTACATCCTCTGCAACAATAGACCACGCATGGATAAAAATAGATGAGGTGAAACCGTCAGGTCCCGGAGCAGAATCTTCAGGTATTGCTTTAACTGCCGCAAGAACTTCCGCCTCAGAAACCTCATGCATAAGCATGTCATTATCAGCATCTGTAACTAGCCTTGGTATAAGGGACGTCATCTCCCCATATTCTGTTGGGGTAGTAGATTCAGCCTTAAGATGGTTCTTAAAAAAGTCAATAGCAGCTTCCTGAATTTCTTCTTGGTCAGTGATAACACCAGCCTCAGTAGTGATACTGTTTAGCACAGCTTTTGTTCTTTTTTGCCTAGCACAAGCATGAAAGAAGGCTGTGTTCTTGTCCCCACTAGACAACCACTTAACCCGTGATTGTTGACGCTTATAAATCTCCTCTTGTAGCAAAAGTCTATCTAAATCTCCCTTTAAAGCAGTGAGATTGGCATCCAAAGCTTGATCCGTTTGTATCTGGTTTTCTAGCAGAAGAATTTTATCACGAGTTTCATTTATTTTCTGAAAAATATTCCCAAAGACTACTTTGTTCCAGAGTTTTAAATCAGCCTTTAATCTCTTCAATTTATAAGAAACCCGAGCCATACCAAAAAGAGAGCAAGGTCTCATCCAAGATTCTGTAGCCATGGGCAGAAGAGAGGAGTGTTCCAGCCACATCCTTTGGAAGCGAAAACTAGTAGGTCCCCTGGCTTTTACGTCTTCTGTGCGAACAAGAAGTGGTACATGATCGGAATGGTGACGTTCAAGGTGTACAATCATAGAGTCTGGAAAAACAGCCATCCAATTATGGTTGACAAGAGCCCTATCCAGCCGTTCCCATAATAATAAGCCATTCCTATTGCGATGCCATGTAAATCGAGATCCTGTGAAAGGAACATCATACAACGAGTTCGTATCTATAAATTGCACAAAGTCTTGCTTAGCAGCTCGTATAACTGTAGCACCCCCAAGTTTCTCTTCATCAGCTTTCACTATATTAAAATCTCCTACCAACATGATAGGCAAATTAGTAGTTAAAATTGGCATAAGGGAGGACCAAAGAGATCGTCGTAGCACATAATCGCACTTAGCATAAACCACCACAAGCACAACAGTAACTCCCTTCCAATCTAAAATGACTGCTAGAAATTGATCTGTAGCTCCTAACAAAGTAAAGGTTTGGTGACCTGGTAAACATAACCAAACCTTACCTCCTTCGCTTTCATTCGAACAAACCTGTGAGAGGCCAAGCTTTTTGGCAAAACAAGGGGCTTGATCAAAAGGTATCATAGGTTCAAGAATGGCTAGAAAAGCCATATTGTATTTTCGAAAAAGTAATTTAAGGTGGCGGGTTGTTGTTGAATTACCAACCCCCCTCGCATTCCAAATAAGGAATGTACTCATCAGAAAAGCTTTTGAGGGGTATCTCTGACCAGCAGGTCAGAGATCGAAACCAGCTTTCTATTGCGTCTATTATTGGCTCTAATATCTGGTGTATCTGAATCAGAGTGATAAACATCATCCCTTTCAGGTCGTAAATTTTGATCACCATAAATCAGTAATGGGGCTTCCAGATTCAAAGTATCAACTAATGCATCAAAGGAGTTACCTATTGGAACGTCATCAATTTCTCTAGTGGGGATCATGTTCTGAGGTAAAGCCAAAGACCGCCTTTTCACTGTGAGAAATTCCTCATTTGGAGAAGTTTCTGATTCAACCACAACTTCCTGTCTTGAAGTGCTCTTAGAACTCATGTCATCTGCATTATTAGTCTCTACACGATTTTGCTCTTGAAAAATTGCAACGTCCTCCGAAGTTACTGTTTTGTTCTGTCTTTCATCATTTCCAACAAATCCCTCTGGTATTTGACTGCAATTCGACCTTTTGTTATTAACTGATGTATGAACTAGATTTTTAGGGCTCTTTGCAACTATAACATCTTCCACATTCTCATTTGGAGCTTCCAAACTCTGTTCTACGGTGGGATTTTTCGTAGATCCCTTCTGTTTGGAGACTAACAGATTATTATGTTGTTTGTTTAACAGATTACAATCGACTTTCTCGTGACCATGTAGTCGGCAATGAACACAATACTTAGGAGATCTTTCATATACCACTTGTTGCCAGAAACCTTCACCATTGTCATAGCCAATCCAAATGACTTCCTCTCTTGCCACCGAAAGATCGAGTTCTACACATACTCTGGCATAACTGGGTCTTGTAAAAGTGATTGTTGGAAGGTCTGTGTCCAAATATCTACCAAGAGGTCTCACAATAGCTTGCAGGTAAGATGGTATGCAGAAATTTAATGGGAGGAGAGGCAATCTGATCCAAACAGGAGTGACAGGGGACTCCTCATGTGCCTTAAAATCTCTTGACCATTTGAATAGCCGGAACAGGGAACCTTCAATGGCGTGGGAATCACGTGTCCAGGTTTTTGAAAAATCCTCTGCATTGTGAAGCTTAATCAGAACATGGTGCCTATCAATTAGACTCACGATTGGAATAGTTGATAACCCCCATTTGGTGCTGATATGATGGCGAATAACATCCATTCGAGGGCGAGACTTAGAGAATTTCGCAATAAGAGCATGCTGAAGCGGTGTTTCAGATCGCTGTAGTTCAAGTGGGGAAAACACCACAGCATGCTTCCCTTCCTTCCATTGTGGCTGTCTCAAAGAGACGGCTACATCCATCACAGGTATAGAGGAGAGGTCCTGGCGTATCAGAGAAGAGGATACAACAGCTGCATATGAGATTGGAGGGGAGGACATCTGGTTATTTGGATGCTGTGGTGCCGAGTTAACTCTATGGCCAGGCGGCTCAGCCATGGTGGCAGAAACGCCCACCAAGAGAGGGGACGACGGCCTCCGTTTTTGGATGCTTGGGGAAAACCTAGGTCTTGGCGGCGCTTTTTCTCAGAGAACGTTTTTCCAGGTATTGTTATAATGTATATGCAAGTGACCAATGCATAAGAGTTTGAACTATTCTTCCTAACAAGCTATGGCGGAAAGCGAGTGGGGCATGGCGGAGCAAGTGACCAAACAACATGTTGATTTTATTTTATTTTTTTTTTTTTTTCGACTTCTTATTTTATTTTTATGTTTATTTCTTGAGAACAAATGGAGGTTCAAGATGAAGTTCAGTAAACTTAGCTCTTGTTTGAGTCCCGTTTTGGAGAAAAAAAAAAGTATTTTGGAATATTGGTTTTTTGGAAAATATGTCGTTAAAAAATAAAAGAGTTTTGAATTTACACGTAAAATTATTTTATGAGAAAATGTGGTTGAAAAGGAGTTTTGAAAAAAATGGAGACCAAACAAGGGCTATATGAGTAATTTCATTTCTTAAGTACTTCATCATTTCTTGACTAATCTTAAAAATTACTCTTAACTTGTTCAAAATGTAAGTTGAGACATATTGTCCAAGAGATTCATTTGTTAAGTAACTTATATACTTTAGGCAAATATAAACATTCAACTATCACATCGAGTCACATCTAACTTAAAAAAATACGTTTTTAAAATATCTGTAAACAACTGGGCTTCACGCGTCACACACACGGCTAGAGTGCAAATAGCATTATTCCACTTTAATGGACGCTGCTCAACATCCAGATATCGTTGCCTTGTACAACACAATAATGAGTTTCACGCGTCACAGACATGGCCATAGTGCATATTTTTGCTCAAAATGGTTTTCTTTCAACAGTGAAAAAGTGTGTTAAAAAAAAAAAAAAAAGTGGCGCATGAGAGAGGATAGAAAAAAAATAGTGAGAAATCTAGAAAAATTGTGTGAGGGACTTGGTAAAGTAAGAACTTTTTCCCGACATTTGAAAGTAAGAGAGTTTTCAGATAATGGAAATCATGGGTCATTGAGAAAGGAACTTCTTTTAAAGATACCGAAAAAGCAGGGAAGAAAATTATGGATTTTGTGTGGCCTACAAGAGGTGTTTGATATTTTGGTTTTACTGCAATATAATGAAATTTGATCTTTATGAATTTGGACTTATCAAATCAAAACTCCTTAAACCCCCTTTATCCATCAAAATATCAAATCACAAAAAATTTGGTTCACACCACAACGTACAATACAGTAGTTAAAAGAGATTTGAAGATAGTTTATTTTTTGACGGTCACCGAACATTCCTTTGCGTTACTAGAATGACA
This sequence comes from Osmanthus fragrans, assembly GCA_019395295.1. Taxonomy (NCBI): domain Eukaryota; kingdom Viridiplantae; phylum Streptophyta; class Magnoliopsida; order Lamiales; family Oleaceae; genus Osmanthus; species Osmanthus fragrans. Next base: position 22,498,256 of record CM033359.1, on the reverse strand, counting down.
CTGGACTTGAGGTTTATTCCACTAACATGGCCAATGGAAAGCATGTCAACGTTGTTAACTTTGTCCAACTGCGATAAATTGTGTTAGTGGAAAAAAGAGTGTGAAATTCAATCATTATCTAGTAACACAAGGGAAAGTTCAATGATCATATGGGAATCCTATGTGTACAAAACTCCGGACAGTCATCCCCCAGCAGCTCCCAAACGTGAGAAATGCATGGTCAATAAATTGCATTGCATATCGAACGACGGCCTGCGATTAAGACCCACGCAACCAGATTTGCTCACAAGTGCCGATTTTTGTCGGGAAACGGAGTAAGAACCCAAACCAATTGGCAAAGTTAATACCATTGACATGGACGTGACTAACAGCGCCTGTTCAACATAATTCATTTTAATGATGGATGGATACCATTTGTAATAGTTCATTGACCTAGGGAAAACAAGTTGATTTCATAAAAGGAAAATTTCAGTGACCAATGGAATAATTAACCCCAATAACATGAGTCCAAGTTATACATATAATTTAGTTTCCATTTGAGCTCTAGTTTTTTGAAACTCAGTTTTTTCCAAATTTATTTTCAATCATACACTCTCAATATAATAATTTTACACGTAAACTCAAATAAAAAAAAATATCTACTTTTTATCATAAAATCATCAAGAGATTACTATAACAAAATTCATAAATAGTGAAAGTTCAACGTTCGTATGAGAAAATACGAAGAAGATCTTCAGTAAATTCATAGACAGTGAAAGGTGACTATGAAACGTGTTTTGCTTGTTTCATTCTACTCAAGCCGATCCGAAAAACCACCGTTACAAATTCAATTCAAGATCAAGTTCAGAAACTTCTTGTGAGGTGTGCAATTGTAGGTGACACTACAAAACCACACATTCATCTTTAAAATCATTATTTTAAGTTATTGCCCAGTCAACCTGCTGAATTTCCAACCCCACTGTCAGGTCAGTGAAAATGGGACCTCTACTTTTAACATTTTTCCGCAAACCTAAAAAGACAAAAGAAACTTCTGCTTTCGGTCTACTGGATAGCGTGTTTGGAAATTAATAAAAATCAGTGATTAAGACTATATAACAAATAGAATTGGAATTTTTTTTCTTCTTTAATGATGTCGACAAGTTAATTTTGAATTAAGTTATTTGTACTCGGAGTTTAACACATTAGGTTATCCGACTCCACCAGTGCCCTCATAAGGGGGTCGGGCCCCACTTCCGACAAGTGTACAGGCCCCGCCCCAATGTGAGAGGACGGGTGGGATCGGATAACTCGGAGTCTCAAATTCTGCGTACATGTAGCAAAAACAGATTAATTTTTAATAGCAGACTGGTTAATGATCATAAAGCTATATACAATAGCCACTACATTTGTGGCAAGTAATTCATGGTAAAAAAAAAAAAAATCATTTTTTTGTTGTTGGGAATGATTCAAATTAGTAGTAATAAAATTTATGAAACAAAATAAGAATTCTCTTAAAGTTATGTAATCGAGCGATAAATCAAAGGTGGTAAAAAGAATATAGAAATATAGGAAGAAGAATTCTTGTTGATTAGAGAAATGATCTTTATGAATTTGGACTTATCAAATCAAAACTCCTTAAACCCCCTTTATCCATCAAAATATCAAATAAGAAAAAATTTGGTTCACACCACAACACGTACAATACAGTAGTTAAAACAAATTTGAAGATAGTTTATTTTTTGACGGTCATTGAACGTTCCTTTGCGTTACTAGAATGACACTGGACTTGAAGTTTTTTCCACTAACATGGCCAATGGAAAGCCTGCCAACGTTGTTAACTTTGTCCAACTGCGATAAATTGTGTTAGCGGAAAAAAAGTGTGAAATTCATTAATTATCTAGTAACACAAGAGAAAGTTCAATGATCATATGGGAATCCTAAGTGTACGAAACTCCGGCTAGTCATCCCCCAGCAGCTCCCAAACACGAGACATGCATGGTCAATAAATTGTGTTGCATGTCGAACGACGGCCTGGGATTAAGACCCACGCAAGTGGATTTGCTCACAAGTGCCGATTTTGGTCGAGAAATGGAGTAAGACCCGATCCAATTGGCAAAGTTAATACCATTGACATGGACGTGACTAACAGCGCCTGTTCAACGAAATTCATTTTAACGATGGATGGATACCATTTGTAATAGTTCATTGACCTAGGGAAAACAAGTTGATTTCACATGAGGAAAATTTCAGTGACCAATGGAATAATTAACCCCAATAACATGAGTCCAAGTTATACATATAATTTAGTTTCCATTTGAGCTCTAGTTTTTCGAAACTTAGTTTTTTCCAAACTTATTTTCAATCATACACTCTCAATAAAATAATTTTACACGTAAACTCAAATAAAAAAAAAAAAAAAAATCTATTTTTTACCATAAAATCCTCAAGAGATTACTATTACAAAATTCATAAATAGTGAAAGTTCAATGTACGTATGAGAAAATAAGAAGAAGATCTTCAGTAAATTCATAAACAGTGAAAGGTGACTATAAAACGTGTTTTGCTTGTTTCATTCTACTCAGGCCGATCTGAAAAACCACTGTTATAAATTCAAACAAATTCAATTCATGATCAAGTTCAGAAACTTCTTGTGAGGTGTGCAATGGTAGGTGACACTACAAAACCACACATTCATCTTTAAAATCATTATTTTAAGTTATTGCCCAGTCAACCTGCTGAATTTCCAACCCCACTGTCAGGTCAGTGAAAATGGGACCTCTACTTTTAACATTTTTCCGCAAACCTAAAAAGACAAAAGAAACTTCTGCTTTCGGTCTACTGGATAGCGTGTTTGGAAATTAATAAAAATCAGTGATTAAGACTATATAACAAATAGAATTGGAATTTTTTTTCTTCTTTAATGATGTCGACAAGTTAATTTTGAATTAAGTTATTTGTACTCGGAGTTTAACACATTAGGTTATCCGACTCCACCAGTGCCCTCATAAGGGGGTCGGGCCCCACTTCCGACAAGTGTACAGGCCCCGCCCCAATGTGAGAGGACGGGTGGGATCGGATAACTCGGAGTCTCAAATTCTGCGTACATGTAGCAAAAACAGATTAATTTTTAATAGCAGACTGGTTAATGATCATAAAGCTATATACAATAGCCACTACATTTGTGGCAAGTAATTCATGGTAAAAAAAAAAAAAATCATTTTTTTGTTGTTGGGAATGATTCAAATTAGTAGTAATAAAATTTATTTACAATCTCTGTAGGTTCGACACTCCAACTCTATTCATATATTATATAACTTGACGCCGTACAGTATAATTTAGGTTGTAGAAAATGTGTAACATATTTCTTTTTGTAATTATTAAGATTCTTTAATTAACTAATAGGTTAAATAAATTTGATCGGTTAAATATCTCGGTAAATTGGGAGATTAAGAACGAACGAAGTAGTGAACTTGATTTTGTGATGGGAACCATCGTTGTGAAAAAGGATAAAGTGGCTACTTAAGTACTTTTGTTCAACAATTAAAATTTGAACTCAGTGTTTAGCAACAACTAATTCAACATATGTCATTGGTTTACAGGACCATTGCAGAAAATGTACTTAAATTAATTAGAATAATTAGAGAGAGAGGCAAAATAATCGTTTATGCCCGTATCTAGTTATGAGATCTAGAAAAAATACATGCAAGGAAGGTTAGAGAAAAATATATATCGGCTTCTGTGATTGTATATATTCCGAGTGTGCCGTCTTTTTCCTTTAGTGAAAAAGAAAAAATTAATGATTAGATTATGTAGTCTAGGGTCGACTAAATATGATTTAATTATTAAACTTGAATAATACATATCCAATCAGGTCCTGTGGTGGCTCTATAAAGTATTCAGACATACTTACGATTATTATAAAAGTTTTTGACTTAATTACAATTATTATAAAGTTTTGAACTTAATTGTAATTACTATGAAATTTGTAAACTTAATTATAATTGTAATTATAAAGTTGTAATTGTAATTGGCTTTTGTAATTACTCGGTTAGTGAGAAGATAAAGCGTTTGCTTATTTTTAATTTAATCCAATGCTATATGATAGAAGAAAAAGAAACAATAAGGAAATTCAGTGACTATGGAAGGTGCTGAGAAAGGTTATCAATATTGTCCCCACGCACATGCACTTCACCTATTTATATTCTAGTGAGTTTGTCCTTTAGGTGAGGAAAATTTAAATTTTACTGAGTTAGTGAGAAGGTAATGCATTTGCTTATTTTTAATTTAAGGAAACGCAATAGGATAGAAGTTGAATAGTGTTCGTCCTTGTGAATTCTTGATATCAATTATACTCAGAGCACTATAAACTATCTCGAGTTTGCATAATGAACACTTATGAAGATCCAGATATCGTTGACTTGTACACAAAAATACGCAATAATCCGCACTACTTGGAAGTCCCCAGTGAGATGCCATTTGTGGAGTCACCTCTTCATACTGCTGCTTCAAAAGGCCGTACCGGCCTTGCTCTTGAAATCTTGAGGCTAAAGCCTTCGCTGGGGAAGAAATTGAACCTTGACAGTCTTAGTCCACTGCACGTGGCTTTGGATAAGGGACACACCAACACTGTGAAACGATTTTTCAAGCATGATCCGGACCTCGTTCGTGTTGCAGGGAGGGAAGGGATCACTCTTTTGCATTACGCAGTGGAAAAGGACGAAATTGATCTTTTGATTTATTTTCTTCTCGTATGTCCACTCTCAATATTTGACGTGACCGTTCAAGATGAGACTGCTACGTATATTGCTGTAAAACAACAATTTTAGAGCTTTTACAGTTTTGCTTGGCTGGGCTAGGAGGACCAATAATACGACGGTGTTTGGCTGGAGAAACCAGGACGGCAATAATGTGATGCATCTTGCAGCATTAACCAACCAACCGAAGGTATGTTCCTTTGACTAAACGGACCTCCATTTATTTAATTGAGAATGAATTCCCTAAAATCTCCTTCAATTAATTTTTATCAGTAAATAATTCCATTATTAAAAACTTGAAGATGAACACAACCCGCTGCTACGAAACGACGACAGGGCTCGTGTGAGGTTTGTCCAAACCATTGACATCGTTGAACCTAGAAATCCCAAGAAAGTACCAAATCAAAGAACACACAGTGTTTATCTAGTTTCGTTTTGAGTCCCGTTTGATATAAGATTTTTTTGAGAATATATTTTTGAAAATTTTGTGGCTATAAAGTAAGAATTGTTATGGATTCACGTGCAAAATTATTTTATTGTGATAATATTTGATAGAAAATTAATTTGGAGAAAAACAAGTTTTAAAAAATATGTACCATATAAAAATTAAAAGTCCCACATCCGAGTTGAGATCTACTTTGATGGAGTCTCATATATACTAGATCTTCACTCGAATTCAAGTTTTAGAGTACAAATGCATGATTAATTACAACATTTAAGCTTAGTGTGAGATCACTTTTAGAGCCCCAAATTTTCATTGTCAAACAATCAAAATTATTTAGGTATTTGGTAAACTTGGTATAATTCCAATTTTGAAAGAATACTGGCTGCAGATTTGAGATTTTTATCCAATTACCCATCATTAAACTATTAATTTTGACCCTTATGAATAAAATTGGTATTTGTTGACAGTACAAATTCAATTAAATGAGTTTATTAATAAAACAATTACGATCGAATATCAATGTTGAAAATTATACAATTCGACCCAACTAAAACCTAGAGGGAGGGTGAATAGGTGTTTATACGGAATTTAAACTATTTAATTAATAATTGAAACAAGTCACAGTTATTAATTTGTCCAGATAAATTCACAAGCAATATATCATATGTTGAATTGTCGCAGTATAATAGATTGTAGAAAAGTAAGTAACACATAATAATTGTTGAAGGAGAAAACCCCTTGGGGGATTAAAAACTCCAAACCCAAGCCAGTATGAATCCACTATAAACGAATCAACTTAAAGTACTCCAAGCTCGTCCAACACAAGTACTTTGTGACCTCCTGACTGGAATTCCCCAAAGCCCTCATGAATTGCGTGCTCCTGGACTAACTCCCATCTTTCTGATTTCGTCTCTCGTGGATTTATGAGAACTCCTCACTCTCCAACAATCGAAACTTCGATCATCTTCCTTAATAGTCAACCTTTTACAGATGCTCTGGAAATATCAATTTTGGTGTTTGATTTGTGGAGTTTTTTTATGTTTTTCAATTGCAACACTTAAACATGAAAGGATTGATAGATATGAATGTAGTATATGAAGCTTCTCTCAATGTTCAATCCAAAGAATTTCGTAAAGAGGCGCAAGTATTTATATAGTGGACATTTTGGATAGTGTGTGCCTGTTAAAATTCTCGAAAAATCGTAAGATAGGGTTTTTCGATATGCACTGTCGTTCGAGCAAAAGCTTAGAAACAAGCAAAAGACGGTGTTTCACTCGAGCGAAGGCCTAGCGACAAGCTAGTGAAGTCCATTCTATTTTTGTCGCTCGAGCAACAACTTAATTGGTGGCAGGCTAGCGAAATTTTGACAACTTTTCTTTTGTTCCAACGACGTTTCCCAATGACCTTTGAATTTAAATAATCTACCACTCGACCCTTTGACTTTTTCAATTATATTTTTGTTTACAGACTATCAACAACTTTAAAACCTAACAAATGTAAATGCAATTAACAAATCGTTTCATCTAACTATGACTTTCGCCTCCTAAATTTACTAGTTTTGATGTTTCAACTAGAACAACAGAAGAAATAGTTATTTGAGAGTAAGATATTTGACGTGCATGCCTCTTTCTTCAAATGTGGGAATATTTATCAATTTCTCTCCAAGTGTTGGAGTAGTTTGGTCATTTTCAAGTTGTACTAAATGCGTGACACCTTATTGGTTATTTTGTAATTGTTTTGATTAGGAGTCGCACTTTATTCATTTGTCCATGTGCTTCTTATTGATAGTCTATAGCCAGTTTGTTTATGAAAGAAAGTTCGAGACTCTTAGGCAAGCCTTTTGTATCCTCGTTCCTTTAGCATGTTGCTTTCCACCTCACTGATGGGTAAATCTGTTGTTACCGGGATGTAAAATATACAAAAAAGGTTGTTTGTATATAGAAATCAAATGGCTAAAGTTTAACCTGTAGGAGCGTAGTTAAACCACAATTATATGAATAAAAATGTGCAGTGTTATCACCACACAAAACCAGAAAAGAAGAAGAAGAATATGAAATACGAAAATTCGAGGCAAATGATGTCACTTTCTACTTAAGACAATATTGTCCCGCAACGGTGCTTACGGTTTACGACATTTGTCTTCTAAGATACAACGGATTCGACTTGTGGAAGTAGCACTACAAACCATAAGCTCCAGCGAACCTTCGACGTAATTTCTCTCTCTACAAGGAAATGGAATAAAGTGAAGAAGAAAGAAGAATTAAAGGAGTTTTGATGATATTCAATGCAAAGTATGATTATGGTGTGTAAAATGGTCGTCTATAGGGTCCTTTTTATAGAGACTGAGCGAGCCAAAACACAACAAACGCGGGAATCCATTTTCGCCCACCATCTTGCTCGAGCGACACTTTCAAAGAGTTGGTCACTTACTTTTCGTTCGACATTGCTCGAGCAAAACACATGTCGCTCGAGCGACAGTGTTAGCTAGCTTCCTCTAAATTCCTTTCAACTTGGACCGCAATTTCTCATTATCCGAAATTGGTTTCGACGTGCCAAATATACATGAAATCAAAATTCTCTTTCAGGGTGTTGCCCCCAAGTCCCTCACGAGGGTTCCCCGGTATCTTGATCGGGAAGGTCGATCCCTGTTTCTAAGCGGTGAAGCAGCAAATCATTTGTATAAACAAATCTGGTCTGAATATTTAGCCAAAGTTGACACGAAGTCTAACTTTGGTTTTCAACACTAAACCAAATTTTTTTCGAGTTTTAAACCAATTCCAACAAAATCTTGCGAGGTGTATTCCTTGGTTCAACAGTACTTCCAAGGTCCTTTGGTATTATACACGCATTTGAACTTTCCTACTGTATAAAGTATGTTCTTATTTTCCAATTTCAAGAATTTTGATTTTTTATTAATTTTTCTGTTAAAATAACTATGTGGAAATATACTGTAATAGATAAATATTTATCATGTATGTTAGGATATTAATAATTAATTTTACAGTACAAATTGATCTTACTCAAATATTGAGCAAACAATTGAGGGAATAAAAGAATAACAATCAAAGGATGGCTTGAAACTCTAACCGACTAAAGAAAATAAAACATAATAAACTATAATTAAAGGATTATGAAAAAATAGAATGAATGAGGCAGAAGAAGAGATCGGGTTTGTATCACTGATTTATTGAAATTTTCGCTGATTAGTAGGCAACTCCATTTTGCCAAAATTTGTAATTTTTCACTTGACTTTTTCAAAACTTCATTCACTCAAAAATTGATATTTCATGAAGAAAGCTTATCTATAATTTCGCTTAGTTAAAAATACCAGAAATTTAAAAAAAAAATCAATAAAATAAAATGGTTCTCATTTTTCTTTAAACCAAGTATTGTTTAGTAAACACTTTTTTTGTCCAGCTATAATTTAATATAACTGCTTGTTTTTTGTTTCAGGTTATGAAGTCATTAATCAATTTTGTGCAAGTTAATAAGAAGAACTTAGAAGGTAAGATGGCTTTGGATATCCTAAAACCTGAAAATGTTGAAGCAAGGAAAATTTTAGTAAGCTCAGGAGCTAAAGAAGGTTCATCACTTGTCGATGATGCCACCATTTGTGAAAATTACTTGAAGTCAAATACAATGATGAGAGATTTTTTTTTTCAAATTTGGTGCTTACCTGGAGTTCGGCTTGTCAGGAAATATGCGAAACGCTATCCTAGTAGTAGTTGTGCTTATTGCAGCTGCTGCGTTTCAAGCCATTCTCACTCCCCCTTTGGGATTTCTCACAATGATACCACTCATGTTTTTCCCAGCATCACAAATGTTTATAATGATACGACTTCAACCAATTCAACTAGCACCAACTTCAACAAAATCCCAAGGATCGCAGAAGTAAGTATGATTTGCAACACAATTGCCATCGGTCTTGCAATGGGAACGTGTGTAATACTTACTATTGATCAACTCCAACTATTTCTCTGGCTATCACTTGCTCTATTTTCGGCAGGCTATGCAGCATCGGCATATGGATTATACCCAGGTACAGAAACTAATTTTATCCCGGTTGCAGTTGGGTCATTAATCATACTGCCTTCCTTGATAATACTTCCCTGGAAGATCATACTATTCAAAGGGCTGATAAGAGGTGAAAACTACTACGAATACAACCTTGATGAGGTGAAATATCTCATATTTGTTAGCACGTTTGTATTTCAAGGATACGTATTGACTCTGATGGCTAAAATGAAAGCATCACGATGAAGGTACTGCATCAAATGTTTTGTCATATGCCTCACAGTCAATATTTCAAAGAGCACATTAATCGAGTAACTACATATTGATTGGAAGGCCAGGGAAAATAATTTTCAGTTTAAGCTTAAAGATAGTAGCATGTTGTCACGCATTTTCTATAACGTGATTTATACCGCAAATGTACGATGTCACGTTTTGTAATGTAGTAATGGAATTAAGATGTCGAACCCACAGTGATTGTAATTAAATTTATACTAAGTACTACAATTGTGTAATTTTTGCTTTATCTAGACAAATAAAATTTATGATCAATATTGCTAACTAATCTAACGATGATTGTGATGAATTCAATGGATGCAAGTTATATGAATTAATCAATATAAGAAAGATTTGTGGAATAATTTCACCTAACTATAAATTATGTCGAGTTATTCTAATCAATTTTTCATGTTCAAAAGCAAGAATCCTAATATATTTCTCTCCCCTCTCTCGAGTGCCGACTAGAAATTAATTCTAGATTTCAATTTCAATATTTCTATTCCGAATTAAAATCAAAGATTTATCAAATCCATGATTCTATTATGGAGTAAACTTCATAAATCCTATACTTTTCTCGAAATTCATAGAATCTATGTTGTATCAATCCTATGATCGTGCCTAAATTTTCCTCCCACGAGTACCAAAATTGACTAGCATCTATTCATTCAATTAGTGATCAATTAATTGAAAGCATTAAAATCATGACACAATTAAACATATGTGAAAAATCAAATAAAAATAATTATGATAAAATCAAATCATAATCTCAAGTTTGGCTGCATCAAACCCTAGACTATGAATTTAATTCATGATTTAATCTATAGAAATACTCAAATTCATATAAGAATACATAGGGAAGAGAATAGAAAAGCTAGGATGTAAATATTCAATTTCTTCTCTTGATGTAGTTCTTGCCTCCCTTGTATTTCTTGAATCCTTTGATGTTTTGCCTCCTTGACTGTGTATCTTGCTCCCCTTAAATTCTCCTCCAAATTCCTCTCTAGAAAATAGGTCTTTGATGTTTGCCATATCATTATTTCACTCTTTTACTCCCCAAAATCGACCCCCCTTTTATATTGAAGGCTTACGTTCAAAGTCCTTCCACACTCATATTTTTACTTCTCCAACTGACTTGACCATCGAAATGCTTGCGGCCAACTCCACCCCCACCGAAGGAGACCACGTGTGGCTAATGATTTGTCCAGGTATGTAGGAACACAACTTGCATAGACGTGAGAGATCTTGGGATCTGCTGATCACATTAGATGTACATTTTTTGAGGTCAGCAACACATATAAATCATGCTTCTCCAATTCTTATAATTCAATGTGAAGTTGAAGTTGTTGGTTCTGTGAATCTGAACCAAAGGATTTTGATAAGGCATCCCAAACGGCAAAGGACGAATCAAGTCCAATCACATAAGGAAAAATCTCTTCACTTAGTGAGGACAATAACCAAGCAATGAGCATTTGATCATTTTTATACCGGTTGAGATATTCAGGGTTGGGTGTTATCTCAAATGGATTGGTGGTGGTAGTAATGATTTTGGGTGGTGCAAATCAGGTCCATCAATAAAACCTTTTAAGGTTTGATAATTAAGTGGTGGAAAAAATTGAGTTTTCCAAGCTAAATAATTTTTGGAATTAAGTTTTATAGCAAAAGAATGATGGGATGATGTTGTAGAGGGTGAAGCAGATGAAGGAAGAACAATAGTTGTTGACAGCGGCGAATTCGGCATGAATGTTCAACTAGGGGGAAAGTTGATTTTGATCATTGACTGTCAACAATCAACGATCGTAATATCCAAATCCATCAAACCCAAACTAACTACCAAATCCAACCTAAATTCCGCCAACCCAAATCCAACAATAAAAACCCAAACCAAATTTCGTCAGACACAAATCCAACCCAATTTATCAAACCCAAGTCCAAATCTAATATCCAAATCCAACTCAAATCCAACAATGAAAATCCAATACAAAATTCTTCAGTCCCAGTAGTAAATTGAATCCAATAATGAAAATCAAACACAAATTCTATCAAATCCATATCCAACAAGCAACGACAACAATCTAAATCCAGCCTAAATTTGATGAAGCTCAAATCTAACAATCAAAATCAAACCCATATCCAATAATAAAACCCAACTTAAAAGTTACAACCGCACATGTCACAACACAAGTCATAATCACAAGACTCACAAGTGAATCAACTAAAGTTACTGAACGAGTGAACGGTGAAAAAAGACAAAAATAGAACTTACCAAAGTCGAAGTGGCGAAGTCCGAACCCGCAGCCCCACGCAGCCAGTTACAGAAATGGAGAAACCCTGACGCGACGCCGGACTCAATCAGTGAACTCCAAGTCTCCAACGCCGGAGCCGATTTTTGCTTCTGCCTTCAAGTTCGACTGGAAATTTGAAAGTTTCAAATGGAAATTGAAATTTAGGAGTAAGGGTTTGTGAAGAATCGACGCTTTCTAGTCTCTCCTCTCCTCCTCCTCAATCTGCCGGTGTTGGGAGAATGAAATTGGGTTGGGGAAATGAAATTGGGTTAGTAGAGCCATGACTCATGGACTGAACTGGACTGGACTGGACTGGACTGGACTGGACGATTTGGGCATGTTGCAAATTTTTTTTTTAAGGACCCGCCAGCAACAGCCAACAAGCCCAAGTCCTGTAAGGCTGCAATTGATTCTTTCTTCCTTCCCTCTCTCCCCCGGCCAGCGCTCCACAGACCACAGCTCAAACTTCCGACGGATCTAGCTAGAGCGGCCGCCCTAGTTGGATCCACCGCTGGTTGTTGAGGTGTTTGATATATTGTTGCCTATGGCTATGATACCATGTAGAGGAAAATGATGAAAAGTAAAATATGTTTTTAATATATTTGAATGACAGTATACAAACCTATTTATACAAGTCTATGAGATAAGAATACAACAAACAAAGAGATAAGAATGTGGCAAACACAGAAACTAACATAATCAACTCCTAATGTTAATCACCTTATACACGGTAATTGATATACTATCAATAACAGAAAGAATAATATCCCTTAACCTTAACACAACCAAAATTTTGATTTTCGATTTTATTTATTTTTGACTTCTTATTTTATTTTATCTTTTGAAATTTGTTTATTTCTTAAGAAAAAATGGAGATTCAAGATGAAGTTCAGTAAAATTAGCCCTTGTTTGAACCTCATTTTGGGGAAAACAATATTTTGGAATATTGGTTTTTTTGGAGAATATGTGATTAAAAATAATAAATAAATTTGAATTTACATGTAAAATTATTTTATAAGAAAATGTGTGGTTGAAAATGAGTTTTTGAAAAATGAAACCCAAACAAGGGTTATATGAGTAATTTTATTTCTTAAATACTTCATCATTTCTTGACTAATCTTAAAAATTACTCAATAACTTGTTCAAAATGTAAGTTGAGACCTATTGTCCAAAAGATTCACTTGTTAAGTAACTTTTATACTTTAGCCAAATATAAACTTGTAAACTATCATATCGAGTCATATCTAACATAGAAAATACATTTTTAAAATATCTATAAACAACTGGAATGCACCTACATTTATCCAATATTGTCTAATGCAACACCATCTATAGTTCAAAATGTTGCGATCATCGAAAATTCTAGATAATCTAGGTGTATATTCTCTTGCACTCCACTAAATTCTTTTGAATCCAAGCAAAGATTCTACTATTGGCTAGAGGTTTCTTACTCAAAGAATCCTTGGCTTAGTTTCGTTGAATCATCGTGAATTTAGTATGGTATTATTGCACGACAATCAATTGGAGAACTAGATCTGCCCACAAATCTGTAAAGCATACACAACATTATTAAAAAGAACACTTTTATCATCTACCCATTTATATAAAAGAAAAAATTGTATTCATCTACTCTACATAATTCATGTCACTACCTTAGTTCAAACTCAAGACAGCTGTGTTGCATATTCACCAAATATTTGATCTGCGTCACAGATCGATGACTAAACAAGGAAAAAGAAATAAAAGAAGCTGGTCAACTTAAATTATTTTGTCTTTGAAAATTGAAAGATAACTGGTAGGAACGAGAGTAACTTATAATTTTAAATTGTTATGTTCTTTAACAAAAATTCAAAGTGATAAAGAAAATGGGTTTGGATTACATTTATAGTTCGTTTTCATTGTATTAAATTGATTTGGAATGGGTTTAGAATGATTTATGTTTTTCACAACTTTTTTGTAATTTTGATTGTGCCAACAATTTCTAATGTCTACGACTTTGCGTCCACCAGTGCTAAACTGCTAACAAGATTGATCTTTGAAATGGAATCCAAAACCTTAATAAACCCAAATTTATCTAATTACGAGTTCTGACTTAATATTGAATTAATTGTGAGCTTTAATTATTATACTAAAAAAATGTTAACGTCTATATTTTAACCTAATTTTCTCAATTTTTTTTGCAGGACATCCACTATTGTGTTTATTCCCATTCCCATTCACTTTCCAACAATCAATTGAAGTAACTATATTTTTCTTCCATTAGATTTCGAAGTTGGGAACTAATCATGATTCATTCAAGAACTTGTGAATTTTTTAAGTATAAGTATTTGCTCATTATGAACAACTTTTTTAAGATAGACATTATGTATCGGTTAAATTCTGGTTAGATTATATTGATTGTGATATTTTTATTATTTAACTAATATTAAATATTTTTTAATGTTAAATATTGAATATTTTGGACCAAGGATAAATCTAAAAACTTTCGTGACGTGCGTTTTATATATTTTCTATCCAACATTTCGTAGCATTTTCATTTCCTACTTTTTTTTTTAAAAAAAAAAAAATAATGTTTTCATGTCTCGTATATATTTCGTTTTCGTTTCAATTTCCCTTTCCTGCAACGTAGATTAATAAAGCTTTCAAATGTTATAATTCAACCCAAATATCAAATTAGTGAAAACGAGACCTCCTGTTTGACAATTATTTTACGAACCTGGGAAGACTTGAGACTTTAACTCATATATTGAGACTTGAACTCTGGCACATTAAGAAGCAGCTTTAACAACTGAGGAATAAATTCATTGAATGTATCGATACAGAAATTGTAATATATATTATAAATTAAATAAAAAAAAGAGAAGAAAATAAAAAAACCAATAAACATGTATGTTTTATTTATAATCAAAGTCCTATAAAATTTTAATTTGACTAAAAGTATTTATAATTATATACCTCTCAAACAAAGGCGATAATCACTCCGATACCTTAATTGAATACTATAGCGAACTAAATTGGAACTTCTTTGTCTTCTTTTCTAATGTCGGCTGATTAATTTTTGATAGCAGACTTGTTCATGAATAAAGCTATATACAGTAGCCACTACATCTGTGGTAAGTAAATCGTGGTAAAAAGTCTCTTTTTTTTATGTTGGGATTGATTCAAATTAGTAGTATTACAAGTGTGCGAGACGAAATAAGAATTCTCTTAAAGTACGTTATGTAATCAAGCGATAAATTAAAGGTGGTAACAAGAATATAGAAATAAAGAAAATAGAATTCTTGTGGAATAAGGAAATAGTTTTTTCTACGAAATTACATAAAAGAATTTATTTTCAATCAAACTCTAATGACAAATGCTATAAATAATGCTTTTGCTTTGCATTCAACCACACTTTAATGGATGCCTTTCACAACACAATAATGGGTTTCACGCGTCACAGACACGGCCAGAGTGCAATTTACGCTCAAAATGATTTTCTTTCACCAGTGAAAAAGTGTGTTAGAGAAAAAATTTGTGAGAAATTTAGAAAAATTTGTGTTAGGACACTTGGTAAAGAAAGAACTTTTTCCCAACATTTGAAAGGAAAGTAAGAGTTTTCAGGTAATGGAATACAGAGTCATAGAGAAAGTAACTTCTTTTAAAGATACGGAAACAGCAGGTGAGAAAATTATGGATTTTGTGTGGCCTACAAAACGTGTTTGATATCAATATGATCAGAATAAAAGGCAACCGTTGGTCCCAGATATATATTTCGAACACAAAGAAAGTAAAATTGCAAATAGTAAAATTGAACACGAAAGATTGTTTTGCCACAAAGGGTTTGAATGTTCAGCTATAAGACCTATTCACCACGTTGATCATTTACAAAGTAGATAGGGCCCTAGATCCACTAGAATCATCAAGAACAGTTACACATGTATGAAGAAATCATGGATTTTTTTTACCGTTTTCTCTCGACTCAAATCATTCAGGGTGCGTTTGATTGCAAGAGTGGAATTTGGATGGAAAGAAAACGAATTGTAGGGAATTGAATTGTCTAGAATTTGTTTTAGATGGAATTATAATTAATGATGTTTGATTGGTATAATTTTTCACCTAATCCGTTTGGCTTTATTTTTCATGCAAATTGTTACTTTTTACGATAAATCTTTTTACAATCTGTATTAAAATTTGTTTGGATTGCAAAAAAAAAAATTAATAATAATAAAATAATTTTTGAAATTTTTTTGTGTTCGTTTAACTTTATTTTTCATGCAAATTGTCAATTAAATGGATAAATATTTTTACTATTGGATTTAGAATATGTTTCCATTGCCAAAAAGTTAAAAAAAAAAAAAAAAAAAAAAAAAAAAAAGAATGGAAAACACTTTTCCACCAAAACCACGGAAAAATAAAAGGTGAAAAATGTGTTTCAAATTGTTGTACCTAGAAAATGGGTGAAAATGAATTCCATGGAAAAGTTATACAATCAAACATCAAAACTAAGCATGGAAAAGAAATTTCTTTTCATTTTCCACCCTTTTCCATGTTAATCAAACGGTGCCTCAGATTACAATATACAATCTCACACAACTATACACTAAGTATAACATCTGAAGAATCGCTCAGATTACAGAGATTGAATTACATCACTAAGAATACACAGAACGGCAGAGAGAAAAAATGAAACCCTTCACATACATATCACTCGTTTTCCACAGAATGAAGTCCAAGGAGTCTTTAATGCACAAGTTAAACAGTCACAGATCAATGGTTGGGAGATGGCGAGATGTATGGCCAGATCACCGACACAAGAAGGTGAAGAGGCATGTTTATAAGGAACACGACTTCATTTAAGTGGACTAAAAAAATCAGAAACAGTAATACAAGCTCAAACACAAAAGAGAACCAAGAACTATGAGGTAGCCCATAAACTTAAAAACAACGATTGGAAACTTCATGTTTTTAATCTAATCACGGCTACTAGAAAAAAAAGCACTCTTCATTTTATCATACCCTAGGCTCTTCTGTATTGATTAGTTTGTATAACTTGCATTTATTCATTGAATCGTCACAAGTATTCCTAGTTTAGATAAAATATTTATTCAAAAATTCATTTATCTATATCAAATAGATGTTTCAGGATTATAGTACTTAGTATAAAATTAACTTATAATCCTTGTGAGTCCGACACTCCAACTCTATTCATATATTACATAACTTGACGTTGTACACTTTCAGTATTATTTACGTTGTAGAAAATGCGTAACATATATCTTTTTGTAATTATTATGATTCTTTAATTAGCTAATAGGTAAAATAAATTTGATCAGTAAAATATCTCGGTAAATTGGGAGATTAAGAACGAACTAAGTAGTGACCTTGATTTTGTGATGGGAACCATCGTTGTGAAAAAAGGTAAAGTGGCTACTTAAGTACTTTTGTTGAATAATTAAAATTTGAACTCAGTGTTTAGCAACGACTAAATTTCATCATATGTAATTGGTTTATAGGACCATTGCAGAAAATGGTACTTAAATAATTAGAGAGGAAAAATAATCGTTTATGCCTGTATCTAGTTATTAGATCTCGAACGGGAAAAAAAAACATGCAAGGAAGGTTAGAGAAAAATATAGATTGGTTTCTGTGATTGTATATATTCCGAGTGTGCTGTCTTTTTTCTTTAGTGAAAATGTAAAAACTAGTGATTAGATTATAGAGTCTAGGGTCGACTAATTATGATTTAATTATTAAACTTGAATAATACATTTCCAATCAGGTCCTGTGGTGGCTCTATAAAGTATTGAGACTTACTTACGATTATTATAAAGGTTTTGGACTTAATTACAATTATTATAAAGTTTTGAACTTAATTATAATTGTAATTATAAACTTATTATAAAGTTGTAATTGTAATTGTAATTGCCTTTGTAATAACTCGGTTAGTGAGAAGATAAAGCGTTTGCTTATTTTTAATTTAATCCAACGCTATATGATAGAAGAAAAAGCAACAATAAGGAAAT